>CM071628.1:26471520-27088879 GCA_036419045.1 Scirpophaga incertulas
GATCTTGAGCGTTCGAGCCATTAGACGGCGCGCTCAAGCTGCGTCGACTCCCTTTGCTTCGACCAATAACGACACCGGAACGGTCGCCGTGTCGTTAATTGGTTAGGCGTCAAACCTTCCGTTCGTGCGCCTTTCACAACAACACTCATTGCAAAGCTGAACATAGCCATCTGAGGCTTCAGCATAGGTCCGTCCGAAGAAAAAAAAACAAAATCGGCAGACTTCGCAGACCGCGACACGTCCTTAGCGATCCCCCCAATCAATCAACGCAGGATCTTCAATACCTACAAGCGGCGACATCTGAGCTGTCGCGCCTCTTGCCAATCCTTTCTCGGCAAGCCTTCTGCTTAGCCACGAGTAGGTTCCTTTCAATATAGGCCGGAGCCATTTGGGTGTACTGTGCCTCTTCTAATGCATATGATCTCTTTATAGGGCAACGCTGACTGCACCTTTCCTGAAGTGCGGTCTTGCTTTCACGTCAAGCCATAGCGTTAAAAGGACCAACTTAAGGCTTAAGCTGAGTTTAGTTGGTAGTCTTTCGAGTTGAGTTATCTGGACTCGTCAGGAGTCCGACATAATCACCGTGGACCAAGTGCGGTGGTATCTATGAGGATTCTCAGCCTCTCCTCTCCAGAGGGGAAAAAATAGAAACCAAAAAAGCGACGATAGGGATTATTGTGTATAATTAATAATTCAAATAAATATACTTTTCTTAAGTTCACAAATAATGTATTTTTATTCATATTCATTCAAAATTGACAAAACTAAAATCCGACAAAGACAATAATCAAATCGTGTATTTACAAGGAGTTTGTATAGCTACTACAGGATAATAAATATTTAATACAGCTGTACAAATATCAAACTACTATTATAAGATTGGCTGTGACAGAAAAAAGAGCAGTAAGTACTATTTCGCGCTTTTCTTGACTCTGAAATTTATAGTGGCTTAGTAATTTACACGGCTGTTTAAATATAGCATGTATTAAAATAATATTACACATAAATAGAAAAAAAAACCTACTCACCATTCCAGCTTGTTCCTTACCATTCGGGTAAAATGTGAACGAAATAAATGGTATATAGTAAAATGGTAAGTAGATATTTGGAAAAAATTGTGTACGTTGCATTATTTATTAGACTTATGAGGCTAAATACGTTATCAGGCGAGAAATAATCTTAAGGCAAATATTTAGATCATTAATTAAATTGATCTGAACAAATAAGTTACCTTTAGAAGACACGAACGGTAAGGAGATTTTGTCTCGACCTGGACGATTTTTGTTCATTTTAAATTTTTCTTTGGCGCCAAATCGCTCTTTAAAACGTGTCATCTGCTCAAGTCATTAGCGGGCACTGAGGCCGTGGTGGGGACTGGGGAGTCGATGTGAGGATGACATTTAGGCCAAGCACGCACTACGAGTTTTTCACCCGTCAATACCACCAACTGTGAGCCTGTCACAAGGCAACACTAGTCAATACCGCAGAGGATTCGTAGACCGCGACATGTCCTTAGCGACCCTCCCAACCAACTTACGCAGGAACTTCTAGACCTGCAAGCGGCGGCGTCTGAGCCGTCGCTCCCCCTTGTCAACCCCTAAACGGCAGCCTTCTGCTTAGCCTGAATAGGTTTTGTCAATACTGGCCGGTCCCACTTTGGAGATTCGTGCCTTCTTCTAGCGCATATACCCTCACCATGGGGTAGCGCTAACCGTGCCTCTTTTGAGGTGCGGCCCTCTCGTCAATAAAGCCAGTAGGGTCAATAGGACCAAAGGCTAGGCTGAGTTTAGTCGGTATGCTGGCGGACGAGGGAGGTTGGAGGGCTGTGGCCTCCTTCTGTGAAGCAGTGATGCTCCAGAAGGAGGCCGCCGAGCGGGGTCGGGAGATGGCCGATCCCGCTCGAAGAAGGCGGCGCCGGGCTCGGTAGCACAGCTGCGGCGCCGCCGCGGGTCACCGGCGGGCGCGAGTAAGTCGCGACTGCTACGGCGACCCGGGATGGACCACGCCCCTTCCGTGGCCGGGGGGCGTCGTCGGTGGAGGAGACCGGGGGAGGTAGTAAGCCTCCCCGAGGAGGGCTCCCCTGTGTCGACGGGGGAGCGAAGGCTGGGGTTCCCGGAAGAAGCTTTCTGTTCCCAGGGGCTCCCTACATGCCTGAGGAAGGCCATCCCTGAGGTTTTTAGTGGGTAGGCCTCCCCCTTCTGGGGAGGAGAGCCCCACATAACCCCGGCTCGCCACAGCCGGGGTATGCAATTTAATGCATTTTCCTCAGGGAAACAAAAAAAAAAAAAAAAAAAAAAAAAAAAAAAAAAAAAAAAAAAAACGAGTTTTTCGCCGCGCGGCAGAAAAGATCAGCGGCATAATGTTGCACTGTAATATTGTACCAAATGTGGTGCATTTAAGAACTATTATATATCTGTATAAGTTATCTGTGTGAATTATCTATGTAACTCCTTGATCTATGTTTGCGTTCTGTTATACTCGTTGTTCTGTACTGTAACCACAAATTATAAGTATAATGTTGTACCAAACTGTAACTGTAGTCATGTATGTCCCTGTTGCTGATAATATATAAATCCGATCCTATCACAATAAGTCTTTATAGCTTATAACACAATTAATTAATCGGCAATATGTACCTCACTTAATTTAATGTTTAATGTGTTATTTACATCAAATAATGCATGTTTTCAAATATTCACCCACATACTAATAATATGTATACGTGCTCTTTTCTATATATTTATATATATTTTATATAGTAAGTTTACCTAATTTATTGTTGATTTTTTCTAGAAAACTAAACCTGATTTTGTTTTTATTTCATTGACGTTTAACATATTTTGACAATGTCTATCAATCGTCTCCATTTACATCGAGTTTATAATAATTTATTAAGATCAATGAAAACATTTTTTAAATTTGTAAATATTTCTCCCTAGATACTTGGATAACGTCAAAATTTTCGTGCGTATAAGATTGTTGGTAAGTTATTTGTTAAAATGATGTTTGCTAAAAAGTTAGATATTCTGGGTAATTTTTTTAAGAGGATAACTGCCTAATATGAAGACTAGGTCTAATGACATTTACGCTAAATTGAAATATTTATTTTTTAATTTCAACTACAGTTACGGAAATCTTATTGGCATTAGCCTGGGTCCTACCCATGTCGGCTTTCGGATGGTTCGTTGTCTGCTAAAATACCTTCATGAACAAGTTGAAGTATCGTAATATCTACGGGCAACAACTTTAATTGCTTCTTTAGACATATATCTCAGCCTTAAAAGTTATATCGATGTAGCACTGTCTTTATATAATGTTAGCGAAAATTGCAAGCGGAATACCTCTTTTTGTATCAATCTTTTATAGGTATTATTGTAAAAATGCTATAAAGTGGCTAAAAAAGTAGACCGCACACTGCATCCCGTTACAAAAGCCTTCTGTTCAGCTATGTGTAGGACAGAACCAAAAAACTCGGAGCCATTTGGGTGTACCGTGTCTCTTCTATTTTTTTTTCCCTCTGAAGACCACCGCAACCAAATATCACGGTAATTATGTTGGACTCCAGATGGATCGAGGCGGCTAGACCAGACTGACCTACCGACTAAACTTAGCCTAAACATTGGCCGGTAAGGGCTCTACGGCTTGAATGGGCTGACCAAACAAACGCGTCTATCATAATTTATGTGCAACGCCTACGCCCGCGTTTGTGCAATGACGACGCAGATTTTTCGTGCCTTCTCTTTTCATGTTTAATTGGTGTAAAGAATTTTGTATCATAACTATAGGCATAATTGTAAGTAAAGTATTCCACATTCTAGTCAGGATCCGAGTATTACTAAGAAATATAACAACACGAAAATAGATCAAAATAAATAGGTACCACAACTACAAAGCTTAATCTTAATCGCTCTCAAAATTACTGCTTTTTGAGATTTAAGAACGGTTTGAAGAAGTTTTTACAAGAACTCTTTTGTAAAATATTTATATTTTAGTTACGACACATTAGTAATATATACATTTTGCATTCAATAAATATTACTTAGACTAATATTGAAATTTCATTAAATAAACAGCGAACAACACGTGTGTACAATATATACATGTATGATGTACATACATGTATATATTGTACATATACATATAATTTTCTACAAAAATTATAATTTATGCTGTCATTGGTAAATTAATATTTATGTTTTAACTTTTTATATTTATTAATTATTTCATTACTTAGATATACGGAACGTATTTGGTTATAAGAGGAATAGAGAAAGAAAATCTGCGCACGCACTGCTTTCTTTTGCTTATATCCCCCTCTCAACTCCCCCTCGCCCCGCCCGATCACACTTTTGGTAACGATTTAGACCAGCAAACAACAAAAAAAAAATACAGATTCAGTTGTTACGCGGTTTCGCTACGACAGTTCTGCTGCGGAGGCACTACCGGCATAGGATTCTTGCAGCTTTGAGATATACGACACAATTATGGGAAAAATCCTTCTTTCGCAGGCAATTGTTTTACACATACCTAGTTGTCTTTTGTTTATTTATTTATTTATTTATTTATTGCATGTCACATTGATAATATTAGATGGTAGTAATTATAACATATTTTAGACACATGTGACACCCATAAGGGCATTGCAATGTTTGGATTATTTTTTTTTATCGTCATATGTAAATGTAAATGTAAATATTTGTTACACTTACACCAATTAGCCTAGCCCAAGGTAAGCTCTGTAAGGCTTGTGCTATGGATCTAGGTAACGGATAGACATACATATATTATACATTATATAAATAAATTTTTATTGAAATATATATCAACAACCATGACTAAGGTACAAATGCTCGCATTCATCACACAAACATCTGCCCCCACCGGGATTCGAACCCAGGACCTCACAGATGGCGACACCTTGAAACCGGTGTACTATCCACTCGACTATGGAGGTCGTCATATAAAAGTTATACATACAATAATGATAATAAAATAAAATAATAATACTATTGTCTTTAAGACAGCTTACCCTCGACTCACTTATTACTCTCTACTCGCTCGCTACTCGATTATTACTGCTCCATGACTGTCTTTCTCAGCTCTTAATAGACAGCGAAAGTTAAACGCCTAGAAACTAAACCGTGAGACTTTTTCGACCCACGGGATCATTTTCGCAGCTCTACCGAGCTAAGTTTATTACTGTTTTGTCTATTCTTAATTTTTGGCGTGTAAAATTGGATCAGTAAAAAAAAAGTCTTGAGGATTTCAGCAGCTCGGTTAATTTTTTGCCGAAATCGCACTCATATCTTCATTCTTTTGCCAGTTTACATATCATATACACATCCATGGATCACCCACTATTCGGTCTATGATGCGTATCAGAGATAAGCTCCATCAAAAATTTAAACGTAATTTTTCTGAGTACCATAAAGAGAATTACAAGCTAATGAAACAATTAGTAAGCCAAGGGATTGGGTATGCGAAGAGGTGCTTTTTTACTAAGCATATGAATACAAATATTACAAATTCTAAGTTATTATGGAAAAATCTTAGAAATACTGTGCTTTCCGACAAAAAATGCTTAGATATTCCCCCTCTGTTTGATAACCGCGAAATACTTAATGCTCATTTTCTAAATATAGCAGAGGATGGTCAGGTACCAGTATCTTAACTTTCATATTATGACCACCACAGGTGGCATGGTATCTGAGGACAAGGTCCTAAAGACCATTATGGGGCTTAAGTCGAATGCCCAGGGATATCGGAATATCTCTTGATATGTTGCTGCTAACCCTTCCTCAATCACTTGGTGCTATTACTGTCATCATCAATATGTCTGTACAGAAAGGAATTTTTCCAGAGAGTTGGAAGGTAGCCGTGGTAAAACCAATACCAAAAAACACTAAACCCTTCATCTATAAGTGATCTGCGGCCAATCAGCTTACTCCCATGCATCGCGAAGGTTCTAGAAATAATTGCTTGTGAATAGCTTCCTAAGTATGTGGAAGAGAACAGCATACTCCCTCAGCGACAATCTGGTTTCCGTAAGGGTCATAGTACAGCAACTGCTGGCCGATGTAATGGCTAATCTACTTGAGGCCCAAGATAAGGGACAGGTTATTACTCTGCTATTGCTGGACTTCTCAAGGACATTCGACTCTATCAACTGTACCCTCTTGATATCTAAGTTAGCATATTATTGAATTGACAAAACTACACTCAAATGATTCACCAGCTATCTCAACCGTAGACAGCAACTTATAGAACAATAGATTGTGTTGATTCAGTTAGGAACTTGGGATTAACACTGGACAGATGTCTCAATTTCGAAAGCCATATATACGCACTCTGCTATATGGCTTTACATACTCAAATTACTATACAAAGTCAGACCTTACCTGAGTGAAAAATTGAGATTGACACTCTGCGAAACGCTTGTTCTTTCAAAGCTTAATTATTGTAACACTGTCTATGGACCCTGTATACTGTTCAGAACAGCCAAGCTCATACAGAGGGTGCAGAATGCATGCGCGCGCTTTTGTTTTTATATTCCTCTTAGAACGCATATCTCTCCAATTTTGAATTCTGCTAATATTTAAAAAATGGAGGGTCGGAGGCAACTTCATCTTGCCACTTTGTTGTTTGGTATCATAGGAACTGAAAAGCCACCATACCTTTATAAGAGGTTAATGTGGGTATTTGTCATTCCTGCACACTGCACAGTGGCATTCCGTGGGTCTTTCAGATTCGCGGCCTCGCGGTGCTGGAACGATATTCCCCCTCCTTTGCGCGTTATGAAGACGATACATTCGTTTAGGCTTAACTTGAAAAAGTTCCTTCTTAACAAGCAAAAGTCTGCTGACTCACATCGTTTTACGACGCGACATTCTGGGCGGTGTAGATGAGCTGTCCAATCGTCGAACGCTTGGCAGTATTTCTCCTTGGTTCTACGGTCTCCATTGGGTAACTATGGGTTGATTTAAGAGGCCTATTATAATTCTTCATTCTGCGAGATTAGGTATATCGAAGCGTCCCGACAACTCATTGAAGGTCAAACGTCCAAAATACTGTGTTGACGCTAGGATTATGCGATTTTGATACTTTTCCCAAAACTTTTATATTTATATTTTTGTGGAATTATTCGTTATTGCTATATATATCGTATACGAAGAAACACATTATATGAAGGTGATTATAAATAGGACAGATGACATTGTTAAAAATAATGTTTATTTTATTACCTAGTATGTTATTTAGCAAAAGACGATTTTAGTTTTAAATTAAAAATATAGCTTAGATTAGAATAAAACTAGCTACAATTTATATAGGAGTATAAATCACCATAAAACAGAATCACCTATTGCCGAATTTCCATCAAATCGATCCAATGGTTTTGGTGTGAAAAAGCTTTAGAAATAATAGAATTTTATTAATAAATACCATCGCAGATAGAAGTTATTCACAGGTAACTTAAAGCGATTTTCGAAGTTTTTTCGTTTAGAATAAGATTTTTTGACGTAAAACGTCTTTAAAATCGTGCCGAAACATACGGGTACCAGGTTTAAAAAGTGGACCGTAACGAAAAGGTCTATATCATCGTACCTTAATAACTAAAAAACTATTAGTCTTTTAGTCTTAGAAAGAAAAATGGGGTGTGAATATTTCACTTATATAGTCAGCTCGCTGTTGTGACATTGAGTTTTTTATTAAAATACTTATAACACCGTCAATCTTGTTTTTATTTCTATCTTTTACTTTAAAAGCAATTCCCTAACATAGACGTTTCACGTTAAAACCAACGGCCGTGTGCCCCTGCACAGCCCCACCCGATTTTTTTTTATATTAAATTAATAATATATCAAAATTCCGAGGCCGTTACGAACTATAAGACTATACAAGAGATAAAATGATCATTTTTAGGGTTCCGTACCTCAAAAGGAAAAAACGGAACCCTTATAGGATCACTTTGTTGTCCGTCTGTCCGTCCGTCTGTCAAGACCCTTTTTCTCAGGAACGCGTGGAGGTATGAAGCTGAAATTTATATCAATTACTCAGGTCTACTGCCCCTTGAAGCTGTGAAAAAATCAAACTTCTAAGCCAACGCAATCAAAAGATACAGCCGTTTATGCCGCAAATTTTCGACACTTGCAAGGGAATCAAAACCTACAGGGTGCTTCCCGTGAACTCAGAATTTTGAAATTTGGTACGAAGCAACGTCTTATAGCATAGATAAAGGAAAAATTACGAAAACCATAAATTTTTAGTTACATCACATAATATTTTTTTTTAATAATTTTAAACTTACTACCCATTTCCTCATAAACGCGTAGAGGTATTAAATTGAAATTCATACCAAATACTCAGGTCTATAATACTGTTACGCCGGTGGCTTAGTAAAACTTCAAAACTGATTTTCTGTGACTTAGAAACGTTTTCAGCAGGCTGAAACGTCGTTTCAGGCTGTTTCAGAAGTAGCTCTTTCACATACTAAAAAATCTAAATTACACCCAAGTTACAGTACGTTTCAGGCTACCCTCTATCCAACGCCGCAATAACCTGAAAACCCGTTTTCAGGCGTTTTCAGGACCCCTTATGAGCCATTAAGCCTATTTCAGTAAAAGGACAAATTTCAATAGGAGTGAAAGAGATAGCAATAGTAGAAAGAGACAGATATAGTTAGAACATTCGAGAAGTATTAGAATGAGAAAACATGATTAGAAAGAGATAGACAAACACAGAATATTCGAGAAAGATAGTACGGGAATATTCGAGTATTGTGTGACAAGGATAGCACAAGGAAGAGACAGTTATACTCGAAACGTCTCGAACGCGCGACGTCATTCCTACGCGCTTATGTATTGGACTACACATTCGAGTGTGTCCGCGAATGTTCTGGCAAGAGTGGCAAGTGCCTTAGGGGACTATATAAGGCTGTGTCCGGCCGCCGGGAGTTGTATTGTTTTGCGATACAGTGCGAAAACATCTAAGAAGTGATATTGGAGAACTAAGAAGTGACTGTTAGTGTGGTAATTAATAAAAGTTCAGTGTTTTGGTAGACCGCCGTTTGATTTACTGACCCCAGCTCGTAACAATACCTTTAAGCTGTAACAAAATCAAACTTCTATGTCAACGCAATCAAAAGAAACAGCAATTTAAGCTGCATATTTTGAAACTCGCAAGTACTCGCAAGGGAATCAAAACCTAAAGGGTACTTCCAGTCGACCTAGAATCTTGAAATTTGGCATGAAGCAACGTTTTATAGCACACATAAAGGAAAAATTCCGAAAACCTTAAATATATATTTTTTAATAAATGTAAACTTATTACTTTTTTCCTCATGAACGCGTAGAGCTATCAAGTTGAAATTCATATCAAATACGCAATAAAAATACCATAGTTATGACTCGATTGTCGTAATGAACGAACTTTGTAAACCTTGCAGGTTTGTACGGAACCCTCGGTGCGCGAGTCCGACTCGCACTTGGCCGGTTTTTTTAATTTAATTTATGTTGAACAGTTGTTCAATCCAGGAGCTCAATAAAGTGCCTTCGCGCATTTTATGAAAATCTTTCTCTACAATTTTGGGTTTTATTAAAAAGTCAAGCAAAATTTACAAAAAGCGATGCCGCTACGAACTATATGTCAATAGCTATTCTGCATTATTCATTAAATCAAAATTCTTAATGTATCTTTGTTTCTGAGATCAAGAGTGCCAAAATCACCTTTTCTAATCTCACATTCCCATACGCCATACTTGACAACCTCCATAGTCGAATGGATAGTACACCGGTTTCAAGGTGTCGCCATCTGTGAGGTCCCGGGTTCGAATTTCGGTAGGGGCAGATGTTTGTGTGATGAATGCGACCTTACCATGGTCATGGCATTTGTACCTTAGTCATGGTTGTTGATATATATTTCTATAAAAAAAATATTGATATGTACATATATGTATAATATATGTATGTCTATCCGTTACCCTAGATCCCATAACACAAGCCTTACAGGCCTTACTTTGGGCTAGGCTAATTGGTGTAATTGTAACAAATATGTATATGTAAATATGGACCTATGTATACTACTTACGTAAGACTAATTTCATTCATACAATTTTTCACTAATACACAATTATTGTCTAGTAATAAAGAGCGCACTGGCACAGTTTTTTCGACATTTGTTTTAATATTTCTCAGCACAATTAGAGAACACCACATGAATGCTATCAAAACAAATCGCATCATACACATTATACATATTTCTTTTTTTTTTGTTTTTAAGGCTAAGGTCTTGGGACCATGCTTCCTTGTCATTAGTAACATATTTCTTTTCATGTTTGTATAGTATAGTTTTAAGGCAAAGGGATACATGTCCATCAACCAAGAAATTTGTTTTCTTATGTATACTTTTAGGGTTTTTTTGTTTTGTATTGTTTTACAATTATTATTTATCACCCCACTTAGGCCCAGCCAGAACACTAGCGCTGATTTGTCTGTTGCAGCTTAAGCTGAGGGCGGATCCAAATTGGCCATTTGCTGCGTTGTTCTTTATTTTATTTTATTGCGCTTATTGTATTGTGCTTGTGGTCAATAAATGTTGTCTATAATATTCTATTCTATATAGCCAAAATGATCAAATGGGTGACGTTTTTATATTTTTTTTTAATGTTTCAGGTTATATATTAAAATAAATAGTATGACATTAAATTTCTTTGAAAAAAAATTTCATAAATGGAGTTCAAACCACACTAACAAACATTTCAATGGAAGCCAATTTTATTTAAATGAGACGTGGCATAAATTCGATTTAGATGTTGAAGATCGCATAAGCAATGAAAGTGGAAGTAATAAACTAAACGATAATAATAATCCAAAATCTCCATACCTAAAACCAGATAGTACTCAGTTATTTGCAAGAGTAATGCAAAAACGATGTGGTTCGAAAAGAAATAACATTATTAAATTACATACTCCTTTAGAAGTTAATATTCGTAGAGCAAGTTCAGATAACTTGAAATCGCGAAAAATGGGCAGCAAAAAGAACAAGAAATCAGTTCTTACGCTACCTAATGTTCCAGCTGTAATTCCTCAGACATGTACTGTCAGTGATATGAATGATCCAGAATATTTCAATATCAATGACAACACTAAAATATTACAGCCAAGAAGAGGGTACCTGGCCCAAAATAACAAGACTAAAATTCACAATAATATGCAGAACTGTTTACAATACCAGAATTATAGCTCTGTAGCTGCATTCACTGGAGATGGCATAAACATATCCAACAAACTCGAGGAAAAAAAAACATGTAGAGAAAAGAAATTAATAGGTCATGGTGTTTGGAGCTTACTTAAAAATATTAATAAATTACAGTTCAGGGCCTCTTCTCCAATATCAGAAGATAGTATAAAGTCTCCCAAGAAAAAGAAAATTAGAAATAAGAAATGTCAAAGTCAGACAAATAAGAGGTAGGTATAAAGTTTTTATTATTACCCACTTTAAAATATCTTAACCTAGAGAAAATTATTTCATTATATTCATATTTTTTCAAATCAATATGAAGATTTCTGGTCTCACACGTAAAAATTATATTTCGTTAAAGTAAATGATATAAAATAAGGGTTGATTTTGCTTCTTTTCCCAGTAGTTTTATCATTAGTACTACAACTGAGAGTTTCCTACCTGATAGACTAGTAAATTTGTAAATTTTGTTATTTATAAATAAAAAGGACATAATAAACCTTCAGAATTTCTTACCTGGAGACCTATTTTTGAATTACGAATGCGACTTAGAAATCACCGATGTGACTAATAATCACCGATTTTCAATAATTCGTATTTTTGAATATCACTTATGTGACTACCTTAGTCACGGATGTGATTTCATTACGAGTGCCCTCACCCACTCGTAATCAAGTCATACTTGTGGAAATGTTATCTGTGTTTTGTTTAGAGAACCTATTGACAGAGTCCGAAGTTAATGTGTTGATTTATATATATATATATAATATATATATATATATATATATATATATATATATATATATATATATATTATATATATATATATGTTATATATATATATATATATGTATATATATATATATATATATATATTATTGGTTAAGCCGGCAATAACTGGCAGCGGCTACATTCTGCGTGGAATCGAACTCTTACATTTATGTGTGTACTTTATCTATGTTGGCAGCTCAGCGATCGACTTTTAAAAATTGGATGTTTAGGAATCCGTGACCTCAAAGTCACCGCTGACTATTTAGTCAGCGGTGATTTCGAAATCGCATTCGTAATTCAAAAATAGGTCTCCTGTTTTTTTCTAAGAGGCTCTCTCAATTTGCGATCAGATATTTTTTAAATAGCTAGTAATAATGGTATTATTATATTTGTTTTGACGCCAACAAGTGAATTAAAAATAAGAATTGAATTAACTTTTTGTATATTCAGTTTTAAAGTAAGTAGGTATTCAGAATTAAAGTGAACCTAATTTAAAACTAAATAGGTATGTACACAACTATACTAATGATACAATAACATTGGGCAAAAAAGCGGCCCCCGACGCGACAAAATTTAATCAAAAAATTCATACGTACGCTCAACAGCAGGCCAAGATTAGCGGTTATGCCTCCGGCATAAAAGTGGCACATGGTCGGTTCGGTTCGGTTCATGTTCGGTGTACATGGTCTGACACGCTTTAGTTGATACTTACGTAATATTAAAAGTTATTTTTTGATTTTTATATGGTTTAGCCTTTTTAACCATTTCTTATAATAATTGCGTACTTTTTTTGGGTAGGGGGTTTTATTAAACTTTTAATTTAATTGTTTAATTACCATTGTTTATTAATTACGAGGTCTAAACAGCAATACTAATGAGAAAATATAGTAACGCTGAAATCTTACCACGAGTGAGTATTTTGGGAAGAATAATTCCTAGTAGAAGTACATACTGGTAAGATTACTTCGTGAAACCAATATGAACATAATGGGCTAACTGACGATTGAGAAATAGATTTTAAGCTAGTAAAGCTGTTGATTTACGATTACAGAGTTATAGAAACTTATCGATCCGAAGAATTTAGATATGTATCAAATTTGGAACTTGATAGTAAATCAAGGCCAAGTCAGTCCGGATCATCTAATTTCGATCGTTTAACTATTGGAAAAGAAAAGGATGTTGGCGATGTCAGTAGAGAATTGCAGAAATCTTTGAGAACAAATAGCTGGATCGCAAATGGACTACACAACAGAAAATTCAAGAAAAAACACAACATGAACAACAATAATTGTGATGAAAATATCACACATAATAATACAATTATGTCTATAGAAAATAAAAAAACCGGTGATGAGGACAAACAAGAAATTATCAATGTAAACCCCACATCTAAAATAGATGCATGTAATAATGCATATCTTAGCATAAAATTAAATGATAAAGTGAAAAAATGTCATCAAAAAGATCTTACGAATTCTCATAATATTCATAAAAGTGCTTATGTCAGCCCTTTATATCGATTGCATTCTGGTTCTAGTAAAGAAGCTGTGAGCTATATTTGTAAAAATAGGAAAGGTACTCTTCTTACTATCTTTTACTTATATTACTTCATCGCGTTACTTATTCTTGTTTTAAAATATTTGATTATTTGAAATCCATTTAAAATTAATGTAAAATTCAATATTTTCAGAGGATGTTTCACAGCAAGAGAATAGTCAACCTATTAGAGTACCTAAATCAACAGTTAATGAAGATCATCACTTTACAAGACCTTCGCAATTAGTGATGCAAAATATAAAGAATGTGGTAGCGAATCTTCCCAGTTCTGCTGTAATGCCAAAACTTAAACAAAGTGAAATAAAGAGAAGAATTGCAAATTTGAAATTTCCTATTGTTATATTAGGAAAAGATCAACTTGGAGCAAATACAATACAAATAATGAATTCTGAACCATCACAATTTGATGGCTTAGACAAACATATTTGGCCGTTTATGCTGGAATGGTATCCACAGACAAGTAATAAAATGAGTGTTAAGCAGGCGGGAAGAATCTCCCAAAAACATAAACACAATGTAGTTAAATCAATAAACACACAGACATTAACACTAAGACAGAATCAGAAAAGTGATAAACTTTTTATAACCCATTGTCATAAAGACAATGAAAATAACTCAATGGAATATAACAGTCAACGGAAAATTAAAGAGCTGAAAATGAAATCAGAACATAAAAACAGAGGGACCAACAGACTTATCAATAGAAGTGCTCCCATTAATATCAATAACAAATTTAGTTTAAAGTGCAAGCATGAGCATAAGCACACATTGTATACTAGTACCACAGCAAAGCTCACAAACACTGTTAGAAAAATTGATACTTGTGTAGATAAATTTGAAGAAAATAAATATTTGGTGGCGCATAAATTGAGTAGTACGGCAGATAATTTGCAAGAAAACGGATATTCATCAAGGTATTGTAAGAGTGAGTGGTCAAGAAGAGATCTTTATCCACTCAGTAATATTATAGAAGCTATTTTAAGAAAAGTAAATAATGGTGTATACTATATAAAGGAAAATAATTATTGTTACAAAGGTAAATCTTCTCCGTATAAACTTTTATTCTTCTTTACATTTTTTTAACTCTGTATTCTTATTCTTATGCAGATAATTCAGTACAAACGATAATGACAGAAAAAACACAAATACCAAAGAGATGTGTTAAAGAAAGGAAAGACTTCAAAAATGTAAATAGTAGTTTTAAAGCAACTCGAATAGTATGGAATGATTTTAATAGACATTTACCTGGTTTCGACAATAATCTTACTGCGCTAGAGGTTAAAACCCTAACTGTGAATGAAGTGCTCATTAAAGATTGTGCCACAAACATTATGGTTCAATTTGATGTGGCAATAATATCAGATTTAGACCATCGAAATGCATTGTTAAAATCCATCTCACTTACACCTCTGGTTGCAACTAAAAGCAACACGAAAGTATTTAAATGTAAGCCTACTATATTAAATGCCAGACTACCGGCGGAAATATGTAGCGTCTTGCCTATTACGCTAAAACGATTAAATGACGATAATCGATTATCAAATTTAAATCAATATTCAGACTCCAATGTAACTTATATTGATAACTTAGATAGTTTTACATATACAATGCTTCCATTAAGTCAACTTACGGAAAAAAAGATTTCAATAACTATACAGAATTTTTGCAACGGATCATATTCATATAATATGCAGGAAACACAAACTAAGTATCCCATAACACATATGGATCCTATTAAATCAAACGTGCCAATTTCTGTGTATTGTCGGTCTTTGTTGTCCTTATCCGATAATTTTATTGATTTATTTTTACCGTTTTTGAAGATGTCTATTTATACAGAATTATTATTTTCAAAGAAATGCTCAACCGCAAATAATTGTACGGCTTTAGCATTATATAAACCGTCTCAAGTGTATACAATATTTAAACATAGTCCAGACACAATCACAAATGATATTAAGACATTAGCTGTAAATAAACCATCTCAAGTAAATACAATAATGCATAGAACCAGAAGATTTGAACCAACCATTTATTTCATGGATATAATAGATCAGATGGTGAATAAAAAAATAAATGATGTTTGTAGCAAACTAGAGATTAGTATGAATAAAACAAAAATTCTTATTAATTTGGTAGTCGAAAAAGGCTTGCAACAGTTTAAAGTGCCATGGCTTAACGTAAAGGACTCAAAGATAAATTCTATTCAAGATGCTATAGTATCTCACAATAGATATCAAAATAACAATAACATAAAAATATCTCCCAAAAAATCTTTTGAGTATAAGGCTATTACAAGAATGTATAAGGTTAATAATAAAAAGGAGGCACGTAGTGAGTCAAAAAAGACGAAAAAGAGTTTTTTCAAGCTATACAGCAAATGCAAATCAGCTTCATGTTTAGAAAGTGCTAATACACCTTTAAGTAAGATCACGAACTTGGAAGATTTTGTTCGACTCCTTGGTTGTGGAAAACTCTTGACAAGCATGTTTGATGATCATATTGCTAAAAAGATATTGTCATCAGTTTTGGAAGTTCGTTATCACTTTTTATTTACATCTCAATTATTTTCATATAAAATGTTATTAAATTATTAATATAACAAATGTATATGTTAACTTCTTCGCAGATGCGAAATTGGATTACAGAAATAAGCCAAAGTCAAGCTATGTTGGTACTTTTGCTAGCGAATAAAAAAGATTCTTCAAATTTAATAAGATTTAGACCAATCTTATTACAAGGAATTGCGGTCAATAGAATCACTAAAGTATCTGAACTTGATATGGAAATCGAAGTCATAGAAAGGGAACATTTCCCGAAATTTTCGCAAGTGAGTAGTGCAAAATATTTAGAACCGTGATTACCAGCCAGTGGGTACCAGCTTAGGTCCCTAGACTCGGTTTAAAAACGCACTGTTAGACTCGTCGACGATCCCGTAATCACAAGCGGAATTGCGCCTGTAAGTCTTAGAAAAGACTTTGCCTCCTTATGTGTGTTCTACTGCCTATACAATGGGTTATGTTCCGTGGAGTTGTTAGATATGATGCTCGCGGCCACTTTCTATCATCGCCCGCTCGCCGTCGACAGGGAGTTCACGCTCACACACTGGAACCTAAATGGTTTCGTACAGTGCGGTTCCGGAGATTTTCCTCCCGCGTACACTTCGATTGTGGAATGAGCTCCCTGACGAGGTTTTCCTGGAGGGTCACAGTATGGGAATCTTCAAAATGGGAGTAAATAGGTTTTTAAAAAGTCGGCAACACACAAATTTTGGTTGCGTCGTTTGAGACGGCGCGGTGCATTCACTCTGCTGAGCTACAGAATCTTCTTTCCATTCACCATACACTTAACATAAATTAATTGTGTAAACATATTTTTTTTTAAGACAGACTGCTAAGACGTTTTATATGTTAAATTAAATTAGGTTCTATAATATATCATTAATATATATGTATTAACGGGTTGGATATCATAGGATACTTATAGTACTGATTCGATTCAAATAATAGCTACGTGCAATCACGACATTTAACGAGTTTTCCAAGCCTCTTCATAAATGTCGTTACGTTTATATTTAAATTCAAGTTTCATCGTATAGATTAAAAACAGTGTTTATACATTTTCATAGATTAAGTACAATATAGTATACAATTTCATAGACTATGTACATTTTGTATTACTTCAAAAATTATATTAATTTCATTAGATTATAAAAACATTGCTATGAATAAAGTTTATTAAATAGACCTGTGAAAAGATTATTCTGTGACCAAACAACATATATCATTATCAATTGTCATCTAAGAACAAAAATACTATATGTATACGATAACACCAACTATTTTATCGTTTTAGTTAGCTGTCATATATTTTTCCGCGTCATCACTCAAATTATTGTCGGCTGAATTCTTATCAAGTACTAAGCTACGCCCTTATTAATGTTTAATGTCCAACTCAAAAATATATTTATCTTGGGAATAAGAATATTAATAAAATGTCTGTGGGCGGAATGCCTATAAAAACAGCCTACAAAATATCCTTCATTTATAACAGGTCCAATGACATCGGGGAGGAGTTAGAAAGCACGAAAATTAAAATGAACATTATGGTCAGGCGTAAAATAATATCCGTCATTATACCACCAGTCGAACTAACGCATAACGTCAACAGACAAAAACAAAAGCCGTGGCTATACTTAGCGTGGTTCCGACATTAGAAAACTACTGTTTTCTACATATCTATACACACATTCTTACTATTCATACATTCTTTTTGACTTTATTACAATACATTTCTTAGGAACATATTCTGTACTATTTTATTTTTTAGTATGAAGGTATGGCATATTCACAAGAACTAGACAATCGAGATAATCTAATGGAGGAGATGTATTGGATTGCTAAAACGACTGTAAGTTTTTATAAAATCTTCTCAGTAGGTGAGATATTATTAAATTTATATATGTAGTATGATTTTTAATTATATAGATCAAACTAACACTTACTATCGATCTTAACTGAACAGTTCAAAAGCAGGCCATAATGAAAACGGTTTAAAACGGTCATACGTTATGTTGCTCTACGAGATGAACGGGCAAAATTTTTAAACAGACCACGATCTCCAGGCCGTAGTAGACAAGTTAAAGTTAAGAAATGAAAACAAATATTAGAAAGTTCATTTTTCTATAAGGGATCTATCCAACGAGATATAACAATCTAGGGTTTTAATTAAATGCATTTAAAAAACTTAGCTTATTAGGCGACAGTGGCGAAGAAAATTAATTCTTAGCCCTAAAAAGTAAAATAAAACAATAGGTTAGCATGAAATGTCATTTATTTAATCAGGTTTTCACACAACTTTTACTTACTCTACAGTTCATGTTCAACATGGCCGCCTCTGTTTCTGATACATTGTCGCATCCTTCTACGGAGACCACTCTTCACTACTCCAGTTGTCGAAGTTGTCCGCTTTTGATTTGCTGCATTCACTATCCTTTCTCTTAGATCTTCCACAGACGAAACTGGATTTGGCTCGCTGTAGACAAGACTTTTCATGCGCCCCTACACATGAAAATCCATGGGGTTTTATATACCTCGTCCTATCCATTTGTTTGGATAATTCATGTCCAGCCAGTCTCTGACACTTCTCCTGAAATGGGCAGGGCAGCCATCGTGTTGAACCACATGTCCCTGATCAAGTTGAGTGGCAGATCATCCAGCAAATCACTCAAGTCTTCTCTTAAAAAGTTTTCGTACGTTTCCCCATTTAGATTGTCTGGGAGAAAGTAAGGTCCAATCAAATGATTGGAGATAATGCCCATCCACACATTCACGCTGAATCTTCGCTGGGATCCCTTCACTCTTTTCTTATTGGGATTTCTTAGTTCTCTGGGGGCCCAGTAATGGGAGTTGTGATAGTTCGTTATGCCATCTTTGTCAAATTTGGATTCATCTGTCCACAAGATATTTCTTAGAAAATCTGGGTCTTCTACGTCATCATTTATCATATATCTACAGAAGTCCAACCTTCTCGCCGGGTCTCCTTCTTCAATAGCGTGTACCGGCGTATAATTGTATGGGTACAGGCCAGCAGTATGCACTGTAAACCACACTCTCCTTTGCGAAAGTCCCAGATCACGGGCAACAATATTAGTGGAAGTAGTCGGATCCGCTCGAAAGCGTTGCACAATCTCATTGTCATGTTCTTCGTCGTCATTCCATGTCTGTATTTCGTCTCAAAACAGAGCCAGTTTCTCGAAGTCTTCGATACACTCTGTCAAAAACGGCCACATCCGGCACTCGACGTCCGGGGAAGCGAGTTATGTATTCGTTGCGAGCTCGCGCAGACACACAACCGCAGAATCCGTAACAAATAAGCATATTCCTCAGGCGTGTAGGACGACATCTTCAACACTTCCGAATCACAAGTACAAATCAGAGTCCGGTTAACAAGCACAGTAGTCACAAATCAGAAGAAATAGTCCAGAATCACAGCCAAGTCGAGAAAAAAGAGCAAAACGATATCACATCTACTATGTACGAAGCACAAAAGCAGACTGACAACCAAAACAATATCCCTTGTATTCCCTAACCTAACCTACCCGGTTTTTTTCTTTCATTCGTACCTACATAAATCGTCAGTTGTCTCGCTCGCACGGTGTGTCTTAACTTGAAGGACAATAGGCGCGGACTGTTAGAACTGCTACCTGGAGCGTCCCAACTACTTTTTTTCCACGAAATGTAATAAAAACCCTAAATTGTTATACATCGTTGGATAGCTGATGAAACGTAGATATTTTTAAACACATCTGCCGAACAACTGTCATACTATTTTTTTGTAATATCCATTAGAGAAAAATGAACTTTCTAATATTTGTTTTCATTTCTTAACTTTAACTTGTCTACTACGGCCTGTTCAATTAACTTATATACTATTTTAATAATTGACGTCCTATAGCATCTTATTACACATGTAAACATGCAATAATAATAAGACCCACAAAATAAACAAAATATAATTTAAAAGCTTAAAAATCGGTAATTTTCAATAAAAACAATTTAAAGTCGAATATCTCGAAATGGGTTAAGTTTAGGGTAGGGTGTTTCATAGTGAAATAAGTCACAAATGATGGGTACTCCACGCCCTTAACGGATCTAGCATGACTTTTCCTGTAACCCTGTATACAAAATATTTTTTTTCTTATATTAACAGTATATTCGATTCGATTATAGAGTTTCAAAATGTTCTTCATTCTTTGCTATACTTCCACATTTGTTATTGTTCCGTTTATTGTCCAGTCTTTTTAATATTACCTTTAATATTTTATATTACCTATAATACCTCTGTACATACATACATACATACACTCACGCCTTTTTCCCATGAGGGTAGGCAGAGATTACGTCTTTCCACTTGCTACGGTCTTTACATATATCTTTCGCTTCATCTACTTTCATAACATTCCTCATACATGCTCGACGATTGCGGGTACTTCTGACCTGGCCTTTTTTGAGGACACTTTTTTTCGAACAAATACCTCTGTGTTAAAAGTTATATCGATGTAGCACTGTCTTCATATAATATTTGCGAAAATTGTAAATGGAATACCTCTTGATGTAAAGATGTTTAATATTTAAAAAAAGTAGATGTAAAGTCAAATTGAGTCTCTGACTTTCTCAAGAAGTTTCGATCGCACACTTTCCATCCCCTTAGAGAAGCCTTCCTATTTAGCTACGTGTAGAACCAAACCAAAACAGATCGGGGCCATTTGGGTGTACCGTGTCTCTTCTATTTTTTTCTTTCTGGAGACGAGAGGCTGAGAATCCTTATTGATACCACCGCAACCAAGTGTCACGGTGGCTGTCAAACTCCTGGCGAATCGAGGCGGCTAAACCCGAAAGACCTATCGACTACACTCAGCCTGAACCGTGGGGTCTTGTAACGTCCAGCCAGGGTCATTTGTATATAGGAAATCGTAGTGTAATATAGATTAAGGTTTCGCTACCGACTAAAGGGAGCTTTGTTCGTTTTCTGAACATGAACGTTACTGTTTTCAGGCATCTGACTATCAAAAACCATTTAACACCTCATCGGAAAAGCTTTTAAAATCCCTTTTAGAAAAACGAAAGAAACTTAACCCTTCATATTTAAGAGTGATGGCAAGATATGTTGGTCTTGGGTTACTGAAGCCATCAAGAAAACATTAATGTTTTTATTTGTGCATGTTTGATGTTCTAGTTTCTTGTGAAATTTGTAGTAGTGAACAGGCGTTTTAAATTTATTTTATTATTAAAGTATCAAACTATTTGGTTTTATTATTCTATATATCAGTTTGGCAAAAAAGTTTCATGCATTATGACTCCTGGTCATTTTACATAAATATCGTTTCATGATATTTGTAAGGGCTGGCCGGATAAATTTGGCTCATTATCAAGTTTTGCCTTCACTGTGTGTAGTGGCCAGGGAAAATCTCCCCGTACCATCTCGTACGAGGCGGCGACGGTTCTGGGACGCTCCCCCCCAATCGACATCCTGGCCGACATGTACGCGGCGACGTATGTGGGTGTGAGTGAGTAGGCCTCCCCCTTCTGGGGAGGAGAGCCCCACATAACCGCCGGCTCGCCACATTTCCTAAGGGGGAACAAAAAAAAGCCCTACCCTGGAACCTACCCTTTCGCGTAACTCAAATGACAAGTGGAAATGATGACATATACTCACGCCTCTTTCCTTAAAGCGTAAGTATGATTTTTCATACTGTATATTGTTTAGTGATTTATATTCACACTCGTAATTTGATTTGTTTATACATCAGAATACATTTTTGTATTGTAGCTTTAGTAAGTTATTTATATATAGTAAGAATAATAGAGGAATTTGTCAGCATCTGCAAACCATGAAGGAAGAACTGGCTGCTAAACAATCAAGATTGGTCAATCCATCTAGGCTCTGCTCTGCTTCACGACGACGTAAGACCAAACACTGCACAACAAACAACCACAAGTTAGATGAGCTACAAATGGAATTTATGCACCGTACTCCCCGGGCCTTACTCCAATAGATTAAATTTTTTTACGAAATTTGGTCATTTTTTAGTAATGGTGTGGCTACATCTGGCTAAGTAGGCTTAGAGACACGACGTATTGTCGCTTTTCATTATCGTACTTTGATTAATTAAATATATTAAAAAAAACTTTATATTTCTCCCGTACAAAATGCCAATATTATACCTAATACTTTTATTAGTAAAAGCCATTTATTTTTTTGTCGATAGTTAATTTTTACTTTTATAATTGGTAAATATGTTGTTCTGTACTGATATGGATAGGTAGATGGAGTGATGAAGGTGACTTTGATGCATTTTAAGGGACAGCTAAACCTACACCTGGATTACCAGTTCCAGGTGCTGTTTCTGGAATTCCATGGACCCCAAAATCACAAGTGCAACTGTCACTGATACAAAAAAGGGTGACCCACTACAATAGTGATGTTCGGCAATCAATAGATTTAGACATTTAGTCATGCTTTATTTTATTAGGTATCAAAGCGTTTTTTTATTGTAAATATGTAATACATACCATATTAAATAATATGATTTGTGACACATGACACTGGAAATGTCATTTTACTGACTCGAATTAAAAATCGAACTTTAGAATGCAATTTTCGACATTTTATTCATATAGCAGTGTAGGTTTTCTTATTTGGTTTCTTTTTCCACTAAAGAAATTACTTCAAAAGAAAAGTAGCATATACAAATTCCAAGTGACACTGACACTACCAGACGTTAATGTATTTTTATAAACTGTCAATGCTATAAAAGACAAAAATAAGGGTTAAAGACGGCTCCCTGTGAGTGTGTTTGGACGAAGGTTCGGCTGATCATATTTATTTTATTTATTTATTTATTCACATTCACAATACAACTATCATTACAGGAACATTCCTAATTCAATAGCGTAGTCAACTTTATTAACTTTATACACATATTTTATTAAATTGAAACTAAATAGCTAATAATACCTAGACATTAAAAAAAGTATAATTAAATTGTTACAAATTATATATAAATAAATTGTATTACTAAAATTAATTAATTAACATATATTGCATGATTTGTCATCTCTTATGATAAATAATAATCTAAGTAAGTATAATAACAACATTAAACCAATATAAACATTAATCATTTTATACTTTCATGTCATTTATAGCACAAAATATGAAGTGTTATCCTTATGAATTCACTAATCGAACACGAGAACAAATCAATTGCTTCGGCTACTTCATTAAGCGTGTGCAAAGCTCGCGTCAGAGGTGAATTGGCGTATAAGCCCGTTCTGGCGCGGGGCACCGCCAGTAGACGCGGTCGCCGCCGTCTCCATACGTACTCATTCGGTACATATAAACCCAACCGCTCCAGTATAGTTGGGTTGCAAATAATACCTCTCAGTATCCGCACTACATAATATGCGAGAGCCAGATCCCTTCTTGTTTCCAATTTATTGTATCCCACCATGCCCAAAACGAACAAGGTTGGATACATTAGTGGATAATATGGATACACTCCGTAAAGCTTGAGGTATAAGTATCTTGTGAATTTGTTTTGTATACGCTCCATCATAAGCTTGTATTTTGCTTCGTATGGAGCCCACACAACAGCATTGTTTTCCAGCTGGCTTCGAATAAGCGCATTGTATAGGGCCGCTATTGCTTTTAAATTTGTAAAGCCAACTGATTGTCTTAAAACAAAACCCAAATTTCTATAGGCTTTCTTGCAAATATCAGTTATGTGCTCACTGAATTTCAATTCAACGTTGAGTCGCACGCCTAAATCTCTGACTGTATCTGTTCTGTTAGCTTTTGAGTCCTCGATTACATAGTTGTAATGGAGAGGAGCCTGTGATCTACTAAAAGAAATCAAATAACATTTGTCAATATTAAATTGTAGTTTATTGGTTCTACTCCACTCCACGACGTTGTTTATATCCTCTTGTAAGAGTTCACAATCTCTGCTATTTTTAATCGCTAACAGTAATTTTAGGTCATCTGCGAATAGTAAGCATCGCGCCTCCTTGACCACTTCGGGCAGGTCATTTATCATAATGATAAATTGTAAGGGGCCCAAGTTGCTGCCTTGAACCACTCCTGTTCTGGTGAAATAGGTTCAGATTGATATCCAGCATATTCCACATATTGCATTCTGTCCCCCATATAGCACGCAAAAAACTTTAACAGCTGTGTAGTGCAGCCAATGTCCGCCAATTTAGCTAACAGTATATCATTATCCACCATATCGAATGCTTTTTTGTAGTCAAAGTAGGCGGCATCAACTTGTATTCCTGCGTCCACATGAGGTATTATGTAATCCATCGCGCTGAGAAGGTTGCTGGTGGTGCTGCGCCCCGGCCGGAATCCATGCTGTGCATCAGATAACTGAGCTGACATCTGCGACAGAATACCTCGATGTACCGCCCCCTCGAATACTTTTGCAGGTGCCGATAAAATAGCAACAGGCCTAAATCCGTTTACCTCGGAACCGCCATTGCTTTTGGGAATCGGAATCACGCGGGAAGTTTTCCAGCTTTTTGGGAAATACGACTTCTCTAGACAAAGGTTAAATATATGCAATAGAGGTTTCACCAGGACATCCCGGCAATCCCTCAGAATAAAAGCAGGAATACCATCTGGTCCCGCAGAGCGCTTTGGCTTTAGCCGCACAAGTGCCTCCCGTACCTCCTGTAGTGTGAGCCGCGGAAGGTGAACCCGCGCGGCGTTCGCCCCACTCGCTGCCATCGCGTCCGTCACGCTAAGCTTGGCTGGTTCGCTCCCGTATACAGACTGAAAATACTTTGCAAATTCCGATGCGCACTCAGAGTCGGATATGAGATTACCATCTTTAGTAATCTTTTTGCGATTAACTGTCCCTTTATTTGCTCTCATGTAATTCCAAAAAGACTTTGGATCCTTCTCCAAATTCAATTGAACTCTATTTTTATGCTTCTCATGTGCAAGCATTATTATTTCTTTTACTTTAGCCCTACATTCTGAAAAAAGTTTGTAGTCTTCTGGCGCTTTACTGCGTTTATATTTTTTATGGAGTTTAGCTTTTAACTCTATTGTTTTTATGATATCTAAAGTATACCACACTGGATACTTATACCTACCGGACTCTTGACGCGGCTTCTTTCTGGGTACACATACATTAATCACATTGTTAACAGTGGTATAAAAACTACTAACCGCCTCCTCTGGATCTCCTAAATCATAAAGCGCTTTCCAATCAATGTCTTTGAGCTTCGAGTACAGCATACTATAATCCGCTTTGCCGAAGTTCCGATGTTGCGAACTTTCAAGAGTGATCACTTGCGGCGGTTGCGGCGGCCGCAGCGGTAGCTTACCGTGCCGTTGGATACGTACCGTGACAGAGATAGGCGGGTGATATAAGTCCACGGGAACTAGTGCCTCGTCTGCTTTGCATACATCTAGCCCATTCGCTAAGGTCGCCGAGCATAGCACCAAATCCAGCTGTCTGTTATTACAGTTTGGTACCGTGTTCAATTGAGCAAACTCACAAAAAGATAAAAAATAGTCAAAATAACTAATAACATTAACATTGGCTGAATGCAGATTAAAATCCCCTAAAACTATCATTGCCTTAAATCTAGTCGACCACTGTTCGATAATTCTAAATAACAACATATAATCGTTTTCTGTACTGCTCGGTGGAATATAAACAACACAACAGAAAAATAAAAGTCTATTATTTAAATACACACCCGCGCCGACCAGCTCGAACACGCAGTTGTCTACGTTGAAGTTACCCGGCGATTCCGCTCTTCGTAGTTCGAATTGGTGTGAAGCTACAAGAAAAGCACCGCCCTGTTTTCTCCGTCAGCACGATCACACCTCAAAATTGTATAACCCTGCGGCACGATTTCTGAATCATGAATAGATTCATTACAACCCGTCTCCGTTACAGCAAATATTTCGGCACTTGAGGTTTCTATGCTTGTACGAAATAGCATCAACTTGGACCGGAGTCCTCTTGTGTTTTGATAAAAGATATTGAATTCCTTATACTTTATCGATAAGTTTTTTTGTTGGCCTCCGAAACCAAATCCATTCAGCAAATTCTGTATTAACAGGCCATACCTCAGGTTTACAAATTAACTCGTACGTTTTTTCCGGCACAGTAATTACAAACGATGAATAGTTTCTTGGTGTCTTATGTTCAAGTTTTCTAATTTGAACATCTATTTCTGAACCGCATATCTTTTGCATATAAGATGTTAATTTTTCGACAGTTGTGTCAGATGTTAGTCGCCATACGTGGAGATATTTATTGCGTTCTTGGGCCTTTATTTCTGATAGCTGTGTATTGCCACCTCTCGAAACCTCCTTTGCCTTAATTTTCTGCACACGTATCAGTCCATTAGTTTTATTTGCTGATGCAGTCATTTGTTGATCCAGTATCGTTCCACAACATGGTGCATTTCCCATCTCTTTCCTTATCTCCCCCTGATTACTGATTATGCTACAGTGTTTGGCGGAAGTATGACATTCGTTTACGCTATCGTCCCATTTCTGGGATAGTTCTGGACTGCTCGGTATATTTAATTGCTCAATATTCTGAGTTGTTTTATTGTCACTTTGCGATGTGTCGGTAATATTCGAGGACTCCGTGGCCCTACAATGTTGTTCGACTGATTTATTGAAGGTAATGCGTGCGCTATTGCCCACAATATCACCGGTTGCTAATAATTGTGACATGTTATGCTCATTGGAAAGGGTAGCTGATTTTTTGTTAATGTTAACACTTTCTTCTATTTTGGTGACCAATAATTCTATACTCTGGTTCCGATCATAGAGAAGTCTAAGGTCATTGTGTAGTGATGTTGATACTGTACTCTGTTGTTCCGAGAACATATCAAATTTAGTTTTAAATTCTTCCATATCATGTCTAGTTGAGTAGCATAACTCTTTAATATATTTCATAGATCTTTCTTGAGAGTCAAGTCTGTCTCTCAGCTCCATTCTCATTTCCTTCAAAAAAGTCATTACGTTTTCTTCAAAATTATATCTACAGAACATGCTTCTGGTTGTTTTTTGCGGCTTCCGCGTTGTTTATTTACATTCGAATCAGAATTCGGTGAGATTTTACTGTGCTCAGGTCTGCGGACGGGTGTATTGCCATCAATTCGTTTCCGTTTTGTGCCAACACACTCAGGGCAAACCCATTGTCGTTTGTAGTCCGCCGTAAACAAATCATAGTCCTTCCGTTGGATTCCTAAGCACAACAAATCGTAATCTTTCTCACAATCGGCCAGAGAGCACCTCATTTTTTGTTCACCGACAATTTTTTTACATGCTCTGCACTTAGTTGCCATTTTCGTTTTACTGTTTAGTCCCAACTTTGAATAATAATAAAAAACAAATAATAGGCAAAAAATAAACAGAAAAAAAAGTTTGTTTTCGCTGAGGATTGAACCAACGCCCTAGCGAGGTGGCTTTGCGCAGTCAGTACTGCACAGACTGCGCCAACTACACTTGCTTCCAACAGATGAAATTAAGTCTTAGGTTCTCATAGCCCGATTTTATAGCGGGGCCAAAGTTCAATTCTATTGTATTCGAACACAGCTCAATGTCGTAATTATATTTTTTGAGCTCAATAATTTCAAAATACCCGTAGGAAACACACTTTAAACTCAAAAATTTATCACATATTGTTAATAACTTTCGAAAAAAATAGCACCACGGCGAAGCTCTTACTGCGAACACAACGATGAGGTAAATTTCAAAATTATAGTCACATTAAACACTGAATTATTTTAAAAACGTTGGAGCGCAGAGTAACACGACTTGCCGACTTGACGATGATGATATATATGATATATATTTGATAGATGATATATATTTTCGTACTCTATTGTAGCAGGTGTTATTTTGCGGAAGTCCATTGTATTACAAAGGATATTGGTTACGTTTGCTGATTCCGCGCAGTTGATGATGACTTGTCCAACAAGCAGACAAGGTCGACACGTGTTTCGTCTCTCAGCGAGACATCTTCAGGATCTGTTGCCCGCTCGGTGTCTCACGAGCGACTGGCTTGCGGCGTTTTTTTTTTTTTTTTCCTCAGGAGAGGAGGCTGAGAATCCATCATGGATACCAACGCAACAGGCAAGCAGGGATGCGTTGATTATGTCGACTCCTGGTACTGTCGAGACGGCTCGACTACACAGACCTACCGCCTAAACTCAGCCTACCCTAGTAGCAATTATCGTTGGGGTGTCGATGCCAACTGTTGGGATTTTGTTGGGAGGTTTGGTTGGGGTGTAACAAAACCCCAACATTGTCCCAACCGCGCCACTGTGGCCCCAACATTGGGCCAACTATACCAAACCAACGTACTATTTCCTACAAAATTAGTAACAACGGGCCAACGATGGCCAGCCAACAGTTGCCTCTACTATCGGACCTACAACTTTTAGGGGTGACAAACCACACCGTTGGCCAACTCAAAAGTGGACCGGAGGCCCAACTATTAGCCAACTTAAATTGCTTACTAGGGTAGCCTTTGGTCCTATTGACCCTACTGGCTTTATTTATAGGCTGAGGGGCTTGGCCCCTCCTCTCGGTAGGCGCGGGCTACCGACCATTGGGCAACTGTTTGTATAATAGGCGAATGTGTAAGATTTGTTTGTTCGTTCAGCAATGTAATATTAGGTATATTTTTATGTTTATAGATTTCCAATTGTTCCTGAATATTCATAATATGTCCTTTTTCACAAGTATGAAGCACTTTATAAGTATGGTTGTCTACTAGGTGGTGATCTGTATCCAACAGGTGTTTAGCGAAATGAGATCGCTCCGGATGTTTATTTTTATAGGCTGCCGTATGTTCTTTGTATCTTGTTTCAAAATTTCTACCCGTTAGTCCTACGTAAACTCCGTTGTATTCTTCACAGGTTAGTTTGTAAATGCCAGATTTTTTTGTTAAATTATACTTTTCTTTTGCGTTGAATATGCGACGGATGTTGTTATCGGTTTTAAAGGCTACCTGAATATTATTTTGTGTAAAATGTTAACAACTTTATCTGTGACTTTACATAAATACGTTACACTAGCTGTACATTTGAAGGGTTCAGTATTACATGAAGCGGAGTATAATTGTTTCCGTATTAAGGAATTTTGTTTTTTATTAATTAATTTGTCAATCAATTTTGTAGTGTAAACCATTAGAAATTGCAATGTGGTAGATTGTTTTTAATTCTTTTTTTATAACTGTCTTTGTCTAATGGGATTTTGAGTAATCTATGGACGTAACATTTGAATGCAGCTAATTTGTGTTGCCAAGGATGACATGATGAAATTGGGATTGCAACATCAGTCTGAGAGGGTTTCCTATAAATTTGAAATTGATGTCTTCCTTGGATTCTTGAAATAGTTAAATCTAGAAAATTGATGCTGCCATTACTTTCGCTCTCTAATTTAAATTTAATTTTATGGTGTAAGTTATTGATTTTATTTAAAAAATTATGCAATTCCTGATCTGAGCCTTTCCAACAGATAAGAATATCATCAAACATATCTGTAAGTATATATAGTAAAGGACATCATTCAGGCTTCATACAAATTTGGGCTATTTTTTTTTTAGCCGGCCAACAAAAAAATAACTAAATTTTATCATAGGCATAATTATAATAAACATTTTGTATTATGACAGTAAAGCTCGAAACCTATTGGTTGAGATGATAATCAGCCTCAAAGTATTTATTTTATTACCTACGGCTTGCACCCGGCTTGCGGGGTGAGCTCGTGATTTCCAGGTAAACATTATTGTTAAGGTGTTGGTGTTCCAGGTAAATATTTACAACTCTCCTGGCCTTACAATAATATCTTCTAAATCTTCGGCAGCAATGTGTATCGTTGGCTCGTGTCTGGCAAACCCCATGTACCACACAATGCACACGACGTGTGAGCAGCAGCCAATGGTTCTTGTTCGGCCAATGTTACATGTACAGTAATAGTGTTTTATAGCCTGTCGCCCTTCGAGAGTCCTATCTTGCTCACACTTGCAACTCGGCAGGTAAATGTACTTGTAACGTTCTTCTCGCTCGCGTACCTTTTATGTCTCTTGCTCATACATGCAACTCGGCAGGTAAATGTATGTACTTGTAACGTCTTCTCGCTCGCATACCATTAACAATAACTGTTTAATATTTGTTTTACCTGGAAATCACGAGCTTGTTTTACCTTTTTTTTTTTTTTTTTCCCTGAGGAAAATGCATTAAATTGCATACCCCGGCTGTTGGCGAGCAGGCGGTTATGTGGGGCTCTCCTCCCCAGAAGGGGAAGGCCTACCCACTAAAAACCTCAGGGATGGCCTTCCTCAGGCATGTAGGGAGCCCCCGGGAACATCAAGCCCCTTCCGGGAACCCCAGCCTCCGCTCCCCTAGCTAGAGGGGAACCCTCCTCGGGGAGGCTACTGCCCCCCCCCGGTCTCCTCCACCGACGACGCCCCCGGCCACGGAAGGGGCGTGGTCCATCCCGGGTCGCCGTAGCAGTCGCGACTTCCTCGCGCCCGCCGGCGACGCCGCAGCTGTGCTACCGAGCCCGGCGCCGCCTTCTTCAAGCGGGATCGGCCATCTCCCGACCCCGCTCGGCGGCCTCCTTCTGGAGCATCACTGCTTCACAGAAGGAGGCCACAGCCCTCCAACCTCCCTTGTCCGCCAGCATTGCCGCAATCAATGCCGGCGGAAACAGATCTCGCCCGATCTCTGCGACCAAGACTCGGCGCACGGAGGCCCACGCGGGGCACTCCGCCAGCGTGTGCTAGGCCGAGTCGAGGTCGGATGCGCAGTGGTGACAATGTGTCGATCCCTCCCGTCCTATTCGACACAGATACTCACCGAAGCAGCCGTGCCCGGTGAGTATCTGAGTCAATCGGTAGGTGACCTCCTCCTTCCCGTGGAGCCAAGCTTCGAGGTTCGGGAGTACGGCACCGACGGCCCGCTGGCGCGCGCAGCTCCGTATTTCGAGCTGCGCACGCCAGGCCGCCACAATCCGTCGGTGCCACTCCCGCTTAGGCACTTCGTGCGCGGGTTCCAGGGCGCTCCCCCCACCGCTCCCCCGGTCGACACGCCGCGACGCATACGTCGCCGCGTACATGTCGGCAAGGATGTCGAATGGGGGGGAGCGTCCCAGAACCGTCGCCGCCTCGTAACGAGATTGTACGGTAGCCTCGTACGATCCGTATGGCCATTATCCGCTGCAGGCTCCGTAGCAGAGCTCTGCAGCCGGGGACCTCGCGCAGTCTTGCGACCATACGGGAGCCCCATACATGGCCACGGATCGCACGACGCCCTCGTACAGGCGGCGAACTCCATCCCTCGGTCCCCCGAGATTGGCAGCAGGCAACGCAATGCGCCCGCCACCCTTTTGGCTCGGGGGACCAACCGCACGAAATGCTCCTCGAAGCTCCAGCGGCGGTCCAGGGTGAGGCCCAGGTACTTGATGTACGGCCCCACCGGGACCACCGCGTCACCCACCCGGATCCGGCAGCTGGGTGGTTCCCGGCGCCTCGGAAGGCCGTGGAACCATAGCGCCTCGGTTTTGTGAGGCGCTATTTCTAAGCCCAGCCGGCGGATCGCCCGCACGACACATGCCACCCCAAGCTCGGCAAGCCTGAGCACCGGCCCGAAGTCGGCCCCAGTCGTCACGACGAGAGTGTCGTCAGCGTAGCAGACGACACTGACGCCGCGAGGAAGGCTGGTGCGAAGGACCGCGTCGTATGCGAGGTTCCATAGCAGGGGTCCCAGCACCGACCCCTGCGGAACGCGAGCTTGTTTTACCTGGAAATCACGAGCTCACCACGCAAGACGGGTGCAAGCCGTAGGTAATAAAATAAATACTTTGAGACTGATTATCATCTTAACCAATAGGTTTCGAGCTTTACTGTCATAATACAAAATGTTTATTATACTTATGCCTATGATAAAATTTAGTTATTTTTTGTTGGCCGGCTAAAAAAAAAATAGCCCAAAATGGGTGATGTCCTTTGGATCTCCGATGACATGTCTATTTTTCAAAGTCGTCCATAAAGATATCAGCCATTAAGGGGCTTAATGGAGACCCCATAGCAGTCCTTCTTTTTGTTTGTAGAATTTGTTATTAAATTTAAAGTAATTTTATTCATACATAGGTTAGTTAATTAAGTAAATCGTCTAGCTCAGCGGGATGTATTGTGTTGATTATTTAATGAGTCCTTTAATATATTCATACACTCTTTATAAGGTACATTTGTGAACAGGCTTTCAACGTCTAGTGAGAATAGTCTGGCGTTGTTGGGAACTTCGAGATCTCGAATGTGTTCAATGAGTTGAAGACTATTTTTTTAGCTGTATTGTAGTTGAAAAACAGGCCTTTTGTTTAATGATATGGTTTAGTTTTTTAGCTAATTTGTAACAAGGTGCATTCACGTATGAAACCACAGGTCTGATAGGAACATCATCTTTGTGGATTTTAGGTAGACCGTATATACTGGAGCTTGGGGGTTCATAGGTATTAAATCAGATCTATGTGGTGATTATTTGCTAATAAATACGTAGAACTTTTTATGGCTTGTTTTAGTTCAGCTACGCTTTTTTTGGTTGGATCGTAATTAAGTTGTTGAAAATCGTCTGATTTAATAATGTCGTCCACTTTGTTGTTATATGCGGTCCGATCTAAAATGACTATGGTGTTCCCTTTATCTGCTTTTGTGACCACCAGATCATTATCCGTTATTCTGTTTTTAATTGTTTTCATAATGTGGTGTTCCGTACCTACGTTGTTGGCTGTCGATACTAGTCATTGGAAACTAATTGTTGAGCTACTAAACTTTTTACGATATTGTTTTGTTTGTTGCGAACTAGTGCAACTTCAGAATCCACCGCTAAAGTTTCTATTGAAGATTTTGTATTGCGTGGCGCTAGATTATATTTTGGTCCTTTTTCCAAGAGGGTCATTTCTTGTGCTGGGAACTGAATATTTGAAAGGTTTTTGACTCGCGGATAGAAGGAATGTTTATCATAATTTTGTGGATAAGCAGTATTTATATGTTTATTTTGCTGTGACCTAAGTTGGTCCAGTTTTCTCTTTTGTTTCAAAAACATATGGTTAGTTATCTTAAATGCTAAATCGCGAGCTTTTTTATCTATGTAATCAAATTCAATGTTGTGTAACTTAAAGGATAACTCTGAGTGTAATATTTTAAGGTGTGACTTTAAATTATCTCTAATTGCAAACCAAGTGTAAATTGTAATACATATATTTTCGATTATACAAAATGTTCATATTCTTTGTATGATGTCATTGCCCCTTATATCCCTAAGCCGTGTCAATTTAACTATTCTTTCTTATGTTAATTCACCCTTCATCAATATTCTTTGTCATTATTTATTCTACAATCGTATTAAACTTTAATTGGTATCTTTTTATTCTCCGATTTGGTTTCCGCTCTTTAACTTTTTTATATATTTCTTTATAGACAGCGAACAGAGTATATTGTATTTTATTTGTCTTGTTTAATTTTAATTTTGCATTCAATTGTACTTTCACGGCCTGGATAATAACATGAGTCGCGCATAGTTTAATTAAAAAAAGTATTCTAAGCAAAAAATCTCGAGGTTGGCGAAATCCTATAGGCACCGCCATCAAACCCAAAAGAAGAATGCTATAAGAAGTAAATACACCAATGATATTATAAAAAGGGAAGATACGGCACTAGCATCTCATTGGTGCGCTGCTAAAATTAGGTGCATGCACACAATTTCGTTAGTCGGTCATTGAGTCGATCTTTGCCGAGCGAACTGTGAACACGTTGCGTTTGGAGAACAATATCGTAGATTAATCGCCGAAAAAACATAAAACAATGCCTTCGTGTGCTTTTAAAAAGTGTAAAAATAGTTCAAGAACCAAAAACAAAATTCACGGCATCACTTTTCATTCGTAAGTACACTAAAACAATACTTTATAAAATCACAGTATATTTAGAATGTAGTTCGCCATTTTATTATCAAGAAAAAGACAAAAACACCATTCAGTCATTTGTGTGAGCGAGAAAAAGCATATTCGTAAACAATAGCCACACGCCCGTTCAGTAAAGCATGGGCAGAGTCAACAAAAAAATATTTATCATGTAAATATTTTTTTATTAATGTGTTTTTTTTCTTTTATCATATATTAAATTTAAAAATAAAAATAGGTCAAAATTATATTCTTTTTTATAGATTTACTATTATTATTTTTATACAGAAGTTTATTATTAAGACCTTTTATTCTAATATAGGTATATTCCAATACAGTTAGCCATTTTAGTAAATGAATTTTCTAGTCTAAATATGTCGGATTCAGACATTAGTCATCGACTGGAACTTTTGTACAAGCTCTTTTTATATTTTGACTTAGATTATTACTGGTTTATAATGTTCATTGCATTCAGTGTTATTGTATAATTTACACCTTTAATGTGTGACTTACAGATTCCCAAAAGACGAACTTTTGAAACATAAATGGCTGCTAGTACTTAGAAAACAAAGACAAGAGCCAGATTGGATACCTAGTAATAATAGTCGCATATGTTCGATACATTTTCAGTCAGAGGATATGTATACGGCCAACAAAAGCTACAGAAAAATATCAAAAAGCGCTGTGCCATTCTTTCGGGTATTTATTAAAAGTGTAGTTTTTAAATACTTAAGTGTAAGATCATATTAAAATGTAAAATACCTACGTTTCTTAATGCTTATTTCAGGACGCCACAGAAATAGCTAATTATTCTGCTTCGAGATCAGATTCACCTAACTCTTTGAACAATGTTTGCATTTCTGACTTAGAATCTATTTTTGAGACACCCAGAAAGGCTTTCTTGAAACGAAAATTAAGTGATATAACTCTAAAAAACGTAGACTTATGCAAGAAAACAAGAATTTAAAGATTAAAAATAAAAGATTATCCCAACAATGTAAAAGCCTTAAAGAAACACTCACAAGATTAAAAAAGAAAATTAACGTCTCAGAAGATCAATTCACAGAGCTTTCTTTTAAGGCAGAGGCTGTAGATTTATTTCAACGAATGAGACAGTGTAATAAATTAAAAAAGAATTCAAGAACTAAGTTTCTAAGTTTCTAACTTTCTAAGAACTAAGGTTATAAATATGTTAGAAAGGTCTTTGAGAATAGTCTTCCTCATCCTAGAACATTAGGTAAATGGTATGAGAAAACGGATGCTGCACCTGGGTTTACAGCGGAAGCCTTTAACATTCTCAATAAGAATTTTCTGTCCAAGAAAAAAAGGATGTTGTGCACTCTTGTGGTGGATGAGATGGCTATATGCCAACCATCCATCTGGAATGGAAGGAAAACGGAGGGATTGGTTGACTTTGGGACTGGATCAACAGAAAATGATAAAATTGCTTCGCAAGCTTTTGTTATGATGCTAGTCAGCATGAATGAAAATTGGAAACTTCCAGTTGGATATGTCTTTGTAAATGGACTAACAGCAGAGTGCAAATCTAATTTAATTAAGATATATCTCGAGAAGTGTTATGTAGTAGGAGTTGATATAGTAGCTATAACTTTTGACGGTTGCAAGTTAATTTTAGTGCCGCCAAATTGCTGGGTTGTAAGCTTGATGATGTTAATTGCTTAAAAACAACATTTAAACACCCATCATGTGATACGGAAGTGGCAGTCTTTCCCGATCCTTGTCACATGATAAAACTAGTTCGAAGTACATTTGAATAAAAAAAATTGTTTAACATGGAGGGTCAAGAGATTAAATGGCAATTTTTGGTTAATTTACTTAAACTACAAAACAGTGAAACTTTAACTTTTGCCAACAAATTAACTGCAAGACATTTTGATTTTAGGAACCAGATTATGAAAGTCAAGCTTGCAACCCAACTGCTTAGTTTAAGTGTAGCAAAATCTTTAAAATTGTGTGAGGAACTCCTTCAATCGTCCAAATTTCAGAATACCGATGCAACGGTTAAATTTATAGAAAATTTTAATAATTTATTTGATATTATGAATTCAAGGAAAATGAATAAATTTGGCTACCAAAAACCGATATGTCCACAAAACAAAAATGAAGTATTTGGATTTCTTCATGAAATGAAAAAATATTTAATATCATTAGAATACTTTGTTAAAACTCGTTGTATTAAAAATCGTAAAATTAAAATCACAATTTCAAAGAAAAAGGTAGTTAACACTATTTGCAAAACGGGTTTTGTCGGGTTCGTTATTTGTATAGAAAGTTTGAGACATTTATACACTACTCTCATAGGAACAAATGTGTTACAACATTGCAACTTATAGATTATCCCAAGACCATATCGAATTATTTTTCGGAATACTTCGAAGACAAGGCGGATACAATAATAACCCGAACGTTAAACAATTTCAGGGCATTTATAAAAAAACATTGGGTCACTTAGAGTTGCATTCATCATTTTCTGGAAACTGTATTCCCCTTGATAACTTTCCTTTACTTACTTGCACGTCGGCAGTTAATATTATTAATCAAACTCTAGATCGAAAAATTGAGGACGAAACATTTAAAAACACGCAACATCACGTTATAAATCACGTATGCGAGTAGAAAATGTGAAAAAGAATAAAGTTTTGTTGACGGATTCTATCGCAGAAAATAACGTAACTTTATTAAGTTATCACTTAAGTGATAAAATAACACAGAGTATATCAACCTGTGCTGACCAAATAATAGGTTATATAGCTGGTTGGGTCGCCCGCTGCCTAATAGAAACCATAAAATGTGAAGATTGTGTTTCCGAACTAGTAACTATTAAAAAAATGCACTTTCACAAATTAGTTTCAAAAGACATGGGTGGTTTATGTTATCCTTCCATGACGTCTTTCTTATATGTGTCCAGTGTGAAACTGAATTAAGAAAAATTATAAAGTTACAAAACCATATAACATCTGAAACAGATTTTTTACGCTTAAAATCTCGAATTCTAAAGACCTTTATAAACACAAATATTTTAGAGAAATTAATGGATCATTCAAAAAAACAACCGGTTACATTTAATCATCGGACTCATTTATTGCGTGCAATAATTAACAAATACTGTGATGTAAGGTTACACCACGCGCACAAAAATGATCCAGCCATATCTGTTGCAACAAAACGCCAAAAAAGAAATAAATTATCTCTATTTGAAGGAAAATAAACATTTTTTTTACTTAATGCCGAACAGTAAATATATATATATATACTTGTACCCTCACTCACTCGGCGAAACACAGCGCAAGCGATATTTTACGCCGGTTTTCTGTGAGGCCGTGGTATCACTCCGGTCGAGCCGGCCCAATTCGCAAGCATGGCTCTCCCACGGTAAAACCTCATACCATTTGTGAAATTAGATTCATTAAAATACTGAAATGGTAAACATTGCTATATCAAGCAGCATTGCTTACTTATTTAATTATTAAAATGTTTATCTTAGTAGTACTATACGAAATTTATAAATTGTTAACATTTTATTTTCGCTGTTTATATTGATTCAAAAATATATTTCACAAAAATATTTATTGTTTTCTTTCCACAATTTTTGCTGACGCTACTACCCATTGGGTTTCGAAAATCGTCGGCGTCGGCGCGGATGAAGTGGCCGACGCGCGACGGATGACGACGACGAACTCGCTCACACTGACTTAAAACTTACCGTTCTGTCTCGCTCGCTCATTTGACATTTTATTTATAAGTATGACTGTGTGAGTGTGTTAAGTTGTCTATGTAGTTGAAGCGGTCTGTGTTTCAATAGCTGCAAAGTATGAGTATAACGTATCTACCCTTTTTATAATATCATTGAAATACACACTGTCACATCAATTGACAATATTAAAAATGTATTACAAACTATCAATGAAACGTGTTAATTGTTTGCTTTTTTAAAATGGGTAGTGACATTTAATAAGTTATGGAAACGTTAGTACTATCTGGTACTGTAGTGGTCTGAAAAAAAAGGACAACTTATACAGTTTTAAATAATCACGGTTTTACAGCAATTGAATTAAGAAAGCATCGGCTATGAATTATCAGGTTTTAGGTCAAAACATTATCGTTTTGCGTGTTCCACATTCTGATAAACTTTCATTTTGTTCCGAAGGGTTGTATTCTTAGCCTATCTATTTCAAGTAGTTTTGAGTTATTTTTTAAAACTTCTTTGGTATTTTTTTTTATCTACAATCTTTGTGGGCCTATGTGCCTTTTAATATGCCTTTCAAGTACAATAAGTCAATAAGAACACGAAGAAAAATTTTATGTTTTTTATTTTTTCGAGTTTTCATATCACTTTTGTGGTGCACTCTGATTAGAGCTCTTAGAATCGCGCATTGAAGCAGAACGCCTGCGTTTAATTTCTTCTTGCCGGCGAACCTGAACAAAAATTACAATTCAGCATTACTGTTGACTAACAAGAATTCCTAATAATATATAAATTATCTTCTTTACTAGAGACAGATTTTATTGTCGCTGATTTAATACCTTAATCTATATCAAGAATAAACCAAGGGGTAAGACACAGCACATTGTTCTAACAGCTGTTTACAATTGCCATACATAAATATGGTTATCTGGTAAAAGCTGTAAGTTAGAACAAATTTATTATATATGTTTATATGGACTTTAGTATATTACATTCTGGTGCTTATTTAATTACTTTTCTCAAGAAACAAAATATAATAGTTTGAAAAAGTTTTACATAATTTAAATATTCAAGACATAATTACCTTAGATTCCTTCTTCCTTAGAGCAAGCAGTTTGGCATACTCTGCCTCAGAAGCCTTGCGCTTAGCAAGACGTTTCTTCTTAAGGGCCAAACGGTGGCGCCTACGTTGTAGCACCACAGGAGTCACCAACCTCTGAATTTTTGGAGCCTGTGAAATTTTCATAATATCAGTAGACACATTCACATAGAATGACACTATTATTATATAGAAAAAAATTGTGCAGCACACTGTAAAAGTAAACAGGCATAACCTGAATCTTCTGCTCGTTGCCAAATAATATGCCCCAACCCACATAGATTCCAATATAGATATTAGAAACATAATCAATGGAATTGGGGTTTTAGGTACTGGTAGATGCCAGAAGTTATATCAAAATCTGAAGGAATGCATCACAGTCTCTCATACATTAAATATTATCCAATCAATATAAAATAGTGATGCACAAATGTTGAAAATATCATTTAAGTTCTTTATTTTACCTTATATCTGGGTTTAGCATTTTCTTTGCCTTCCTTAGCAGGTAGGAGTCTTTTAACAACATAACGACGGACATCATCTTCCTTGCTCAAATTAAACAGTTTTCTGATTTTAGATGCACGCTTAGGTCCAAGACGTCTGGGTACATTTCCATCAGTTAAGCCAGGGATTTCCTATAAAATGTAACACAAGGTTTAAACACTGAAAATGACTACCATAATGACACTATGAAACCAAACTGGAATATATACAAATGTGAATGTACAGTATCAACAAGAGCTAGTGAAATTATTCACTATCACCAAGTGATACCAATATAATATACCCTGCCGCATATAATTACTAAGATTTGATGATCTTAAAAACAGTAAGAACAGGGATGTGTATTATAATGTATGACTAGGTTGCAAAATGAGTAATTTAAGTTCAAAAACAAGAAAATTATGTTACCTGTTCACCCTTGCGAACAATAACCAGAGCCAACACAGACAAATTAGCATCAACAATGCAACCTCTGACTGATTTGCGTTTTCTTTCGCCATCACGACGTGGTCTGTAGCATGAATGACCCTTCGACATAAGCAAACGAACACGACCTAAAATGTAATTCATACAAATTCACAAAATAATAATTCAAATACAATAAATAATTATGTAGAAGAAAAAAAAAACACGCAAAACTATTACAAGTAGGTTTATCATCAACAACATTAATAGGAAATATAAAGTAAATAAATAGCATACTATTAGTGAGGACACCCTGCTTCATAGGAAACCCTTGCTTGTCGTTACCGCCAGCAACACGGAGCACGTAGCCTTTCCACTCATCGCCTAATTGGTCGGCATCCACTTCAGCTCCCATGCGCTTTTCGTAGAAGATTCTGAGCTTGTGCTCGTCTACAACCTCGAATAACTTTTGACATCCCGTTGCCGGGTAGGAGACGTTTAACTATAAAATCAAATCAAGGGAGTTAATAAAGTACAAACACAATTTTTGAACCATAGATAAGTTATTACAGAGAAATGCAATTAATTCCCTATTGTAAGATTCACACGAATGTAAATTAGGTTATTTTACTATTCCAGACACGGTTGTCATATATCACTTTTTATCAGCAAAATCACAGCACTACTAAAAAATTATATACGAAATCCAAGTAATAAAGAAAATCGTACAGCATTTCGTGAGTGTATTTTATGAGATTACAGTTATAATGAATAAATATTAAAATTAGAACCTTCATGACTGCGGTTTGTTCCTTCGAACGTCAGCCATGAAAAAGGACAATAATAATTTACAGAGTAGCTAAACAAGAGCAAAACTATAGACAATATATATTTTTAAATTGCGTTCATGTTCAACAAGATCCGTTTCAACTAGTTACGGTTCTGTTTTGAGTCAACAGAGCCGTTTGTGGAGTGTCAAGCTGGTTAAACCTGTATACCTATATAAGATAAGATAGTAAAAGCGGAAAATTTGAAAAACATAAAATAATAATAATAATAAAGTTTTTCTATAGGTAAAATAAAGGAAGTAATATGTAAGAATTGCGAATTTGTGTGTGACGTGTCCTGTACAAATACGATTAACTTATCGAAACGATGTGTTTATATGTTAGAGTGCATTTGATTGACAGTGAGTTACATTGAAGATAAACTTTTTTGCGCTTATTTTATTTATGCATATATATTAAATATGAGTACATAAATCATTGTTAGTAACATCCAAACAAACTCAACCAAACAACATAATAATTACATAAAACAATACTAAAATATACATCGAATACAAATTTCTTGTGCTAAATTAGACAATTAGCTCTGTTGTAATATACTTACATATATAGCATTTTTACTCTATATTCTTTTTCTCATTACATTATGAATGTGTTTATTTTTATTTACCACCAAAGAGAATCAATTTTGTTATAAAAATGTCTCAAAATTTCATTCTAAGTATTTTGAATTGTCGTATTTATTATTACTTATCGTATAGATTTCAATTATTAATTTTATTAATATCTACTTATTAGTGATGTAAAGAATATTCGCATATTTTTTAATATTCGTATTCGCAAATTTTATGCGAATGTTTTGCGAATATAAATATCAGTAAAAAAAAGTGAAGATAGAATAGTAATTAGTAGTAGTTTTTTTTAATGCAAGGCAAATACCCTAATCACATTATTAGTCTTCATCTTAACTTTCTCATTTGGTATTATTTCTTTATTTAAGAAGCTTACCATTAATATTTTCATTAGAACCTACAAGACAAGACATATATATAACTAGCGGACCCGACACATTTCGTCTTGTCAAAAAGATTTGTAAAGTGGCAGTTTTTTGTTCTTACTTATTGTTAGTGCTTGCAGTATGAACTTTATATAATTACAATAAAGCTCAAATTGACTATACGTTTTAGTTAGAAAACGTTAGTATGGGAATACTTTCACGGCCTGGATAATAACATGAGTCGCGCATAGTTTAATTAAAAAAAGTATTCTAAGCAAAAAATCTCGAGGTTGGCGAAATCCTATAGGCACCGCCATCAAACCCAAAAGAAGAAGAATGCTATAAGAAGTAAATACACACTGTCACATCAAATGACAATATTAAAAATGTATTACAAACTATCAATGAAACGTGTTAATTGTTTGCTTTTTTAAAATGGGTAGTGACATTTAATAAGTTATGGAAACGTTAGTACTATCTGGTACTGTAGTGGTCTGAAAAAAAAAGGACAACTTATACAGTTTTAAATTAATCACGGTTTTACAGCAATTGAATTAAGAAAGCATCGTAGTATGAACTTGCAGCATGAACTTTATACAATTACAATAAAGCTCAAATTGACTATACGTTTTAGTTAGAAAACGTTAGTATGGGAAAAAGGGCTATTTTTAAGGTTTTTCCGATAATTATTCAAATTTTTCTCAAACCATCCTTGAACTTCAAAGAACATTTTAAAGAAAGAATATGTATGTCAATAATACTGAAACTGTTTTTACAGGATATCGGGCAATTTTCATAATATTCTAAAATATAAGTTGACTTACATTTCTCTCTTGAGCGCATTTAAAAAAAAATAAATATTATCTGTAAATATTCACATATGAATGTCAGCTAAACTCCAGCCGCTAAGAGAATACGTTTCTGACAGGTGCTGTCATTTCCTTACGTACATGGAATAAGGTTCATATTTGTATAATACTAGAATCGTGGTTAGTATTATACAAATACAGCACTCTTCAAATAACTGTATGATTGTTGCATCATATAAATAAAAATATTAGTCGCACTTACATAAGAACTAAAAAAAATTAATTATCATCGTACATTGAGAAATTACAGTCAGAATTAATCTTAATTAAATACGTTCAATGTAGATACGTTCGATTAATGTAGTATAATTAATCAACAGTTCAGTATTTGTAATATTTTTCTATATTTCTTATGAAATGTGCTATCGTTTGGCTCTTGCAGGCCCTGTGTATGCGAATGGTCGCCCGCATGACAGGTGGGCCTCAATAAATAAGGCTTATACTACATTTCTGATTGAGATACCATGGTATAGAACAATTAGGATCGAAATCTTACGTGGTTCGCTCTACCGAGATAGGTCAACCAACTTCAACTGATAAAGGAGATCAGAACCTTTCTACGTCATTGTCTCACTAAGATTGTTCAACAATCTTTAGCTCATAAAGAGGATCGGAACCGTTTCATGTGGTTAACCCCATTGAGATAGCTTAACCAGCTGCGGCTGATAAAGAGGATAGGAATGTTTCACGTGTTTCGCCTTACTGAGTTTATTCGACCAGCTTTGGCTGATAAAAACGATCGAAGCCATCTCACGTGGTTCATATCACTGAGACATGAGATTACCATAGATTACCATGTTGAGCAATCAAGCCATGTGTACTAATCTCTAAATGTATAGTTATTTGCGTGCAATTAATTTTGTATTTTTGTACAGGACTTGGTGTGATGAATATTGGGAATCCTGATCACCGGCCTTGTATTGCAAAGTGCTTTTACCAAGATAAGTATAACAAAAAAATATAGCGTACAAGCCTTTCCTCGACTTAAGCGAAGCAAATAACTTTACACTTCGTATTACTACTACTGGGGTATAATTAATACGAACTTAGGGTAGTGTATCAGTTTTTAAGATATCTTATAAATTTCGCTATCGATCAACGATCATTAGAGTCTGACTAACGAAAGTAGGCCCTGGAATTATGTGCGAACTTTTTATATAGCAACTGAACGTCAACGTCAATTTGAGAAGGTTGAATTTCATAGCTTAGTAGACAATATTATTTTGATACTTTGAACACCTGCCTATCCAGTCGTCATAATAAAATTTTGATTTATAACTTACATATACCTTAGAAATAAGTTACTTACGCCTCTTCGTATTGAATAAAACTAATTATATTTATTTGTACATCCCATCAGTCAACGTATTCATTTTAATATCATCACCTATGTTTTAAGTATACTCATTATTAATTTATGTTGTATTTTTGTTGGTAAGTTTAAAACGATTAACTTTCTTTAACAGGAGAATCTGCAACATGTCGAAAAAGTTAATGAAATAGTAAGAGCTTTTGAATATCTCACTGAATTAGAGCAGAATGATAGGATTATAACCCAGAATCAGTACTTAGAATAAATAGCATCAATGACTTGTAAGTTTTTACTATACACTGATGTTTTGAAATTATGCCGAGAAAACCCTTTGCATTTTTACCTACTAATAATTGATTACATATATATTTTTAATAATGAATTACCAAGTATCAAAGTAGGTTTTTCCAATTTTCATAGTATAATTTTAGTGTTGTTATGCATGTATTTTTTTAAATTTGCCCCCAATATTCTGATAGACTCTATAAACTAAATTTTGTACTGAACCCTTTGGTGTCACACTGCAGTAGATTGTACAGAAAACCAAAGAACATTAAATCTTATTATCCATAAAAATAAATAAGACTGAGGAAGCGTTTGATTGCCCAGAGGTTGCTATTTAGACATATCAATATATTCACAGTTACATTGGGGAATGTTTTAGCTTTCGGACTAGATAGGACATTGCACTAATATCCACAATAAGAACATGACCCACTTTCACTATGCAAATGACATACGATGTCATTGCTAAAATCATGAACAAATTGGGTACAATGCACGTGACCTTCAACACTTTCCGACAAGTGGGTTTTAAAATGAACACGGATAAGACAAAATTTATGTACAATTTCTTATAACTAGCTTTATCAAACATTCAATGTTACCTAATACGATTATACAAAGCTTTGCATCTGGCAATAGTTGTGCGGTTATCGTTTCTTGCTATATGAATTATTTGCATGACTCCGATATATTTTTTGCGCATGTAACATAGGGGATGTGGTGCACAGACTAATTAGAATACTACGTATGATATGGTGTATTCTTCTTATTTTTTTTTGTCAGTTAAACTGTATGGACTTAGAAACCTTTGCTTCCTTCTTCTTCGTTTGTGGCAGTCATAAGTCTTAATCAATGTCAACAATATAAGATTTGGCAGTATGGCTTAAGTCAATCAATGTCAACAAGACTTAAAACAGAAATTAAAGAGGGACCAAAAGTCTTAAAAAGACCTGGCGGAATGGCACAGAGCCTTTGCCTTTTCCTAGTGGGAAGAAAAAACCACTACTTGTTCGTTGACTACTACTTTGGCTGTATGGGTCCTGTATGGTTCCCTTTGTCTTCCTAGAATGGGAAATATAACAAAAACAAAATGCTAGTAGTCACTTTTTGTAACGAATATGAGACTTTATACTAATCTGTGACTACTACTAATCTGTGCCACTACTCAACATGACTTTGTCAGATAGTATACTAATCTGTGGTCAGGTTAGTTAGGCACAATCAAAGAGCCAAGCCATAAACTCCAAAAAAAAAAGCACAATCAAAGTAGTCTGTGGGTACAATAAATGGATTGAATTGAATTTGGATTTGAAAAGTAATGAATCTTTATTAGTTTACTGTCGAAAGCGAATGTGGCTGATAGTATAGATTTTAATGAAGATAAAATAAAATTCTATTTATTTTATTGTACTTTAAATTCATACATCGACATTTTTTTGGATAGATATATTATTTGATCTGAAATGAGTTACGAAGAAAGTTCAGAGCTCGCTCATCGTCAACATGTGAAATATTTTAACAGATTTTTAAATATTTTACCTTCTTCATTATCTTCGCATGATACTACCAGGTGAGTCATTTAATATTATCGCTTACTATGATATCATTAAGAATATTATGAAATAATACATTAAAAAGAAAAAGGGCTAATACAATATTTAAGTATTATTATATATTGTCAGCAAATGATTAAATTGATATTACTCAGATTTTAGAATAATATGTAACTTTCATAAATAATTGTTATATCGCTAATAAACAAGAATGCCTAACTGCTATTGCATGCAATTACACAAATTCATTTAATCTACTATCATTTATTTGATCCATTTGCTCATTACTTATAGACCTAAATAATTAAACAAAATTCTGAGAACTGCAGATTAACTCATAGTCCAATAATGTGAGTCGGAGCTGTTATATTGCTGGAGGTTCATAGAACAACTCACTCTGTATCTATATTTATTATGGAGTACTTATATTTTCACTCAATTATCATATTAATTGATCGAGCACACACACAAAACCAAAACATGGTCAGCTAACCTTGGATAAATAGCAATTTATTCTGTAATGCTGTTATGTGCAAATGAAACTGGTAGACTGTGTGACATGATAACCAATAATTTGTGAAGCAGCCTTCAGCTAGCTCGTTAGGGGCTATGTCAAACTGTTTTGTCCATGATTTTCACTTAGTTATTGTGGCTATATTTTTTAATTATCTAATCAAAGCAGTTCACAGTTAACACATTTATATGAATTGATATCCCACTTGAATAATATTACTTACGTATGGTATGTGGACTTATATCAACTACTTTTACTATAAATATTTGTTTGTATGTTTGTTGAAATTTTCTAACCCCCACAGTATTATTTTATGAATATGATCACTTTACAGCCTAATAATTAAAAGAGCATGCACATCTTGTCAATGATTCTTATGTTGTTGGATAGTTTCAGCAGGTACCCTTTTATTTACACACCATGAATAAATGCACCAACTAAATCCTAATGCTGCTAGAAACAGCCGATTGTGTTTTCTTACTAACATTTTATTATTCAAGAAAGAGTAATATAACACCTATGTTATTTTTTATATGATAAAGATTGTAAACCACTATTTATTGTCTCAATTGTACGTTTTTTCTTTACAGAGTGACCATTGCCTATTTTTCTGTCTCTGGATTAGATGTCCTCGGTGCTATTTCATCTATATCACAGGAGCTGAAATCTAGAATAATCGATTGGATTTACAGATTACAAGTAACGCCAAATGGAAAATGTAAGTTTATATGTTTGAATGAAAATCAAAATAATATTTATACAAGATTGTTTGAAAAATAAGACAACACAAACAGTTATTTATATTTATTGTTCATATTTAGAAAGAAAAAAAAATACTTACACTTGGTCTTAACATTACATTTGTTCAAAAATGGAAATTTTTTGACAACAACCAAGAGATTCAGAAGGTATTATATAACATTGCATACCTCTTTATTGTACACATAAAATACACAAAAAAAAGGAATCAATAAATAGCAAATGTACAAAAGGTGGCCTTGTTGCTAAACAGCAATCCCTTCCAGGCAACCTATGACAGGGAAGACCTACTACAAGGAGATTTAAACATAGGATGGATGCAGTAATTTGTGCACAGTATGAACAATCTAAACAATCATATGTATATGTTAGGTGGAAGATGACCTCGGCAAAAAAAAAATCAGCCCATCCACTCCTATTACAGTATTTGTTTTAATATGCCAATTAACAATTGTACTATCTGTTGACATCCTGTTGAAGTCCTAGAAATGAATCTAAAACTTTCTTATCACAAATTTGATAGTATAATCCTTTTTCATTATAGCATTTTTATTAAAATTATGAAAAGGCAAGTTAGTCATTCTTTTGGCATAAACAAACCTAGTATTTTGAAGAAACATTAAAATGAAAATTAAATTTTATTACTTTTGAATTGAAATGGATTTCAAAAAAATAATATTTTTGAGTAATATTGTTAATTCTAATTTCATTATGAATATATTTTTTGATCCATGCATTTGGTGAAATAGTCTTGCAATATTTCTATAGCATAGCTGAAATATGCCTGTGGATTACAAACTAAAAATTAATGTTAACATTTTTTTTTAAGAATAGAGTAAGCTTAAGCAAATAAAGATGCCTGTTACAGTTACAATATTTTTATGATGTTTAACTACTATTCATTGTCCTTGTTTCTCTAATCTTATGTAGTGTTTATCTTAATTCTATATTAAGATAAACACTACATAAAAGTACTGTATCATACAGTAGTTGCATGTGATAAACCCTTAGTAAACTAATTTAGATTAGTTTTATGATGGCTATTATCGTAATAGCTAGCTTACTTAAATATTAGAATGAAATAATACAAAATGTATAATATTTAGTTTTACTAGTTTAACACATTTGTTAATTTGCTCTGATTCTATGTAGGTAGTGCAATACCATCTCTGACCAACGACAAAAAAATAGGGGTCTTGTTCGACTGTCTACCACTATGACGCAAACATTTTATGATACTGGAATTCTACCAGATATTTGGAACATGCGATAGTCACACCTATATTAAAAAATGGAAACAAACTTGATCCTGCCAATTACAGACCTATAAGTCTTCACTGTTTTGTTTTCGAGGGGAAATGTTCCTTATGCACCGTGACACCGCGCTGGCAAGGCGCGGCCGTGTGTGGGGTTCTCCGGTTTGAGAGGACCGGCCTACCCACTAAAGCCCCCCGGTGTTATCTGAGTCCATGTTTAGTTTAGTTGGGCTCCACCGCACCTAGCCTCATGATTGGGCTATTGTGCGTCTTTCTCCTGCATCTGCCTCCTTCCTACTCCATCCATCCCAGGTCCTCCCAGAACGCCAGCAGCCTCCGTGGGCTGCTGCATGCTTCTGCCAGGGACGCCGGGCCCATATCGCGGCGCTTGTGGAGGGGTGCGCTTCCGCTATTCTTCCATCACGGGCCAGCTCGACCTACAGAGGTCGAGGCATCGCCAAGGGGGAGGGGGGATTGTCCAAGTGTTCTCGTCGAGAGGCACTCATCGACGTGCACGTTGCCTTCACGCGGCATCAGCTTGCCCGCCTAGTGCCTCAGGTGGGCAAGCTGATGCCGGTTGCCCGCCTTCACCTGCCTAAGATCTGCTGATCTACCTGAGATCCAGGAGCTTATGTTTCCAAATACTCCTGGGACGACGACGACGCCGCTGGGGACGGCGGTCTCTCCTTGGCGGCACTTTCTGGTGCCTTCGTCGGTATCAAACGTCCCTTATATGTATAGTATAGTAATTATGAACTGTTTTGTTAAAAATCAAGTCATTATATTCCAATAAATAGGCTATTGCATAAACTATCAAATGTACGAAAATGAAGCATATTGCTCAACTGGGTTGAAGTATTTTTACAACAAAGAACTTTTCAAGTTGAACAGGTGAAGAACTTTCTGGACAGCAAAGTGCTCAGTGATGTACCACAAGGCTCAATTCTTAGTCCAGTAACATTAATTATTTACACATTTTATCTTCCACATACCCTGCACAATGTATACCGATACAACACAAAGACTAAGTTATTTGGAAACCTGCTACTTGATTATGATCGAATACAAGCAGAATTAAATTCCATAGCGAACTGGTCCATGAAGTTTCTTCTTAACCATAATGACTATGCATTTCAAGGCTGAAATGCATAGTCTTGAACATCGCATCTAATCGCAATCCATACCTGATTTATAAGTTGAATGATATTCAGCTCACAGAAGTCAAAGTGTACACAGACTTGTAAGTAATGATTTCTGAAGATTTAAAGCTATTAGATTTGAGAGGAGCCCATTTCGAGCATATAAAAAATTAAAAGTTTAATTTACTTAGTAAAATAAGGAATCGTGGTTTTGACTCCAGACATAATGCTAAAGATATACAAAATATAGGTTTTGATTCATTCCAGATATGATACTAAAGATATACAAAATTTTTGTTTCACCCTTAAAGGGTATGTATTTTATATTTGAAGTGCCTATTTTTATTTATTTGGAAAAATGCAAACCTTACAACACTGTAAGATCGCAGCATTTGTAGTGACTTAAATGAGACCTACAAAATACTAAATGAACACTATGATCTGAGTGGTAAACAACAGACATCTCAGAGGGCATAACTTCAAATTATACACCCCCATTACAAACAACAAATCTTTTAAGAATTGTGTTTATAATAGAAAGGAAGATGTAGTCTACACATCGAACATCAATACATATATTCAAAATTGGACAACATATATCTATGTAACTTACAGTGACCTAATAGGAAACTATCTGTATCAGGATACAGGCTGTATCAGTTATCATCTGCTTGCTTGTTTACATAATAATAATAAATGTAGGAAAATAATGGATTGCTGAATTATATTATTTTATTACAGATGCAGATATGTCATCATGCGGGATTCAAGGGTCCTCTACAATCAACATGGATTTGGATGGGCCAAACAGTCACTATAAATGTGGACATCTTGCCATGACCTACACAGGGTTATGCATATTGTTAACATTAGGTGATGACTTATCCAGAATAAATAGGAAAGCTTTGATTGAAGGTAAAAAAGTATATACTCAAATAGCATATTTTTAATATTTAGGATACTTAAATATAAAGATATGTATCTTCAATGGAAATTATGGAATTTATCCAATTTAAATAGCTTTTACTACCTTTTCCATTCCGGAAACTAATCATTATTTGTGATAAATGCCCGTTTCATGTTTTTGTCATGTGGTGATAAACTGCTGGGGCAGAGAAACATCTGTGATAAATGCAAGTAGTCATGGATGTTATTATTAATATTACTTTTGTCAAAATGCTTTTTTATGTATGATTAAAATATTTTGGTAATCCATTAATCTAGATCTAATTATGTGTGTAAAAAATATTTATTATGTAATCATTGAGGTTCCATTGCAAAATTATTGAAAAAATTGGTCCCGAACACATAAATGAGGTTTATAATGTGTAATGTAATTATTATATGTATTAAGGTATACGAGGTAAAGGACATCGGAATCGATCGATCGAGCCTGTTTCCATTATAAAAATGAGAGTTATTGATTAGGCTAAATGAAACCATTTATATTAATCATTAATTTAATTTGAAGCTATTAAATAATGCGGTGATAATTGTTTTCAGGCGTCAAAGCTTTGCAGACAGAGGAGGGTAACTTTTCAGCCACATTGTCAGGCTGCGAGTCTGACATGCGATTCGTGTACTGCGCCGCGTGTATTAGTTATATTCTTAACGACTGGTCGGGATTTAACATAGAAAAAGCGACTGATTATATTTTAAAATCTATTGTGAGTATTAAATTATTAAAGAGCACTACATCTACAAAAAATAAAAGGATTCTACAATTTATTATTTAACTTATTACTAAATCTAAACAAATTAAAGAAAAACTTGACCTTTGGCCACATATGGAAATACAGGAGAAGTATTTTTGAATCATTATACGTGAATTTGGAATTCGAATACGAATACAAATCGTGCGCGAAATTATTTTCTACTGCTTACAATTTTATAGATTTTTGAATCAATCGAATTCAGTGTTGGCATTAAGAACAAATTCTTAATTAAATTACGTTTCACGCAGAAAAATTCAAAACCACAACCACAAAAACAAAAATCCGGCGATGACTCACACGTGAAACGGATCACTGTCAAGGTTACGTTAGCGTTGAATATTCTACTAGTAGAAATCAAAAACGAGTGGGTTGAGTCACTCGTTGCACAACGCACGAAATGAAAGTTCAGAAATAGTGAATTCGGTAATTCGTATAAGATTCTCACGATTTCGAATGCGAATTGGTTTTCTATTGTTTCAAAAATTCGTCTCCTGTTCGTCATCTTCCAATAGGGCCGACCAGTACTAACTATAACATCTATCTATCTCACCATATTCAATGGAGAGCGATTCGAATCGTTGACTGTTATGATATTTTGAATCGATTTGATTCCTTTCCGCTGTAATGTGATCTAGCCTAAACGCTGTAATGTGATCTAGTCTAAATTACAGTAGGCAGTCAGTAGGCAGTGAACAAACGTACGCACTTTTGCTTTCTAGGATTTTCTATCTCTCACACTCACACATGCTCGCTGGTAACCGCTTATCATCAGGTGATTCCTCCGCATGTTTGTTCCCCTATTGCAAAAATAAAAGATGTTCAAATAATATTTATATGTTACCTGACTTGTAATTTTTGTTTTAGAGTTATGATTATGGCATAGCTCAGTGTCCCGAGTTGGAATCTCATGGCGGTACGACATATTGCGCTTTAGCCACACTGAGCCTCACCAAGCAACTACATCGATTGACTCTCGCGCAAATAGAAGGCTTGAAGCGATGGCTGCTCTTCAGACAAGTAGACGGGTTCCAAGGTAGACCAAATAAGTCTGTTGATACATGTTATAGTTTCTGGGTGGGTGCATCCTTGAAGATTCTGGATGTATTACATTTAAGTAATTATAGTAATAACAGGAGATATGTATACGAGACTCAGGACTGTGTGGTTGGTGGGTTTTCTAAGTGGCCCGATACATGTACAGATCCAATGCACACTTACTTAGGTTTGGCGGGATTAAGTTTGATAGGAGAGAATGGTCTGTTAGAAATAGTGCCCACCCTAAACATAACCAATAGAGCTTATGAGCATCTGAAAACTTTACATGGTCTGTGGGTGGAAACATAGTTTGTGATAAAATTTTAAGCCCAATCTTGCGATTCGTAATTGTACTTTTGAACTTTTTTAATGTTTACCTCATAATTACAACTGAATGAACTTCTCGTATGGTTTCAAAATAATGATATTGTAACTAAAAGATCTGAATGCTTTTATTGCTTTTTAATGAGCATTTGAGCATTGCAAGATGATACTAATAGTGTTATTATAATAATAGTTGGAATATTTACATGTAAACGATGGGACTGAGAAGCACAGGAACATGCTGTCATTTCGATTTTTTAGCTTTATGGAAAGTCTTTGGTTATAAAAACCTCATTTACAATTTTTAATTGTGAAGCAGTACAAAGACAATGTATTCAAGCGTTGGAATCTACAGCTTGAGTTGATTCCGTTCGCCTCGAATCTCCTGGTATAGTATGGTGGAATCGCTACTGAAGGTCTCTCCTGAATTTCGCTCAATCCAAGAGACACCTTCCGCTGCCATACCTGACTAATACAAATCGACCTAGTAGACCTTCTATCATTTTGTAAAAAAACTAATCTGTAGGTGCAGTTGTATAGCCACTTATGGCACATACTTGTGGTAACAGTAGTTCATAAAATTTATAGGGCCAAGTTTAATATATTTATTTCTACAAAAACAAACGTTCCAGATGTATGATAACAATTCTAGCACAAATGATATTTCTAAAACAATATCATTTTATTGAAATTATATTTCGTATTTATTTTTAATCGATTTTGTAAATGTTTGGATAATGACTAAATGGACTCAATTCTATGCGCCTACTATGACTTCAAATACCATGGCCATATCCTCAACAATACCATTACAATCACAGTATGTTTTAGTTTTATAGTAATATTTTTCTAGTCGCGCCTTCGATAGAATTCTTCTTTTTTCTTACATTAAAAATGTATGATATCCACCAAGTATATTAAATACATGTACAGTGCTTGACGAGAAATATATGTGTTGAAGTTGAAGAACTATGATGGCAACTGATGAGGTGAGGGTGAACACTATTTATAACAGTAAAAATCTTAATGTCATGTCACCATACTCCATACATCTTTATTTTAATGACGAGCTTTCTGCCCGCGGCTTCGCCCTCGTGGGTTTCGGGATTCGGTCTATAGAGGGTTAAGGGTTACATATGCGCGGAAGTCGGTTTATGGCGCGAAGGTTTTATCACGCTTCCCGTGGGACTATCCGTTTTTCCGAGATAAACAATACTGCAAAACCTTGCTCAATAATCACTCTGTCTATTGATGAAAACCGCGTGAAAATCTGTGCAGTAGTTTTTGAGGGAAGCCTTTATTGCGCATGCCGTGGGATCTGACGATTTTTCCGGGATAAAAAGTAGCCTATTATTTAATCCGGACTTTTATCTTTACGTCTGCAAAATTTCAAAGTAATCGGTTCAGTAGTTACGGCGTGAAAGCGGAACAAACAAACAAACAAACTCACTTTCCGATTTATAATATTAGTAAGGATTCCTCATTTTTTAATGGGAACACGGATGCAGACAAAATTTTGTAATTACTGAACTAAACATTTCATTTTAACGGACTGAAATCTCGCCAATCAATCCTCGTTTTAATTAGACAATGACAAGTATTACGTTTTTAAAAATTTTAGTTAGGGCAAAGGAACTACTAGTTTATTTAGCTGTCTTAAGGATGTTTCTGCAATATAAAAAATTAGATATACATAATTACATATCCATATTAATGATTTTTATGAAAAAATCAATTGATGTACTTTGTGATTAAATAATATTTAGTCACATATTATGTGACTGTAGTGATATTTTCTAAAAAATAGTAGGCAAGTGTTTTACGAATTAATTAATTTATCACAATCCCATTCCCTCAGCACTTATTTCTGAAACATGACATATTTAGTCATGTTTCAGAAATAAGTGCTGAGGGCTTTACTTTCGGTTAGGTATCCGCCTATTACCCGCATATTACAATAGTGTATTTAGAGTTGGATTAAAAAATTTAATTATTAATGTTTTTAGAGCATTTTTTTTAATTGCAGTTGTTTTAATGTAAAAAATAAGAAACATCAGATTCAAATACAAGAATATAAGGTAAGAGTAATACTGCATATAATAGGAATGTGATTTAGTGGCACGAAAATAAAATTATGGTATTTTATTCCCACGTAAGAAATGAGTTCATTGTCATATCAAAAAAGGTCGCAGTGCGATTAAAATGTTGTTTTGTATTATATTTTCTATTTAGACTACTTCTATGTACTGACTGTGGTTTCAGTATCACACCTGTAATAATAAAGTTACGGCTGCTGATGTGATACTTGCTAAATATAAATATTTGTATATAGGATCGTTATCAAGATTCCTGCCAAACTATGATTATTAAAAGTCTGTATAGCCTGTACCAATGCTTTTCCCTTCTTGAAAAAACAAACTCGATTTTAGTATGGGTTATAATAATTTAATTCACTTGATGGATGTAATTGGATGTTTTCATAGATAGAAAAAAGGTTATTTTCTACAATGAAATGACAATGGCACAACGCCAAAAAGTCTACTATACACAAATAATCATAGTTTTGGTGGGAATTTTAGTAGTGTTGTTATATTCAAATAATAACATTTTTCAAGTGTCGTAGCAGTCAACACAAAGGTGAAAATGTATGAAATCACTTCATATCATAATCCGTGTCAATGCCAAAAAAGAAACGTATCAATATGTCAACTATTTTTGGTAGATGACAGCGTATGTTATCCCGCCATTGTTGATTCTTTTCTTTACTGCCACAATGTTTTACATTTTTCTATACATCTATCAACAAATGGCATTATATTTTACACAATGTCCAAGAAAAGAATCACTGACTTTAATGGCTATATGACTGTGATTCATTTTAATTGGAATGATTTATCGCTGATTTTATCTTTGTTTGGATTTTATATGTGGATTCTCATGATATATGGATGCGAAGTCTTTTTTTGGTAGGGTTTAAAATTTGCCATTTTCTGTAATGTTTTCTTTTTTCGTTGGCGGCGCTTACTATCGATCTGTATAATAAAAAAAACCGCAATTGAATTGTTATGTAGCTACTAGCTAGATTATATGATTACATACTAGTCTAGTTTTATAGCAATTAGCAGTCATATCATTTTAAATGTATGATGACCAAATGAAAAGACCAATATTTTGCGAATTGTTACTAAAGAGATGATAGGAAATGTTGGTAATAGGATGACTTGTTGCATGCTTAAACCTTATTTATACACTGCTGTAGCAGTAGATTGATTTTAAAGATTTAATATTTTTAAACAACATCTTCATTTTTATTTAACAGTGCCATTGTATTAGATGAAGTTATTTGCCACTACCCGGCCACTTAGTAGAGATATAATTTAGGCATCTACCGGAAGAATACTGGTCGATGCGTAAAATATTATTTTACAATATACTTAATTCTTACCGAAGCGTTAGGCACAGTAATTTGCCTGAAATTTTATAAAGGTCTTTACGTAATATGGGCGCGAGGTTATTGACTTTGCCCGGGCATTTTTTATAACGCACAATGGTCTATTTATGAGGCTAAATGCGGTAGAGCCCAGATAAAGTATTAGCTAGAAATTAATAATCAAGGCAATTGATATAAATTTGTGCTGTACATTCGCGGTTCACCACAGCATAACCGCTAAAGCATGAGAGAATCAGGTGTTTATTGCGAAATATCTTAATATTTATTCACTAGTTCATAGTGATTAATGCCTCTATCATAAGTGTAATAATTCTTAATTATAGATATCAAGTATAAAGAGACATTCACACCTGTAGAATTTCATGCATGTTATTCTCAAGAAAGCTTCCCAATCTCCAAACTATTATTATATATATTTTTTGTATTTCTTTATTATTACATTATACGTAACGGCAATAAGATTTGTTGATTAAATGTTATTTTATTTGATTATGATTTTAATATGAATAATTAGACGCCTACTGCTAGATCTAGGCTTCCTCCCACTGATCTCAAAACCGATCGATTTTGCGCTGCTAGTGTTCAACGTTTTCCTGCGATCTTCACCAAATTGTCGGCTCATCTTGTTACCAACGTTGGTATTCGTCATATTTCTGCCGCTCGAGGATATAACCGCTCCAATGGTCGTCAGTCCAGCGAGCAATGTGCCCTGCCCACTGGCGCTTAATTAAGGTTCAGATTGTCTTCGGATTATGTGGATGATCTTACTTCTTCAGTGGATCTCATAATTTCCGATTCGATTACGTAGAGAAACTTCGAATATAACGCTTTCCATTGCGCTTTGGATCATTTTGAGACTCCTTATATGGTCTGTTGTGAGTATAAGTTTCGGGTCCATTATGTTGTCCAATCCGCCCTGCTGCCCAATCAAGTTGAATTGATCAATTGACCTCTTTATAGAAACTGAACCTACTTAGTTTCTAGTGTAAGTGTAGGCCAACAATGTCTAGTGTAATGTCCAACTTTCACAAGAGTGGTTGCTATATGGCATTTAGACTTTCTACTATGGACACATGTCCATTTCCATAGTCTCAGCTGTTACGATATTATCAGCAAAACAAAGTTGTGACATCTTCTCGTCATTGATCTTGATGCCCAGTCCTCTCTTGTTAAAAAGCTTAAATATATTTAATCACGATATGTGCATAAGGTGACCAGACATTCCCTTTGATCCGGGACCATCGTGTTATTTGAATATCTACGTCGTTCGCAAAGTACACTTTGGGATGCAAAATTGTCCTGTGTTCACGAAAGAGAGAATATGTATACATTTTTTTTATATAACCTATAAATATATGTTTTTATTGGACACGCAACTCATAGATTTTTACATATCTGCAGAATCCACAGTTACAAAACTTCAACTTGTTCGGGCTTTACCCGTACGCCATATGATCGAAATACAAATTTTAAGAACTATTAAGAATATGTTTTTCGACAGTTATACTAGTACTGCGTATCAAAGTTATTTGCTTTGGTCCTTTAGGTTATATTAAACTACTGTTATTGGCGAATAGCATCTATCGAATATAATAGTCGCACAGTTTCGCATTATGATGATGTTGATTAAATGTAATAATTAATAAATGAAAATACTAAGTGTCCTTTAAGTGGCCGGAGCTATACACGAGGTTGAGAACTTATGATTAATATACATGTTTTGTTATTGCTGTTAGGTCAGTTTATCTAAAGATTTATATGTCATGCGTGAAAGCTACGTGGCAAGTCATCTAAAATGAATCCAAACACTTATGGCTGTTCGTTATTTAGTATTTTTGTATTTGTTTAATTCAATATTAAAAATAATTTTGTTGTATATTTTTTTTTAGTTTAGTGGCGTTTGTATGCGTTATATATAGCTTACCTGTTTATTTGTATTTTTTTATTTTATCGCGTATAGTATTATTTTTGAATTTCATGATGTATGGATTAAGTATTCAAATTTGTATGAACTAATAGGTGCTAATTTACCATTTTCAGGTACTTAGTATCTGTCGTCGCTATATACAACGAGTTATTGTTAATTCCCCATTTGTATAGTACAACCAATTACGGAGTTTAAACTCAAATTGTGCCATAGCTTGAAAAATGGCGGGCATTAGAATGAGTAGGTAGGAATTTATTAATTAATTGATGCACAATTATTGTTGCTAGTATTAGGGCCAGCCTATTGTTTTAATTGTTACCTATATAGTATTTTAATAATACAGCATGCTCCAATAGATATTGATTTAGCATTTCTAAAATTTGGCGTAAAGGTTGTTATTTTTATAATTTATCAAAGTTGCTTTATGTAATTTGTTATATGTACAAACTCATTACTTAATTTATAGTCATTTATATGAAATAGGAATTAAAAAATATGTAAAATGATCCCTAGGGTCAGTTCAGAATTGAAAATATATATTTTTTTATTTTAATTAACAGGAAGTCATACAAATATGCCGGATAAATTAATAAGTGATAAACTGAATAAAATGAATATTGTTTATAATTTTCGTATTTTGCTTTATAAGTATTGAACTCTTTTTTAACATTTTTCTGTTACTCCACTATATCAAATATGGAATTATTCAGCATTGTAGGTATTTTATTTAAATAAATAAGTAAAAAATTCATCAGTGTTATATTTACCCACAGAGCTTGTAGGCTGATTATCTTTTTACTATCAAATATTGATTGAATAAAATAGTAAAGTTAAATGCTGCTTTATTAAGATTCAATGTAACATTGTATTTATGAAGCAGCAATCTAATTGCACTGTTTGTCAGTTTCATTCAAAATTTGATAGCAACAGAGTCAATCTTTTCCGCACTGTTAATCAAACGGTTAACTTCGATAATAATCAATCTTCATCAAGGTTATTAAAAATGATAAATTCATTATACGTTAAAGTTTTAGAGCAATATGCAATAGAAACATTTCTTTTTACTGTTTTATAAATCCTACATAATCACTTTTCTTCTGTTATCTTGTTATATTCGTAAAGGCAAGTACACAGCACTTGCTGTTATTCATTATGTTTTATGAGTTGACTATATACTCATTTGATATGCACATATTTACCTACATAGGTCAGATTTTGAAAACTGTAAAAAGTATTATTTTTACAGTTTATTGATGTAACTTATATGCAAGAATCAGAATACTACTTATAATTTTAAATATAGTAGGTAATAAAAAATATATATAATATAACTCCTTGTTTGGATAGCGATACAAACTGAAACAGTCGTCATATACTTTCAGATAATGTATGAGTTAATGATTGTATATATAATAAAAAAAATATTTTGATGGGTTTGCACGTGATATAATTTGTTTTCCTCAAACATGCTTGGAAATTTGAGCATTATTTTGACAACCTTCTTCGAGATAAATTGAAATTGTTGTACTGGCCAAATACATGCGAGCAGCGGCCGGCAAAAAATGTATGAAAATCCATATCTGTCGTGTTTTAGCGGCCAAATAAATATACATGTAAATTCATATCTATCGTGTATTTTAAAAATGGAACGATTTGTTGCTCCGAAAAATGGCAAACCAAGGAGGTAACTTATCAGAGTTTTATTTAAATATCGAATTGGCTTGCAAAACTAACTGTATTTTCAAATAAAAGTTCTGCTTGTTACTACTTAGATTTAATTTCCGCGCATTATTTGAGAAAAGCCTTGGCCACAACTAGGCATTGATGGAGTTACGTATGTGTGGCTCGGCTTCGCCTCGGCCCACATGTACACGTTCGTCCATCAATGCCTCTATTCCTGGCTGCTGCAGTAATGTACTATATAATATTCAAGCCTAAGGGGCAATTTCATAACTATAAAAATTGCAATCGGTTTCAAAATTATGTTTAAAACAAATTTTAGGACTTTGCCGTCCGCGTGGTATGCTCATATTGGTTAATTAAATCCGTCGACACCATTGATTCCTACTAGTCAAAATATAATTTAATTACCGCGTCAACAATTGACTAAGAATAGTGGTTTAATGACAGCTGGTTACGTACGTTATATCGTACGCTTATAACGATTGCTACATAATATTCATATGCGTCGTTACGGTTTACTACGATTTGTCTACGACAGAAACCCTAGTAGCATATCCAGGTTTAGATTATCCTGACTCATGCTATATATAGATATTATTTTTATGTAACTTACAATATTTTGGTCACCCTACTCTATTTCAAATGTTGTTATATGTACTGACGCTTTTCGAATGTTAATAGGTAGGTATAAATGTAATGTTTAATGTGTTATTTGAAATATACATTTATAATGAGTTTTACAAACAAATTTGTTTTATTACTTAAACCAAAACCGCTTTGCAATTACATAATTATATTTTAAAGGTTCAAATGATTATTAGTAAACGAATCAAATCATACAGAACGAGACGGAACGAGAGCGTTACGTTAGCAAAACGTAGTATAGGAGCGAGAAAAGGCGTCTTCACTTACTCGCTATTGCTATGCGATTAAATGAAATTACACCAATTGGCCGAATTTGAACGGTTTCGATTCTCAAGTGTGATATCTACTTCTTGTCCGTATGTAACCATCATTGGTCTCAACTTATTCCTATATTCTCAAAATAGCGGAAAGGTTCTTGAGTGGTAGACTGCTGAGAACCGCAGCGTCGGCAGGCTTCGCACAAGCTGGACCGATATGGAGGAGATCGCAAAAAGGCGCTGGATGGTAGCAGCGCAGGACGAAACTTGGGGGTAGCCTATGTGTAGCAGTGCGCTTTTCGGCAAACATGATGATACTTTGGTTTTTATAATTTATGTAATTAAGAAAAAATATTATAGTCTGATCAAAATAAGCAGAGCTAATTCTAAAAGCTAAACTAGGAAATTAGCATCGTTTCTAAAAAATATTATGTATATACTATTTAAAAGTATATTATGATAGATCTTATCCTCACAATATAAGAGTAATGATTTATATTTGTGATTTGAGTTTATATCAACTTGATAACTTATTTAATTTATTATAAAAGCTTGTGAGTTAAATTTAATCGCAATATTTGTGGGAAATATATATATATATAAATTTGTGTTTGTGACTGCATTTTATTTTAAAAAGCTTAATAAATGAATGTACGTGAGGTGCATAAAAAGCTTTTGGAATTATCACATCATTGTCATCAATTCTTTTTTTCTTTCTGTCAATGTACTTCGTCATACGATTGCATAAATTTGGAAAATATTTATGCCAGTCCTTCGTGATGGTGATGGAAATGATTGATATCCGGACTTGGTTCTTGATTTTAGGAACAAAAAAAAACCGACGGTGCTTAATCAGGACTGTATGCAGAATGGTTAATAAATTATACGTTTTTGCCTTGAAAAACTAATTTATCTGTCTGGCCGTGTGGGAAGTTGCTTTGTCGTGGTGTAAGATGATACGGCGTTTGGCCTCCAAAAATGACTAAAGGTCATCAGTAAAGTCGCTGTAAACAAATGTTTTTTTTTAATGATTGTTTACAGCAGAGCACGGGTGACTTTCGCGAATTTCATTATGGAGATTACCACGCCCACGTTGTTCTGTAAACTAGTTATAGATAGTTGTTTTGCGTGGTGCTTTATTACAGCTACAAGCAGGTTGAAGCCGAAAGAGGCTTTGCTGAACTGTCAAATCACACTTAAAAAAAATCATGTAACAAAGATTTTCCTGAGTTAAATGTGCAATAACATAATTTTTAAAATGCAGATCATGTACGGCTGAAGAATTATATCTTCAGATGAGATAAAAAACAGTTTTCAAATATTGGTTATGTAAATGGATTACTCCGGAAACTTTTAGTGTGACCTATGTATAAGAAAAAATGGAAAGAAAGCTCTCGGATTCGTTTCCAAAAATGAAAGGTCTTGGAAGATTAATAATTCGCTTTGTAATTGCTTTCTAATAAGTTGTTGGATTCATTAACAGCTAATGACGTTGTTACGACGGGCCCGGACAGTTCGGAGTGTCACAATGGAATTTAATGGAAATTGGAAACTTCCTTGTTGGGATTCGGGACGTGGAACTTTCTTTTATGTTGCAGCCTAGGCGGAAAGCACTTTGAAGTTTTGTGTGAAGTACGTACCTAAGCCGAGCTTTAGATGAAAGTGTAGGTCTAACACTTTATAAACTTAATATCTGTATGGGGACTAATTCCTGAGATTTTTCAGTATTTATAGTCCAAAGGTTAAGTAAGTCGGTTAAGAATTCCATTTCCCACAGGAAAGTTAAAAAAACTAATTAACGAAGGTAAATAAGTGTCTATGTACACTCATATATTTATGTAGATACTAATGATGCTTAGGATTTTTTATAAAAAACAGACGACCACTGTCTTCTGCATCTTAAATCATACAAATTTTATTGGATACAAAGTTTCCCGATGCCTTCATTCCCCGTCCCGCCTCCCTCCCACATACTGCAGTCGGTTATAAGTAAGTAGGTTACTTTATTTTATTCTTCTAGGGTTGACCTTGAAAAATCCTGTAACTCGTATATACTTAACTGCCAATAACAGTACCTCTGCGAAATTTTGACTCCTGTTTCACTTCCAAATAGGTAATCAATTTTGAAAAATCTTTTCATGGTGTATACTTAGACCTCACATGGAACTTATGTGATAAATCTGAAGCTTTAAAAAACTTGAGATTTGAGTTTAACTCTCGTTTTGTAAAACGGGCCTCAGAGTAAGATAACGACAACAGCAGTTTGGACAGAAAATACTTACAACGAGAAGCCAAAATTAACGTTTATTAGTGGGGATTAAGAAACGTTTATTCCTCCAAACAATAGGGGTGTTTATTCCTCCAAACAACAGGGGTGTTTATTCCTCCAAAACAGAACTTATTTAATTTCTATGTTTTCAAACCATGTTTTCAATATAATCCTTGGATTTAGGCCATACGCTGTATTTCATTTCTATACAAGTACATAAAAATGGATTAATGTGAGTTAACCTCGTTACCAGTCCAGAACGGCAAATTTTTGTTTGGTAGCCCAGGTAAAGCCTAATCTGTGAGAAAATATAGAAGAAATGTGAAGAAGGTAGTAAAAAATGTAGGTGATATGAAGTTCACCCGGTCATCTAGTTAAGGGTAATCAATTAGCAATGACCAGAAATTCTCCCACTTTATACAAACAGATCAACTGAGCACTCTTATTCCATTAATTAAGCAAGAAAACAGATCGTCTGGATAAAGCTCTATAAATCTAAATGATGAATAGGTGAGCTCTGCTCGGATCGGAATTGTAAATTGGCTTATTTGTGTGTATTTGCGGTCGACGAGGGCGGTTGATAAAATGTGCTGCGACGTTTTTAGCCCGCGATGGACTTGTATCGGGCTTTTGGTGATTAATTGGACTGTCAGCGGGCTAATGCCCGGTATCGCTAGCATCGCCATCGCGGTGTCTGCCGGTGCCGGCTCGTAACGACGTGTAAATAAGTGGCCGCTTTAAAATGTCATTATTTTTAACGATAGCGGATTGGGGATTCCGAGCGAAGTATAAAACGATAAATCTTGTATTGATGACTTAGGTGAATAGCTGTATAGATCGAAATGCTTTCTTTTTAGTTTCAAACATAAGTATATATGTATGTAGAAATTAAACAAAAAAAAATTCATTTTTCCAAGGTGGACCTATATATACTAAACTTTTCAGTTGTTATAACTAACTACACATATTTATGAAAATCTATAAGAAGAACAGATAAACGTACATGTTTATCAACATAATACATGACACATTTATCATAATATAACCAAACATTTTGTTTATTTCAATTGATTTAATAATTTATATATATAACTTTCTAAAAACTACTCTTGAAACTATGTTCAATACATATCTAATATACTTTTAGTTTAATTCCGATACAAATGTTGAACTGTCAAACAAAGTATCAATAGTACCTAATAAAAGCGAACCTTGATTACTTCGATTCTATTTCCAATGTGACATTGCTACAAAAGTGCTTAACATGCCAAAATCCAATATCAAGGAAAGTGCCTACACCCCGAAACAGCTTTAGGTTGCTAGCGAACGTCACACATTCCACAATATTTTATCAGGTAGAGCATTGATAACTAAAAGATATTTGTGGGGCCCAAGGTAATTGCTTACATCATATCCGCCCACTCAAACAAATCACACAAATGATGACGAAAGAGCAAGGAGACTGAGGAGTTTTGACGTAAAGCCCGCTATTGCTTGTTTCTCTAGCAGAATCTCAATATCAAGTAAGTAGAATGCTTTTTTAAAGACAAATTACGCAGCATCTACTTGGAGTCCCACATTTAGGTATCTCATTATATATTGTGTATAATAACGACAGGGCAATAAAGTTTATGATAGTGGGATGAGTTTTACGGAAGTCCTGTTGACTGCCGTGTAAGCGATCTGATACCTGCAGGTTAATGTGGCAGTTGAGGATCATCTGGAAAGTCTTATTATTCTCAGAAAGGACAGCAGTCCAGCAAGACATTTCATTCAGACCTTCCCTTAGGAATGGGTGATAGTCTTGTTGTTTTCCAATGTCTTGGATATAATAGTTATCTGAACGAGACTTGAAAATATGCAATGAAGCTAGTAATACAATAATATACAATCGTTTGAGAAAACTACTGGGATTACTCTGCTTTACTAACGGCAGTGATGGACACAGACCTAGAATCCTTCTAGGAGCATGCTACACATTCTTGTGAAGCGATCGCCGTGTCTACATGAGGCTTATCCTGCTGAAATACTAAGCTAAAATACTAATATTTAATTTAAATTATGAAATATTTCCTATTAAATTTTTTATCCTACGCCGAAACATCTTTGTATATCAATCGCAAACAGCGGTGGAATCAGCGGTCGGTCCGGCAACAACACCCCTATTTCTGAGAGTGGCTGGTACGCGTCTATAGGCACTAGCTGATCAGAATTACCAGACACAGTTAAGTTAATTTTTGTAGTTTACAATAGCAAATAACATGCTCATGTCGGGCATGTGACCGTCGTTGTTATTTAAGACACACATCAAGTAGCACGCATCCCGTATGTCCACCAGCACGGCGCCCCAGCTGGCACCGGCCATGCGGTCGCGCCGCGCCACCCACAACCTGCTAGCAAATAGCTCATCGTCTTATACAGTTTGTCAAAAAAGTTTCAGTTACTTCAATATTTTTTAAATAGTAAATTCATATGAAATAAAATAGTTCCTACAGTAATCCAGGTACATTTTCATAAAAAAAGAAACAGTTCGAGGAAGATCGATCATCCTTAACGCTATTATTATATTGTAGAATTAACGAATGTTTATTGTAATTTCATGTATTTTAATTATGGGCGTTTTGTTTTTAAGCTGTTGATTTGTTTAGGACGTACAAGATTTGTGAAATAAAAACCAAGTGAAAACATTTGTACAAAACGGCAGTTGTACGGCAAGACATTCGCAATTAACATTATAATTTATCTATGTAAGTAAAGGGCGACGGAACTCGCTACAGTATTAAATTTAATGAGTGAGCAATGGAGACGTTTATTATGTATTTGTACAAATAGAGATAAGACTGCTGGGAGATACTAAGATCACAAATTTGACAGGTTTTTCGAACTCAAATGACGCATAATTCCTATGTAGTCTTAGGAAATCAATACACACATCGCTGCCTCAAAGAACAGTCAAGTGGGTAGGCATCTTTCTATAGTAGTGTTTTCTTGCACGTAGAAGAGATGCGAATGAAGTCGACATTTAGTAACGTTATCTTTGAGAAACGCCGTTTTTATTCTTCTTTTTCATTACTTTAACATTACGAGTTGTCATTCCAAATGTCAATCTTCATTCTAAGGTTACATTCATTGACTGACAGTTAGCAATCGTATGATTAATGTTCAATGATACGAGTACTATTTTACGTACTATTTGACCAATGATGTTTAAGCGCAGTCAATACGAATTTATTAAGTTAGATAATTATAGATGAATCTCTTGAAAAATTGATAATGTTTCAAATAAATTTTTACAAATCGTGTGTTTGTCGTTTAAAATACAACCGTATAATAAGTTATGTTAGTTAGAGGTGAAAATATCTTAGTATAACCTAAGTACACATGCGTAAGCATGTATAGAGATTTTATTAATTGGCAGAAGTTAACAAGTAGTGTAAGATAGAAGACTAAATTTAAATGAGAAACTCTCCGCCGGAATGGTGCAGACGGTATCGCGAGGATTGAGGCAGCATCTCCGAGCCGCCCAAAGCCGCGCCTGCATGCGCGAGATGTGCGATATTGCGCCCGCTAATTCCTTCGTAAGTACCTATCCTGAGCCAGCCCAGCCTTTGCTCTCTAAATCAGTGGCTTCCAATCTTTTCACGACCAGAAAGCCGAGCTTACAAAGAAATCCACAATCGCTGTCCTTTTAGGTTTTCTTAAACAAATCATCTAATTCTATTGTTATTGTTGGCTTAAAAGAACTACCCAGTAATCTTTTTTGAATATTTATTTAGCGCTATGTCAACTCATACGAAATACTTTTTTGACAATGTGCCAAAGTGACTTTATTTTTTTTGAGGCAACATCTTTTTTTTTTATTATACATTTGCTACTCCACGGAGTCGTAGTCCAATGCCCTTTATAATTCTTAATTAAATATTTTATTACAATTCACTTAACTAACATGTACTCAATTTTATTTATTTTACGCAGCTAACAATATAAATACAAAATACTCATTTAAACTTACGCTATATATATTAACATACATATACACATACATACTTAATAATGATTAAAAATAAAAAAAAATACAAACATTAACTTTATATTACCTTAAATCTATACTAATATATAAAGCTGAAGAGTTTGTTTGTTTGTTTGTTTGTTTGTTTGAACGCGCTAATCTCCGAAACTACTGGTGCGATTTGAATAATTCTTTTTTTGTTGGATAGTCCATTTATCGAGGAAGGCTATAGGCTAAATAACATTACGCTATGACCAATAGGAGCAAAGACAGAGCGGTAAATGTGTAAAAAAGGGGAAAATTATTCATTTTTGAAGGCTTTCTTTGCGTGCGCTGCGAAAACGGTTCAAGATACACAAAAAATATGTATGAAAGAATTATTCCTCTATACATGATCTAAAAAAAAGTCCGCGACGGCATATGTCTATCTTTTAAGGTTTAGTCACAATGACCGTTTTTTATGGTACCAAATTTGGTCGAAATAATTTGTTTAAGTTGTATCAACATAATAATATTAATCTTTATTCAAATATAAATATAAATATGTTGTTGGTTAACCAAAAATCTGCCGGAAGTCACTATTCCACGCGGACGAAGTCGCGGGCAAAAGCTAGTAATTAAATAATGCTAGAATTGAAGGTACGAAAATGATTGGCACCTAGATCGCTGCATTATTTTGGTCCTTGAACGCCATTTGCCAATTGTGGTTTCTGACCTCTTCATCAGTTGCTAAGCATGACGGGGTTATGAGTCGTTTGATGGCGTCGTCCTCTTCTCGCTCCCCGCAATAATAGATGAAGGACTCCGTGTGTAGATATAGCCAATACAGCATTAGGAACACTATCGTGAACCGGGTTTTTCGGTTCTCTGCCTCTCAGCACAATTACTCTACGGTTCGTTAGCCCCTGAGCCTCATGTATCGTTAGCAATTTAGAATTTTCTCCAGTTCCATCACCCTTTCATTTCGTATACCTCCTTTTCTTCCTGGGTGAAGGTCAAGAATAGAGTTCCTGAGTTAGTTCTTTTAGACTCTGCTTCTGATGCCATGGTGCTCGTCAGGGACCTCAGTTCCTTCCTAGACGTGTGTATGCCTTCGTATATCTCTTTTAACGCATACACTACATCCATCGGTCAACGGTGTGTGCAGAAAATGGTTTCTGTGACTGTCGTTACGGCAGCTGGGTTGCTGTATTGCATTTGAAATAGGTGGTCTCTGTCGATAAAGGGGATCTGGTTTGTATCACTCATTAAAACCAGCTCTCTTGCCCCGTTTAACCTACTTGCCATGATTATGGATCCAAAATGGACCATCAAAGCCTCGTCCACCAGTAGGCGCTTAGCTTTCTTTGCTCCGTTTATAAGCACCGAGGCAATAGTTTTTTCTTTTCCCTTCGCGACAGCGCCTAGACGACCCATCATCTCCCTACTTAGTTCTTTGGCCGTAGCAACAGTGCTAGTAAGGATCGTGTCTTCCTGTAGCTGGAAGTTTTTAAGGAGCCAGGTGGTCTTTCCGCATCCGGGTACCCCATCTATGCACCGTATTTTTAACCTTTCCCAAGGTTCTGAGGACCAGGTTCCCGTCACCGACTCGGAGGTCTCTAGAATTCTATCCTCCAGCAGAAATCTGGCGACTACGACAGTTGGGTCCTCAACTGGGGTGTAGAATGCGGGGGATCCCCCTCTATGTTGTGTGTGTGTTTTGAATCATCTGTTTCGATTTCTCAATTTCGTATATGAATTTATTTAACGGTTTAATAGTGAAGGATATGTTTACAAAGTCGAACAAAGCTAGGACCTAAGTAGTTGGTTGACGATGATGGTCGAGTCGCCTCAGATATGCTATGCCGAGTCCGCGGCACTTGACTGCAATCGTGGGCACGGTTCGTGCTCCGTAGTGAGGATTCTCAGCCTCTCTTCTCCTGAGGAAAAAGTAGCACTGAACCAGCATTGCTATTTAGCGGAACGCTCAAAAGCGCAAAAGGTTTTAGGAGTATACTAAAAGTATTTTTTCCTACGAAATAGCAGTGTTTTTTTCCGCCAAACCAACCACCAAATGCCGCGGTGATTATGTTGGATTCTAGATCGATGGTGGTGGCTCGACTGATATGATCTACATGATCTACATGTACTGGCTGGCAAAAAAAAAAAATAACACTGTTTGTATTGAATTACTGGGTACTGTGACTTATTAGCAACGTATGTTTTGTGGGGGTTGCAGATTTTTAGCGAATCTTACTGGAATCTGAAATCTGACATCTCAATGTACTAGTGGCGACTGCCTAGAGGGGCTGTGCCGGGGCACACGGCCGTTGGTTTTAACGTGAAACGTCTATGTTAGGGAATCGCTTTTAAAGTAAAAGATTGAAATAAAAACAAGATTGACGGTGTTTTAAGTATTTTAATTGTAACGGTGGTTATTCTAAATACCCAGATTTACACACAAATTTAGAAAAATAATCTTAAAATAAAATATAAACAAAATATCTATTTACACCTATAATAATATTAATCTATCATATTAATAAAAAAAAAACAATAAACTTAATCTACTATTTACAAATATTAAAATCTTAAAAATAAATATCGTGCGCACGAGCGATGTTATTAATACGAGTATAGCTGGAATGGTTATACATCGATACATGACTCATTACGGGCTGACCGAACGACAATGTACCGGAGAACTGAGAACGTAGGAGCGAAGGAGCTAACATTCGCCGGCCATACATCAAGACGATTACTACTTGCTTGCTGGAGTTGAAAAATTATTAATATCAATATTTAATTTTATCTTCTACTTTTAAACTTCTTTCTTACTTCGATTAAAGTTATTTTAAAATCGAGAACTTTTATAATAAAAGTTATTTGAATAATTATTAGTGCGTGATATCCCCGATCGGGTGAGTGTTGAAAATTATTTTATTTATTGCTTAGCTGATGTTATTTGTAAATCCTTTTATGGTAATACAGTATAGTATTGTAGTTGATGTATGTAATTTATGTTAAGCTTATCCATCGTAATTACTGTTTTTGTCAATAGAAATCTTCACTGTTAATAATGGTGGCGGACTTGTTCAGTTCTACCTCCATCATAAAGAAAATTGTTAAATTACATTAATCAATGCACTAAATCAAGCTCCCTTCTTCATTATATGTTTTAAACGTAGAATTATTTAATTAGTATCTAAATAGTAGTATTATGTTCAATGTGCGATGCTTATATTTCACATTTTATGCATTTTAAAATCATTATGTAAAGCTTTATTCATTTTAATTGTTATTTTTTAATTTTAATGAGATTGCAACATCATTGATCGCTAATTAATAATGTACCATCTTATGCTGCTTACTCGCCATGCATTACTTCGCTTCAATCATGTTGCAGTCAATATAAGAGAATTGGACAAATTCTAAAACGTCCAATAATTGATGAATTCCAGGGATCAAGTTCTGGACTGGGCTGTTACTGATCTGTGCTCTTTGCTGATCAAGCACTAACCTGGACCTGTCCCACGTGACCACCACCACCTAGACTGCGGGCTACTACTTCTCGCGTGGCGCGCCAGTTAAGTGGTACTCTGAAGGCGGTTCATAGTGTGCACAGCCCCCAAATAAACCCACGACCCCTACATAGACTTTATACTACTACCTACTGTATTTTTTATAAGAAGGCTCAATTAAATTAATTCCATCAAACTTGATATTTATTTATAACTATCTACTTTACATTCTAAACTATTTACCTACAACTAAAAAAACGGATAAACGTTATTAATCTATATGATTATATATTTATATGATTATATCATATAATTTATATGATTATGACTTTAAAGTCAGAATTGGACAATTCTAAAACGTCCAATAATTGATGAATTCCAGGGATCAAGTTCTGGACTGGGCTGTTACTGTGCTCTATGCTGATCTAGCACTAACCTGGATCTGTCCCACGTGACCACCACCACCTAGACTGCGGGCTACTACTTCTCGCCTGGCGCGCGCAGTTAAGTGGTACTCTGAAGGCGGTTCATAGTGTGCACAGCCTCCAAATAAACCCACGACCCCTACATAGACTTTATTAAACTTCTACTACTGTACTACTACTACCGTATTTTTTTTATAAGAAGGCTTAATTAAATTAATTCCATCAAACTTGACAATTATTTATAACTATGTACTAAACTAATTACCTACAACTAAAAAAACGGATAAACGTTACAATGGTTAGATATATTTATATGATTATGACTTTAAAGTCATAATCATATAAATAAAAACTACAAACCTTGTATAAATTATTCTACTTATTAATTGATCATCTAAAGGATCATCGTAGCTGAACGATAGGTCTTTTATATTGGAAAATTATAAAAATATTCTCCAAAATTACCAATTAAAATATTACACCTAAATGTTACACATACCTTATTTACTTGTATGTTGAAAAGTTAAAATATTTCTACATTTTTAGATTATGACTAATTTAACACCATCCACTAATCAAAACTTGAGTATTTTAGTAAAGTAGAAACAAAATACTCTGAATAAAAGGTCGCTTATGCACAGATTTTATGTGTTACTGCTAGTATGAATGAGAATGTAATGAAAGATGATGTATGTACAGAAGGAATGCAATGTGAAAAGTTACGATAATTGCTGGATTAATGACAGTAGTAGTCAGCGGATTTTTGCTAGGAAAAATCCTACGCTATTGGGGGGGGGGGGGGTATGTAACGGTGGTTATTCTAAATACTGGTTTTACACACAAATTTAGAAAAATAATCTTAAAATAAAATATAAACAAAATATCTATTTACACCTATAATAATATTAATCTATCATATTAATAAAAAAAAAACAATAAACTTAATCTACTATTTACAAATATTAAAATCTTAAAAGTAAATATCGTGCGCACGAGCGATGTTATTAATACGAGTATAGCTGGAATGGTTAATACATCGATACGTGACTCATTACGGGCTGACCGACGACGATGTACCGGAGAACTGTGAACGTAGGAGCGAAGGAGCTAACATTCGCCGGCCATACATCAAGACGATTACTACTTGCTTGCTGGAGTTGAAAAATTATTAATATCAATATTTAATTATATCTTCTACTTTTAAACTTCTTTCTTACTTCGATTAAAGTTATTTTAAAATCGAGAACTTTTATAATAAAAGTTATTTGAATAATTATTAGTGCGTGATATCCCCGATCGGGGATCAAGTTCTGGTCTGGGCTGTTACTGATCTGTGCTCTATGCTGATCTAGCACTAACCTGGACCTGTCCCACGTGACCACCACCACCTAGACTGCGAGCTACTACTTCTCGCGTGGCGCGCCAGTTAAGTGGTGGTGGTGGTGGCGCCGGTTAACTTTATTTAACTTCTACTACTGTAGTACTACTACTGTATTTTTTTATAAGAAGGCTCTATTAAATTAATTCCATCAAATTTGATATTTATTTATAACTTTACATACAAAACTACAAAACCTACAACTAAAAAAACGGATAACCGTTACAATGGCGCCCAACGTGGGGCCTCAATGTCACAACAGAGAGTCAACTCAATGTCACTATATAAATGAAATATTTACACCACATTTTTGTTTCTAAGACTAATAGTTTTTTAATTATTAAGGTACGATGATATAACCATTTTTGTTACGGTCCACTTTTTAAACCTGATACCCGTATGTTTCGGCGCGATTTTAAAGACGTTTTACTTCAAAAATATTTACTAAGGCTACTATTCGTTGCAAGTTTAGGTACTTTATTGTCGGATTTCGCAGTACTGTAAAGCACATAGTGCATGTAACAGCACCACGTCACACCTAAGTTGGTTGTGGAATTTCTAGTAATTACAAACGTTACGTTAATGTACGTCTGTCGCCAACTTGACAACAAATTATTTACTGTCCCGGCGAAACTTTCGCGGGTCCGGTCTGGCTTGTAATTAAATACATAGAAAAGGATAAATTGCTATTAATTATGACCTCGGCTATTTAGAGAGCGACAATTCGGGGAATAACATTATCAGACGTTCTGCAAAATTTCGTTACGGACTTTTAGGTAATTGATTTAGTCATTTTCTGAGTCAGTTAGCACCAATTGATCTTATTTGAAAATTTTACTAGTAATTAACAGTTCATGCATAATATTAGTTTAGATCATTATTTCCATTTTTTACTGACAGTGTGTTTCTCGTACAAATTGGAGCATAACAAAACCATTAACAAAACTCTTAAAATCGAATTAAATTTAAAATACGAGTATGTAGTACGAGTAAGAGAGAGAATGTGGTTCCACAACAACAATTGTATTTATATAGTCTAACCAACATCAACCATGTATCATTCCAACGTTCCAAACTTAATGCCGTATTTTAATGTTTTGATTTTCACGCTGGTCGCAAAATCTCTTCCGCCTACTAGATAGTACTACATACATAGCTAGTTTAGCTGTAAACATATCTTTGTTTTTAATTCGCCGAATGTAACTGTATCTTTATAATATATTTAGTATTTGTGATTCGTTTAAATACAATCTAATTTGTTTTTCCTGGATTGGAATCCACATGTGAAGATATAACTAGGAGGAGGTTGCAAGACAGAAAAATATCGAAATTTGGTATTACCGAATATTTCTAGGTCCAAAGCAGCCAATGTCCTTTTCATGTTGCATTAAATTACAACAAATTTTGGGTAAACGGAAATATTTTTATTCTCAACAGTATCACGATGGATTTCCCTGTCGGTTTGGTAGTATAAACACCCAAATTTAAACTTAAGCTCGGAGTGTTTAAGTGAAGCAATGCAGGGTCATCACAAATGTTTTAATATGCTGGTCCATTATAAGCTTGTTTTGCGAAGGGACATCTTAAAATAATTATAAGTATATAGATTATCTATATCTGTCACAGAGTAAATTTGATAACACAAGATATCGTATAATTACGAAATTTGATAGCTGCATTACATTTTTTGGACCATGTTTGATAATGCCTGCATGACGCATGACTATAAATCGCCATGTTTACGAGTATGGTGTAGTAACTGTAAAGTAAATTCATTACAAAAACACAGTTTCTTGCAATTATTTGATTTAAGTTGATGTAAATAATGTATTGTTTTACGATTATAAACTTATTACAAGACCCCTCGATACGCGAATCCGACTTGCACTTGTCCGAACTTTTGTCGAAATTTAAATAGTTATTTTTGACGGAAAAGATTCTAACATACTCGTAGTTAATTATTAAAACTCAGTTTTACTGGTTCTGGTAACTATATTCTAATCCCGAATGTACATATTAACATCAGTTAAGCTTACTATAAAGACATCAGTCTTTATAGTAAAGGAAACCACGGTGAGACAACTGCACACACCTGCGAGAAAAATTTAGATATTGTAAGATCGACTAAACAGTACTGTGCCGGCATAGTTGTCTAAGGCTTAAGTTAAGTTTAACTTCGGATAGGTTCGAACCTCTTGGTGTAAATGTATGTAAGCTGTTTATACATTTAATAAGAAATCTACTTTTTAAATATTAAAATTACATTAAAAACATTTTTTTATGTAATTTTAATTTTTAAAAAGTAGAACTTACTTTACATACAACACATTAAGTTGAATTTTAAAGATTTTTAGAGAGCAAAATAAGCACTTTGAAGAAGTATACAAAATCTATATTAATTAAATCTATACATATAATAAGACAGTAAAAATATTTTGTCTGTACATTTAGTATTTTTGACTGAAATGGATAGGGGGCACTCAAATAGATTATTAGAAAGCAAAAAAAATTTTTGGAATTTTTTGTCTGTCTGTCTGTCTGTCTGTCTGTATGTTTGTTCACGTTTATCTCCGAAAGTACTGAACCGATTTGCTTGAAACTTTCACTATTTGCTTTGATTTAACTCAGAATAATTTCTAAACTTTGTTTCATCAAAATCGGTTCATTAAAATAAAGTTATCGTCATTTTAATGAACTCAAGGCATGATAATATTGCGAATTAAATTTAAAATCTAAAGACAATTCATCATCATGATACAATACATACATAAGATAACGTCTAAAAATATCAGCATTACATAGGCACATTATTCAGGCTGAGATTCTTACAGGGTGTGGTTCAGGGGAAACAGTGTATATACCACGTATACCACTCATTCCCAACAATTTTCCGTTTGAATTCAAACGCACTCAATTCCTGTAGCAGTTTGCTTCGCTATGACCATCAATAAGTCGCAAGGTCAAACTTTAAAAGCTGCTGGAGTGGATTGAGATGTAACTGTTTTTCCCACGGCCAACTTTACGTGGCTTGCTCACGAGTCAGCAGTGCAGAGCATTTGTTTTTTTAGCCCCTGAAGGAAAAACGAATAATGTGGTTATAAAAGAAATTCTTTGAGTTTACTTTACCTCAAGGAATTGCTTTATACCAAAAATATTTTAATCGGTAAAATCGTATATTAATATGATTTGTGTATCAATAACATTCAACTCGAAATTTACGCAGACGAAGTCGCGGGCAACAGCTAGTATATTATAATATAGCATAGAGGTGCTGTGGCCGGTAAAATAATAAATTTATCGCCAGATTTGAATTTTCTAGACCCAGAAGCGGTTTGGGTTGCGCGTTGATATGCCAGTCACTCAACCAGTTTTCTTTATATTCATATTTTTAATAATTTGTTGTTTGATAATGTCAGTAAGTTGAAATAGATATTAACTTAAAAGGTTTGCCTTAAATAAATATGATCACACAAAGAGCAGTGGCAATAAAACAAACTCTTATTTCTGCCAGCCCTGATTTAAGAAATGAACGTTTTAGCCAGTGATAAAAGGCAACTTTTGTTTAAAAGGTCTTGAATGTGTTCCGCGAACTTTGTATTTTTACCTCTTGCGTAGCTTCCTTTGAGTTTTCCTTATTGACGGGAGCACGCGAAGTAAAATGCGCAGTTTCATTAAGGCTGGCTAAAATCCTTTACCTCTCAGGAGGTTTCATACTCTGACAATTACGTAGAGAACAACGAAAAGTAAATCGTTTTTAGATAAAATACAACAGTTGAAAGGAAGAGGAAAAGTTTTTGATGTTTTGTTGTCTGAAGATCGCATACAATGTAACCAACATGTCTCTGTTAAAATAATTTGCTTTCATTATGTTTTTGATTTAATTATGGCTTTGTCAGCATCAACGTTATTATTTTGGTAGTATATTCTGAAGCTTAGAGGATGTTTAGCAACAGGCATTACTTTTGGCAGTTTACTTAAACAATTTATTATAATACATAATTGGAAACTCCTGGATCCGTAAAGGTTGCGACACTTCTTGGAAATATGACACTGTTCATGCCGTTTAATAATTAAGGCTGTAGGAATGTGTTAAAATTAGATATAGAATTTGTCATACATACTAACTAATTACAATATCTAAATATTTTTTTATTTTGGTAATTACATAAATCGGGATAAAAAAAAATTATACCTTATATATCATATTCTCCTGAAGTAACTATTTAGACCGCAATTAACAATTGTATCTGCCATATATTATGGTAATCATAGGATCGTATTTTTAATCAAACTCACATCTCTACAATATTCTGTTAGAAAGGTATGGTGCTATTGAGCCCACATAGCGCTATCCCTTTCATACTGTCTTCAAACAGGGATTTAATTATCAGTCTTATTCTTTAATACGAGCTTAATTATTTTATACGATATTTTATATTTTTTACACATATAAAAGGATCATCAACTATAAGATTATATTATTATTGAATTACTTTATCTCGGTGGTGTGGTAATTTTAATAACGTTTTAATTTAATTAGGCTATATTAATGTAATTGGAACACGTAGTCCAGTACATTTCAATCCAGTTTCGTATTTTACAGAAAATTCGTTCATGTCTACGTCGGATACCGCACAATTATTAATGATTGAAAAGTTAACGAGTTTCCTTTTGTGAGAATCGTTATCGAGAACATAATATCTCTATGTTACACTTACAAATCAGTTTAACTGTAAATGTCACTAGGTAAAGCAAAAAAATATGGTTTTAGTGGTTTATAAAACGTAAATTCCGATTTTATTTTTTCGCATTTATCGGGTTTGAACGCTGCACCGTCGATATATAATATGATTTTAGAAAAGTTTATTATGCTCTATTCCCTATGATAGTATATGTATTTATAGTGCATATATACATATAGTGTCGTGAAAACGATACGCCAGCGATACCACAGATTACTAAATGTAAGAATAAAGCTTAAAGTACATAGGATAAAGTTGTCGCAAGCAACACTACCTTTGCAATAAATAAGCAATATTACCGACCTAATAAAAAAACTGAATTAATGGTTTAAAAAAATCCCAAAATAAGTTCTTCACTACATACCCATAATTACTGTCAAATAAACGTCAAATTAAAAACAAAGTTTTCCATAGACACAGTATGTTAGGCATATGTTAAGATTTCATGTTTGAATTTCATTAGCGTTATATTTCTCACACGATTACCACGACTAGTTTGTGATGTTCATAATAAAGAGAGATGAACTGATAATCCCTTATATTAGTCATAGAAATAGTATTCTATGCAACGTTAAATAAGTATGTTAAAAACGTTTTACGATTTTATAAACATTCACGACAGTGGCAAATATAGAATATGGTTTTGGGGGGTTCAAGATTTAATACGAAGTTCGGTTAAGTTATTTTATTTAGATCCTCTATCATAGTTTTGTTCGAGTTTCATTACTCATATTTGGAAGAAAATTTGAACTGAATGCTGTTTTAAGTCATAATAATTATATATTTATTTTTAAACAATATTTCTTATATTCGCGCCTAATTCATAACTGATGTGTGAGTCAGCTTGCCGATTTAAATCTTGATTTTTTATACAACTTAATAAAATAATAAATTATAACGTAAAATAATAATAGATTAATGTTAATGCTGGGGATAAAGCTGTATACTTCGTCGGGTCTACCACTGGTGTAGGATGTAATTGGTACCGGAAAAAGGTTACAAAAGTAATTAGAAGTGGGGATCAGGAATCCAGTGTCTTGGGACGTGGGTTCGAAATTATAAGTTATGAGCCGTTATGTCCGTTTCCCTGCTCATAATCGGTGTGGAATCAATTGACTAATATCTGCTTTCGCAACCTAGTAATATGTCAGGTTGAACCTTTTACACCTTTCATTTATAGTTTAACTAGCTTTCTGCCCGCGGCTTCGCCCGCGTGGATTTCGGGATTGGGTGTATAGAGGGTTAAGGGTCATAGCTTTTGCCCACGGCTACATATACGCGGAAGTCGGTTTATGGTGCGAAGATTTTATCGCGCTTCCCGTGGGACTATCCGTTTTTCCGAGATAAAAAATGCCGCAAAACTCCTCAAGAATCACTCTATCTATTGATGAAAACCGCATAAAAATCTGTGCAGTAGTTTTTGAGCGAAGCCTTTATTGCGCATCCCGTGGGATTTGTCGATTTTTCCGGGATAAAAAGTAGCCTATGTTACTCGGGGAGAATGTAGCTTTCCAAAGGTGAAAGAATTTTTGAAATCGGTCCAGTAGTTTAAGCGTGAAGAGGTAACAAACAAACAAACAAACAAACAAATAAACAAACAAACAAACAAACACACTTTTGCATTTATAATATTAGTTGGGATATCTCATTTACAAAATTAAATAATAATAAAAAAAAAACTATTTCTGCAAATAGTTTTATATTTTATCGTATCTGTAGTTGTTCACATATCGTACATCGTTTATGAGCCAACGAAGCGTTGGTATTCGTGAAAATTGCAACAGAATTCTTACTTTTCTGCATGCGGTAACTGCCGACAAGATGTACTTTTATTTCGAAATATTAAGACTCATAACTTGGAAGCAACTTAAGGTAAGCGATATGAATAGGAGACAAAATTTTCAGACATGGGCTAGGTATTCTAAATGCAAATCTGGTGACATTAAACGGTGCACTCGGGATGATATGACGGCTAGAGTAACTCCATTTAAATAGAGTTAACGCAGTTATGACACACTTCGTATATGAAGTGCGGATCAACTTCGTTGACATTTGTAAGGTTCCCATTTGTGAATTAAAGATGATAATGAGCGATTCATTTTCAAAGGAAAACATGAAGCTTGTATTACCTGTAAAACTATATTCTAGAAAATAATAATTTTTTAATACAGTATTTTATCAAAAGAATGATTGTTACGAATGAAATCATTTTAAGATTTTACAAAAAATATTTTTGTGGTAGAATAAAATTTACAATTTAGTTTAAAGGGTCAAGGGGGAAATTCTGTCGTTGTATTCGATTTTAATCTTAGCTCGAGTTCTAAGCACAAAAACCGTTTAAAAATAAATAAAAAACGCTCTCTCAACGTTTCTGTTATAGGGATAATTTATCATAAATGAAATTGTAATTTGAATCGACTGGCAAAATGTCGGTTTCTTTGGTTACTTTCATTATCCTGTAGGTAAGTTCATGACGGAACAATAACAAGATATTTTTTGAGGGTTTATACATTATTACATTGTTGCTTTAAATTTCTACAACACATATAATTGCATGCTGATGTATAAAATACAGAGGATCAAGTTCATTATTTCAGACAATACGCTAGATATAGTGCTCCCCCAATGATCTCCACATTGGTCGTCCCTATACTGCTAGAAACCACCTTCTCTTCACTTCACCTTCCTGCGATCTTCACCAAGTCTACTGCCCATCTTATGTGGTGGTTGGTAGCCTGCCAACGCTGCGGTGTCCGGCGACTGTCAGTCCTATGATCAATGTGCCCTGCCCACTGTTACTTAAGATTCAAAATTCTTCGGTCTATGTTCGTGACCTTGGTTTTTCTGCGATTTCATAATTTCTGATCTCGTAACATGTGCATGATAGCACACCTTTTTTATACGATATTAATGTTTTGATACTCTTTTTTACGACTGCTACTTTATGGTTGGATTGGGAGAATAAATTTTGACAATGTTGTCAATTCACCACCAAACGACCTATTATTTATACAGTCCTAAAACCTTAAAATAAAATAGTATTCGTTATAGCATCGCCTATATTGTGGTCCTTATAAGGTTCATTGTGAATGTTTTGGTTCCATAGATCATCATTAGCAACATGCAAAAATTAGACTTTCATATTGAGGCACTGCAGTAGATGGGCCGAAAATATGCCGCGTAATGTCCCGAATGCGGTCCAGCCGAATTACATCCATCGATTGACCTCTTTCTGGAAGTTGAAGCTACTTAGTTGGATTATTTGTCCAGGTAGACATACTCGTCAACAACTTTCAGTATATAGTCTCCAAATTTCATAAGAGTGGCTGATACATGGGAATTCGACAAGATTTTCGTCTTGTCTATGTTCATTTTAAGACCCACTAGTTGGAAAACTCTACTGAGGTCTTCGATCATTGTGTTCAAGTTTTTCGTGGTCTCAATCGTGACTATGATATCATTAGTAAAACTAAGTGTGTCATCTTCTTGCTGTTGATGTTGTTGCCCAGTCCACTCAAGTCCAGAAACTTAACACTATTCTAACGCAGCTGTACAGTTTCGGCGATATTACATTGCTGTAATTCATGTCATTGATATGGATCAGTGATTTCCTAAAAATTCTGTAAGGTTGAGGTAAAATCAAAAATTTCTACTAAGTATAAGTAAATTTACAAATCTGTAGGAAATTGACTGCACATTCTGAAAACTCGTATCGTACTCGTACGGGTCTATCTAGTTGGAGGAATAGCTGAATTTCCTTAATAATGTAAGTTATAAAAAATAAGTTTATAAAAAACACATGGTATTCAATAGCTTCCTGTGTTGATCCAAGTAATAAACCTGGTAAAAAAAAAAACCATAATTGACCTTGTCAAAGTAATATCAGTTATATTGGAACATTATATCTATTTAATAATTTAATATCACATAAGAACTAAAATAATGAGTTTCGCTATGAAATACACTACACAACAAAGGTTTAAAATGGAAAACTGTACAACAAATAGAACGTATTGCTACGCAGAAAATAAGAAATATATTTCCTAAACGTCAAATGCCCGCCATTTCTTCGCGCCATGCGTCCCGAGAGGTTTGCTTTGTTGAAAGCGGGGGCGGGCGTTCTGACAGCACTTTTTCAGGACACGAAAAATGCATTTGTGATCCGTCATAAACGTTTCTTGCCGGCTCCGTGTACGTGGTTGGACGTTATGGCCCAGTGCTGTAAGATCCTTCTATTGTAGACTAAGCTTGAGAATTATATCGCTTGTGTCGCATTTGTTCTGTAGTATACGGGATTCAATGTAAGTGTGATCGTTTGTCTGATTTGTTTGGTATCGAATAGGGTAGACTAGGAATAGAATACTATATTTTACTGTCTTCTCTTGCACTAGCCAGGCGTATTATACAGTTAAAATTCTTAGGGCGTTAACTCGACTCGAACATCTACGTGCTACCATTATTCATGAGACAGAATATTACTTCTGTACAAATGCGGCGTTTGTCGCTGCGCTTGCGCAATTGTTTGACGTTACTATAGATACACTATAGTAAAATATATTATAATTTGAAAGAAAAACTAGTTAGTGCCACGAGTTTAGCTACTGTGGTCTTGCCACTGCTAACTACTAATAATATGTTTGCGGTATTCGCATTTGTAGCATTAATTCGAGATTCTTCTGCGAGGAAACTCAAAGGTATACATGAAGTTGACTAATCCGCACTAGTCCAGCGTTATTGACCAAGGCCTGCCTTAACTTAGAGTAGGCTCGTGACCCTCGATTGTGATTTAAATGAGCTGTGATAATTATGAAAACACAGTTTTAAATAATTTGCAATCTATTTGGTTACTGAATTTGAACAATCTATTTTCAGTTACATTTTAATATATTGTCTTTATAATAGTTCCTCTGTCCAAGATTTTGTTATTGTATCATAATAATATTATTTTTTATTGTCATTTATAGAGAGTTATATATACAGACATGTTTCTGTTCGAGTCGACATGCAACATAAATTTTGTTTGCATATTGTTCAATAAATTTGAAATTATGCAAACAAAATACTTATTTGATTTGGGCAGACACGAATTCGCGTCTTCAACTTCGTCTATCAAACACTTTAACTGCATTCTACACCTTTTAGTTTGTTATATCATGTATTAAAATTATAAATTTGTAGTTAATTAGAAGTTTGTACGAAACCGTTGGTGAGTGATTCGCCTCGTACCTAGCCCGTGTTTTATTATTCGATTTCAATCTACGAATGAATGTAGAGAGAATTTAATGCAATTTAAAGTAAAACCGTAAATTGATTTTTCTTGCACTTTTATTACAGTATTTCATTTTTCTGTTCATTCAGAATCTATAATTCTATTACTGTTTTACATTTACAAATAAGCAGACTATCCGCTTAAGGGTAAGTGTTTATAGTCACCTATGGTTCAAGTGGTTCCTCTAAGTTTTGAAGCAAATCTGTAGTCATGGTACCCAGTAACTTCACAATGGAACACAGCAATGCGAGCTTCTGTTTTGCAGCATATATAGTACTCAAGCAGACAACTCTAGTTATAGAGTCTGCCTCCGCTGAAATTCATTCATTAATTTAAAAAAGTCATTGTATAACAACCGCCAGCGCTGTCAATTTGAATTAGCAGCACAATCAAGTAAGGGGTTTTGCGCTGGATTCATTTAAACAGTACCGTATTTCCAAGAGTTGGCGAGCGCAGTTACCAATATATCGGCTCATAAAGTTCTGATGTCAACTTAGGAACAAAATGGAGAGGTCTAGGCATATTGTACGGTTCGACCTCAATAAATCGGGTGGGCGAACATATTGGTATTAGCACGCGGAGGATTAGTTAGTTACGAAGTGTATCTTAAAGGGTAGCTTAATGGACGCCCACCAGAACAAACGATAGCCCATTCGTCTGCCTATGTGGAGTACACTGGAAAGGGGAATTGTTTTTATCTGTAAATATGGACGAGGTAATGTAAATGTAATTATGTTATAGATAAATTATACTATGTGCTATGTTATGATAATAATTTTCAATTAAGAACGTTCAAAATAAAATTGGATTATTGTTACTAGAGGAATCGTCCACTATTGTCAATTGATCGATGGTTACATTCGTGACGGCGCCTGCATTTTATACCATTAGCCTGATCAGCCAAAAAGAATCCTGATTATTGTTACTAGAAACACTGTTTTAGGAACCAGTTTTTAATCAAGAAACACTATCCTTGTTACTTTAATCTCATGCAGAATCTTAGAGTTTGGCATTTTGAAAACATTTCAATCATTTGAAGGCATATATTTCATTTGAAATATTTCGAGGTGCTTGATGCCACTAGTAAAGGCAAGGTCTCTGAGAGATGGATCAATAGGTAAAGTAATTGGTCGGTGAGCGTTAAGTCATATGCAAAAATTTGGATCGCGTTACTGCTAAACTTATTGATTGACCATAGACTGCAGCAGGTTGAGTGATACTTGATTAATCTAATATTTCATTTAATAATATAATTATGATAATTATTTCTTACACTTACACAAATTAAGCTCTGCAAGGCTCGTGTTATGGGATCTAGGGTAACGGATAGACATACATATATTATACATAGATAATTTGGTGGAAATATATTATAACAACCATGAATAAGGTACAAATGTTCGCATTCAACACGCAAACATCTGCCCCCACCGGGATTCGAACCCGGGACCTCAGAGATGGCGACGTCTTGAAACCGGTATAACAACCACTCGACTCCTGTAGTCGAGTCTGAGCGGACTGAAACCGCCTGCGACCACGGCCGGTGCAACCTGGTCGAAACGTCAGGCAATAAAATTCGGTACGTAACAATATCGTGTTAATTCCCGTCATACATTTATTTAGAATTACTTATTCTTGAAAATAAGTTATTATTTACAGGAGACGTAATTCGGCGGGGTTGTTATTGATAATGATTGAAATACGACTCGATTATCTTCACAGTTCAGAACCAATGTGTTATAATGTGACAAAGTTTAACATTTATGTAAATTATCTAGCTAACAATTACTCGCAAAGCGTTCATTAGGAGCCGTAATGTCGCTAAATTACCTATTAATATTACTAATTTGAATCCTAACAAAGCTAATTATTACCGGCTTTACACAATGGTCTGATTAGATTGTGTTCACAGATGGCGCGGCGGTTGCAATCAGCGCTACTATAAATCAGTAGCCAGATAATATTAATGAGCGCGTCATATTAATGAACGAATAGCGAGTTATTAATATAAATGAAGTATTAGCTAAATACATTATCTTATTAGTCTTTCCATAAGTTACTGGAGCATTTATTTTATGAATTTATATTTAATAGATTTTGTAGTGTTTCGACAGTAAGAAGCAAGTCAGTTATTGAGGCCGCCAGATGTGATGGAGCTTTTTTTATTGTTTTTAAAACGACACCTATACTTTTTATTCTTTTCAGAGTTTCAGTGATAAACGCTTCACAAATGAGAAGAAACATTGCATTTGTAATATATCGAAAAAATTAAATCAAGTACATCAAAAATAAATTTAATATTTAGTGAAATTATTTATTAGAGTTCATAATAGGATTGCTTTTGCTTTTGAGTCTAACTTTAACTCTACATATGTGGAGGTTGAGTTCTATAAATTAATCAACTGGAATTAGCTTTGAATTTTTTTCATCGAAACGGATTTGGCGGTTTTTAAAAACATCGTTTTTAAATGTGGCGTTTGGAATATACTTAGACGCCATACCGCAACGTCTCATAGCGATGCCTACGGTGCCCGCGGTAACAGCGTAATATTAAAAAACATGCTTTGCATGATGTGAATTCATATAGATCGGATCTCCTTTGAATTCTGCATTACCCTAAGAGAAAACAGGAAGAGATGAAAAGAGATGGAAAACAATTAAATAAAACCTGAAAAAATATAAGGCAGGTGAATCGCGGTTTACTATACAGAGCGGTAAATTGAGTTAATGACATTATACTAAGACTATTCCGACGGTATCTCAGGTTAGAGAGGTCTGGGAAGCCCTATTGATCGAGAAATAAAATAGAAACTATTGCCGCTTTCCCCTCCACTTTCCGCTCCGCTTTTCGCTCTACTCCCCGCTCAATACATAGCGCAATATATGCATGACAATGATATTCGTGACGTACGGCGACGTGCTGTCGGTGGTGTATTTACAAAACATAGCTACCTTAACTATTTGTACACACGGACGTCCCTCGTCCCTTGCTCGTATTATGTCGATGTTTACATGTTTTATTAGCATATTAACTGCTTTGTTTGACGTCAACAAGACTACGTGTCTTCAGTAGGATATGAAAGTTGCCCGAGGCATTTATTGTAGTTAGGAAACATGTTTTATATTTGATTAATACTTAACATATTTTTACATATGTTTGATGAACAATAATATGAGTCGATGTATATTCTAATAATCAATCTATGTACATAATGACAAATCTGACAAATATTATTATTTTACGAGATATCATACTTTTGTATCAATCAGATTTGTGCACATCCAAAATGCAACGACTGCATGAATGACATAATAACATGCTTGTACTGTCAACACTGAAAAAAGTTTCTATTTGACAGCGCAATCTCCATCTCAAAAAAGTTTCAATTGGACACAAAAATCAATCAAAGAACCGGTCTACTGATTTTGTGCACACTTCATATAAACCATCTATTAAATAGTCCGAACAAAGCCTAAACATTTGGTTTGGTGAGCTCGTTTTTGAGTTATAAAATTATTACGAAAAGTAGCATTACCATTAGCATATATTAATCTAGACATATATGTATATATATATATGTATATATATATGTATATATATATATATACATCGTCGCGTTTATTTGGAAAATCTTATGAAATAATTTTTATGCGATAATTATTGTAATCAAGGACGCACTGTTTTGAACTGAATTGATCAGGTCGGTATTCATGAGTATTGCTCTCTGAAAACCAGAAACCACTATGCTCTGCCTCTTCTAATATATCTTAACTCTGGTTACATTATGCCGAATAAAGATTATGTATTTTTATATATATTTTTATCCCTACTAATATTATGAACGTGAATTTGGAATGTTGGATGCTTGCTACTCTTTCAGTTTTTAAAAAAACATTTGCTTCATCATAGATTAATAAATGCGAAAGTTGGTATGGATGGATGTTTGTTTGTTACTCTTTCATGATAAACTACTGAATGTATTTTAATGAAACTTTACAATAATATAGCTTATCGAATCATCATAGCATTATAATAACACATAGTCTAATATAGAAGTCGCGGGCACCAGCTAGTACGGTATAAGTCCCACTGGTTGCAAATTACATGAAATATTGCAGTACAGCTTATTTAATGCAAACTACGGTGACCGCAAACAAACGCGTAGTCGCATAACAAACTAAACGAGTGAATTGTGTGTTTGAATCTGAAATAGACCTGAAACTTAACTATGTAAAACATTTAAAATATACACAGACGTGGAGTACGGCTTGTAAGCGGCACCACAGGCAGTAACGATAGTGATGCGATATATTATACATATATCTCGTTTCTCTAATAACCTCCAAATGATATCGAGATTTTTTCAGTCTTGGTTGCAAAAGAGGATATATGATGGAGGTATGAATATCAAAAAAAAAAAATTAAATCAACGTCTTCTAGAGGAGACGCCGTTGTTACAAAAAAATACAACGTTAATAATGCGAAATACGACTTTTTGACTCTGACCCCGTTTCTTTCCGATTCCCGTTAATGCTCTATAATGTATGTCTCTATAATGGGATTTCCAATTGGGATGTGAAAATATATAATACAATTTAAACCAATCTTCTTAAAGAAATAAATGACAATAATGCGATATACCACTATTTTTAGCTTCGGTGTCGTATCTTACCTAAATTACCTCTCATAGACTTCGAGATATATCCAAAAGAAGTATGTACATAGAAATAATGAGGTAAACGAATGTGTTTCGGAGGAGTAAATATAAAAGTTTTGTAAGTATATTTGTGATGTGGTCTCAGGCCGAGTAGTAAATAGGCTCATGCGCCTCTGTGTGTATGGATATGAAGTGTGATGATGATTATTATATAAATTGAATAGAAATAGTTTTTTAAATAATAATCAATAAAGTCAATATTGCAAATTTCTTTTTAATTTAAAATTACTGAGACGTGTTGGTAATTTTTTCTTCATGAAGCGAATGCTACATAGTGTGTATTCAACATAGAATGTGGAGCATAACCAATACGGATTAATCTCGACTTGAAGTAGACAAGATGAGTCTTTTAGTTGGAATGGTCTAAGGTCTCAAGCTGCCTATTCCGGGAGCCACTATTACTTGAAAATCAAATAGACAATATGTAGCTATATTTACAAATAATGTTGTTACAAAAGAATATCGTTTTGTCAGTGGCCTTAGCACTGGTCAACTATTCATGGGATCCAGATTTTACTAAGCTATCGAAGTTAATAAAGGTGGTGAAATTGGAATAAGTTTTTGATTTAGGATGACTCAATTTCTTCGATAATTGCTGCTTATTAGAATTTTTGTGCCAATAAGAGCGATAACATAATTTGTGTTATTTGATTAGTTGTGACTTAAATAAAATAACGACAAAGAAGAATACGATTACATCGCTGTGGCGGCCCATTATCAATGCCAGCTTGAAAGTTGCAACCTTTCGTATAATTTTATTACGACGTAAACTAAGCAATTGTTGTGACCGCGGAACAAGCAGCGCTTATATGTTTCGCTGTGTACGGCTAATGGCGGCGCGCGTGTGTGTAATTGCTTACAACGCGGCCCGTGTTTAAAACTGCTAATTTTCAAAATTATCCCGCCCCCGTTTAAGTTAATGGCATAAATCTACCTATAACGTGACATAGGCGATGTAAAGTGGATGTTACATAAATTCGATGTCACTGACGCTTATTTTGGTGCCTACGTAATATGCATATCCGTGGAATATTACGTTTTGAGTGAATTTTTATATACAAAATACTATTTTTATATACTAAAATGTATATGTATATAAAACAAATAATAAAGAAATTTGATACACTATAATTATTATATTTATAATGTTTATTTATTTATATATAATAATATAATATTTAAACATTTGCGAAAAGTCCTCTTACAACACTGACCGTAGTCAGTGCTCGTGTTCAAAGAATTGATCTCAGAGACATCATTGATTAGCTGAGATGTATTGGATACGATGTAGTAAATCTCGTTCATTTATGGAATCAAGTAGTTCCTTATTCCAGCTCGAAGTTACACCAGTTCAGCTCATTATCATTACGTTTCTCCGGTCTTGCATTGTAGTCTCCCAGAGCAACAGACAATAGTTGCATGAACTTACTGCAGAATTGTGGGAAAAGGTATTACCCAAGAAATTTTGTTATACATTTCATCCATCATCTCATTGGAGCTGGTTGGGGATAGATTGTAAGTCTGTGTCTGAGTCTGAGTACGCAACCCTATTCGACAAGCTTGGATTTGGTTTCTTCTTAACCTTTCTTTAGTTCATAATGGTCGTGCGTTGAAGGTTGTAGGGCTAAGGTCGATTGACGGTATGATATACTATTAAAATAGTACTGTGTACAGTAATAACATTTCTTTGAGATTTCACAGCGATAGCTAATTGAAAATATGTTCGATGTTAAAAAAAGCGAAACGGCGCGCTTCGTAAAAACATAAATCTTAAAACTTCATTACTTACTCTCGTCTCGCCACAAGTTGTTTTTCCCGCAACAAGACGGTGATGTTTACGATTTAAAAGGTTTTCGACGTAAAATATTACTGTTGGCTACACTTTTTGCCGTTCCGGGCTTAATGCTCCAGTGGAAAGGCCCGGATTTGTGTCACTTGAGATACAACTTCTGGATGTAAGTTTGACCCAATACTATAAATCTCTGGTATTCTTAATTGGCCAGTGCTGTCTACTCAATGAAAGCATGTTGTGTGACTGTTGCTTCAAAAAATGTATTTAGCACCTATATATATTTGATTTCAATTTTACGTTGCTTACTTATGGTCAAGGCTTAGGCTGAGTTTAGTCGGTAGGTCACGTGGCTGGACCGTTCCGGTCGCGTGGAGTCCGACATAACATCCATGACACTTGCCGTTGCGGGGGTATCCTGGGTACGTTTCGTGCTCCTTGTGAGGATTCTCAGCCTACCTCTACTGAGGAAAAAAAATACGTTGCCTATTTGAAGTTCACAAGAAAAATATTAATGTTCGGATATGGGTAAATTACTAAACGCATTACTGTCGACCTACAACTGAATGGTCCGGAATAACAGGTAAGTAAAGAAAACAAGTAAAAATCATTATTATGTTGATTAATTAAAAAGATTACTTAAACGCAAGCGAACAAGGAAAACGCTCAATTCTCTTTGTGTCTTTAATCACATACGCTACGAAATTATAGTATCAAGATTAGCAACCTCAAAATGTAAATAGTCCTTATTAATGGTCTCCGAAAAAGTAAATGTATTCGGGCTATCATGGCGGCTAGTAATTTAATTATGCAAATTACGAATCCTGCCAAACCCCAAGGATCGTTATGATTACTTATGTATTCTAGGAAATACCAAAAAGTTTGGAATGCATGCAAATGACAAGTCAACCCGACGAATGTTAGGTAGGACAGCTGTAAGCACCTCAGTCCCGAACTTAACTTGGATTATGTTTCCAAATTGGAATTACACTAAGTTTAGTTGACGATATCCAATTATAGCTTACTCGGATCACTTTAAGTTAGATGTCTCACTTGGTGAGCGTAGCTTGAAATTATATTTGCGTAAGGATCATTGAGGAGGAATTTGATTACAAGGGACTGCTGGTGCGACATTATTCGCAACGATCAAACCTGTGTTTACGCACAAGGCAATTGAGATTTGATGTGATAAAATTTTAGAGGAATATTAAATAGACAGCACTGCTAGTTTACAACATTTGCTGGTGCCCGCGACTTCGTCGGATTAGTATTTCGAGTAGCTTATGTTTTCACAAAATATCTTTATAAATGTGTTCTTTTGATGTTATAAGCTATATTATTGTAAAATTTCTGTGTAATAAAAGTGATCTGTGTAACAAACATTCATACTTAAAAGCTTTCGTGTTTATAATGTTAGTAGAATTTCCACGTTTAACTTGTAACTTATTTTTAGTTTAATCGTAGTAGTAATTTAGTAAGTAGTGAAAGTAGATAGTTTATTCTCCATTAGCCTATTCACTAATGGGAAATAGACTATAGACTAATCCGGAGTAATTTTATGTATGTTCTTCTGAAATGCTATTCTTGGAAATATAGAAGTACAGGATTAGAAAAATACTTTATTGAATCCACACTTCGCCTGGGGGCTGATTCTTGCCAATTCGAATATATTTAAAATTGAATTCTGTCTCGAGAGCGTCAGCTCAGTTCCACTAAAGACTAGACAGCTAAAGCTTCGTCAATTTTAAAAGGAGCAACGCTTAGGTTTTCTGAAATATTGGAGGTGATTTATAAAATTCTTTATAGATAAAAGTTTCTATAAAATAAACGGTAAAATAGTGTTCAAGTTCTGAACCACATACGATGGGACCCAAGGCAAGCTCACCTGCTGGTGGTGTATCTTGATTACCAACAACGAAGCACTGGCGTTCTACAGATTTATGCGATTTATTATTAGTGTCCACTAGAGGAGAAAGGGAGGCTTTTCCCCAATAGTGTACGTCTCTTGGCTGAAATGATAAAGTTAGAAATATGCTCGATTTGTAGACAGATTCGATGTGTGTAAATAATAGGGTAGATGACATTTATTATTCTATATATGTTATTAGATCATTATTAGTTGAGAAATATTGAAGAAACCACAGTGTTCTTACCACATCTGCTCTTATTACTTTTGAAGATAGAGCAACATATTTGTGGCGGATCGATTAAAAAACACCATATTACATATGCCGCAATATTGACGTCAGAATTTGATAACATTGCTTAAATTGTATGTGGCGAAATTGCCAATAACTATTTTATTTCTAGTTTATATGAAATCTGTATTAAAAAAAATAATGCGACAAATTTTAAAATGTATTCGTTTAAGGCTTCAAAGTCTAATTTGTATGAAAGATGCACCGAATTTTTATTTTGATATACATTTAAAAGGTTAAAAACTACTTAAATCCGCAATTATGTAATAAAAACATATTCATCTATACAACTAAGTAATCAAAACAAAAAACACAATAAACGATATTTTAAATTACAAATTGCTGTCTCGACTACTCCTGTTCACTCGAAACAATTAAAAGTTTGGTTCTTCGATTAGTTAAGTTGTAATTTTCGCTCAATCTCTTTGTTTGAACTTTTTTACAAATTTTGCAAGAATTGCCCCCCTACTACCGAGGCACGTCGCCGGATTAAATTGCACGGCTCCACGCTCCCACTGACATGATAATGTGTACTGCACACAAATTTAAATTACTCTGTAAGCTTAGCGTAGTTTAGAGTCAACTATATGAAGCTGTTGAGCGAAATCTTAATATCGTGGAGACAGTAATTAAATTCAGTCTGAAATGTGTGCGTGTAAGCGCATGCTACATGATTGAGATGTGATTATATAAAATCCTAATAGAAGCAAAAGTGGAAGAAAGCATAAGTAGAGCTTAGAGTATTATTGATATTACCTATTAATTAAAAAAATCAACAGCTTAAAAAACAAAATAGAAATTAACAATAACAATAGAAAGGAAATAAGGAGTTCTCCTTAACAGCGATAATTAACATAAATAAAAATTAAAAGCTATCAGTTAGCTAGATACACGAATAAGTGCTAATGTTACGCTTATCATTTCAGTTAACTGAAACAACGACTTATATGATAAAGGATAATCTAAAACAAATGAATTACAAAAAAATACTAGACTTTCATATTGCCACAATGTACGTAAATTGAGGTTAATTTTTCCGTTCAACGTATTTGATATAATTGTTGTTATACAGAAGTGTCCAGTATAGGTCTACAACGCAGAACTGTAAGATGAATATTTAGAGAAGCAGTGAGAATAACAGCTGATTACACGTTTAGACAACTCTTGGAATGTAGACTCAATTATATCAATCAATCAATTCAATCAATCAATTCAATCAATCAATTCAATCAATCAATTCAATCAATCAATTCAATCAATCAATTCAATCAATCAATTCAATCAATCAATTCAATCAATCAATTCAACCAATCAATTCAATCAATCAATGGACCTTTCAAAGCAAAGCGTGAAATCCTGAAATCCCCCATTATTTATTAGTAATACATAGATTTTTGATAGAATAGTTATTTGATGCTTTTCAATTCGAGTGTCACGTCATAAAATAGTTATTTCTTGGAAGTGAGTCAATTAGTACTACCTATTCGCTTTGAGTTGGCTTTCGGTGATCATTACAAAATGACGTCACATCAACTGGTACTGTCGATAAAAAAATAATGATTTTATTTTTATCGCAGTAAAAATAAGCTGTAAGATAATAAGATGGCTGGGCTAGCTTTCAATAGGGTTTAACTCACACTGCTATTGAGGTAAGCTGAGAACTTTAAGACTATAAACTTTGCATCAGTTCGTCAATTTGGTTTTGATCTTCTATTATTTTAATATTATAAAAAAAATTTTTTTACTGTTTTTACATCATTACACGGTTTTGTAACCAATTATGCATTACTTCTGTTCGTGTTATTACGCGACACGATTATACATACCAAATTCAAATAACTTACCTGATGAAAAGCACAGATAAGGTATTTACTTCAGAAATAAACCTGGCCTATTTAACAGATTATTAACTATTAGTATGAAAAGACCTAAATTGTAGCGATTCATTTATAATATATCCACCTATTTGTAAATTACAAACTGAGAGATAATTATTCACTTTCGTCTGGTATTAATTGAAACTTATAAATTTTTAGTTTATTTAAATTTTTTCTTTGGATATTTAATCTTCAAATATTTCTTTCCTTTATATATCTTTTAGTTTGATGCTAACATTTGTGTTGGTGGAGCACATGAAATTAGCAAGAAAAGTTAACGCGACGAGTTAATTATACGAGTTGATGGTAAAAACTTTTTTTTTATATATATTATTTATCGAATATTTAGAAAGCATCTTCAATATATTCCGAGCTGAGATTAAATTACAGCGTGAGCTTGACACATGCACTCTGACGGAACCACAATTTAGTAGCATTCGACACAACTATTCACCAGGGCCTGCTTGCATTGGTTATTCAGGTTTGATGACAAATGAAATTAAAATTTACACAGGAAATCTGTATGAAAGAGCCGTCTAAATTTATTCGGTTTTCTTTGGTATACATTATTGGTATGGTCAATGATTGTAGCGAAATAAAAGTAGAAATTTTGTCAATTTTAAAATATTCTACCAATTACATTTAGTTTTTAGTATATGTCATGATTGTTTGGCATGGAGGTCCAGTGAGGTATTTTCTCACAGATAATGTAAACAAACATTGCTTACGTAAATAAGTAATATTTATTTGAAAATGCAAATGAATATGATTTCATTTGATTTTTAAGAGAAGTCAATATTATATTGCTTTGTCAATAAACAATCTTTCCATAATCCTATAATAAATACAATACAATACTATTCGTAAAGAAATGGCTTTGTAGTGTAAATGAGAAGAATTTAAAATATTATATGTGAATTGTGTATAATCTATAGAATTTTATAAATAATTTATATCTAATTTTATAAATAATCTACGAAATATTTCTTACAACACTAACGTTATCTATGAACAAGCTTAGAAAACTGGTAAATATATCGCTTGTAAAATCCCACATTGTGAAATAAAACAGAAATTAAATCAAGTAGTGCACATATGGTGTTTATTGAGAAGCTGGTAGAAGCCACAATTTTCGGCGCGAGACAATGAGATAATAGGATGCCCTTGGTGTTTTTTCCCTCAGGAGAGGAGAAGCTGCGTCCTTCTTGGCTCCCACTGCAACTAAGTGCCACGGTGTTTATGTCGGACTCCAGAGCGATCGAGGCGGCTCGACTGTTGTGACCTACCGACCTAACAGCAAAGCCTTGATCCTAATGGCTTACACTTAAAACTCTAGTTAGAGGGACCACTACTTGACGATGACGCCTTGACGGCGCATACCTAAATGGTGCTGTTGCACATAGTCTTTGTCGAATCAAGTCTCTTCTAACTCGTGACCTGAGCTCTCGGTTAGATGCGAACTATCTCTATATTTTATTAAATTGTGTCAAGAAGGTAGCCGCTACAGAAATTTAAATAATGCGTACTGAATAATAATAGGAAATGATTCAAATTTCGGGTGAGCTCTTCCTACACTTGCTGACAATCATTTTACTAGTTGAACGACAATTGAAACGACGAAATAATTATCAATTAATTTTAAAAACTGTAACGTGTTGTTGTGCTTTGGTATCAATTCTTCATTTCTCGAATTGTGGAATTATTAATGCTGAGATTAACCAACAGCAATAGTGAAGGAGAGAGTCACTCAAGTTAATTATGTACAGTAAAATTAATTCACTCAAATAGGAAATTGTGCTGAAATATCTGGAATATCGAGGTAAATGGTATCTCTAAGCGATCCGAAGAACATCTATTTGCCGCAGCTGACATTTACACTTTCACTCTTCTAAGCCCCAAATCACCTATTTAGCTAGAGTTCTCAAGGGTTCATTAGCTATTTGTACGGACCTATGCTGAAGCCGCACATAGGTATATTCAGCTTTGCCTTGAGTTTGTTTGTGGAAAGTGCAAGAAGGTTCTACGTCTTGCCTTCTAACGGACCCGGCGCCGTTCCGGGCCGTTAGGGTTGAAGCAATAAGACGCGACGCAAAATAAGCGCGCATCTACTGGTCCGGATGCTCAAGATCGCCGTGTCATGGCAGATGAGATGAGAAACAAAAGTAACAGACAAATGAAACTGATAATAATCGTGATAACTATATACCGAAAAGGGTAGATGTTTTTTTTTATATAATACACTTATTAGTTGAAAAATATTAACTTCTAAGTATATATTACGAAGTAGCAATGCACGGTCAGTATTATAAGTAGCTCATCATTTTAGTACCATGTCATAATATACAGTTCGATGTTTGTTACCTTCCTAGTTATAAAAAATTCAAAGAATTAATTGCCATATGTTATTTTTGGATCTAAAGTTACAACAACACGTTTGCACGATTTACCGCCGATCACTCAAAAAAGGTTTCATACTAAGTATCCCGTACAATCGTGACGTCATAATTTCGTAAAGTCGCCTAATTTATATGAGCGTATAAACAAAATTGCCAATAACTTATTTGTACGTTGATATTCTATATTTGTACTTGTATAGTCAGAAAGGTTTCACTTAATATGAAAAATCGTAAAATATGTTCGTTTTACGAATTATGTAAAATATATTTTAATAATAAGTAATAACTTATCTTTATTGCACACCAAAATAAGAACATAAACATAAAATATGTTTATATATATACGAAGAAATACATATGTTTATATATTATTAAGTTTTGGAACAAAAATATCTATTAGTTATGCATATGCACTAGTAATCTTAAGCTATGGCAACTTGGCTGGCTGTGGTTTAATTTTAGTATTTTAGTTTATATTTCATGGCCTTACGAGTAGCATAGTTTTACTTTGGATATATGTAATCCTTACTAATAATGGGAAAGTAACTCTATCTCTTTATTGCATTTTTACGCTAAATCTATTGTCTAGATTTAAATGAAATTTAGTATATTGTTGGAGAGAAGAGGACTAGTGGAGGGGGTACGCCTATATAAGGCGACGCCTCGCCAGTATCGAGGCTCCTCGACAAGGCCAGCTAGTTATAGGCCCATAACCCTTCTCCCAACGATATCCAAGATTTTCGAGAGGCTGCTACTCTCGGAAATGATGCCCCACCTCCAGCCCTGGGAGGAACAATACGGCTTCAGACCCGAGCACTCGGCCACACTGCAGCTAGCGAGAGTGCTACACCAAATGGCGGCCGCAAAAAACAAAAAGGAGTATGCAGCAGCGATATTTTTGGACATGGAGAAGGCCTTTGATAGGGTGTGGCACGAGGGCCTGATCCACAAACTCCTAAGATCGCCGCTGCCGCGCAGAATAACCAAGATCATCGCCTCCTTTTTGAATAGAAGATCCTTCCACGTAGCTGTGGAACATACCACATCAAGCGAAAAGACCATCAAGGCCGGGGTACCGCAAGGCAGCTGCCTATCACCATCATGCTACTCCTGGTTCACGAACGACATCCCAGTGAACCCAGGAGTTACCCTGGCCCTGTACGCCGACGACGCAGCGTTCATCACAACATCTATGAACGCTCGTCACGCCGCCACCAAGCTGCAGAGACAATTGGACTTGCTACCAGAGTGGCTGAACACCTGGCGCCTGGTAGCAAACCCAATCAATACCCAGGCCATGCTAACAGGAAGATCACACCTACCGGAGAACTTGATGCTATACGGACATAACATCCCATGGTCACCCAGGGTCAAGTACCTTGGTGTGACCATAGACCGTGAACTAACCATGACGCCACACGTAGACCATACTATCGGACTGGCCAGAACGGCAAGAGCCTTACTACGGCCGATCATGGTATCGCGACTGCCCATCAAAGCCAAGACGGCATTATATAAACTATATGTGAGGCCGAGGCTCACATATGCGGCTCCGGCATGGTATGCCCTAGTGGGGAAGTGCGCGCGGGGGCGGCTGGCAGCCCAGCAGAACCTCACGCTAAGAGCAGCCGTGGGAGCACCACGATATGTGAGAAACACAGTAATTCAAAGAGACCTCAAGATCGAAACTCTAGACTACCACATACGTACACTCGCTACCAAGATGTTTCGGAGGGCTGCCAGCTCACAACATCCACACCAACAAAACATCGCACCATACCATGCCCGTCCACCTGACAAAAGAGCATTGCCACGCAACCTCATCCTCTCGTCGTCAGACGAGAGTGATTGAACAAAAACCAAGACGGTAATAAAAATACAAAGAAGTCCGTAGGTGGAGGACCACCCTCCGCCGCCCCGAGGCCCCAACCGTATTCACGATTGGCGTAGCTGACCACTGAAGGGGGCCACAGAGCCCCGACCAGTTACTCAGACTCCCACAATGGTCGAATCTGAAAGAAGACCCCGAGAGTATCGAGACTCCATTCCGTTCATGCCGTAGGGCCACTAGGGCCAAGGCTAGGCTGAGTTTAGTCGGTAGGTCTGCTGGGTCGAGCCGCCTCGATTCACCAGGAGTCCGACATAATCAACGCATCCCTGCTTGCCTGTTGCGTTGGTATCCATGAGGATTCTCAGCCTCCTCTCCAGAGGAAAAAAAAAAAAAAACAGTATCGAGGCCCAATCCATATCGACAGAGGATACGCAGACCGCGGCATGTCCTTAGCGACCCCCCTAACCAACTCACGCAGGAACTTCTAGACCTGCAAGCGGCGGCGTCTGAGCCGTCGCCTCCCTTGTCACCCCCTAACCGGCAGCCTTCTGCTTAGCCACGTGTAGGTTCCCGTCGGCCGGTCCCACTTTGGTGAACCGTGCCTTCTTCTAGCGCTTATGCCCTCCCCATGGGGCAGTGCTAACCGTGCCTCTCCTGAGGTGCGGCTCTCATCAATAAAGCCAGTAGGGTCAATAGGACCAAAGGCTTAGGCTGAGTTTAGTCGGTAGGTCTGTGTGGTCGAGCCGCCTCGACAGCACCAGGAGTCCGACATAATCAACGCATCCCTGCTTGCCTGTTGCGTTGGTATCCATGATGGATTCTCAGCCTCCTCTCCTGACGAAAAAAAAAAAAAAAAAAAAAACAGTATCGAGGCATTCTTTTTCTGTATTTCGAACTGTTAGGACGTTACTCTGCCGGTTAGGGTATCGAAGTTGGTTTTGTGGAATTATTGAGAAGTGCTGTTCATTTCCTGTGTTCAATGTTTCCGTAAGAAGTTTAGTTTTGATTGATACTTTTTTGTGTTTAATTTGTTAAACGGATATCATTTTGAAATAAATGTAATTTTGGTGTTGAATTCCTAGGTTTGTTGTAATTTTCATTTTAAAAAACATCACTTCTGGTCTCATTTCCAAGAATATATATAGTCTATAAAGATGGGGTTAAATAGGATTGAAAGATTGTGTGCATATATGTTGAAAGTACGTCATCTTTTAAGGCTAGAAGATATAAATAAATACAACATGCAAAGTTTGTTAAATTTTCACTCTAATGAAGTAGCGGATGAAAGTTTTTGCTTGAATAAGCTCACAAATTATTATAGATATTTTGATGAAGGTTAATATAAGGATAATTTGAGACAAGGAGATATAGGGAGGTTTTTTTATCACGGGAAGTTAATTTTTCTTGCGAGAAAATCTAATTAAAACAGTTGGTCAGATTTTGATGCAATTTATCATGAGGATGGTTGGAGACACAGAAATACATGAGATAATTTTTACCGCAGGGTAAATATATATTTCATTTCGGAAACTCGGATATCATAGAGAAAGCCAGGGCCGGAAAGCTAGTATAAAAATATTTTTACAATCAAAAGCGATAAAACAAGGAAATATTCTTGTGAAGAAAGATTTTCTTACTACTATCGAAATAAAAAATGTATGGGAGAATACACTTGCCTTTACAACGTACAGGCTGTTCATATATAGCCTTTCCAATGAACAAGCTGGAAAAACTACATATAGGCTTCTTTAAGAGGAAATGTGAAGCTTTTTATAAAAAGTGTTATTGATTTGCCTTTTGTATATTTATATACTAAGCATATGTTCGTGTACAGTAATTATAATGTAATGGTGGTATGGTTGGTATTGCATGTGGTAACCACATAATTTATGTGCAAAGATGAAGTTAATAAGTTTCTTGCGTCCATTTAATTAACAATATAAAGTTGTTCAAGTGCGAGTCGGATATATATATAAAAATATATGATACAATAAATTGTCTTTTCTTCTTGTTTTTCTTGCAGTTTCAAGGGAACATAAACATAACTATTAAATGTTAGTTTTATTTACAAGGTACTCCACGTATTGCTAAGAAATAGTGTCTTGACAGACAGATTGAAATAACAGTGATCATATACAAGGTTTTATTACTTTATAAAGTGCAAATCTGTTGAATCACATTTTATGGCATCCCTTACCGCCTTCGCTAATACATTAACATTGATTACATTACAATAATATGAAGTAAAATATGACTATAAAATTAAATTAAACAAGCAAAGTGACTAATTCTTGTGTCATCAATTCGTCGCCGATAGTTTGTTGAACGTGGATTGATATATCTTTTGGATGATCGAATAAAACCTCTCCAGCTTATTATAATGCAAGAGCACGCTGTCCGGGCGCAAACATTGTTACCGATATCCAATTAGCTCTGCCACCACTAGGTCGTATTGTGAATCCTGACACGATCCGCTGTCGTGACGCCTAGATTTCAATATTCAATAAAAATGTATTTTCGTAAAATACACGTCCTGATTTTATCTATTGGTTTCTATTTGCACATAACGGAAGAATCTGATTAAACTAAGATAAAGTAAGCTTTTAGTAATTTTCCTGTTATATATAAATATTGGAATGTTTTAGTAATTTTTATAGAATAAGGAAAGTGATATAGTGTTTATTAATACGCGTAATTGTATAGGTTCTGCCCACACTTCAAAATTTATTTTAATTCAACGGACTGTTGGACTGTTTAGGGTGGTTAAGAGAATGAGGCTTTTCCTGTATCTGTAGAGTTTCTCAGTTTTCCAGTACACACTCTTGTCGACTAACAAACGGCAGGTTAGACAGAATCCTGGTAAATTTCGATCTCGACTAGTATCGAGTTGAGAAATTTGCCTTGATTTTCGGTTAAGAGTCGCTTACATTCCCGGGTATGAGCGAGACTACATTTTTGCTACAGACTTTGTAGTACATACTTTTTACGACGCTGTTAAATCGTGGCAAGTGACCACAAAGTTATTATTACTGATTTAAATTTAGAAATCAGCAGACTACAGACCTTTTGCGAAATGGTTGCAGTGATTTCTCTAAGAGTTGCAGTAAATCTGGAACTCCCACAAGAACATTTTTCTACATAAAAAATCAAAATTTAATAATATACTCGTATACGAAAATAATCGACTGTTTCTCTGTTAATATTGAAAATTGAGTATGATTTTGTAACTTATTCGTATGAATGCACAAGGTTAAAACTCCTTTGTGTTCTCTTAAACTTGAATTTGTTTTCACGTCAAAAACTTACGTCTTATAAAAATTATGTCAATTATGATTTTGTTCATCTTAAAAGCATTGTTTTGTTTTTTTTTTACTGAAGTTATTATATTGTATCTTGTTAAGAGCTGCAATTTGAAAGTGTATATTATAACTTCATTATGATCTAGTGAGTAAGTTGATTCGTATTACAATATCCATTGATGTAAATAAAAAAGGGATTTGTTTAATATTAGGTAAATCCATCAGTGGTTGGCAAAAGATGGTGTAGTCAAGCGAAAGAATGCAGCGCAGATGCAAACAGTGTTACCTAGATCCAATTATCCTGACGCCGCTAAATTGTAAATCCTGAAACTGTCTGCGACACAGTGTGACGTGTTCTGCTATTCCCGGCCAGTTTTTGTTCCGCCAGTGCCATTTTTACAGAGTACGAGATTACTACACGTGCGATATTTCATTCGCATTGCTCTCACATAAATTCCTAAAATAACTTTAAGAACCATGTAATGGACAGCAAGTTATATTAAAGGAGCCATTGTCGTCTCTAGATTCAGTGCTTATTTTAAAGTGATCAATTTTGAAATTTTAGGGTTCGTGTCTAATCACCGCGAAGTCAAGTATTTTACATCAAAGTTTTCTGGTTCCTGTGAGATTCATAGCGATTATATTAGTCACGGTGCCTTATTACTTAACTGTATAGTAACACGGAAGTACTCAAGTAAACCTTTTTATTTTCCGGTTTCTTTATTCCACCTTCTTAAGACAAAAAAACAAACATGGGACAAAACACAAATGTAGATTAGTAAACGTAAGCTTAAAAACCATAATAGACTAAACAACTAGAATGGGAATTTTCTTAATAATATTGGTTTATTACTTTTTTCTTAAATAAGATTGTGTCATATTTTTTTTGGTCCTGTCAAAACTGTTACTGTTACCGTTTCCGGAGGGAGACTGGACACCAGGATCACCTATATATCCATACAGGAAAGGCTAGGCCAAAAGTTCCCTTAACCGATGAGCGTGCATGGAAATTGAGAAAGCTAGAGAAGTATACTTAGATCGTAGCAAATTGAAACATGTGATCTTTGCTTTCTTCCGTGGGATGGAGTCGTAGGTACTTATATATATGTATCAAATTTAAGTCGCAGTGAAAACATTCGAAATGTATGTATACGGTTGAATTATGTGTTTTCTGTTTTAAATATCAAAAGCGATCAATTTTTATCATCGTAGATGTTTTAATTTTTCATAGTCAATGGATATATATATATATTAAGCTAACTGGATTAAGGTTTGGAGTTTATTATAAAAGAGCCATCAGTTATTTTGTCATATCCACTTGTCACTTAGATCGTCTTTTAGATGGTTATAGAATAAATACTTTGGTAAAGATTTTTGGTTTTGAGTTCGTCGAGAGAGTTGTGTATGCGAACATAAAATTATCAAAATTATTTCGTATTAAACACGTTTGCTTAGTTCCATTATACATTAATTGACGATATACCGGTAGTTAAAACTAACCCCTCCCTAAATTGTTGCTCTCCGTTGGGTAATATTGTAATATGCTCCGAGTTTCATACTAACTTCAATGCTAAACAATGGTTAAGAATAGGAATTGGAAATTTTGGAAGTGGGGATTTTGATATTGCCGAACGAAAACGTAAAGTAATATTAACAGCTTAATTTTTCTTTAGTCCAAATAGATATTTTCAATTTGGGTGTAGTAACTGAATTTACGATAACAAAAGAAAAAATACTAATAATATTTTAACATAAAATTTTGTTAAGTCGAGAACATATAACTCGCAATGACTGGTGACTCTGTCATGAGTTTTCTATCTGTCTTGGTAGGTATTAGATGTATAGTAAACTATAGAAGTCATGTCAATCAAAAATGAATACAATTAAAAAGCAAAGTCTCAATTCAATAATTTACGCTGTCGATATCGATTGCAAATGAATGTGAACGCGTGATAGCTACAATTCATGTAGAGCCAACCTTGTAACTTGTAACGCAGAACGTTCGTTCGTTCGTATTGTATAACCTTATATTTATTTATTATCATAAAGTTCACATTAAATATTATAAAAAAACCTACTTTAATAAAAAGTATTAAATTTATCTAATTTGTTAATTATTATATGGATTGCAATATTATACATAAAATACTTTAGAAAATATATTCAAATGATATAAATATAGGAGCGTCGGTGGCGCTGTGGTCTTGGCACTGGTTTGTGCACCGCATAGAGTCGGGAGGCCCGCGATCTAATCTCCACCAGCATGTACCAATGTGTTTTTCGTTCCGAATTTCATATGTACATTTATCCGACGCTCCTACGGTGAAGGAAAACATCGTGAGGAAACCTGCGTACATCTGCGAAGCGATTCAAAGGTGTACGTAGTCAACCAACCCGCACTGGGGCAGCGTGGTTGACTAAGGCCTAATCGCCCTAACGTAGTTAGGGTAGGCTCGAGCCCCTCGGTGGGGATGTATATGAGCTGTGATGATGATGATGATATATTTAAATTGGCGCTTGTTTTTTTTTTGCTTGGTTTTCTTTATTTAAACCTTGTAGCTCATTCTGTTTCCGGTAACAGTTGACTTTCTAATCAAAAACGTTCGGTACACGGCTGTTTAATATTCTAGAAAAATATTACTTCAATTGTCGTGTGTACTGGAGAATATATTCTTTGAGAATAAGTGATTATTAAAACATTTGGTTGACTTCTCTGATTCTCTCTCTTCTGTGACGTACACAGAACGTCACCTTCGAACGATGATGAGTCGAGTGCAGTTTTTTTGTTTCGTTCCAGCTACACCAAGTGGTATTCTGAGAGAACATTTTGGTCACCTGGACGTTCACTTTCGCTTGCACAAACCAGTAGTGCACCAGCTATGGACTCGAGAACAACTCAAGTTTTTTTGACTTATTGAATGACGATGAAATAACTTTGCGGACTAAAGATGCATATTTCATTTCTAACCATCTTAGCACATCATAATCTACAAGCCATTACTTCTAACTTATAACTAAAGCTTAGATAAATGAAACAAGGCATGAGTATATGTATGTATGTATTCCAAGAATTTTGTTATTTTACACGCTACAGTCCCAATGAAAGAAAACTTTAAAACAAAAATTTGCATTTCATATGAAATTTAGCCCGACTTTATGTTAAGAGAACCTACATTAGTTTTGGAAACAAGTTAAAAAGTGTTAATATTTAATAAAGAAAAGTTTTAAATCTTTTATGACAAGTTTATTATCCTATAGACATACATATATTATACTTATATAAATAAATTTGGTAGAAATATATTATAACAACAATGACTTAGGTACAAATGCTCGAATTCATCACGCAAACATACCAACAACTACCCTCACTGAGACTACTCCGGAACCTCAGAGATGACGACACCTTAAAACCGGTATACCAACAAAAAAATAAAACAACAACAACAACAACTCGACTTGTAAGAGACTTGAAACTCAACTCGAGATTGAAAAAAAAATCCTCGTAAAAATTTTAATATCGAATAATATTGTATTCTAAATATTATTGTTGCTATGGGAAATTCTGTATTCTAGAAGGGTTTTCGTGTTACAATAGATGTTGTTTTTACTTGTAATATTGTTTTAAAATTATTGGCATCCATCCGTAAGTTACGCTTAGATGGATACTTGTTTTGGTAAATATTTACTTTGAAAGTAAACTAAGAGCATGACTTAATTGGATCAACAATAAAATATTGAAAGAATAGATTCTCAACCCACAGGGAAAACCAAAAGCAATCCGAAATTAAAACTGTCAGTCTACCAGTATTCGTTATCAAATTGTTCTACGTAATATTCTGTTTCAGATTTGGTATCAATTTATTGGCAGAATCAGGAGCTGTAAGTAAGATATCGGCGGAACTCGTGCGATTTTTGCGGAGGTGACGGCACGCTGACAAATTGTGATGCTCATTACACGCGGCCCCTCATGGTGAATGTGAAATCTGCTCTCCATCACATTCTGAAGTATTTCTTTTATGGTTTATTTCGTTTCCTACTCATGCAACAAATTATTGCATTTCATGACTGAATTAAACAATTATATTAATGTGGCGAATAAATACGCATGCATTCGATATAGTTGAACTGTAGTTATTATTATTCATTTGTGTTGCTGAAAATGACTTTAAAAAAAGAAGTAAGTTTAAAACCGTTTAATAAAACATAACTATAATAAATAATCTAATTGCTATATAAATAAGCTCAATGAATTATAACTGTTATGAGAAGTTCTTAGTCACTGAACCATGTAAATTCTTAAATAATAACCATAAATGTTATACTTTGTGTGGTGGCTTTAGGACAAAAATAATCCTCTTACAATACGTTTTGTCAATTTATTTCATAAGATAATAAATCACATCATGAATATACAAATATATCAAAATTTTACCGATGATATCATCGAGTTAATTTTACAATGAAATATTAAATCTTAAAGTTTTACTTGGAGTGGACAGTTCTAATCGAAACTCTGCGGCTGAGATAGCTCCTGGAATACTGTAAGTGATTACTTAGCACCGAGACTTGACCCGAAATCAATTCCAAGTAGTTAGGGCAAGTTTTGAGCAGAATCCAAATAACGGCATGAACTTTCCACTCCTTCGGCGCAGTTCAAGTGGTACCAAGGTACTTGAAGCTAGTTCATTATTTGAACAGATCATAAATAATAATGGAATTGCTTAAATATACATGTGAAAATCTTTATTCATTTCCTGAATTAAATACATTATCTTTTTGTTTTTCAGAAAAACGACAGACCACATTAGGTTTTTATCTTTTGTCGTGGGTACAATTACAAACCTAGAATTTTCCAAGTAGAACGAACGTAGAACGAGTAAAAGCCCAAATAGAACAAAAATAAAATACAACAGAAAAAATTCTACAGGTCATAGAAAATATTAGGTCCTTACATATGCAATATCCTTACGTTTTGTTGTACTAGCCGCTTCCATCTGAAATATCTTGATTAACAATTCCAAATACAAATTTATAAAGTCATTTAACTGGTACATTTGAGTTTTGAAAACAGTAATTTATTTGTATTTTCCTCATTATTTTATTCTTTAATACCGCGAATTGTAAAACATAATATATCGATATATTTACGAGTACGAGTTATACTATGGTACCAGTGATGCAGAAACAGCTGGAAGGATTAATGATGTGTGCTGGTGTCGCAAAAGAAATCACGGTATGTTTTTGGTTTCAATAAAAAAAATGTTGCACCTTTACCTAATTGAAATTCAATTATTTATTTAATTGCACATATTCGCAAATGCAAAACTCTCGAACTGTATTAGCTTGATAAAAAGCTCCTTAATTGCGTAACGTAAACAAAATCCAATTATCTTTTTACTATTAATTTCAGAAAAATCATTTCAGAATATATATTGCTTCAATTTAATATCATTTGTGTTTTATTTTGCCAATGTATGTACTTGTAATTGAAATTTAATCGAATGAGCAGTGACCCAATACCCCGGTTTAAATAATTTCCAATTTAAAATACTGGCCCGAAAGGACAAGCACCCGGAGCCATAGCACCATAAAAACATCCGCCATTTTGTGATTAACAGAGCAGATATCACGGGAAAACGCTATTTTATTTATTATATCAGTAATTGTATTTAAAACTATACAAATTATAATTATTTATAAATGAAGATTTGTTGAATTATAATTTTGACATTATCTATACTAATATATAAAGCTGAAGAGTTTGTTTGTTTGTTTGTTTGTTTGTTTGTTTGTTTGTTTGTTTGAACGCGCTAATCTCCGAAACTACTGGTGCAATTTGAATAATTCTTTTTTTGTTGGATAGTCCATTTATCGAGGAAGGCTATAGGCTAAATAACATTACGCTATGACCAATAGGAGCAAAGACAGAGCGGTAAATGTGTAAAAAACGGGGAAAATTATTCATTTTTGAAGGCTTTCTTTGCGTGCGCTGCGAAAACGGTTCAAGATACACAAAAAATATGTATTAAAGAATTATTCCTCTATACATGATCTAAAAAAAAGTCCGCGACGGCATAGGTCTATCTTTTAAGGTTTAGTCACAATGACCGTTTTTATGGTACCAAATTTGGTCGAAATAATTTGTTTAAGTTGTATCAACATAATAATATTAATCTTTATTCAAATATAAATATAAATATGTTGTTGGTTAACCAAAAATCTGCCGGAAGTCACTATTCCACGCGGACGAAGTCGCGGGCAAAAGCTAGTATTATGATATTATATTATGTTGATATATAGATTATTATATTATGTTGGTATATAAGGGTTTTATCAAGTTAAAAAAATGAATTGTTTCTAAATAATTGAACTGAATGTAATAAACAATATTTGCCAGTATGAAACTGGTAGTTTCACCTGTCAAAATCGTCAAGCTACAATAACAGTTCATAAACACGGTAGATAAGGTTCCGGTTACAATTTATTTTCGGCTTGTCACTAGTCACATTTCAGTTCAGGGCGAAAATTGGTTTAAAATATATTTTATTTTTTTTATTTCTTAACTATCGAGATATGGCGGAAACGAGAGGCTATTTATGTTAATGTCAACCATTTTCAAATATTACATTTTGTAGAAATATCCATATTAATACATATTTGCACATAACATTCCTAACTCGTACCTGATTTAAGCAGATTCTACCATTTTAATTCCCAATACGTCGAAAGCAACAATGATAAAAGTTCTTAAATTTTTAAATACACAAGTCGCAACCGACGCCTTTCCTTAATCGACAGGCAAGACAAAATTGTGTGGCAACAGATATTTGGTTTACAGACAAGAAAAACTTATTTAATATCAAAACGAGTCTTGGCTGAATGTAGGTAAATAAACTCATTTTGAATTTAAATATAAACTTATACAAATTTAGAAAAATATTCAAAAATCTTTAATAGCAATCAAATTGTATTACCGTATTATTTGTTATTTATATCATAAGAATGAAACAGTGTTATTTTGTAAACGTACGTACGTTACATAAACTTTATTTCTCCTCTATGCGGCAGCTACGTATTCGTAATTATCTCAGAGAAGCCACAATCGTAAGCTATGAGATGCATGACATAGATTATATCTGTAGTATTTTTTACATATGTTAGCCAAAAACAAACGCCGTAACGTAAATCAAAGAACAATCAATATTATTTAAAATGATGTTTCCTTCAATCTATGACATTTAAAGAATGCATGTTGAAGGTGGCGGAAAGGATCTGGACGCGATAAGCCCAAAACCGATAATTGTGGTCAGCGTTGGGGCTTGGTCAATTTTTAACAATGGACGTCGATTGACTAGAAGAATGTTGAAAACGAAACAATAACCAAAAGTTTACTGTTATAGCCTGTACTACAGACAGATCGAACAATTCGACGGGATTGCATCCAATGACGCCTCAGCGCGCCCTGTTAATCTCCACCGAATTGGAATCCCCTTTCGGCACTACGGGCAATTCCTACTGGGGCCCGCAGATTATGTTCTGTTGAAACAATAAATATCGCTGCTACCGAAAGCTGTACAGTTTTCATTTGGAAAATTGAAAAAGGAATTATTTTTGTGGAATGGAACGCTTGGCCGGCATAAACGGCTAAGGCCCTCTTTGAAGGATGCAACCGAATCGGTTGGTATGGGCTATATTATTGCGCACCCGAAAACGATTTTTTTAAAATTATATTTTATGCAAACTGGTCTAAAAAGTACAATGTCTAATGTGTACGAGCCGATTGAGTTTTGCATAGTGTAGCGTATGGTATTTTGATTAAAAGTGTTTCTGACTGCCTATTGCTGTTTTGTCAAAAACAGATTGAGATTGGCCAATGTTAGTATACAATTCACAACGTATTTAGTTGTTTATAACTTAAGTAATTACATAATTGGCTTTTCATGTGGAGCTTTCTTTATGCTAAAGTTATTGAAATCATCGTTGTAGGCAGGTTGCTCGGGTCGGTCACCCACTGGCTAGTGGTACCCAAAGGACTTTGACTTCTTGTCAAAGTAGTGGTGCTAAACTGAGGAAAGTATCATTCTAGACTGATTTATTATGATAGCTATCTATTGAAAAAGTGTTATTATTATTTTACTATTATATTAATTAATTTATATATTTTTTATTAATTTATCCCGAAGTATCATAACATTCGTGTCTGGTATTTGTTTAGTTATCTTTCTTCTTCTACAAAATTATTTATTCTCTGTACCTAATTACACGCTCCACCATAATTATTGATAAATAAAATATCCTACATTTATTCCCCTCCGCACCTGTATTTGAATCTATTTCGTGTAGTATTGTATAAATCCTACAAATCCAAAAGGGACGTTAAGCTCCCAAGGTACAGCTAAATACATGAATGTCAACGCTTTACTAAGTGCACGACATACTCGTACCTAGTTCCGACTGTCTCAATTAACAAGTGCCTTAAACCACCTCCCGCCTTAAAGCCCAATTCAAACCTTATTAACAAAGCATCTTGAAGTTACCTTGCTAATCCCCACACATAAATCTATTTGAGCTAGTAACATGTCTCTAATGATACGGTAAAGTCTGTCAGCAAGAGGTTCGTGACATTACATGTGTCTAAATTCATAATATGTAACATTATGATAATAACACAAAAGCCGGTGTTGTATTCACAATGCTAAGTAACACATTAAGGATCTACGCTTTGCTAACCGCGTAGGCATCATGTACTTATTAATAAAATTTATAACTACTGCAAAATAAACTTACAAACAGTATATTATAATGTTTAGATTTTCTCCCATTAATAAACAACTTATGAAAGAAAACTACAACGTATTATTTCTAATATTACAAAGTCAATGTTCTCGAAATCTGGAAGAAATCCACACTGATACGATAGTACTCATCTTGGTGGGGGTAAATGTTATAATATATTTCTATAAAATAATATATACTCGTAGTTAAAATATGTATATTGAAATATATCCGTTACCCTAGATGCCATAACACAAACCTTACAGTGCTCACTTTTACTTATTGGTGTGAGTGTTATAAAGATGTATTATTATTATATATTTTAATTGTAAAAAGAAGTTTGAAGATATGAATGTTTTAAAGCTATGCTACGCTAAAATACCGTGTTCCACTGAAGTAAAAAATCTAGATGTAAGGTCTAGGTTGAAAGCCGAAGTCAAAGACTTAGACGTGAATGGTTGTTCTGAATTAGATGCGAAATTCATTTTAAACAGTTTTTATACACATACAGTAATAATTTAACTCTTATAGTTTAAATTATTAATAGAATTGCGGAATTAAACCTAACTTTGAATACAATGTAGTAATGAGATATTCTTTTGGACGTACCCATATCTAATAAAAGGTTTCATGAAACGTTTTGTTCTATATTCGATAACAATATGATTATAATAAGCGAATATTTAAGTTAATTAGGTTTACGCTAGAAGTCTTTATGATTTTGTTAAGATTAACTGAAATAAAAATTGTAAAAAGTTAAGCCAAAGGACGTTAACCCCCTTAATCATGTTATGAGCTAACGATTGTATAAAGGTGCGGTCAATATTTAGCAGATATCTACATCGTGTTTTTGGAATAAGTAACTGAACATTCTAATAACTTGTTTTTACTTACGAAATTGCCAATTTTCTCGTTTGTACCTTATTATTAAAAACTTGACTAAATGAAATGTAACAATAAATATTTATTTTAATTTTACATAATTTTTTTATTATTCTTTAATCTGACAATTTGTTTATTTAGTATAAAAAACAATCTTGTTAAGAGAGTCGTTTAATTTTTTCCGATAACAAATTGTTTTTGTTTTCAAATTTATGTTATATTGAGAAGGTACCGTCGCCCTTGTCGCAGCTACATTACCACCATTATAGATTTATTATACCACCTTTTGATCAGCAATGCAATTTCCACCAATTAAACATTTATCTACTAACAAACAGAATTCTCCTGCCTATGATCACACTATGGCTCCGTAGAATCTTTACTTTTGATGGATAGTACTAAATATTAATTCCACTTTCTCCCAAATACGAAAAATCTCGTTTTTGCTATTAATAACACTTCTTCGAAATAGCTCGATCGAACAAATTTGTGCAACAAACTGGAAATTATCACGTAATTGAAGTAAAGCAGGTAAAGCTTATAATTCGAAACATTACAAAGATTAGACTGTGAGTAAAGCGATTCAGCTTGACCCGACTATCTCTTTCCACATAAACGATTTTTCGACATGTCGATAGTAAACTGCTTATTACCTTCATTATTATTATACATACCTTTACGGATAAATATAATGAAAATGTGAAAGGGCAACCGTCGCCTCAAAAGGCTTTTAGGACCAACGCAGATCTATCGCTAATCGTTCAGTCAACAGGTTTCCAATTATAAGCAAAGTATTATCCATTAGTATGATAATACTGTTTTAGTATTTAGTTTCTAGGAATTTTCTTGATTAACAATTTTTTTAAATAAGCGTAGTTCACCTGATGGCATGTATCTACAGTCGCCTTATAATTATCAATTTACACTAATATTATAAAGGATAGATATAAAGTTTTTTTTATTTATTTTTTATTGACAGTATAGCCAAATGTTGCTAATTAATGTAAATTTGTCTACATTATGCTCTATGCCAGGGTCGTCTGCTCGAGGACCTCTGACTTAACTTTTTCGCAAAGTAGTCGTGTCCGCATAGTTGTATTCCATGGTGAAGGGTAAGTATATAGCCAGTAAAATCAGTACTGTGACTTTACATGTTGTTAGACGTTAGTCACGTATACTTTGGTTTTTTAAGGGGTTGCAATTTACTGTCAGTCTTGCAGGAACCTCATGTACTATTGGCGACTGTAATTACTTGCTGCCAGGTGGGCAATCTACTTGTTTGTCACAATATATAGAAAATTTTAAAAAGTACCTATTACAATTATGATTTTATAATATTATTAAATATATAACTAAATACTGCAAAACTAAATAATGCCAGAATATACTACATGAAATTGAAATAGTAACAAAATATTGATTAATTGTTTTCTATAAAATTGTAAACTGTTACGAGTATATTTATTAAATTTTATTACTAAACTAGCTGTTGCCCGCGACTTCGTCTGCGTAAATTTCGAGTTGAATGTTATTGATACACAAATCATATTAATATACGATTTTACCGATTAAAATATTTTTGGTATAAAGCAATTCCTTGAGGTAAAGTAAACTCAAAGAATTTCTTTATATACTACATTATTCGTTTTCCTTCCGCCATCTAGTGATTTATGAAAAAACTAACATGCGTAATGAAACTGATTTACACTTAAATATTTTTTCTGTTCTATTATATGTATAGATTAAGCGTGAAGAGGTAATAAACAAACAAACTTTCGCATTTATCATATTATTTTGATAAAAACTGGTTTCGTTTCATCGTATTTTGGTTCCCTGTTCCATCTCACTGCCCACGAACATGCTAAACGTGGCCTTTGGGGTCTTATAACCTGTGGCTCTGTCTACCCCGCAGGGGATAAAGACGTATATATGTATGTATTGTATCATGATGATGAATTGTCTTTAGATTTTAAATTTCCCATGTAACTTATGTAAGAATGGTGTACATTATAATTCGCAATATTATCATGCCTTGAGTTCATTAAAATGACGATAACTTTTTTTTTAATGAACCGATTTTGATAAAACAAAGTTTAGATATTATTCTGAGTTAAAACAAAGCAAATAGTGAAAGTTTCAAGCAAATCGTTCAGTACTTTCGGAGATAAACGTGAACAAATATACAGACAGACAGACAGACAAAAAATTCCAAAAAATTTTTTTTGCTTTCTAATAATCTATTTAAGTGCCCCTCTATCCATTTCAGTCAAAAATACTAAATGTACAGACAAAATATTTTTACTGTCTTATTATATGTATAGATAATCGTGATGTACATATTAAGATTATTTAATTTTTATATTAAAATCTCGAATTGTTAATTTTGTAAAAAAGATATTAATATTATATAATGGGTTTGTTTTAAAATAATGTTGTATTGCAGTTTTGAATTTATTTATAAGCAAGTTGAAGACTTAATCCATAATATATACATATTCTTTTTAAAATGTTAATCTTATAAATGTTTTTTTCTATCTAGATTCAGGAATATATATATATTTTTTGTTATTGATGTCTTATATGGCACTCTATATATTGAATTTTAAGTAAATAAAATAGTTTAAAATTTCAGCCCAGTATCGTATAAATGTCACATTCCGCGGAAGTTATGAATCAAATTAATGTAATATAAATAGTATTTTCAAAATAAATATTAGTGATTAGTTAACCTTTATTGATTGTTATTATTGTTGACTTTTTGTATGACTTATTGATAATTTTTACTGCGGACAAATATTTATTCGATATCTATTCTAAAAATGACTGGACCGATTTGATGTAATTTAGTATCAACACAGTATTGGGATTTGTTGAAACCTGAAGAAGTATATAGGATAATTTATACTACGGGGACCATATTTTTCGATTCAAGGGAGTTTCTGACTATTCTTTGAAGAGTTATTTTCCTTGTGTATGTACCATATAGTTATATCATGATTCTGTTGTAGATTTTCAATTGCAAAACTGCAGTTTGATCCAGAAAAATACAATAATTATTATTACAAATATTAACAAATTATTATAACACGTATACTTAAAAGGATATTCAATAGTATAGTATTCCACACAAGAACTTCGTGACATATAGAATTCCCGATAATCTCACAAGAAATGGGAGACAGCCGTTTGAGTTTGTAGGCGAATCTTGGGCGCAGTTCCCCAAATTCTCGCCGTGAAAAATACGTCGTCGGCTGATCAATAACTACATCGGCAGAAGAGTAACAAAATATAAAAATATTGCCGGGCGCTATTGTGGGTTTTATTTTATTTCCCCCACCTCCACCGTGGGAAATTCTAGTTTCGCTGACAGATATTGAGTTACTGGCGTTTCAAATAAAACCGCAGTGTTTTTGTGTTGTGTAGCGTGTCACGTTATCACGTATCGTATCTACACTTGTGACACGCGCCTCACGTCACTGACTTCTGGGAACATCACTTTGCAAATATCTGAATGTTTTTATTTATTCCTTAAGTGGTTTTTCTATGTAGGCTTACTGTAAAATATGTCGGCGAAAGTCCTAATATAGCAGATTAATGACTACCGATTTTTTTAATTTCTATGAAAATGTATTTAATATATTATCTTATACTTTATTTACTTTCCACGAAAGGTTTGGTACAGTTGTAATATACACTTACACTTGGCAATTTTTATATGGTCCTAATATTTGACTATTCTTATTTTCAGCTGAGTTGTTAGTACTCCGGTGTTAAGGTGGTCGCCATCTTTGATCTTGGGTTCGAGTCTCTGCGGGTTAGATGTTCGTGTAATGACTGGATCTTAAGCCTTACAGTGCTTACTTTGGGTTAGGCTAATTGGTGAGATTGTAAGAAATATTTATTTATTAATAATCAATAATATTAAGATAAGCATGGATCATTTTTTTATATTTGACTATTTAAAATTTGTCATTAAATTTAGAACTTTACGAAATATATTTTATTACTTAAAAGCAGTAAACTTAAGAAATTAAGAACATGGTCAAATACCCTGTAACAGAAACTCTCTTTCATGAAATGTATTTTCCATCACGCAACTTTACGTATGTATGCAAACCAAACATTTCTCCTAAAATATGTATTTCTCCCTGAGGTTTAAACGAACCCTTAAAAATTTATAGCCTGCACACAGGGAGGGTATAGCGTGACAATATTCAGTTAGCCATGAATAGAAACCTCAGGGGGTCGTCCAGTTATCCTTAATACGGCCTTAACGTAAATCATATAAAACGATCCTGAAGGATTAAATTATGTGGTCGCCCTACTTCCAATCTCACTGGTGTATGTATATGAAGTGTTCGCAACGATTAGTGTCGTCTTACTTCGTTTTTATTGGCTATGATACAGTATCCTTAGTGGCCCGAAGGAATATTTAACACAAAAGAAAGAAAACAGACTGTTCTTTTATATTAATATCAAATAATAATTGGTAGTGTTAAAGTGAAAGTAAAATGTTATCTGAAAAAGTAAACTATAGTTCACAAAGTTTATGATTCTGATATTTTTGAAAAATGTACTTGATACGATTGTTATTTTTGTCATAAAAGCGGACGCCTACAAGGGCACAATATACGGAGCTATATAGCTAGTAGATTTTTTATCGTCAAATTCATCAAATCTTGAAACCAACTTTACGATAGAAAGCCATCATAGTTTCAATGGCATTCGAAGACACTCACACAGATGGTGTTTCGAACGAAATTTTTAACATGTTTGATCTAATGGACTGCCACTACATGTACTGGCTATCATTGTGTAACAAATAATAGTGTATTAAATAACAGATCGCTCAACTTAATTTTCACATACACGAACGTTCGTAAATCTTCAAATAATTTCAATTTTATTTAATATGAGCAAGGTTTTCCACTTTGTTTCTAACCAGCTTTTATTTGAGAAATCAGAGAGAACCCAGTAGCAAACAATGCGTTAAAATATCGATAATTTAAAATAAAAAATATATATTCTACTCTACTACGACCATATGTTTAATATTATGTGAAGTCTCACAGCGATGGATATTGGCACCACTATTATTTTTAATATACATAAATGATTTGCCCATAAAAAAAAGGTTATTATGATTGCGAATTGTTCATCACATAAGAGTCAACTTGAACTTTCGTTATGTGTTACATGGGAGACAGGTTTTCATATTCATATAAATGGACTGCAAGCATGTTACAGTCCCTTTCAGGTAACATATGGAGCAAGATAGTTGATTGACTTGAATTTTTAAATTAGTTCATTCTCAAAAAAAATACACTGCACTACAAGATCTTCTGAGTTTCATTTAACATCTTTCAAATTATAATTATTTGTTTGGCTTTCGATGCAGAAAAGATGCCGTTTTTAGTGTCACATCACGTTAGCTGCAGATAACTTACTCTTGTCGGTCCGTTGCCAGTTTCGTACGAGTTTAGATATTACAAATTATTTATTAATATTATTATTATTATATTTGTAATCACAAAGGTGATGCCTTTAAAAAAATAACTACAAAAGTTGTGAAATAAAAATACCTGGTAAAAAGTTCACTCATACTTACACCATCGGTATATAATTGATTACCATAACGTACCTCAGAGGGAATGCAAGACGCGCCACGTTAACTCTTTATATAGGACTAGAAGGACTTAGGGTTCTCTGATGTAGAATGTTCCATAGTCGATATATAATTAAAATAACAGTCCCTTTCGACTTGCTTGCGCCGTCTTGCAATTTAAAGGCGTTCTTCAAGGTAAACTTACCTTGAAGAAAGTTTTTGAAGAAACTATAGGGATAAATATTCATTTTTGTCATACGTGTGGGTACATGCTTCTTTCTTAATTTCTATAATATGTTGTAAAACATTTTAATTATTTCCTCGCCAGCTAAGAAAATTTTGTCAGTCGATCTATCCATCCATCCACCGATTTGACAGAACTTAAATTGAAATCACTCATAATTAGAAACTTGTCCAATGGACGTTCATTAAAAACTGATACAAAGGTATTGCCTTGATGTTCAGCACAGAAGTGACGACACCTATATGTTAGTTTTGTCAGTTATTCTTTTTGGTATACACTTATCTTGGAAGACAAGTGACACTTATCAGTGGCAAAACGTTAACTTTAGACCTGTCACCATGCCCATTAAAAGAGCTTTTTTTTTTGTTTTTTTTTTCCCCTGAGGAAAGAAAATGCATTAAATTGCATACCCCGGCTGTGGCGAGCCGGCGGTTATGTGGGGCTCTCCTCCCCAGAAGGGGGAGGCCTACCCACTGAAAACCTCAGGGATGGCCTTCCTCAGGCATGTAGGGAGCCCCCGGGAACATCAAGCAACTTCCGTTAACCCCCAGCCTCCGCTCCCCTGCCTAGAGGGGAGCCCTCCTCGGGGAAGGCTACACTACCTCCCCCGGTCTCCTCCACCGACGACGCACCCCGGCCACGGAAGGGGCGTGGTCCATCCCGGGTCGCCGTAGCAGTCGCGACTTCCTCGCGCCCGCCGGCGACCCGCGGCGGCGCCGCAGCTGTGCTACCGAGCCCGGCGCTGCCTTCTTCGAGCGGGATCGGCCATCTCCCGACCCCGCTCGGTGGCCTCCTTCTGGAGCATCACTGCTTCACAGAAGGAGGCCACAGCCCTCCAACCTCCCTCGTCCGCCAGTATTGCTACGCGGGGCACTCCGCCAGCGTGTGCTGGGCCGAGTCAAGGTCGGATGCGCAGTGGTGACAAGCAGCCGTGCCCGGTGAGTATCTGAGTCAATCGGTAGGTGACCTCCTCCTTCCCGTGGAGCCAAGCTTCGAGGTGCGGGAGTACGGCACCGACGGCCCGCTGGCGCGCGCAGATCCGTAATTCGAGCTGCGCACGCCAGGCCGCCACAATCCGTCGGTGCCACTCCCGCTTAGGCACTTCGCGCGCGGGTTCCAGGGTGCTCCCCCATCGCCCCCCCCGGTCGACACGCCGCGACGCATACGTCGCCGCGTACATGTCGGCCAGGATGTCGAATGGGGGGGAGCGTCCCAGAACCGTCGCCGCCTCGTACGAGATTGTACGGTAGCCTCGTACGATCCGTATGGCCATAATCCGCTGCAGGCTCCGTAGTAGAGCTCTGCAGCGGGGGGACCTCGCGCAGTCTTGCGACCACACGGGAGCCCCATACATGGCCACGGATCGCACGACGCCCTCGTACAGGCGGCGAATTAAAAGAACTTAGGCTATATTTTAGCATAGAGTATGGAGGGATTCTGGTATTTGATTCTCCGCGTAAGGTCATGTGCCAAGCGCTACACTTCGTACTGCAAGCCGCACTGTTTGAACGGCACCGATATCAGGATCAGTCCAGTTGTTCTAGAAGAACGGCTAGGGGTTGTGGCCTATGTATACCCTGTAAACTTCTTTCGAAGAGAGAAAGCTGCTGGCAGTTGGGCATTAATTACAGCTACTGTTTAAAAAAATATTAATGTGATAAACTTGTTGAAACATAAACCTTCAAAAGATTTATTACAACACTCAAATCACGGCTCATCTCCCTCTCCTGTGTAATGATTAGCAAAACTTCCGGCTTAATTAATGATTATTTGTCGCTGGCCGTTCGGATTGTGGCCTGCGTGTTGATCGGCATAATAAGTTAAACGGTCAGTGCACACTTTATGATGACGGCTTACGGCTTGTTTTGGGCTGCGGGCATGTTTACTGGTAGCTGTGATGTTTACTAATCGCAACAGATGGACAGGCTTTGGTAATGAATGATATAATTGATGATTTACTATGTGTTGGATCCTAGTGCCACCTGCACATTGTAGGATCTGTTTGATATCCGACTAATAATTATATGATATTAATTCGGTACTAGGATAAATACGTTATTAAGAATTTCCTTATAAGAAGCACTAAGTATCTCGCTAAAAAAGGCGGATGTTGGTCATCTTCGAGTACGTTATTTCAGTGAGGATCGAAAGAAACAACTAAAGCCAATATCTAAGAATGTGATGTAAATAAAAACAACATGAAACATTAAAAGTCATGCATTAGTTATGCATATGACAGTCAGTAAAATGTCAGTTAGCAGGATAACCTAACAAATTTATTATATGTAATGAATTTGTTAGGTTGCTTTAATAAATAGTAGAATATTATGATATTCAACTATCTATTAAAGTAGAAATAACTATCTCAATCGTCGCCATTAAGCCTTAATAGACTTTCTTATCTAAATACAAACCAATCTTTTCATAGATATTGCTTAAACTTCAAACAGTCAAGTATATGGGTTAGGTTTTCACGTGCTCCATTGTCCAGTTACCTATCAAAGACTCGCCACTCGACGCCTTCCATTCAGCTATAGTAAAGGACTGGGATTTATCGCAATATTCTCCATCGCTTTGTAATCCGAACTATCGATAAATCTGATAGCGCATTGGTAGGTTTCTCTGGCATTTTCACTGGTACTAGACTAATATTATATAAATGAATATTACTGATATTTTTATTACACATCGACATGGTTACTAAAAACTATTTAATATTAAATTGTCGTGTCCTGATCATTTGTACGTGGTCTTGAGCAAACGAGGAGATTATTAACTATATATTTTACTTAAATGATTTGTATTTTTATTTCGTTTACACTTTTTATTTTGTATTTGTAGTTAGCATGATATAAGGTAAATTATGTCCATAGCCACATACGAAATTAAGTTTTCCTTTGAAAGAAAGAAAATATATTTCTAATTTCAAAATATATCTGTCTTAGTATAAGTTTAGTGCGTCTGGGTAGCGGGACAATAGTGAGTTAATACGATATGTTTAACGCAGTGGTCGAGTAATCGGCTTCTACGCAACGGTCGCGGATTTAATTCCTACACGGGACAGATATTTTGTATGACCTACAAAAATTTGTTCCGGTCTGGGTGTTTGTACATGTGAAATTAATCTATGTTTGTGACTGCACCCAAGATACGGGATAAAAATCGTAGTGTGGGGCGCCGTCTTTAAAAAAAAGGAAAAAAAATGTCACGTTAATTCCTGAAGTGACTTGTTTTCTTTCTTCATATAGGATTCGTCATAGATCTTTAAAATCATGGTCAGATTATATGCACAGAGTCCGAGTAGAAAAACCTTATACCTTATTGACTTGAAAGTCAATTACTTGCAGCTTAGAAAGATGAAAATATATGATTATGAAAAATACACGCTTTTAGACCTATTAGTATAAAGAACTTATAGAAAATAACTAGGTATTACAGTTCAGTAGCGAAGAAGCTCACATCAAATATAAGTATTTAGAGCGACCCAAACAAACATCATACATGTCTTATTTACAAAAGCGACTGAGACTGATGGTCTGAAGTCAGTCAGCGTCCCCGCTTGTACAATTTGTCTCCAGCAGTAAGGAGGAAGCCCGGGACGTTTACAAATAGCAGATTACTCCACGTTACTAGGCGTCTGCTAGATAAATGTCGCATCGCGCCCCGTACCTAATGAATGCTGTGTTCAAAGCGATATTATGCGCGAATCCGTCACCCCGACAATGATGTATGTTTGTTATGCTAGCAACATAAACAAACCGTTTATTCTGTTTTTGTATTGTGTTTGTCTGGCGATAGTGATGAGTCTATTGTGTTTAACCTTGGGTGGTTAATTCTAATAAACATATTAATCGTTAAAGGCAGATTTCTCAACCTTATTAAAAATGGTCCGTTATAATAATTTGGTGAATAGTGGTAGAGTTTTAACTATGCTCGACTAACCAACACTTAGTAGTCATAACAAAAAGGTTATAGGGGTTGCAATTGGTCCGTTTTACAACTAACTACGATCTATATAACGGTATTAAAATATAACAAATATGTAAATAATAATAAAGAAAATATTTATTAGAGTGAATTACTCTGAACGGATAAAAACAATTATGTTGCTTTGCGGCGCCTGGTCATTAGGTAACTTACACAACTCATTGATTACTCTCACACTTCATTGATAAAATGAGTCCTAAAGTTATTAAATAAATTTGTTCAATCTTGGACAAAGTGTTATTTTGTCAAAGAAAAAAATACACATACATGCGTCCTTACACCTTGAGTCGATTTAATTATGCAAGTGAATTTTAATCAAATAAATATTCGGCGGACTGATTCGCAGGGAGTCTTGCGTAATAAGACTGCCAGAATATATAAAAGAACTAAAACGCTCCTTCCTAATATTATGCTCCAGAATTCTTTGAGGTATCGATTCAAGATTCGAACTTTATCTAGCTGAGCTGTCTAAAATCTTAAACTTTCCATTCAAACTTGCTGGTTGGTCCGTAGTTAAGGTAGGAGTTGTGATGGAATACCTGTCCCGGCTTCCAATTGGCACAATTTAGGAGCTTTGAAATATTGGATTTGTTTTTATAATTCCTATTTATAATAGTTACTTATACGGCACTCATTTATTTGAATGTTAAATAACAATTTTATAGGCTTGTTAGCTTTTGATTCCTTTTCGAGATGAAATGTTTCAACTTGCAATACTTGTAGCTAGCTAGTCTAAAGGTGTATTTACCAGAGTGGGGATTGCTTGGTTACTCTCCTCTGCAGACTGAATGTTAGCTCAGTTTAGACCAACGCCTACCTCGCTGTGGAACGTTTTTACCGACAAACTATTTCGTATGCCACGTCCTAGGTTTAGAATCTTGCAGAATGCCAATGACGTAATGATTCTCATCGACAATAGTGTTGGCGGCCACGATCAGTCTACTGACGGTAGCCGTGGAGCAAGGAGTGGCACGGAGCAAGCTCTTGACGTGCTAGCTCCACTACAGCAAGAGCACAAGTATTAGGGTTCCTGGATTCCTCTATTGGAATTCCAGGTTGTGTTCTTCTTATCCAGTCGCAGGATCTGTAATGGATAACAAAGATAAGGGGACTTATTGGGCAAGATTTCTCCTGAACACCACGCTGCCACATCTACTACCGCCGTAAGTGTTCACCTCAGGTTCGCGCTTGTTGAGGCATTGCGGTTATTGTGCGTCGCTATGTGGTATATCCTCTTTATCTCAATGCGTACTAAAACAGTGAGAGCACCTGTGGGAGATCTACTTAGGCAGTAGCACGCTGATTTTTTTTAGCTCTCGGTGTATCACGTTATAGTCAGCAGTACCATGTTCCCGAAAGTCTTCATTGAAGCGAGGTGGTGAAGCCAGGTGCCAGTCGGATATGGGTGTATTAATTGCCAAGAATATCCACTACTTGGTCTCCATGAAGGTAGATCTTTACTTCCACCACTAATAACTCCCAGCGCAGTACACTGATTTTTTTCCTTCTGGAGAGGAAAGGAGGAATATCTATCAATTCTTCACGGAGACGAATCCAGTAAATACGTTATCATATAAATCGATTCCTCTATTATTGAGTTATATGATACAACTAAGACTATATTATAACTATATTAATAGGATTAGATAATAATTACTGATATCTAAAATTAGAAAACCATAGAAATTCAATTGTTATATTTGTGCTATATAGAAACTGCAGCGTTAACTAGGCTAGGTTTAATTAAAATCAAGTAATGAATGTACAATGCCAACGACTGTCTTAAAATTTTCTTTGGCCCCATAGGAATAAGAAGGAATATATATATATATTTCATAAAAATGGGTATAACAATATAGTAACTTTATTGTCAATGTTCGTAAATGCTTTAAGTACGAGTACATGTCATCCCTATGAGATTTACTGTTCACTATTATACTTTGCATGCATCTTTCACTACATTATTTTATTCCAGAATAAGTGCTATTCTGAATCGAAACAGAAACTTTTTCGTTGTTTTAGATTTTCTACTTTCACGCGTAAACTCATGAATGATTAGCGTGAATCGTTTGCGCTCACAGAGATAAATTCAGGAAGCCATTGTCTCTGAGCTGAGGAGATTAATGTTAGATGTCCAATTCTCACTATTTCGTTTTTGCATTTGAACTTTTCTGTCGATAGCTTCTATTTTGTACGTGACTCACTTCGTTCTCAATACTACCACGGTGTAGGCACTCAGCCTCAACTTTTTATAGCTCTTGGCTTTCAAACCTTGCCCGTGATTGCCAGGGGGATTATCTAAATGGACTGACATTTTATCGTCTCAAATAAAACCAGATTTAATAGGCGGAGTAATAAGCACGCTTGTGTTTATGAGTTTCAGTATGACTTTTAATTGAAATAGTTTTTTAATCATCATTATTATTTATTTTGTAAACTTGAGTCAACACAGTCACGGGAAAGTTACAGTTGATATTATGAGTAGTATGACATTAATTCTGTATTGTGTTCTGTAGTTTTGTGTTGCGTTGGTGATTGAATAAATGCTTAGGTATGTTTTATATTAAGGGAATTGTTTGTGTCAGGCAATCGAAGTAAGTGATTGCCTTGTTATATTTTATTGTATTTCTAAAAGCTGACGTTATTTCAGGTTGGTGAAAAAAATCTTCCCTAACATATAAATCTTTTCAAAGTACCACAATGCTGCGTGTAGTTATTTTTTACTTTACAATGTGCTCTATACGCAATAGAAAGTGGTCAAGGGATGATAGAGAACTGCTACTGCATTTTGTTAAGTCTCCGAATCATCTTTTTTTGTAGCTTTAAATTTTCACAAATTAAGAAATCCATTTTGACAGGTATCTTCACAAATCTTGCATGCTTCAGGGGATTAAAACGTTTATTTGCGCCCGTGTACTTATAATAATATCCTATACTGAAAAACCAGCATAATATGACATGTGGTGTTTATGAATCAGCGTTAGTTAGTATATAGTTGTAATTTGTATAAAACTGAAACAAGGTATGACGTACGTCTAAAAATACAATATTGTCTGTGACAGTCTTTACCTTGTCGTATGAACGTCAAAAGACATTACAGATAGCTTTCGGATTACCAACGAAATAGTCCATAAGACCGCTTAATAACTATCGCAGTTACAACAATTACGGCGCTGTTGACAAACCAATTGAATAATTCAATTCAATTACATTAAGCTGCTAAGTTATGGCTGCAGGGGCAATTCCAGCGTGCCCCCAACGACAGTGATTGATTGAATGTTGCTAAGCTAGCAATTGTAAATTCGGTGTTAACATTACCTTAGCCTGTCTAGTTTGCGACGTTGATCTATTGGTGTCGTTTTCGTAGCATCGCGGAGACAAGTTTGAAAGTTAGTACGTAACATTGTTTAGAATGATGTCTGAAAATTCGTTTTTATCTTCTATGCTATAGTTTCTACACGAGATCTTTGTTCGTGTTGTTAAATAGTGTCAACGGTGGTAAGGTAACTGAGAGAATATATTGTGGGACTACTGGAAACTGCACAGACCTCGTTGTATATCTGAAATTCTAAATAGTCTAAGCAACAAAGCGATTTGATACTATATTATCAATAAAAGTTTTAAATTATGAAACTACGATATTTTCATAATAGCAATAAAGGAAGATTACGGATCTTACACATATTTTAATGTAAAAACAATTTTATTAGTTAACCCATTTAATGAATATTTATTGAAATTAAATATTAAGAACAAATCCATGTATAAAATGTATAATATGTCTGCGGTATTGCTTCGTTGAGTGTCAATGTCAAACATTTGAATAAGAAAACAGAGGATCTGTGGGGTATCTCAACTAATATTATTAAACCAATTATCTCTGAAATTGCGCCTCACCTAGCCCTAATTTTCAATAAATGCATTGATGAAGGGGTCTTTCCAAATCTTATGAAAAATAGTAAATTAATTCCACTTTACAAGTCTGGCGATAAGAGTGACCCTACTAATTTTAGACCCATTTCTATATTACCAGCCTTGAGCAAAATCTTTGAAAAGATTATTTATAATCAGCTATCATCTTATTTTACCCTTAACAAGTTATTTCATTGCAACCAATATGGTTTTACCAAGGGTAAATCCACTACAGACGCTGGAATTTCACTTTTAAAACACATTTTTGATGCTTGGGAGGGCAGACAAGACGCAATAGGTATTTTCTGTGACCTTTCTAAAGCATTTGATTGCGTAAGTCACGACACATTAATGAGGAAATTAGGGCATTATGGTGTCTCTATCAAATCACTCGGCCTTATTAAGTCATACTTGTCGGATCGAATACAAAAAGTTGTTATTAATAAAACTGAATCTGCTGGAACTTCACTAGTTATGGGCGTGCCTCAGGGATCAATATTAGGTCCTTTACTATTTTTAATATATATTAACGACCTTCCTTACTATACAAGCACTTTATGTGAAACAGTGCTATTTGCCGATGATACTTCTCTTGTTTTTAAAGTTGACAGAGGCAGCAATTGTTCGGACGAGGTAAATAGTGCTCTATCAAAAGTTCTACAATGGTTTACATTAAATAATCTTTCATTAAATTCGAGAAAAACCAAATTTGTTAAGTTTTCTATACCAAATGTAAGGCAGGTTAATACACCCTTAAATATTAATGGTGAAGTGGTATCTCTTGTTGAGAGTACTAAGTTTTTAGGCATACACTTAGATTCCAGATTACAATGGTATACCCATATTGATGCTCTGTCAAGCAGACTTAGCTCAGCTGCGTATGCTGTTAAAAAAATAAGGCTTCTAGCTGATGTTGAAACAGCAAGGTTAGTTTACTTTAGTTATTTTCATAGTGTAATGTCTTATGGCATTTTGTTATGGGGATCAGCTGCCACCATTGAAAGTATTTTTATACTACAGAAAAGAGCAATTAGAGCTATATATAATTTAAGACCAAGGGATTCCCTTAGGGATAAGTTTAAAGAAATTAACATTTTAACATTGGCGGGGCAGTACATCTATGAAAATATAATCTATGTACACAAATATTACAATAATTTCATTAAGAATAGCGATGTTCATAAATTAAATACAAGAAATAAAAATAAGCTTGCTGTTCCAAATTTTAGATTACGTAAAACACAAAACTCATTCTTGGGGAAATATATAACTTTTTATAACAAGTTACCACACAGTATTGTTAATCTACCTTTTAATAAACTTAAAACTCGAGTAAAAAAAACTTTGATGAGCAAAGGATATTATCGAGTCCAGGATTACTTGGATGATCGAAGTGTCTGGGACTAAAAAACCCTCGCTCGTTGAAATAAACAAATTGTTAATAAATTCTTAGGTAACTGTGTAACATAATAACATGTATATTTAACTGTACCTATTATAATAACCTTTTGTTACTTGTATAATACATTATTGCTAGTTTTTAAATGATTGTATGCGCGTGTCCTGCGGTTGATTTTTTTTTTTTTTTTAGTTGTGCTAATTTACACGGGTACCTGTTTTTGGTAATTTGTATCCTTCTGTGGCTTAAGGGTAGTCATACTCTCATTAAAATCTCTTCGGCAGTGTCGTGTGAGGCGGGTCGTTACGTTCCCTAAAACATGGTTGAGCGAAGCGATGGCTGGTTCATGCGTCATGCTCGTGAACGGGTGCTGCCAGCGGAGATGAGTCTGCTCTTTGCTATACTGGCTACTACTCGTATTTATTATAATTTTAATTTAACTTTAATATATTCTTTTAAAACTGTATGACACGGCATTCCTAATATAGGCATGTTTTCTAAATATTTTTTTGTTAATTATACTATGTAATGGAAAGTGACTTCATGAATTATCAATATTGAAGTCATTTTCCAAATTGACGACTCTGTATCTATTTAATACAGGGAAAAAAAACAGCCCTTGCTGAGTTTCTTGCCGGTTCTTCTCAGTACAAGGTCTCCCGCCGTAGATTTGCGAACCGATGGCGTAGCTTTTCGACATTCACAAGTGCTTGTAACAGCCCAGACTGAATAAATGATTTTGAATTTGAATTTGAATTTGAATGGGGTGACTGCCAGCTCTGTTGTCGTTATTATTGCTTATTAACATTTAGTCAGTTATTTAAATACTTCACGGGCATTTGGAGCACAGGTACCAAGAGTTTCTACACCTAACGATTTGAAGATCTAGTTTCTACTAAAGCTTATATATTTCAACCGTTTGATGTTCTCTGCTTATAGACAGCTGCACACGGCTCTGGTACAGCAGAAATGGTGCCAGTGGTGCATAAAATCGACGGATGACGTCGCTTATACTCTGGTAAAAGCTGAGATGGTAAGCATTTTTTTTAAATCTCCTTCTGTATGATCTAAATAATTCTGGATTTGGAAAAGGAGAAAATGATCAATATCTTCTGATTATAATCATAGAGTCTAGTCTCCACGAAGTTTCTAGACGCCGGTAATTTTGTCCCACATCACGTTAAGTAAAAACTGAAATCTTGTACGAACATACGATTAATACCTAAGCAAATATATTTTCAGACAAATAGCTATAATGAAATAAATGTTTCCGTCCGTAAATAACATTTTATGTAAGTACTACACTATACTGCCACATCAAGAAGATATGTGATTAGATCTTCTAATAGTAAAAAAAAAATCAGGCTGTAAAATGCGCATAACATTTTGTCAGAAGTTCGCCATTCAATTAAGTGGCGATGTGCAATTTTAACGGGATGATAACAATTTGGAATTTATACAACGCCGATTCCGTCTGTTTGTCAATAAAAATACGTAAATAGCATTGGAGCGAATCATAAAAATGACATAATCGTCGCATAAAATGAAAGGGTGCCAATAAAAAGACCCTTTTAACGAAAGATATTATTTACTGTTGCAATATCAAGGACATTTGTCCCCTATAAATCGTTAGAGCTGATTTTATTGCGTTATTTGGCGAATTCACTGCTTAGTGGAACCGTTCTGATCTTATTCCGAATGTTAGAAATTGGTGTTCAGTCGATAGTTGTGTTAAGTATTTATTTTGACGCTTATCGGATGCAGGAGTTCAGATTTATAAAATATTAATTAAAAGTGAAAAAGCTGCTTGTTTTCGTTTACTTTTAGTTAATATTCCCTTCTTATTATTCATAGTGTCATGACGATAAATATAATTAGTCATCACAGCTCATATCCGTCTTCATAAGGGACATGAACCTACTCATAACTACACTGGGCCCAGTGAGGATTGATAGATTTTATATATATTTTTGAATTTTTTCCCAAGTATACACAGGTTGCAGTTTTTAAAAGTGATATCTTTATATAAAACAGAGGGTCCGTTTTAAAAATATGTAATGTTCTTGAATTTTCCATAATTTTTAGGGCAATTAAAGTTGACCAAATACATTGTGTACATAATATTATCAGAACGAATTATAAAGTTAACTCAATCACGAATGTTATACAAAGCGCTTGCCCCGGTTCCTAATAATCGTATGCAGTAGAGGGCGCCATTACCGCGAAGGAATGATTCTGTGGCCTCAAACGCTTACTCAGAGTGATTACTGAGACCGTCATAATCGTTACACGAGACCAACGTTTAACAAGGTACTGTTACGTACTGCTGACCGAGACTTATAGCTTAGCAGTGTCAGTAGTATTTTGTGTCGTGTTGCTATGAGGTAGAGTTCATGATAAGAGTGGTCATTCGCTTGAACGCTTAGGTCCTGAATTGAGATAGACGTTACTTTAATCGTATTGTTTTTTGACTTGCGACAACGAACCCTCATATTTATTTATTTTTCTATATAGTAGTTCGCAAAAATGTAAATCATAAAAGGTATTAATTTAAGTATAACGAAAGTACTTATTAAGTTAACTGAAAAAATTGACAGATCCTATATTAAGGAGTTCTTAAGTCATAACAGCTGTTAGCAACTACGACTAAAATACTACTGTAATACATTTAACTATCATTATAATGTACGAAACATGTTAATTACTTGTTTTTAGTTTGTTGAATACAATTTACTAAAATAATTCCTATATGTTAAACTACGATCAACTCTACAACAAAATTCATCAATATTGGATTATTGTTTTTAAACGTAGAATAATATATATGTGAATTATATAAAATGTTTATACCTATTTTGTCAAATCCATTAGCATTTTTTTACATTAATACCTTGTTGGTAAAGTACGATTGCTAATCGCGTTATTATAGTGTGGTGATTTTCCTGAATTTTGCTTCAGTTCAGTTTTAAAAAAACACAATGTTTCATAACCAAGAATAGCCCTTTCAGTAAGAGTTAATTATAGTAATAAACAAAAAAAGAAATAGTATATTAACATTAGTTATGAGATAACATATTTATGAAAATTAAATTTATGTTCATAAGAACTATAATAATCTTAATACAATATTTTAAATTCACCATTTGAACAGGATAAAAAAAATAAACTTGTCATTCCAACAGTTCAGGTTAAAAAAGAAAAACATAATTTCGTTCATGGGGACATGTGTAATTTTCTACAACACACTTCCAAAAAGTGTTATTGCTTTGTCTTATAATAAAGCACTTGTTAAAAATACTTTTATGAAAAAAGGGTATTACAAGGTTAATGATTTCTTAAATGATTAAATCGCTTGAATTTGATTTTTATAACACATAAAGATTTGATGATTCTGTATTAAATAAATAATTGTTTTTACCTGTCATGTTGTTGTATGTTAAGATACTCGTATAGATAAGTTTGTTTTGTTGATTTGTAAATAGATGTAATTATGCCATTATCTAATTTTCAAAAGGCAAGATAAAAAATTGAAAAAATTTGGTACAAATAATTTTATAGTAATTATTTGTACCGCCTTATATATATATATATATATATATATATATAATATATATATATATATATATCTACATCTACGGCGGAGGGGAGCGGCCTCGACTTCCTTCTCCCGCTCCCTTTCTGCGGCCTCCTTCTGCGAGATGACGCTCTCGCAGAAGGAGGCATGAGCCTCCTATTCCGCCTCGCCGCGGAGCAAGGCCACAACGACGCTCGGCAGCGAGAGGTCGCTGCTACCCAGCGCAGCTACGAGTTCGCTGCGCTGTTGTTGCCACGCCGAGCACACTGACAGTGTGTGCTCGGACGTGTCGTCGGGAACGCCCCAGTGATGACACCGCGGCGTTATCTCCCGACGTGCGACCTTGTGCAGGTAGTGACCGAAGCAACCATGCCCGGTCAGTACCTGCACCATGCGAAAAGACGATTGAAACCTATTAATTTATTATCATTTCTAAGTTTCTCATAAAATTGTCAAGTTCAATCGCCTCATAAACAGTAACGCATAATTTGAAATAATGGAAAACCTTTTTATTTCTTCTTTTGTTTAACCCGCCATAACCTTGATATTTGCGAATATAAAACGTGTGCCAATTTGGCTAGAACAATATGAGTACATTTGCATGAAAAATATATGTATCTGTTATTTTTTCGGATGATTCGCCAATTGAGAGGGCGTGACCCGAGTCACGTTACCTGTGAAATCAAACAAATAAACATGCCGTTAAATTTTCCAGACCCGAAGCCTCCATAGCTAAGCCCTGCTTCAGGGTTGGAATGCGTTTCAAATATAACATTGCTTTTATACCCGCGTCGTCAGGCGCCTCTCGATCTCTTTATGGACGACCATCTCGTTTTCATCCCAGAATAAACACATTTTTATTCGGAACTCATGCTAATAAAATGCAAATTTGGCCCTTTCGGCTTAGGGTTTTGCAATTTTCAACAAATGTTTCCTATTGAATTTTATTTGATTTCCTTAATTGCTGAACATTGTTGCTCTCTGTAACTCCTGTCTTTTGCAATGTTGTTTTAATTTAATTGCTCTTCTTGTAGTTGTTGCTCGCACGTGACACTGCCGGGTAGAGTGAATGCAGATGGGAGCTTAAAGATTTTTTTGATCACAATAAAATTTGAATCGAGTTTTAACGATAGTCGCGTTATCTCTGCGGTTTTAGTCTTATTGTTACTGTTCTAATGTTTCGGAAAATCATGTGAAGAATGTAAGTGAACAGTAATTACATTTTGAACTAGATGCCCAGATATCATGTGGAAGTTTCCCAGTTGATAACTCTTTCACAATAAGCTTTAGAAAACACGTAGAAAGTGAGGCGCGCCTTTGTTGAGAAATATTTAATTAATATTGATATTCATTTAAAAAGTTTAATTAATATTGATTGTTCTTTAATTCTTTATATAACTCTGATTGAAAAAAGCAAAAACATATAGATAATTTTCTATTTAGCGGGTGACACTTAAAGATTAAACCTCTTTTAAAGAACTGTTTGTTCGTGCTTATCTTTATATATATAAATCTTCTGTACGTGTGTTAGTCATTGAACTTCTCCTAAACGGTTGGACCGATTTTGATGAAATTTTTGGTGTGTATTCCAGGGGGTTTGAGGATGGTTTAGATTCACAATACGGTCATCTAGATATTGTTTGTTGATATTTTAGGCGTGGGACAGGACAACGTCCGGTCAGCTAGTTTTATTATATATTTTTATTTAATTCTATATATCAAAATCTATATTTTTATTTATGAGGCAATAATTGTTTTAATGAATGCTAAATGTTTCGTAAGGAATTCTTATTTATTTTATTTTATTTCTTGAGAAAACCAACAGCATGAACTTAGATTAAATGACAATAAATATATGTTAGAATGTATAGCCAAAAACAGGTTTCCCTTAATTTGTCCATTATTACAATTTAGAGTAGACAACTATAAGTCAGTAACAAGCAACACACAAGAGATTATTTAAAAAATATATACCTATATATAAATTACAAAAACAAGCAACCCTTCGAATTTAACTAGTATTTAAGAAATAATATTTAAATTCATAAATTCTTTATTTATTTAACATAGTTTTTTTAACATACACGAAAATCATACAAAAAGATAATAATGGTACTTTGATTTGTAACTTTTTAAATTATGGGACAAAAACTTAGTATTTATAGATTATTAGACAGCATTCTGTAAAATCCCAATGCCGAATCTGTAGTGTTGTAGACTCAATCATGAGTTAGAAGCAACGCCTGACATTTGTGATTGAGATGTAGGTTTGCTGTTTACGATGTATAAGCATAAATAAATAGTTTTCAACTTCACCCTTCTGTCTCATCTCTTTTCCTAGGCATGTCCGATAAAATTCCGCGTGAGCCGCCTTAGTTACGTGCGTTACAGTACAGAATTTCTAGACATTTTAGCTCAGCAAGGGAATTCTTGTCATGTATTAGACGCGCGAGAGTTGGGATATTTCATAACCGACTATTATGATGGATATTACAACTGAAGTTTTTCATGTAAATGATTATATATGTAATATATTTTGTAGACATGCTGTATTCATATATCCGATCCGAAGTCTACTAAATACGTATAGGTTTGTCGGGCGCGTGTGTAATGGCATCGCAATGTGGACCCTACCGCATACACCCGAAGGGGTAAGGAGAAAACTCCGGTGGGTTTTTATGGGTACTGGTACTCGTCATAGAGCCACATACGTCCGTAGCCAATGGACACAGGTACGGATGGAGGTACAGCGTGATTTCACGCACTTTCCCCTCGAAATAACTACGTGTAGGTTTGTATAATTTAGTTTTTTGTTTGTATTGTTTGTATAATTACATCCAATTTTGCTTCGATTATGAATGTGTATGTTTAATACAAATACTGATGATTCACTTTCAAATAATGTAATTTTATTTTATGTAATGGTCATTTTAATATAACTACAATTATTATATATAGATCATATAATTATTATAATTTTATATTATACAATTTTGTGATATAATATCGCTTTTATCATTATCATCGCAGTTCATATAGGTCTTCATCGAGGGGCTCCTATCTCACTGGACAATTGATATCAAGGCAAATATGAATAACTATTATAAAAACAACATCTGATATAATAAAGTTAGTACTCCACAATATAGTTGCTCTAGCAAATTACTCAAATTGCTAGCCAACAATATAAAAGAAGCTGGAAAACTTATCATCTAAGAAACCTTAAGGTTCTTGTTCAACTTTATTCAACAATTCTTTACCTCAGCAAACACAATTACAGTACGAAAACCAGGATGACCATCATGTTTATATTTAATACCGGATTGTCTTTATATGTTTAAATAAAAATGTTAAACTAAAAAATTAAAACAATACAATCAGTAGATAATTCTTTAGGTTGTTTGAAATTATAAAAAAATATAAGTTTAAATTTAAAATCTGTTGAGACATGATAAAGTAGGTTGGATAATAACAGGTATAGGTAAGTTGCCAATATATTTATGATAGTTTAGTTTCATTAGATCAATTTAGCTTAGCTACAAGGGCTTTCTAATCAAAGTTTCTGATAACTGATAATGAACACTTCTGCTTTGTATCAATCTGCTTTTACAGTAAATGAGAAATAACCTGCATGCAATTGCAAACCAGCTCGTTAAGGGTAATAATGAATAAAATCGACTGCCATAAACTTTGTGACGCATCATACCTGCGGGTGATTAGTCGACAGGCATTGACAGAGCTACTTGATAACAGCACTGTTCGGGAAATTCGACGTTAGGAAAATTACAATTCCCCAAGGAACGTGGTCACCCTCACAATCGGTATAGTCGAGACCCTGTGCATATTGCGTGCAAGTGGCGTTCCACGGAGTTCGATACCACTCGCGTATTCAGTGCATCCGCTACAAATATCACTGGCAAAGTGCCTGTGTATGCGCCCCTGTATATTTTGCATACTAACTGTTAGAAACCCGCAGGGACCTTTGCTAAAAATATTCAGCTCAGCATCAGCGGGTTGATGTTAGTGTAGAAATAAAGTTAGTTTATAACAGTGTTTTAAATTTTTTGAATTTAAATCGAGACCTAAAGACATGCTTAATATTGATGTAAATCATCTGTAGTTCATACTTACACCTACTGAACGCCTTACCTTAGCCGAGTCTACCTTAATTGAATTCGGGTGTTTGGGGCTTAATCCAACATACTGGCTCAGTGAGGGCTGCTTCACCTAAATAAATTAAGAAATAAATAATTTTGAAAGAAACCTATAGGTATCTCTAGCTTTTTGATAAAATAATTTCGTTTCGGGTAGTAGTACCGAATATATGCATTCTTTATAACATTTAAGCTTAACTGGCACGAATGGAAGCTTAACGTAATGTATTTGAGTCCAACAGGACTATTATGAAGAGCCTCTTCAATTTATTCGCACCCTGAAATTAAAAGTAACACTCTCAGTGTGGAATATTAATTGAACGTGAAAAAGGTTCTTATTTGCAATTACTTTAGAGACAATGTAATCAAGCGTACTTTGCGTTTCACTTGCGTAACATAATTAGGGACTTATATAGGACTTTGGGTTTGATTAAAATTGGAATCTCCTCGAATTGGAGTTTGTTGACAAAGATTTTTCAATGAAGAGCAATGTATCGTGAAGTTTCAATTTCATACACGATGCTTCTAAATTGTGGTTCCGATTTACGGTGTGTCTTTAGTGTTAGTTCGAAAACTTTATTTCCCAGCAATCACGTACCCTCCGAGAGATATAAATTGGCAATATCTTTCTGTGCGTCTTATGTGGCGAGCTCAGAACGGATTAGAGTTGAAAGTAGTTATAATCTTTGCTGAGAGCACGTGCGCTCTTTGTGATAAATTTCGCTTCTTGAATGCCCTTCATCGCAAGCTAACGAGGCCATTCATAACGCAAATAATAATCGTATAAAAAAGGAACGCTCTGTTTAACGCAATTTTTCCTTGTTGCGTCTTCGGCACTGGTTCGTGATGTGTTCCCTTGAAAATTGGTGGCAATTTAGATTTGCTGCCGAAAATTTATCATTGTCAATGCCGGCTAAAACTTTTTAAAGAATATGTGTTGTTATTATAATAATATAAATAATAATGTAAATATAAAATGTGGTGAAACATAAATAATTTTATTACTCTAACGTAGGGCTGTAAATAATTGTTTTGTTGGGGAAAAATAAACTCACATTGCTTGAATAAATTAAATGACAACTCTTGTCACAGAAAAAATATAGAACTAGCAAAAATAAAGTCCATGTCATATGTAAAATAACGTTAAAACATAGATGTTATACAAATATCAAGGCAAGTGGTAGCGAGCCGGTGGTCGTTGTAGTCGGGAGGAAGTCCTCCGCGCTAAATTCTCCCCCTCCAAGCCGCTCGAACGTCCCGTGAGTGGCCTGGCCCTTTTCTGACGGCATACAGGTCTACCATGACGACATGACTTTTAGCTAAAGGGTCAAGATCACTTGCATAAGGTGTAAGCAAACTGGCATGATATTTATCCTTTAGGGCTTTGTTTTTGTCTTCCACCTCAAAAGTGGATGGCGTGACCACACGTCGCATCACGTAAGGAGCCTCACGTCTAGGTGCAAAATTCTTAGTAAATCCCTTATTAGTGCTACTCAAAACATGCGTATTAGCCAAAACTAAGTCACCAGTCACAAAGTGAGGATTTGGACGTCGATATTGATCGGCCGTGGCTTTGCGGATATCCTGCTGGATTTCCAGACGATTACGAACATCTTGCAAAGTAACTGTATATGGCGGGACTCTAATTGGAACATGGTCACCTGTATCTATGCGATGAACTGCAAACTTTGTCGGCCCTCCCCCTGCTTCAAAAATATCACTACAATTATGCAACAAAATATTTAATTCGTCTCGCTCACATGACGAAAGATTTACCCCTTCGTCGTCACGCAAGTCAACTGAAGCTATTGTGGAACAAATAATATCGCTATTAAATTCAAAATTAATTTTGTAAGAAGCAGAATTAATTGTGTACATATTATTCCTAATGTCTAATATTATGGTAAAACGATAAAAGAAGTTGGAATAACTAAATCGTGAATTGTTACATTAACGACTGCTACCTCAAAGCTTTTTACAGTACAGTCGGCTAATTTTATTTTGGTATTTACAATTTGAAACTTTTGTCTATTTTCTACTAACAATTCCTTTAAACTATCACTAGCTATAATGTTTAGCGCCAGTATCAATAAGCACATCACCGTTTATACACCGAAAATATTTATTGAGAGAAATTACAGAAATTAATTAATGATTATATTTCTCCGCGCTACATTACAGCACTAATATGTAAATTAATATAAAGCTGATTTTAAAATACTCCAAATTATATAGCGAACTCGAAATAATGAGCAATGCTTATATCAATTCAGCAAAGTTTATGCAAAGGATCAAATATTCGTTTTCAATTCAGTAATGGAGATCAAACAGTTAGCCCGGGTAAGTCCCTTTATCTTCTTTAATGGTAATTGTTCTATCTTCCATTTCATATCAAGCATTTAATCACAGCCATTTCGAAGTATGACAACGAGATTTTATCCAACAATTCGTATCTTTTTCAATCCAATTGCATAAGTACATAGAAGGTAATAACTGTGAATATATTCACTTGCATTCGAGTATAGACTTGCATAGTCTATTTAAAATAAAATTATCGTTTGGAACTTTGTATTTATGTTATTTAACATTTTATTCCTAAAGTTAAGAAGGATTTGACTGTTGTAAGTTTATGACTTGAGAAAAATGTACAAGGTCATAGATGGAACAGAAGTGGAGACAAGAAACTGATGGTAATTAGTAGTAATCATATAGAACAGAAAAAAATCAAAATGTAACTTAAAATCTCCAATAAGGTTTAATAATATCCTCCATTTGCAAAAAAGTAAGTGAAACGTTAAATTTGTAAAGGATAATGATAATCCTTTCTATGATGATGATTATGACGATGATGATGATTCCTTATAATCTAATGATGATAAGGATAATCCTTTGTGTTGGATGTAAATAATAAAAATAATCACTCTTATCTGTTTTGAGATGAACCATTTTTACTCTGCCGTTCTTATCTAGTTTTGTTATAGCTTTGATGCTTAATGCTTTAGAAAGCCCTTTGACCACATACAGAGTACTTACTACTCATACCTCTAGACCGGAAATCCTAACTATCAGTTCAACCCGCTAGACTTCCTGCCAAGATGTGCTTTCATGTTTGCATGGTCTTTATATACTCTTTAACGATATTCCAACAGTTTACTTAGGCACAGTTCGGATTAAACTCTGAATATTTAAGCCCTGAAATAATCTACCAGCTGATTCAAGTGTTTTCTGAGCACAATGCATATTTTTCTCCATATTTTGACCATGGGCGGTGTTTACCACTTATCATTTGTTCGTCTGTTATCAACAGTACCAAAAAAAAAAAAATAAAAAAGCTTTATCTTATATATATGAATATGTATGTATGTATATACCTTCCTTTATATATATATCTAGATATAAATAGTTTTCATATTCAAAGACTCTTGACCTCTTTTCTTTGAACATAAATAAAATAAAAGCACTTCGATTTGTAAAAATACCGCATTTCGTCTTTTCCTGTTACGAAATCAAGAAATAGAGAAAGGTGTGTAATGTATATTAAATCTATGTGATTTAAGGAAAGAGAAGTATTAATTGTCTGTTCTGAGAACAAATCAGGACACGGTAAACTTATCACACAATAAATATGTACACAATAGTTAAGCGTAAGTCTTCAGCGGAGCGAACACCTACGAAAGTTATTGACATCTTTATGTTCCGCTGCAGGAAATATTTTCCCACAATTTCTGTTTAGTTTCTGTATTGGACAGTGATAGATAGTCTGTCGAAATAACGGGTTATCCCACCCAAATATTTACAAAACTTTCCAAAAGACGTGGCGGCGAGGCGCGGACAATGATCCATCGTTTTTTAAAATGTTTCTTCCAGAAAATGGCTCTATTTTGTTGTTGTATAGTACTAATTTATTGCTTTTTTTTCACGCTATACGTTTACTTTAGCTAGTTTAACAGTCTTTCTTTCATTGTAATGAACTGAAAAATAATGTTGTTTTCTTCAGCCATATAGGTGTAAAGGTACGTTTGAAATACATGTATCGTTTCCATTGCTGGCAAGTTGAATTGGCGGCAAACTGACCATATTAACCAAAGGATCGCCAGTAGTTGGAAGAAACAATTTTTAGAGTGGTATGGTGACCAGGGATCAGACTCTTTGGAGCGATAATAAATAGGCAACAGCGGGATATGAGTTACGCGTAATGTGCTTAATATAAAGTATGCATCTAGTAGAACGTATGTAGATAAGAAAATAAGTGTAAATAGTACTTTCACTCATTGTCTTACCGTTAATGTCCCGAGAACTAACTTATTTGTCGAAATTATACATATGTGAGATGAAAATCTCAATATAACATTATAAATACTTTTGTGATCGATTTAAATATAAAACTTATAATCGTCAAGGTTTTGTTAAATTACTGATTAATCATTTCACCATTGTTATCGAAATGTAAAATTGCAATATCATTTCAATGGAATAGAATGGCTGCGAACGTTTCAGTCTAAGTTGAGAAAGTTACGGTATGAATTCTTATAGAAAATTGATATCAAATTCACAATGCAAGTTTTAACTGAACCGTAAAACTGGCGTCATGCTACGAGTTAACGAACTACTCAATTTGGTCCAAAGTGAATCGTTATTAAATATGATAAGGCTTCTTGGGCTTTACTTGTGACATTACTACACTACTTTTGAGAATTTTATATGCATTACTCGTTATTGTAAGTAAATTAAACGAAGTTTTAATTAAAAATAAAATTAGCTGCACAAAAAGGGAACAAGAGAAAAGAATTCAAGTACCTTCTAATAATAATAATAAAATGCAGAGTGGAGTGCCGGACAGAGTGGAGTCGCAAGAGATGTTCGAAGGGTGGAAGTGTGATAATGTCATAACGCCGACGGCGTCTCGATCGCTGTCGCAGACACAACTCTATACACACTTAGCCGTTCACACCAATTTTGCTTTGTTCGCACCAATATTGGTCTGCTTGTTTGGGAGGCCCATTTAATAGAGCGGCGAGTCACCACCACCACATATTTAAATCAATTACGAGGCTTTGTGTAGGTGTGACCGAAGTCTCTTCTATAGTCCGGTTCTGATTACCACCAAAATCGAAATGGAATAGTCCACTAACGTTTTGAGCAGTAATGTCAATAGTTTCTGTGCATCTAACTGTTTATAGTCTTTCGCTGCATTTTTCATGGTACAGATGGAGATTAGACCCAGTTGGTACACTCCACGCATACTTTCATTAATATTCGCTTAAATGGCCTCTATGCGATAGATTTGTGACCCCGCGCACGCCTTATAAAGAACTGTATCTTATAAAGACGCGTGATTTGCTATAATATATAATAATTTTTTTGAAGTGATATTGAAAACTAATACATAATGTGAAATATCCATTGCTGTTTGAAAGCAACTCCTCTTATGTATCCTCCTCCTCTCCTCTTATGTCTAATATTAATGCGTCATCACGCATAAATTTATTTACGATATCTAAGTTTGGAGTTTTAATAAAATAGGGTTCCATTTGATAATATTAAAAAAATCCTTAATTTAAACCTTTATATCGTTACGCTATTAAACACTCACTTTGATTTATTCATACACACATAAATGGCCACCACTGATGATACAAGCATCAATGAGCGAGCCGTATATGACGAGTACCGTACCGTAGTAACCGTTCAGGTTCACTTTCAGTTCGTGGTTTCTTTGATGTGAATTCATAAACCGGTAAAAATGAGATAACAAGCGCGAAGTCGCGAAGAATACGTGTACGAATAATTATAAATATTTTACGTTCGCGCACTTTTCGTACGTGCTCCTCACATAAGTCTGGGGCAAGTATTACCATCATTTCAGCTAGTAGACACCCACTGCTGCAATTTTGCTTCGCAATTCTTCGAGATATGTTGGTCACTCTGGTTCTTTTGCGGATTTCATCGTTTCTGATACACTCATGCAGAGAAACTCCGAGCATAGCCTTCTCATTGCCCTTTGAGTGACTTTGAGTCTCCTTATGTGAACTGGGTTCAGTTTCATATGTCATCACTGGCAACACGTATGAATCAAAGAGTTTAGTCTTGAGGCACTGTAGTAGATGGGTCGAGATATGCCGCGTAATTTCCCGGATTCGAACCCACCTAGTTGGCTTATTTGTTCTAGATAAACTACTTGTTAACTTTCAGTGCAAGCCTTTATAGGAGTGGGTACTACATGAACATTTGACATGATTTTCGTCAACTCCATGTTCACTTTAAGACACACTTGTTAGGAAACTCTACTGAAGTCTTCGAGCATTGTGTAAAGTCTTCCATGATCTCAACCTTGACTATGATATCATTAGCAATACGAAGATGTGTTATCTTCTCGCCGTTGATGTTGATACCCAGTCCCCTCCAGTTCAAAAGCTAAATTCTTCTTTAGCGCAGATGTGAACAGTTTATACAAACAAAATAAAGTTAAAAAATGATGCTGATTAAAAAATAATACAACACTTAATAAGAAACAATTTACTTAGCTTACAAAGTTGTTTTTAAGTAGTTGCCAGTATATTAAAGCTTATATATAATACGATAGCAAATAGGTTTTACTACCTACTCTTTTTATCCTTTATGTAGCTAACAGTTTTATTTTAAGTGCGAACGGCCTTTGATTACTTATTGCAGCACAAAGACCCCGGCCTCCCTTCTCAAGTATTTCAATTTGAAATATTTCAAAGAAATTTTCTTCGTACACCTTTATATCTAGCATTCTTTAAAAGGGGATGAAAATAAACATGGATTTTCCAGACGTTTCTGATTGTGTTTTATAAGGCTGGTTGAAAAAGTAATATTAGGTTGGTCTTTGGTGATTGGCGTAGTTTTCGGTATCGAATATGTTTCGTTTTGTTGTTCCACTTATTATATATTTAATTTTGTAATTGTTTGTGTTATTATTATTTACAAATATTATTGATAATGTTAGAAATGCGAAATTTTCTGCATTCAACTATCAAGGATCGAATGCCGTAAGATTAATTTATTGGCAAAATTTAATTGTGAGTCTTGGATCTAGAGGCTTTAGTAATTGATTAACAACCATTGTATATTAAAAAAAATAATTAAAAGAGAATGCTAAACTGATTATGAGATTTAGTATGGACATCAAACTTACTATGTCACAGCCTATTTTTTTTTGTTGAGGGGGGAAATGCGACCTTATGCACCATGACACCGCGCTGGCAAGGCGCGGCCGTGTGTTGGGCTCTCCGGTCATAGAGGACTGGCCTACCCACTAAAACCCCCCCGAGTTCTCTAGGCCCACACGGGGCACATGGCGGGGTGCGCTTTCGCGATTCGACCGCCATGTGTCCCGGGGCCGGCTCGACCAAGCAGCCACCGCCAAAGGAGGGACTGTCCGAGAACCCCTGGACAGTCCCTCAGACAAAGAGACTTCACCACGGCGTGCGCGCTTAGTCGGACGCGCACGCAGCCTCACGTTAGGTTCATTAGACGGGCAACACCGCGCTTGAGTGTGCCCGCCTTCGCCTACCAATCCGTCTGCGGCGGAGGGGAGCGGCCTCGAAGTCCTCATCCCGCTCCCTCTCCGCGGCCTCCTGCGAAATGATGCTCTCGCAGAAAGAGGCGACAGCCTCCCATTCCACCTCGCCGCGGAGCATGGCCACGACCACGCTCGGCAGCGAGAGGTCGCTGTTTCCCAACGCAGTTACGAGTTCGCTGCGCTGTTGTTGCTACGCCGCGCACACTGACAGTGTGTGCTCGGACGTGTCATCGGGAGCGTCGCAGTGATGATACCGCGGCGTTATCTCCCGACGTGTGACCTAGTGCAGGTAGTGACCGAAGCAACCATTCCCGGTCAGTACTTGCACCATGCGGAAAGAGAGGCTGCTCTGCCGGCACCCAACCCAATCCTCCAACACCGGACGAATGACTTCAATCGTCCGGTGGCCGGCAGCTCGGAAGGCGAGTGCCTCACCGCACCGGTGCAGAGTCTCCCTCTGCACCTGGGCACGGACTCCCTCCACTTCTGGTGGAACGAGCCGTTCTCCCCCCTCACGTGCCGCGACCCGATGTCGATACATAGCGGCGTGCACCTGTGCATCGACATCCCGCGGCGTATGGCCCGCTAACACGCAGGCCGCGCCGTGGCTGACCGTGCGATAGGCTCGCACGGCCGGCCGCGATGACCCTCTGTGGACGTCGCCATCGTGCAGGGGGAGGGGCTCCGTAGAGTGCTATCGACCGTATCTGTGTATCCTGGCCGATGCTTGCTATTCGACAACTTTTCCGTTCTAACCTTCCTAAAGCCGTCAAGTCTTGCGAGCAATAAGCGAGTAAAGGTTCGTAATTCTTCAGGCTATGTCTGTTATCATTACAACTCATCCTTCCCCACTAACGTGCACGGGCCTATCCTAACTATGTTATGGCGATTAGACCTTAGTCAACCACGCTGACCCAGAGCGGATTAATCGACTTCACATAGACATTTATCCTTCGTAGTTGTATGCAGGTTGTCTCATGATGTTTTCCTTTAACGGGAATAAGGAGCGTCAGAGACATGTGCATATAAAATTCGAAATCTCGGCCATAACTTTCTGTGGAAATACAGTACCACCGACTCTCCTATGGCTATGTCGGTGACCTTAGTTTTTCGGATTTTAAGAATATTCATTCGATCATGCAAAGAAATTTCGAGTATATCATCATCATTTTAGATCCATTGTAAGTGGCTAGGTTTTGATGCTATATGTCGACACTGGAAACATCCCCGAATCAAAGACTTTCGCCTTGAGGCACCGCAGTAGATGGGCTCAGAATAAGTCGCGTCACGCGCACAGGCACTTTACAAATCATTATATGATCTAGATCTAGAGTATAACAATACTAAGGTTGAGTCTATTGCGACTCTCTTTGATGGGTATATATAGTTGGGTCTTACAACATCTATGGAAACAGCCAGCGGTGAGCGGTGATTTTAATAAATATTGTATTTCTATCATTATATATAATGTTAGGTTTTCTACAAAAACAAATCTGATGAAAGCAAGCTTCACTTCAATGTTTTGCTATCAGACATACCATCAAGCTGGTCTGATGGAATTTCATCTGGATGAAAGGCAATAAATTCTAATACAAAAATATATCACAGATTTTATTGTATATATAAGCGTAGAGGAATATACAAGAATAGGCTCATAAATAAACTGCATAAAGCCTATATTCCTACAAAAGACTGTTGCGTCACTGGTTTTAGCAAACAGGGTTAAAATACACCCCCGAATTTCCATTTTCATTCGCGTTGTCTAATTGGCCATGCAGTTCAGCGCAGTTCAAATGAGCTGACTCACTTTTATGGATTCATTAATCAAAGAGCAAAATAATTTTTGTTCGAATTACGAATATTACGGTTTATAAAGCCTTTGTTTATAAACCTGCTATGAAAGCAAAATTTTTATTAAATTATTCTTAACTAGTAATATTTATGTAAGCATTCTTCACGTAAACCATTCAAAAAAAATTATATATTATTTATTAAGATACACACGGCAATACACCATTATGACTAGGTACACTTTTTATTTTATGTATTATTTTATGCGCGTATATTTTTTTATATATAAAACAAAATCGTGTTAGTTACGTCACTAAAACCTTAAGTATAGCTGAATCCATTTTAAATGATTGCATATTTGTATAATCTCTCTCCGACAAGAAGAACTCATTTTAACCCATTCTCGCTCACTATAATTATTTAAATATTAGAAAGAGTAGAAATTCCAAGACAGCAAAAATTATTTCAGCCACTAAAGTACATTATGCTACAGAAAAAAGTAACAACTAGAACTTACTGATTTCCTGAAATAAAAATTCTGGGACTTAAATGAAATGCATAAATAAATAGTTATAATAAGATTTAAATTAAAGATCTAAAATATATGTAGATGTAAAGATGAAAAAAAACGGCACTTTCAAATGTAAAGACTTATCATAGAAGTCAGAATAATAAGGAGATGAGCCATCACTAGGGTTGGCATGTGTATGGGTGTGGACAAAAATATTTGGCTTTATTCGGTTCTATTCGGCAAAGTTTTTACATGTCATGTCATTCTGACTTTTGATTGGCTTTATTATGTAAGGTTCTAAGCAATACGTCAATAATGTGTTAGACTTATTACGACGCAGCGTATGTTCAGAAAGGTCGGGAAATGGTCGTACTGTTAGAGCGTAGCACTGATGGTACCTCTGCCCTTCGAGAGTTTTAACACATTCGGCCATAAAATAAAATTATCTGTGGAGATATGTCAGTCAGATTATGCTGAATGTTCGGATTTTTACTTATTTTATAATCAATTCGGATGTTATATTTTTAGAGATGACAACCCTAACAGATCCATGGTTCCATATCCATGGTTTGTGTACAGTGTTCCGAGACTTAATTACGTACGAACGGCAAACAGGCATTTAATATTAACATCGATGTTATCTCGAATAAATGAATTTCAATAATCAAACCGTCTGTTGATAATTCAAATGTCGCCGTGGATCTCTTCAAATATTGCGTTAGCTTTTAATATCTTTTGCCATTCAAAGGTTCGAGTGGATTTAATTTAGATACTTCATATTAACATTATAAGCGGCCATGTTGTTATATATACAATAATGATACTGGCATAGGCCAGCCTTCCTATTACCTTCCCAAAGCGTTTTAATTGAATCTGGAGACTAAAGGTCGCAAAAGTATTGTGTATTTATTTTTCGTTTAATATATAGAGATATCTATTTGATAAATACTCGTAAAACAAGTGGTGTTATATCATTAATATTTAACTTATAACTCAGTAACGACTGATTTAATATATGTTGGATTCATCTCCCTTAGAGATAGCAAAATAACCATTCAAATATAATAAGAAAGAAAAAGCAATAAAATATATTAATTTAACAATATTTGAAAGTCTTTTTTGAAAGTCCACCATCTTTGAAACGTTAACAAATCACTTTATTGACTGTCTCACAACACGAAGGTCTTTTAGTGGTCTGATTAATAAATTCTTAAAGTACAAAATGTATTAGTATGAACGGTCAGTACACGTTAATATTTATATTTGCAATACGTCCTTTTAATCACCGACGTTATTAAAAGGGCCATAAGAATTCTTTAAAGGTCAATTTGTAAAGTCTGATCTGTTACTGTGTAAGTAAGTATGTAAAGGCGAACGTCACACGATGTGTATATAATGTCAGTCAATGTTACGGAAGAGCACCAGAATCTAAATCATTCTCGAATAAACACATATGTATAGTAATTATGTAGAAATATTTATTGCCATTAATCGTGAGTAATACTGTATTAGATCCCTTGAAAGTCGATTCATAACAATATGATAAGGTATTATTAACAATGTGATATCACGGTACCACGGTACCACAGTCCTTAGTGATCTTTGCAGTGGGGATAGGGCAGTGGGAAAGCTTAGGAGTGTGAATAGGGCAGGGTGGTGATGATAGTGATGAATGCAATTAGAAAAGATGGCGTTGGTTCGTATAATGTTAATTCTAATAAAATGTTATCTATTTAAAGACCTGATTCATAATTTTATGCATGTACACGTTTCTGATATTTTATTCCGCCCAGATCACACAGCTCTCCTTTATTGAATATATCTAACGAGAAAGAGGCCCGTAGAAAACTTCACTTTGCCACTTTGATGTTTGACATTGTTCAGTCGGGATTAGCAAAATATCTGTACAACAAAATTAACTGGGCAAAGGATAATAATTTGTATAATACTAGAGCAGCCTTATACATGATTCGTACTCTTAGACATAGAACTGCTGCATTCCGTGCATGACCCTCATTCAAATATTCCGCCTCCAATTGTTGGAATAACTTGCCGCCTCCAATTCGTACACTGAATATACGAAACTTATTCGTAAATAGGATCAAAGCATATTTGCTTGAGTTGCAAGGAATTGATTGATATTAAGTTATGTACTTGTCGATTTAATTACTGTGTTTGTCATATAATGCATTCCCTGGATATTTTTATTACTTTTTTGTTTCCCATTTGTCATATTCGTTTATGTTATTTTTGACTGTTTTTGCATATGTACCATAGATTTGTGTTATGGACGACTTTCTAAGTACCTCGTGTGATTGTTCACATAGTTTTAACTTGACATTCATGTCCTTTACTGTTTCGTGTCTGATGTCACCGCTGTGTTAAGTAAAATACCAGTGCAGCAGGCTATGCTCGTTGCTTATCGTATAAGCAACGACCATAGCCTGCTGCACTGGTATTGGCATGGTAAGCTCCGTAGCCAGTTTTGGTACCATGCAGCGGTATATATTATTATTATGTATTGTTTTGTTATTGTTGTAGGTATCATGGTGTGGTAAAAAATAAATGTATCTTTTTTTCTATCCTTCTTATTAAAAAGCACTTATATGAACAGTCATAAGAAGAAACGGTTTGGCCGTCACAAAATTTAATATCTGCAACAGAACACATTTCGGCTATTCTAGTGTCTCTCAAATTTTAAAAAGCTCATTAGCTTGAACCATTTTGATTACCCTAGATAATACGAACAATGGATATCAAATAGAATTAGCCAATAATTTGACTGCACGAGCATTGCCGGGAGTATATCGGGGGAGTTAACGCAATTACCAAAAGCTAATTACTAACAACCTCGGCCGCAAGTTGCGCCTCTTGTGTGAAACTGGGCGTGTTTAAGACGAGTTTAAAATTAATATTTGTAGGCTGTCTGTTTGTTGTGATGAATTGTGTTTTGGTTTGCGATCGAAGTATGACTGCTTAATTTAAAAAAATCTATTTTCCAAACTCAATTTATTGTTGGACCATCATATGCTATGAAATATCAAGCTACGAATAATACGGATGAAACATGAATGAACTTTGTCTACATTGTTGAAACCTCACAGTGTACGTGCCTGCACGGCCTAAATATTTTTTTTGTTATATTTAAAATATGATTATCGACCCACTATAGTTTGTTACTATCTCGTTCTGTTGAGTCAGTGGGTCTTGTGTTGTTGTTTCCTTTAGGGAAACTTTCCAGGTTAAACTATCTATTGTAAGTAAAGCATCTTTCCTAATTTTATAATTCTCAATCAACACGATTCTATTTGATTCAACAATGCTTCTACTGAAAACAGTAAATATTTATTGTATTGGCAGTTTTCGTCAATACGAAGAGTCATCACTGGTGAATACAGACATTAATGTTTTACACCCAAAAGCTTTTAGCTCGTAAATATTTCATTCACGAGGTTTTACAACGGAAAATTTTTATATCTGCAACAAAATATGGCTTGCCTAATTTTATATACGCGTAAAATGCGTTACTGTTGTGACACGTTAATGACAAGAGATAACATAGCCGGATCAAGGTGCTGCTTATGTACAGATTCAGTTAAAATATAATATCTTCTATTTGGAAAGAATATTAGGATTTTTCTTTTTTCTTGGATTAACTTCATGACTTATAAAAAGTTTACATATTTAAAAATTTGTAACTACTTACTTTTTACAAATTACTAGGAATCTAATAATATATCATATGTGTGTAGTAAAAAAAACAAAAACTGAAAATTAAGTTTTAAATTGTATTATTGTGCCCTATAGGTTGTCATGTTTCATTTAATATGTCATTAACGAATCGCACTTGATAATTGATCTTAATTTGGCAATATTGTAGTAAGATGTATTTTTCTTGATCCATAGATACTTTTAATGTGTATGTTATCAAAGGATTTTAACTTCTGCGCAATGACATCCTATTAATTAATATTATAAACGCGAAAGTTTGTATGGATGGATGTTTGTTACTCTTTCACGTAAAAAATACTGAATGGATTTTAATGATATAGAATATTACATAGGATACAATTTATTAAGATATACGCTACGCTAATATAAGCTACTCGAAATACTAATCCTGAGCAGACGAAGTATACAAAAAATATATATGTCCAAAAATTTTTATAATTTACTAGCGACTCGCCCCGGCTTCGCACGGGTGCAGTGAAAAAATGGTTATGGTGGGTTATCCCTAAGAGATAGACATATACCATCGCGGACTTTTTTGTGGATTTTTGTAAGTTGTACAATACTGTAGTACATTATTTTGGTATCTCGTAGGGTTCAGCCAGCGTTTGCAATATAAGCGCAAAAAAACGTGCTTATTTACGACATCACATTAGAAACCTTTAAATTTATCAGTGTTTCTCTACTATATTATGCATTTATTATACATACAAACCTTCCTTAAGAATCACTCTATCTATTAAAAAAAACCGCGTCAAAATCCGTTGCGTAGTTTTAAAGATCTAAGCATACATACGGACATACAGCGAAAGCGACTTTGTTTTATACTATGTATTGATATTGATGATATTATTGCCATTAGTATAATTTTTGCATAATAGTATTTCTAATATGCTTTTAATTTACGCAAAGGCAAGTCAAAGTCGATTTTATATTACAAAAAAAATACTATTCCGCAACAATTGGAATCCCAACTTTTGCCCGCGGCATTAGTCAGGATTACAAACTCGCTGTTTGTTTGTGAAAGTGGAATCCCAGGCTTCAAAGTTCTCATAAACTGCGAATAATAATTGAATCACAAACGATTTGTTACCAAGATACGACGAAGACAAATTACTACGCATAAAACAGGTTTAATAGACCTCATGTTTCGCTATAGAGCTTATTCTAGATAACCAAACTTCGCTCTCTGAAACACTACACCGGTTGGAATTACTTGGCGGAGGACTTAGCTATTAACTCCAGCGTGTACTGTAAATTTCAGGAATCCTAACACGCAATGGCGAATTACTAAAATGTATACATATAGATAAATAATGATGAAATCTACAACCTATTGATAAATTTATCCTTATTTTTGAAAATTTGAAATAAACTAGCGCAGATATTGGATTTGAAAGATGCTTCTAATATTGTGTATACTAATAAACCTATGTTTTGATTATAATGTTCAATTTTTAATTGCGTATACTTTAGAATTTCTAACGTATTTTTATATTTTAACTGCCTCCGCGGGCCTTTGGTTAACACCACTGGATATTGATCAGCAAGTTCAATTCTTCATGAGGAAAATATTTTTTACTTGGTTTAGTTGGTGGTAGGGCTTTTGACCATTTTCTAAGAATTTTTATTTATAATTACATATTCACAATCAAGCAGTTGCTTATCTGATGGTAAGTAGTTATAGATACCTATAGTGCATGTGGTTCCTGTGCGTTTGTAGTTAATCTGCAATCTCCTTAAGAAAGATATAAAGTCACGTCAGTAATTTCATTGCCTATCTACCCCTTCTAAGCGGAGCGCAGCAATGCGAAAACTATTGCTTTTGTGGTAAATATAGGTATAAAGGGGGATCCCAATCTTCTGCCCTAGTAACATAACCATCCACACACGATATGATATAGCAATTTATCATATTCAACTGTCAAAAATGAGGGATAAATTTCGACAGTTTTATCGCACGATCGATGCTATATTTTTTATCATTGCTCATGTTACGCTGAATAGTGGTGAGCAAGCTAGCCAACCAGAAAACAGCCAGTCTCTCAGGTATGAAGAAGTGTAGGTGCGGCTTGCTCAAGTTATCAGCTTGCCTATCCATCAATCAAAACAAAACATAAAACTGCAAGTCAACCGACTTGTTCAATTGCTATCGCTATCGTCTCCCCAACAAATGAAACTCGCTGGATCACTTTAACAACAATATTTATTAGGTAGTTACAAAGTATCTGGTTAATAGGTCAATATGAGTGTAAGTGTGTTCTCCGTTATTAATAACATTTTTATATAAATTTAAAGCAATTATGTTACTTGTTTTCATAAAAATATACAAATCAGTTTATATCCCTCTCCACAATTAGGATCAAGCTTACTCTTTATAACTCATTCACCTTCGCTGGCTCAGTGTGGATCAAATCAAATTAAAAATCAAAATAATCTTTATTCAACAAAGACCTGAACATGAAAGTGAATGCACTGGTATATGTTGAAAAAATATTAAGAAACATATTTTTGACGTAGTCGAAACATGTATGACGTGACGATTTTTTTTTTATTAAAAAAGATGTATTGCATTATTATTGCTAAAGAAAAATAAAAAAGATGATGAAGAACATAGTATGAGTTTTTTAACGCAGTTAAAATAAACGTATTACATTTTCCATAAAAATGTAATACGTTTATTTTAACTGCGATTAGTTGGAAAACAATAATAATAAGTTATATATATTAAAGCGATAAACTTACGTAAAAAGATAACCGGTAGCCAGGTGGCACCCTTCCGCGATGATTTTCTTGAATTACCAACGTTACGGTATTATTGTTCTATAAAGATGAAAACAGTGGTGTGACGTCAAAACACAAAAACGGATATCAAAATCTCCTTAAACTATAGAGTACGTTTTCTTCTCATTTAGTTTCTTGCACAATATTAATTTACCTAATTTAAATACCAGAAGGCACCAACATATTTCCGTTTTAAATGAGTAAGCTAAACAGTTTGTCAAGAGTTAATTAAAATATTGCATTCTTAGTGATTTACCTAGCAGGATTTTAGTTCTATTATATAAAATTAAAAGATACAAAAAGGAGTAATTGTAATAAATCAAAACATTGCGGAGACTATAATCCTTGTAGCGATAGATTGATAGCCCGGTTAGGAACGACCGAAGATAGTGACATTGTTCCGCCTCAATAAATATTTCCAATAAAAAAGGACAACATTTTAGGTTGCTAACATTATTCATGCCTTGCAAATAAATAGGTGGTTGGGGCTTCTCTACAGCAATTGTGTCTACCAAAATGTGTTATGTTTTCAAAGATTTAAGAACAATTTTTTAAAACTTTTAAATAAATTTTATTGATGAATATATATATATATATATGTTCAGTTTCATTAAAACTCTGTTAAACGCAGTATAGACAAAGTTAATAGGATAATCAATAATTGTCAAAGATTACACTTCACCGTAATAGAATGCTTTGTATATGTTGTTTCAGCCCATGGATGTCAAATGTTTTCCATGAGGTTTCCATCCAAAGACTTCTGTGACATTTTCGATGTCGTGAAATCTGTATTTCTGATGTTCCATGGATGTTTCAGCCGATGGATGTTCATTGTTGGATATTTTATATAGCGGCTAAGGTGAGGGCGTGATTCAGGTACATCTAAGAGAGATGAGTATTGACGATGGACAACTTGGGTTCCGAGCTAAAGATTCAACGGATATCTTCCTAAAGCTGATAATTATATATTATATTATATATTTAAAGTACATGTATTAATTAAGAAATTTTGTAAATTCAACAGTGTACATATTCATTTTGAAGAAACAGCAACATGTATGTCAAACAATTAAAATATTAGTCTTAAATTGTTTCTAAACATAGCCTATACAAAATACATCAATTATAGCATCAAAGACAAATATAAGCAGTATCTCACTATATAATTGAGTTATTAATGAAAAATTATTTTGAAAAAGTTATTATAAATAAATTAAATAATTTAGGAAAATCCTTTCATATTATTGAATCGTGCAAAGTATACTAATTTTAATAAGATTAACTAAACTTCACAAGAAACCTAAGTTGTAGTGCGTCACCCATAATCGAACTCATATCCTGTTCTTTTGGCAAGTTTAATAGTTAGGGTAATTACAAACATGCTACAGAAAACTTTGTGTATATATATACAAATCAATATAATTTACAGATATCAGCCTCAATTCGCCGAGCAAACTTACTTTTAAGTACTCATTAAGTCACCTGCTTTTCTAATATGTACACCGGTTTTTTTCTTTTATATGTTTAATTAGTTCGTAAAATGTCTTCTTAGACAAGTTAGATTACACTATGAATCTAAACTCTCTTCAATGATGATCGAATTGAATCTCGCGTAATCGCATTTATATCTTGTTTCGCTCTTTCTGATTTGAGACACAGAATTCACAAAACTAAACACGTCGAAAATTTGAAAATTGATGCCGCTAAATCTCGTAGTCCGTGTCTTTATCGAAAATGTTTTTTTTTCATCTATCAATGATTAATGACGAATCATATTTTTTATAGGGTGAGTTGCGCAGTTCGAAGTATTGAACAGTCAGTCTGTTAGTTTAAATCGATACAAAAAATCATATGGTTAAAAGCATTAAAGAATACTACCGCTAGATCGAAGATTTATATCCTTAAAGTGCTTAAAAGAAGGCAAAATTTTTACAATATATCACGAATAACGTCCAAGCCTAAATTTACCACAGTTAAAAGTCACTAGCTGGTAAAATAATGTGTAGTATTTAAATTTTTCACGAGAATTCCGTACTTACTTATGTATACGTTAAGACAATGTAGACACATCACCTGTAATTCGCGGATTTAGGCGTTGTTTAATCTTAGTAAACGAGGTTAATTATCGAATAAGCGAGCGTGCGCCCTGCCCGCAAGACGGCGAACATTCGGCGTACATTCAGCGCACCATAAATCTCCATTCGCGGCCGCCGGTGAATAGGCTCGTTACTCATAAATAACCGAACTCCGGTCGTTATCTCTCATTCACCGAGCGTGTGCGCCGCGAATACTCTTCGGGAAACTTTAAATTATTGTTTTATGAGTTGGCGTGAAATTACCGTTCGCTCTTTTTGTGTGCCGCTGAGTAATGTTAGCTGGGCGTAAGTGTGTTAGTTGGTGCGTTTGTCGTGGTGTTCCTCCGTTAAAATTATTGGTGACATTGAAAATTTGCGTTTTTTTCGAACATATGGTTAGCATAAGAATTAGTTTTATCAATTTTAACCACAAATAAAATATATGTGCAATGAAAAAAAATTATAGTTTTTTTATCTAAATTACAACTACCAACAATTGAAAACTTTTATAGTAGTCATTGTTTATTGTTCTGTAAGTATCGGTGATGCTTCCAACGGTTCTAATAAAAAAAGATATACCGCCACCTTTATAAAATAAAACAATAAAATAGCACACATCCAACCCACATCATTGAGATAGTCCCAGCTTTTAGATTAAAGAGACTGGCCAGGATAGAGACGAATGATGTGCATCTGTCTCTGCCGCTCCTCAACGGAGATTGGAAAAAGTACGGAGTCTAAGTGAGTTATATCGGTGGTGTTGGAACTTGGCTGATAAGCAAACCTCTTTTGTACGCTCGTGTGCATTTGACCGCTTTATCACGCAGCTGTTTAACTTATGTTCCTTTGCTTGGGTTAGAAAAAATAATAATGATGGATGCTTTAGGTGGGAACAAATGGCGCTAGTTTAGACGTCAGATTATATTTGTAAATTGTGAGAATGATGTAAGCAGATTATTACATAGCTTTTTATTATATAGCTCTGCTTTTTAACTAGGACCCAAATTCGGGAAGTATTAATAAGAGCTACGAGTAGTATAACCACTTTTACATTAAACATTTTAGGAAGAATTCCATACCAATTATTGTTTGGTACTTGATTAATAGTAATAATTCCTGCTGGAAAGAATCACTATCAACCATCAGGTTACATTCACGGTACGGTCAATTATACATTAAGCTCTTCATTTGCTATGAGTTCGCGTATTAAGGTACCGCTATTACGAGAGATAATAAATGTCTCAAGGACAATATGTAAAGCTTTATTTTGGTTTATTATAAGAGTTGCTTTTGATCAAAAACAAATGATGGGATGCACTATAAAGAATCGATCTTACTTTTTCCTTTAATGATATTTTGAATAAATAATAATAAGAGATTAAAACCACCTTTTTCCTTTCTATTTAAAAGTTTCCCTCCAGATAGGGTTGAAAATAGCGAGCTTTACAATCTAATCTATGCCTAACTGTTTAACATAGTACGGTATTGGACATCAAAATTTAGCATTTCTATTACACGATGTCTGTAAGACAAGAGTGTTGCCACCTAAAATAGTTTCGCGCCCAGAACGAGATCAAGCGGCGTAATTTAATAAGCGGCCCGACGGAAACAAGGATCACTTTATTTGCCTTCGCCGGAAAATCAATTTGGCCCTTATCTGTATACACAATGGCGGCGGTGTTTTGTTTGCGTCTCCTTTCAGACCAGATTCTTAAAAATATCAGGTGGAACGTGACAATATTTTGTAATTTCTTAGGCTTTAGCGCGCTACTAAGATTTCATTATACAGTACTTTGATTTGTTTATATAAATGAGCAATTATTAATACATTTGTATTTTTTACACTGACAAGATAAGAGATGCAATCTAACACCAAGTATCATACCTATTTTTACACACATATTATTACGTACATACGTCAAATATTTTTAGTTTATAAGTAATCAGAAAGGCGCTGGAAGATAGCAGATCCTTTGCCCTGTACTGGCCAGCTCCTGGCAAATTCGGTTTTGGTTAGAATTTGTAGAGCGGTTTTGGGACTTGTCCCACTACGTCGGTTTTGTGCGAGGGGAGCCATGCTTCGGCACGAATTGGGCCGGCTCGACCGGAGTGATACCACGGCCTCACAGAAAACCGGCGTAAAATAGCGCTTGCGCTGTGTTTCGCCGAGTGAGTGGGGTACCGGAGGCCCAACCCCCTTATTCCCGTTTATTCCCCTTATTCCTCTTATTCCCTTTCAAAAGGCCGGCAACGCATCTGTGACTCCACTGGTGTTGCGGGTGTCCATGGGCAAGGTTATTGCTTACCACCAGGTGATCCGTTTGCTCGTTTGCTGCCCTATCCTATAAAAAAAAAAAAAAAAAGGTTGAGTATCTTAAAAAGCTGTAGCAGAAGCTTTTCGTTAAGAATTTGGAGTGAGTATTGATATACACGTAGATATTTAAGACTGTGTTGTCTAATACAACATTATATAGCGTAGACCTATGTCTACGCTATATAATGTTGTATTAGTACCACCTATATAGTATCTATATACTATATAGGTGAAACGAAGTTCACGGTTACAAGCTATTAATAACTATTAATATGACACATTTTAGGTCGATTTCCAGTCGTGTTAATCAGTCAGTTAATAATACTAAGTTTGTATATGTCTATAAATATTATTATTAATAAAAGTAATATTTCGCAAGACAGAATTTTCAGATCTTTTTTTTCTAATTTCTGCTTTAGATGCAAGCATGAAGGTTGAAACTAGTAATTGTTTTAAAAAATATATTTAACTGTATTTTTACGCCCTTAAAATGTAATGATTTGATATTATTTATATAGCTGGCTCGTTTTATGTTGTGCTGGGAAATGCAGCGTTAGTAGATCATTCTAAAGATGGATCGGTGAATTGGTGATGATGGCAGGAAGATGCTGGTTGCCAGCAGCGCATAACCGATCAGTGTAGAGATCCATTGGGGAGATCTGTTTCCAGGCGTCTGTCGGTTGAATAATGATAATAAAGTTATTTATAAAATGAGGTTTATAAAAATAAGGTAATTTATTATTTTACAATAACTTTCATTATAATATAATATTTATGATGTTTTATACAGAATCATAAATTAAATATATTTGTTTCATAATTTATAGGTTTACCTGTAGGGGTGAGTTGTGTTGTAACACGTGGTTGCATTTTCGTATAATAATATTGCGTTATAATAAGTATTATATTTTTTGAATTATATTTGAATATTTAAAGATTTTTACAAAAGCTGTCTGTGTACTGTCTTGTTACAAGCCTCATTTTTTGTTTTTTAGGGTTAACCTTTAAGTTGTCGTATTTTTTACTTGTTCTTTTGTATTTCTGTTCTATTCTTTATATTATTTGTTTCCTTTATTACTTTTATTGAAAAGAGGATGATTCCCTGCTCTTTTCGGGGAAGTGTGCATACCGGGAGAGCGGTACATTTTTTGGATAAATATAAATAATTTGATATTGAAAAGTCTCATCTATACATATAATAAGACAGTAAAAATATTTTGTCTGTACATTTAGTATTTTTGACTGAAATGGATAGAGGGGCACTTAAATAGATTATTAGAAAGCAAAAAAATTTTTTTGGAATTTTTTGTCTGTCTGTCTGTATGTATGTTCACGTTTATCTCCGAAAGTACTGAACCGATTTGCTTGAAACTTTCACTATTTGCTTTGTTTTAACTCAGAATAATATCTAAACTTTGTTTCATCAAAATCGGTTCATTAAAAAAAAAGTTATCGTCATTTTAATGAACTCAAATAAATAAAACTGGAGTGTCATCTGTGAAAATTGAAGACGGTGAAATATTAATCAAAAGTACTGTGAAAATAATATTTGTGGAAAAGCTCATTGTTTTGTGCCATACTATACATACATACATACTAATATTATAAATGCGAAAGTAACTCTGTCTGTCTGTCTGTCTGTTCCGCTTTCACACCAAAACTACTGAACCGATTTAAATGAAATTTGGTACACAGATAGTCTGGAGCCTGAGAAAGGACATAGGCTACTTTTTCATGCAAAAAAGGTTGTAAAGGGTTGTAAAAGGTTGAAAGGAGGGATTATTGGTTGTATGGAAATATTGTTAAAACTACTGAACCGATTTAAATGAAATTTGGTACACAGATAGTCTGGAGCCTGAGAAAGGACATAGGCTACTTTTTCATGCAAAAAAGGTTGTAAAGGGTTGTAAAAGGTTGAAAGGAGGGATTATTGGTTGTATGGAAATATTGTTAAAACTACTGAACCGATTTAAATGAAATTTGGTACACAGATAGTCTAGAGGCTGAGAAAGGACAGAGGCTACCTTTTAAAGCAGAAAAGGGTTGTAAAAGGTTGAAAGGAGGGGGTGAAAGGTTGTATGGCAGTATTGTTAAAACATATCCTTCCTGTGGGAAATTCGAATATAACGCGGGCGAAGCCGCGGGCGGAAAGTTAGTATAAAATACATGTTTAAATTAGAAGTTAGGTACTATCGGCCTTTATATCAGTACTTATATATAGATTTAGCTAGTCATCAACTACATATATTACACACAAAGAAGACGAACATATCGCATTAGCTGGTCAAAACTGCATCGAGGCATCAAATTAGAGCAATTGGTATAAATTCATTTAATCGCATAGTAATAGCGAGAAAGTGTGGCGGCCTGGCGTGCGCAGCTCGAATTACGGATCTGCGCGCGCCAGCGGGCCGTCGGTGCCGTACTCCCGCACCTCGAAGCTTGGCTCACGGGGAGGAGGAGGTCACCTACCTATTGACTCAGATACTCACCGGGCACGGCTACTTCGGTGAGTATCTGTGTCGAATAGGACGGGAGGGACCGACACATTGTCACCACTGCGCATCCGACCTGGATTCGGCCCGTGTGCTGGGCCTGGGCTGGCGGAGTGCCCCGCGTGGGCCTCCGAGCGCCGAGTCTTGGTCGCAGAGATCGGGCGAGATCTGTCTCCGCCGGCATTGATTGCGGCAATGCTGGCGGACGAGGGAGGTTGGAGGGCTGTGGCCTCCTTCTGTGAAGCAGTGATGCTCCAGAAGGAGGCCACCGAGCGGGGTCGGGAGATGACCGATCCCGCTCGAAGAAGGCGGCGCCGGGCTCGGTAGCACAGCTGCGGCGCCGCCGCGGGTCGCCGGCGGGCGCGAGGAAGTCACGACTGCTACGGCGACCCGGGATAGACCACGCCCCTTCCGTGGCCGGGGGGCGTCGTCGGTGGAGGAGACCGGGGAGGTGGTGTGGCCTTCCCCGAGGAGGGCTCCCCTCTAGGCAGGGGAGCGGAGGCTAGGGGTTCCCGGAGGTGGCTTGGTGTTCCCGGGGGCTCCCTACATGCCTGAGGAAGGCCATCCCTGAGGTTTTTAGTGGGTAGGCCTCCCCCTTCTGGGGAGGAGAGCCCCACATAACCGCCGGCTCGCCACAGCCGGAGCCAATTTAATGCATTTTCCTCAGGGGAACAAAAAAAAAAGTAGCGAGAAAGTGAAGACGTCGTTCCTCGTTCCGACTATATGTTTAGCTAGCGGAATGCTATCTCTTTTAGCCCCATATTTTCAGTATAATCTGTCTCATTCACTAATAATGTCGTGAAACTTCAAAAGTATGCATATGCATTGCAGGTCAGATTTTAAATGGTGCCCCGAATACATAATCTATAATGAAACGTCATTGTTACTTACCTGTATACATACTAACACAGATAGACTCCATGATTTCTGATAGACCGTCGCTTCAAAGCCCTTTACATGAGTGCTTAGAAGCATGGCTCAACGATAATTTGATGCGGGCTTAAATTCGTAATCTTTGTAAATGGATGATGACACAACAGATATTTTTATTTTATACCACGAGAGTGGTAAAAAGCCTATGGATACCTTCAACACCAGGAGCATCCCAAAATATCAACCCTTAAAGACATCAAATACATCTTGAAGAACCGTGTACTGTATTCATCGAGGAAAACTTCGGCAGGCTCATTCCACAGTTGAAGCGTAAATAAAGTTCCTTTAAAACCTCGCTTTGGGACTCCAGCATGTAGAAATGAACACTCTGTCGATGGCAAGCGTTGAGAAGATAGAATGTAGCCATTAGTCCATTCCACTATCAGCTCATAGTGGATAGTTTGAATATACATATTCCATAAAGCGTCAACTTGATATGTTTTATTGCTTATGTATTATGATCTACTATGATAATACGATGTTAGAATAACAAATATACAATATTATGTTTAGCTTATGACAACTATGTAATGTATTCCACATTAGAAATTATCTCATCAGAATCTTATCTTAGAAGAAAAGCTCATTCGACATAATTAAAAAACAAAACGAATTATATTATATTGTTCTAAAGATTTATGCTATATTGTTAGCTCACCTGTACTAATTTGCTCACAAGCCGGCGATATTTTTCTTGTTCTAGACTACCTTAATCAAATACAGCTGAGATCGCACTACGGAGGGTCGTTTGTTTTCTCTGCTTACAAATCACCACTAGACAGGGTTCCTTCAGTTCTTATATAGTGCGGTCTGAGTTTTGCATAGTAAATGCAGTAGGCAGTAAAACAATTATGATTTTTAGGCAATTTATATATAAATGAATTGATCGAAGCTAGACCGAAGATAGTATGACTATATTCAAGTTTGAAAATTGCATTTCATTTTGTTGTTTAATCGCCAATAGTCTTATAAACTCGTATACGTGTAGGTTGATTTAGTTACAATAATAAATAGTTTATTTCAACATAGAATATGTACCTAGCAATAATGTATTATAGGTAAATATTACTTAAAATCAATAATTGTATTTTTTTGGTATTATACAATGTAAATTTTCTTCTTTTTATTTGTACAACCGGAAGGTTAATTGATAGACAATATTCTATTACTATTCTGTTACTTTAGAATTAATTTCGTTTCTGTACATAAAATCGCATTAGTATTAGGTTCGTTTTTGTACTGTAAAATTTACAGGAAATATTTGTGTACAATAATATTATAAACAATAATATGAAATGGAGGTAAATTGACAAAAAAGAAATCATTTCAGGCCATTCCATCTTAAGCAGTTGACCGGATTCGATCAGACTCAGGGAGGCAGTTATCCCCAAAAAATAATTTACGATAATAAGTTTGCAGCTCTGGGCGTGAACGAACAATAAATCCTGGATTATGGCTCTAAAGAACATGTTACAAACAGGGCTGCTCTCGATAAAGTTTGTCTATAATGTATTGGCAATATTAGAAATTTGAAACTAAAAACATGTGGTTCCTAAATTTTCGGTATGTTGTTTTTCAGATGTTTGTCTTATTTACGCTACAAATATGTGGATAGATAAAAAAAAAAATTTAATTAATGGCATAATTGTTGTGACAAAAAAAACAGTACTATATTATTTGATTTACAAAATCTTATATAGGTAACTTTATAAAGCCTATCTACTTAGTTATACTAAATGAAAATAATAAAAATCTAATACCCAATATTTACTCTTTGTAGCAAAAGGTTGCAAAATTTTTTCAAATTATAAAAGCAATTTTCTAAAGCCATACTGTGATAATTTTCATAAAATTAATAAATTTAAGAATTTCATCCTTAAGAGAATCCAAGAGAATCCATTATTCGTCCTTAGAAGAATAAAGAATTTATTAAATATTTCTATATTTTTCAGTCTCGATTATTCTCTATAACTTACAGTCAGCAGTATACATAATTCTGGGTAGCAAAAAAAGGATTAATTTCCTGGTAGGTACTTTTAATTTAAATAAACAAGTTGTGAGGTTTCATACTATTAAATATAATTAATTATCATAAATTTTGCAATGAAAAAGTTATATATTATATATTTTTTGTAGCAGGATTTTGATGCCATTTTACGCATATTCACGAGGACTCGAAGACTTAGTCTTTTTCATTTCGAATCGGAAAATTGATGATGATATATTTTTGTACTAAAAATATAAGAATTTCATACTAATTCGTTCTTTTTTTTTTACAGGATAGGGCAGCAAACGAACAAACGGATCACCTGATGGTAAGCAATAACTGTTGCCCATGGACACCCGCAACACCAGAGGAATCACAGATGCGTTGCCGGTCTTCTAAAAAGGAATAAGGGGGGAAGGGGGGGTTGGGCCTCCGGTACCCTCACTCACTATTCAAAAATCTTTAGTTAATCTTAGGTTAATGATGATCTTTTGTAAGAAACGTAATTGACATTTGGTTTCATTTTACTACCAAGTTGAAGACAACCTGTTTTTTCTATTTGTCTGTTCTATTTTTACTAAGTTGTTATTTAAACGCTTGCACGGGGCCGCAGATCACATATGAAGCGCTGAGCTTAGCTATGATATATGTCTGGACACCCACGTAGAAGGTTTGAAATCCTGTAGATTTCTGGAACTTCAAGCGACTGAAATAAAATTTGGGAACCAGATATGTTTGATTCACTTGTATACCCATGTGGGTATACAAATTAATTAGCTTACATTATAAATTTATGTATACCTCATAAATTTGCGAAAATTTTGAGGTATAATTTCACAAAATTGATTATTAGAGTAAGCAATAGTCAACATATAAGGGAATCCATTATATTTGATCATTTAAGATTCACTACTACCGCAAACTCTATTATAGTAGTAATATTGATCAGGTTGTGGAATTGCAAATTCCTGACTAACGATTATCTCTCGATTTCTCTGACGCATGGAAATGGTTACGGGGTTTTTCATTTCTTTGCTAGAAAGTAATATTGCCTGGTAAGAAAACGTATTAGCGTTTACGTTCTCATCGTGCCATTATAGACTGAAAACTGAGAAATAGTAAAAAAATAGATGATCCTTATTTATTAGAAAGATTAACTTCAAGAAATGTTACTATTATTGACGTATTGTTACTGTTAATATGTTATGTAAATACGGTATCACAACTAGAGACTACTCACTGAGTAAATATATAATAATCATGTATTAAAAATACATTTAATATATCTGAATTATACTTTCTAATAAAACTATTGTAACTAATATGAACTATAAATAATGTAAATCCAAAAGAGGCCCTTGCAATATTGTGCTAATGTGCTAGCTCTTCGGTCTTCTGCAAATCTTGAAGTGGCTTAGAGCGTCTGGGTCTCACGGACTAAGAGTCGACGTCAAATATTGGTACGAAATAAGTTGTTAGGTTATATGAAAACATTATACATAATGCTTAAACTTAACATTACGTTGCAAAAATAAGTTTAATAAATTTGCTCATTGTTTTTTTTTTGTGATAAGGACAGGCATTTGACCTCGATCTCACCTGATGGTAAGTGACGATGAGGCCGAAGATGGTCCATGCCTGTCCAGATAGTGCCTATTCACTCTTACCTTATATTTAATATAAATTGAATAATTTGTTGGTATATTTAATACAATATTTTTATTGTGCGAAATAAATGCCTTTCCTTACATATTTCACTCAAATATAACGAAATGAGACCATGCGTTATAATATTTGGAATGATTCACGAAATTCTTTTGCAAGGAAGCATTTCGCTAAACTGTCAGCAACAAATATGCTTTCGTAGCACTCCGCTACGTAAACGTAACATCGCCGTAGCAGTTGTAGCAAGTATGTAGCAGGCAACATGTTATTCTGATTTATTTGTTTGTAGTAGAATAGTTTGTTGTAGTAGAATAGTCATAGGTGTCATAGGTCAATACTAATACATATTACAAAAGATTGATGGCCGTTTTCACCAACCTTGTCTTAGCTTAGGCGACACCTAAGTGACATGCTGTCACTTTTTGTATTAACTGAAAAGAGTGAGACAGCATGTCTCTTAGGAGTCACCTAAGCTAAGACAAGGTTGGTGAAAACGGCCATGAGTGAATTTGTAAATTCGGAGTATGTTCTGTTGCTAGTCATCCTATTTTGATTAAATTTAGTATGGGGATAGTTTAACATTTGTCATAAAGATCAGATATTTATCATTGCAAAATATCTTTCCTATGGATAAATCTGATATAATGCGCCCGCGAAGCTACGGGCATAAAACTTATAAATGTGTTATGTATATTTCTCGTTTTTAAACGCCTCTTGTGCGTATACATTTAATGGCTGTTTTTCTTTGTATGTCTAATTCTATATAATAATTAACTAATTTATTTAATTATATATTACATATTTTTTTTATGTACGCTATCAAATTCCGTCTTTATTGCTAAACCCTTTTTGCTATTGGGTGAAATGCTCGTAGACAGGTTGTTATGAAAGAACACACATATACCATTATATGTTTCTGGTTTATGCTTGAATTAGTTGAGGTGAATTCAATAACTAATTCCGTTAAACTCAAGTTTACCATTACAAATTCACTTCGTTGTTGTTGAAGCAAAGCGGAATAGCAACATTTGCAGTTGCTGTGAGAAACAAGTTTACACAAAAGCGCTTAACACGATAAAATTACTTTTTATGGTAACAACGCTAGTTACTAAAACTACATTTGCATTTGTTTATATACTTACACTATTTACGGAATGCGGTGTGTTAGTGTTCTACTTTTTATAATGCAACATGAATATTTTAGAAATTAATATACACATCGTCAACGATATGAAAGGTGTTATAAAGCTAGTTTAAGGTTAATATAATATAATAAGAATGTGAATATAAAGTGTGGTTCGTTTCCTATAATTGAATGTATTTTTTTTTAAGTTAAGTCAAAAAACGTAACGTAGGCGAGATAAAATCTTGTTAAAAGATAATAACGCGACTAGCCTCTTTATACGTAAAAGTATACGATAACTATTTAATTTGTACATTTCCTATATCAGGGGAACTCTGCGACGCTTTCTATCGCTTAGATTTCTATACATAGAACATGATTTTTCTTTTTATAAACGTCTAATACGAAGACTGCAAGAAAATTATGCACGGTTCTAGCAACTTTCGTTTTGTTGACATAAAAGGTCTTCACGTCTATTTTAAAAGAACTTAGGATTGTTAAAAGGGAGATCACACATACATAGGAACTCATTTTAACGTCACGCAAATTATATGCCATTCTTTTTCATACTATAATAGTAGTAGATACATCTTGTTTGTGATACCTACTGCAAACAAGCATGTGTGATTTTTAGATGCAAGGGAGAGAGTGGTATGAGAACAAAAATCTTAAAAAAAAAGAATGGTTGAAGTCCAGAACCACTAACCTCCCGGGTAGAACTGTCTTCAACATGGCTTCGGCCTATGGTCTCTCTCAACTGGTTGTACAGCCCACCCGTATACCAGACATAGAGAGCCATCAAGCTTCTCTGCTGGATCTACTGCTGGCTACACGACCTAGCGGATACAACAAGTATATGTAAGTATAAGTCAGCAGACTGGGATGGACTCCGGGAATTCTTCGGATCCTATCCCTGGAATCGGCTATGCTTTTCAATCCGCAGATCCCGACATTTGCGCAGATTGCGTCACGGAGACAGTGTTGATGGGAATGAAAGAATTCATTACCAGCGCCACTGTTTCTGTTGGGGGTTGCAGTCGTCCCTGGTATAATAATGCCTGCAGGAGGACTGCATACCGCCAGCAATCTGCTTTCAACGCCTGGGACAACGCCAGAAAAAGTCGAGATCCAGACTTGCCGGAGAAAAAGCGACAGTACAATGCCGCATACAGATCCAACAGGAAAGCTATTGCTGAAGCCAAGGCGGAACACGTGGCCAGGATTGGCGAGCGATTAGGAAGCTATTCCAGTGGGAACCGTGCTTTCTGGTCGCTCGCCAAAGCTGCGCAACAGAACTTCTGCCAGTCCAGTCTCTCACCACTGCGAGCAGCCGATAACAGTCTGCCCACAGTGCAAGAGAGAAGGCCAATCTCTTGGTCGAACTCTTTGCCTCTAACTCGACTATGGACGATGAAGGAGCCACACCACCTACCATCCCTTGGTGTGAAAGTTCATTGTCAGAAATCCGCATTACACAGCGCGCGGTCAGGCGGGAACTCAAGCTCCTGAATGTACATAAGTCGAGTGGGCCAGATGGCATCTCTGCAGTGGTGCTAAAGACGTGTGCCCCTGAATTGACCCCCGTATTAACGCGACTTTGCCGTCTTTCTTATCAGCAGAAAAGGGTTCCATCTTCGTGGAAGATCGCCCACGTCCACCCAATCCCCATAAAGGGTGACCGATCCGACCCGGCAAATTACAGGCCAATCGCGATAACGTCCTTACTCTCCAAAATTATGGAGAAGGTCATCAACACCTGCCTTCTACGGTACCTAGAAGAGCACCAGCTGATTAGTGACCGGCAATACGGCTTCCATCACGGGCGTTCAGCTGGTGATCTATTAGTTTACCTAACGCACCATTGGGCAGAAACTTTGGAGGGAAAAGGTGAGGCTCTCGCCGTTGGACTGGATATCGCGAAGGCGTTTGATAGGGTCTGGCATAGAGGTCTTCTGGCGAAGCTACCATCATATGGAATCCCAGAGGGACTCTGCAAATGGATAGCCAGCTTCCTGCATGGTAGGAGCATTAAAGTCGTCGTTGATGGCTACTGCTCGAAAACCATGCCCATAAACGCTGGCGTTCCACAAGGTTCGGTGCTCTACCCGACACTGTTTATTCTGCACATCAACGATATGTTGTCCATTGAGAACATACATTGTTATGCAGATGACAGCACGGGTGATGTGCGGTGTACCAACCACCAGAACGTCCCCCGGATGTCGCTACATGAAAGACGGTTGCAACTTGTGTCTGAAGTCGAGGACTCTCTAGGGCGAGTCTCGGAATGGGGTGTAAAGAACTTAGTCAAGTTCGACCCCACGAAGACACAAGTGTGCGCGTTTACTGCGAAGAAAGACCCATTTATCGTAGTGCCTCAGTTTCAGGAAGTCGCTCTTCGTATGTCCGAGTCTATTGGGATTCTAGGTGTGGAAATTTCAGCCACAGTGCAGTTCGGGAGTCATTTGGAGGCCAAAGCCAAAATGGCAAGTGAAAAATTGGGTGTTCTCAATAGAGCGAAGCGGTACTTCACGCCCAGTCAGCGTCTGATGCTTTATAAAGCTCAAATACGGCCGCATATGGAGTACTGCTCACACCTCTGGGCTGGAGCCCCCAAATATCAACTCGACCCTTTTGACTGTGTGTTCTTTATAGGCTCTTTAACGGAGAGTGCTCTGAGGAACTATTTGCAATGGTGCCTTCGTCACCTTTTTACCATCGCACTACCCGCCACCGCAGCAGAGTTCATATCACCTGGAACCACTTACCATCAGGTGGACCGGAATAAAAAAAAAGGCACGGATTTCGGCCGACCTCGATGTGCATGCGCGGGCCGCCTGGCTCCGGGACACAATGACGTCGATCTGCGACGTCTCCATGCCCCGAGTCAGGCCGCCCCGGCGGCGCTCTGCGTACTGGTGGAATGAGGAGATCGCGCGGCTACGGGTCGTTGTAGTAGCCGCGCGCCGCCAGTACGTCAGAGCCCGTTGAAGACGGTAAGCCTCAGTCGACGAAGTCCTGAGCGCCAGAAGCGCGTACGGAGCCGCGGCCAAGGCGCTCGGCGTCGCCATCGCCGACGCCAAGGCGCGGTCCTGTTGCGAGTTGCCAGGGGGACTAGAGGCGCCCGTACCGGATGGTAATGGGCAGGCTCCGACCGTGGGTCCCTCCACTGACGGACACCCTGGACCCTCTCGTCGTGGAAAGAGCGGTGGATACGCTCTTCCCGATGGTCCGGGACAGTCCCCCCGCCGCCCCTTCGCCCGGCCCTTGGTCGGACGACCTCTGGGTGACGGAGAGCGAGCTCGTCGGGGCCGTTTCGCGGCTCTCTGCGCGCAACACTGCCCCGGGACCGGATGGGGTCCCGGGAAAGGTGCTAGCGCTGGCGCTCAGGGCGTTCGGGAGCACGGTGAGGCAGCTCTTCACGATCTGTCTCTGCGAGGACGTGTTCCCCGTCGACTGGAAGTCGGCCAGGCTGGTGCTCCTCAGGAAGGAGAGAAGGACCGGCGACGTTCCGTCTTCGTTCCGGCCGACCTGCTTGCTGAACGAGGCGGGGAAACTCTTCGAGAGGGTTATCTCCGCTCGTATCAGCGAGCACCTGTCGCGCGCGGGTCCGACCTATCGGACTGCCAATTTGGATTCCGGCGGGGGCGATCAACGCTGGACGCCGTCCAGTGTGTTCGTTCCCTGTCGGAGTCCGTAGTCCGATGGGGGGAGGGGGGGTGGCATTGGCGGTGTCGTTACATGACATCGTCAACGGCTTCGGCACCCTCCCCTGGTACCACGAGCTGCCTCCCAGCGGGCCGTGGTCGGGGACTATCTGCGCGACGGGACGATCGACGTGATGGGACGGGACGGGATGGAAACGTCGAGGAGGGTCAAATGCAGCGTTCCGCAGGGGTCGGTGTTGGAACCCCTGCTAAGGAACTTGGCATACGACGCGGTTCTTCGCACCAGCCTTCCTCACGGTGTGAGTGTCGTCTGCTACCTTGACGACACTCTTGTCGTGACGACTGGGGCCGACTTCAGGCCGGTGCTCAGGCTTGCTGAGCTAGGGGTGGCATGTGTCGTGCGGGCGATCTGCCGTCTGGGTTTAGAAATAGCGCCTCACAAAACCGAGGCGCTATGGTTCCACAGCCTTCCGAGGCGCCGGGAACCACTCAGCTGCCGGATCCGGGTGGGTGACGTGGTGGTCCCGGTGGGGCTGTACATCAAGTACCTGTGCCTCACCCTGGACCACCGCTGGGGCTTCGAGGAGCATTTCGTGCGGTTGGTCCCCCGAGCCGAAAGGGTGGCGGGCGCATTGCATTGCTCGGTCCCCGAGATTGGGCTACTGCCCAATGAGGGATGGAGTTCGCCGCCTGTACGAGGGGTCATGCGATCCGTGGCCATGTATGGGGCTCTCGTGTGGTTGCAAGACTGCGTGAGGTCCCCCCGCTGCAGAGCTCTGCTACGGAGCTTGCAGCGGATAATGGCCATACGGATCGTACGAGGCTACCATACAATCTCGTACGAGGTGGCGACGGTTCTGGGACGCTTCCCCACATTCGACATCCTGGCCGACATGTACGCGGCGACGTAGGCGTCTCGGCGTGTCGTCGACCGGGGGAGCGCCCTGGAACCCGCGCACGAAGTGCCTAAGCGGGAGTGGCACTGACGGATTGTGGCGGCCTGGCGTGCGCAACTCGAATTACGGATCACCTCGAAGCTTGGCTCCACGGAAAGGAGGAGGTCACCTACCGATTGACTCAGATACTCTCCGGGCACGGCTGCTTCGGTGAGTATCTGTGTCGAATAGGACGGGAGGGATCGACACATTGCCACCACTGCGCATCCGACCTCGACTCGGCCCAGCACACGCTGGCGGAGTGCCCCGTGTGGGCCTCCGAGCGCCGAGTCTTGGTCGCAGAGATCGGGCGAGATCTGTCTCCGCCGGCATTGATTGCGGCAATGCTGGCGGACCAGGGAGGTTGGAGGGCTGCAGCCTCTTTCTGTGAAGCAGTGATGCTCCAGAAGGCGGCCGCCGAGCGGGGTCGGGAGATGGCCGATCCCGCTCGAAGGAGGCGGCGCCGGGCTCGGTAGCATAGCTGCGGCGCTGCCGCGGGTCGTTGCGGCGACCCGGGGGGGACTACGCCCCTTCCGTGGCCGGAGGGCGTTGTCAGTGGTGGAGGTATTGTAGCCTCCCCCGAGGAGGGCTCCTCTGTATCGGCGGGGGAGCGGAGGCTGGGGGTTCCCGGAAGTAGCTTGGTGTTCCCGGGGGCTCCCTACATGCCTGAGGAAGGCCATCCCTGAGATTTTTTGTGGTTAGTCCTCCCCCTTCTGGGGAGGAGAGCCCCACATAACCGCCAGCTCGCCACAGCCGGGGTACGCAACTTCTTCAGGGGGAACAAAAAAAATAAAAAAAGATACTTATATGAGTACATTAAATATTCGTTGTACCGTTTTATTATGAAAGTTCTCTTATATTTCTAGCAGCATTTATTCGGAGAATCAGTTAGTTGTTCATCCTAGCTATGATTATAATTATCAAGTTATAAGATTTATATGATAAGGTATCATTGTATCGAATAATTTAAATCTTGTGTTTACAAGATTATGGAATATCCTAGTATACTTATTTTTTAAAATTGAACTTTCCTAAAATAGGAGTTAACTTATTTAGAGAAAATTCTATGTTATAATAACTGCTAAGCCTCATTGCGAAATGAAGTTTTGCATTTCAAACAAAACAATTTTGTGAATAGAGCAGAAATGTACGAAATATTCTTAAGCATACATAAGAAATGAATAAAGAAATCGGCAAAATAGAACCACGTTATTTTTGAAGCCAGCTAAACACATATAATTCTTTTGAATCACGTGTGTTGGGAACGAAATATGCCTTGATTTACGAAGTTCATTAATTTCCACGTGAACGATCCAATGGAACGAAACTCTTGGAGTTATTATACAATACGGCGACAAGGGAGCGAGTACAAAGTTCAAAATGTTATTATTTGACTTCACAAAGAGTTCATACAACGTAGTATGCACAAAAGACAATGGATTAGGTCAGAGTTTGCCTCTCCTTGCTTCGTTAATTGCAAGTCGTGGCTGGGTACAAAGAATCACTTCGTACTTGGTTTGGGTATAAAAAATAGCTTTGGAGATGCTATTTCTATAAGTTTACATCTGTAGTTTTCAGTTGAAGTGATATTTATGAAGTCGGTTAGTTAGAAAGGGTATGTATATCAGAGAGATAGTGGGCTAAAATTGTTTCTTTCTTTATAGTTATTAGTATTTTTTTGTGTTGTTCCATTAGTAGCATTCAAACTTTTTCATTTCTATTTCTTAATAATACCCATTTCTGTTGTTTAAATTACTGGTATTAGAGATCTTTGTTTTATCAAGCCACCATACATCTTTCAATATATTTAAGTAAACTTTAAGTTCTAGTTTAAAGTTTATTTAGATAAATTAATAGCGTTTTTTAATTACGTAGATAGAGATAATAAAGTAAAATAAATAATTGTATATTTATTTTGATGAGATATTGTATTTAGGTTACCATATTATCTTTTCATTTTTTTTTTCAGGAAATTTTAGGATCCAACTAAATGAGTTCCTAGTTAACCATTTTTCAAAAAGTAAAATTGTAATAAATTTGTCTAGAGTGATTTAATACGTTGATTCCTTGCCTAATGAGGGATTTATGGTAAACAGTGGTATGTTTGGAACCATATACAATATTTATAAATTTGAGTAATTTGGTTGAAATAAGCCATTTTCTAACATATTTTAACCGTTGTTGTTATATGTATTTTAGACAGCATAAAAGAAAATGCACCGAGAAACTCATTTGCTGAGCTTCCAAGCATGTCATAAGAAGTATTATCCACCCTTCGGCCGTACAAAGATATTAGCTTCCGAAAAAGCTTGGTAATGAAGGACTGTGAAGCCACCGACATATAAATGTCTCATTACGACTAAAATGGTGGTAGGGGGTAGTGTGGCCCCAGAGACAGGAAACGGCCGCAGCTGAATAAGTTATCAGAGTAAAGAGCTCGAGGTAACATTGTTGTTTTGATTTGATATAAGCAAGTTTGTAGGAAGAAGGGATTCGTTTCTGGGATTCTTCTAATTCACAATTTTGTTGCTTTACAGTAGTTGCTCTTGGCTTTTGTGGTAATTATATGCATATGGTGAGAATAACATATATATTTTTATGATATTTACATAAAAAATATATTTTATAAAAAAATTGTTCGTAAACCTTTTGCCCTTTATAGCGGTAGTTAAAAATAATGGCATTTGCCTGAAAAGTCGCCAATTCAATTGCCTGTCTCAGGACCAAATTCTGTTTATTCACAAAATAATGTTAAATTATAAAATAATATTAAAAATTAAGTTGTGAGTGATTTTTAGTTACACAATAACTATTACTTGATCTACATTGACATATTTTTTGGCGTACCTATAGTAGTGTTTGTAATTAGTTTCTCAACAGAAATAATTGTAAACATCTCGATTAATCAATTCTTGTTAAGGATAGTTTGAAACCTATTTTAACTTAGGGAAACCTATTCATTATATAGGTTAGCGATATCGGATGATATGGATAGATAATTGAGTAGATAACTATTTATTTCTGCTAAATTTATTTGAAAGAAGTCAGAATTACTATAATGAATCCAAATCGTAGTTAAGTACGCCGTAAGCTGTAATGTGTGTCGTTGCATGGTCGTGGAGTTCAGGAAATGGTCGTTGGGAGATAAGTAACAGGACTGGATGGAACAAGAAGTAGATCCGGCTCTGTTATTCTGATGTCATGCAGAAGCTCTGCGTGAATTACAGCCTGACTTTAGGAACATTGTTAAATGGCCCGGAAAATAAAATGTGAGCAGCATTTTCTGTTTGTAATCCATGCTTTGGTAGTAATTGCTTTGGAAAATTCTTGCGATTGTGTTCGTAATTTCAATGTAATAAATAAATATTTTCTATGTTATTATAGCTTTGATTTGCAATCTCAATTGATATAATTATAAAGTTTCGTCTGAAGATAGTATGACGCTCAGAGAAGGATATATTTACCACGGAAAAGTAATTATTTACTATGGGAAAGTCGAATTTAATGCTAGTAACAACTTAGTGATATGGGTATACCAACATAAGGAGAGTTCATTATAAATAATCAATGGAATCTAAACAGTAAATGATTACACGATAAGAGAAAAGGCACGAAAAATAAAAAAAACAGAAATTTAATAATCTATTGATGTGGCGCTGTACTCCAACCTACCCGTATTGTGCGACAGGGAGTAGTTAAAACTGAATTGCTGATATGTCTGAATACACTAAAAATTGTTTGATTTTATTTTTTGTTTTTTTTTTATTAAATAATTCTAGGGAGAAAATTGTGGATTCTGTATTTTTATTTAAAATATGTCTTGCGTCTTAAGTGCGCACTAGGAAATGTAAAAGAAATTCATTCGCACTACGATTACATGCATGTTTTTAAATTTGATAGGATAAATTGATATAAAATTGAATGTTTTTGACTTAAGAATATACAAAGTTTTAGAATATTGACTTTATTTTCAGAAGTTAGAACGCCTAACTTGAAAAAGACAATTACAAATTGTTGTTTGCTCGCTTCGTCTAACTTAATTTTGGAAAGTTAAAATGACACTTATTAAATTATCGTATGCCTAAATAGCTCTAATAAATTAAAAGTACAGTGTTATCGTTTTGTTTGGATAAAATTAAGGTAAATGAATGATTCCATATAACTTTTCTAAAATTTTATTATGAGAGTTGGGTTGGAAAATTATTTGCTTTGAGGCTAGCTCTAATTAACGCGTAAAGTGTGTTAGCTGTGCTGACCAAATGCAACAAAAACGTTGTGAAATCAGAAAATCCGTATCGCACGAACGTAACATTCCATTGAAGTTGATCTTCGTTCGAAGGTTCGTGAAATGTTGAGACGCTGGCTGTTGTCCATTACCGTATTACACAATTTTTTTAACCGCATTACAAATCGATATCCAACCAAAATGGCCGCCAAAATAACGTTTGAAAAAATGTTCATTGTTTTGGATCTTTTGTAGATTTAACTTGTAAAATTTCTTTATCTTAAAAACTGAGTATTTTGAAGACGAGGGTAAAGACAACAAACAAATAATTCTAAATTTGTGTCGTTTGATCGTATCGCTTTCCTTATCTTCGATTTATTACGATTCGCACGAAAGCATAAGTGCGATCCGACTTATTATCTCAACCAAATTGCGATCGATGCGAAAGTGAATCATTACTAAAACCAAACTACTAGAGTTAAAATTAGTGCGATTGAGTTGAAGTCTATTAAATATTAAACTTATATATATTGAATAAAGAATATGCTGATTTTGATTTGACAAATATTTTATAGGCTTGGTTTTATTCTAAGCTTGGTTTTCATAATGCCGAAGCTATCACCGCTTTTTAAAATGCACTGTAAATAAGAGTTAACTATAGATAAGTTTTGTAATGTGGACGCTGCACAAGGTTAAATAAACGATTATGTTGGAACATACAAATAAATAAATATTTCTTACACTTATACCAATGGTCTATCCCAAAGTACGCTGTTTTCTGTCTTGTGTTATGGGATCTACGGTTACGGATAGACATATTTATATATTATACATATATAAATATATTTGATATATATTAACAACCATAACTAAGGTACGAATGCATTCATCACACAAATATCTGTCCCCACCAGGAATCATACTCGGGACTTCAGAGATGGCGACACGTTCAATCATTTTTGTGGTTTAAATTATAGAAGAGTGGAATATTTTGTCAAGTAAAAACTTGTTAATATTATATATAGTAAGTCTAAGTACGGTGAGATACAGTGAACTACATCCTAGTTTGGTATGTTTTTCCGTTTTGATTAGTAGAATATATAACTCTGAAGCGTATGTGACTTTATTGAGGAAAATAAATATACTTGCGCCCGTCCCGGTTTCGCACGGGTAGACATAAATAGGTAAAGATATTTAAGTTATAAGCATGCTAATTAAAACGACATAAAAATGTGTTAAAAAATCTCTAAATATTCAACGTCGCTTGCGTCCATTACGTAAGGAGCCGACTGCGCGAATGAGTTTTTTTCCCCTCGGGAGAGAGAGGTTGAGAATTCTCACGAGGAGCACGAAACGTATTCAGGATACCCCCGCAACGGCAAGTGTCACGGAGGTTATGTTGGACTCCTCACGACCGGACGGTCGATCGCGTGACCTATTCAACTAAACTCAGTCTTTTTTTTTTTTGTTCCGCTGAGGAAAATGCATTGAATTGCATACCCCGGCTGCGGAGAGCCGGTGGTTATGTGGGGCTCTCCTCCCCAGAAGGGGGAGGCCTACCCACTAAAAACCTCAGCGATAGCCACCCTCTGGCGTTGTAGGGGGCCCTCAGGATCGAGTGTCGCATCTGAGGACCCCTGGCCTTTGCACCCCTGGGTGCGTTAGGGGAGCCCTTCTCGGGAGGAGTGATCTTGCCGCCTCCTCCCCTCCAACCTCCTACGACGTCACCCCCGGCCATCCGGGGGTGAGGTCCCTCCCGGGTCGCCTCCACGGGCACGAACTGCGTCGCGCCCGCCAGTGAACCGTGGCGGCGCCTCAGGCCAGGCTATCTGGCCCGAGGCCGCCTTCTTCGAGCGGGATCGGCCATCTCCCGATCCCGCTCGGCGGCCTCCTTCTGGACCATCACTGCTTCACAGAAGGAGACCACAGCCCTCCCACCTCCCTCATCCGCCAGCATTGCCGCAATCAACGCTGGCGGAGACAGATCTTGCCCGATCTCTTCGACCAAGACTCGGCGTTCGGAGTCCCAAGCAGGGCACTCCGCCAGCGTGTGCTGGGCCGAGTCGAGGTCAGATGCGCAATGGTGGCATCGTGTCGTGTCCGCCCTCCCTATTCGACTGGACGGTAGGTGACTTCCGCCCTGCCGCAGAGCCAAGCTTCGAAGTGCGGGAGTATCGCACCGACGACGCGCTGACGCACGCAGCCCCCACGCTCTAGCTGCGCACACCAGGCTCTCTCGGCCCGTCGGTGCAACTCCCGTCTGTGCATTCCGTGCGCTGGTGCCCGGGGGACTCCCCCCGTCGCCCCCCGACCGACATGCCGCGGTGCGTTGTACATCACCGCGTACATGTCGGCCAGGATCTCGAAAGGGGGGGACCGCCCCAGAACCGTCGCCGCCTCGTACGAGATCGTACGGTAGCCTCGCACGATCCGTATAGCCATTGTCCGCTGCATGCTCCGGAGCAGAGCTCTGCAGCGGGAGGACCTCGTGCAGTCTTGCGACCACACGGGGGCCCCATACAAGGCCACGGACCGTACGACGCTCGCGTACAGGCGGAGAACACCATCCCTCGGTCCCCCGAGATTGGGCAGCAGGCGATGTAAGGCGCCCGCGACCCTCTTGATTCGGGGGACCAATCGCACGAAATGCTCCTCGAAGCTCCATCTGCTGTCCAAGGTGAGGCCAAGGTACTTGATGTAGGGCCCCACCTGGACCTCCGCGTCACCTACCCGTATCCGCAGCTGGGTGGTTCCCGGCGCTTTGGAAGGCCGTGGAACCATAGCGCCTCGGTCTTGTGCGGCGCTATTTCTAGACCCAGCCGGCGGATTGCCCTCACGATAAACGCCACCCCCAGCTCGGCAAGCCTGAGCGTCTGCTCGAAGTCAGCCCCGGTCGTCACGACGAGAGTGTCATCAGCGTAACAGACGACACTCACGCCGCAAGGAAGACTGGTGCGAAGGACCGCATCGAACGCGAGGTTCCATAAGAGGGGTCCCACAACTGACCCCTGCGGAACGCCGCATTCGATCCCTCTCTCCGTTTCCGTCTCGTTCCTTCCTTGACTTCCCTTGATCGTCCTGTCGCGCAAGTAGTCCCCGACCACGGCTCGCAGGTAGGGAGGCAACTCGTGGTGGTCGAGTGCCCCCCTGATGGCCTGCCAGGGGAGGGTGCCGAAGGCGCTGACGATGTTTAAAGACACCGCCAGAGCCACCACCCCCCGGTCGGACTGCGGACTCCGACAGCAACCGCACGCGCTGGACAGCGTCCAACGTCGATCGCCCCTGCCGGAATACAAATTGGCAGTCCGACAGGTCGGGACCCATGCGCGACAGGTGCTCGCTGATACGGGCGGAGATAACTCGTTCGAAGAGCTTCCCCGCCTCGTTCAGCAAGCAGATCGGACGGAACGACGACGGAACGTTTTCGGTCCTTCCTACCTTCCTCAGCAGCACCAGCCTGGCCGATTTCGAGATGGTGAACACGCCCTCTCTGAGGCAGCTACTCAGTGATAATGTAGCTTTCTAATGAAAAAAGAATTATTAAAATCGGTCCAGTACTTTTTGGGTTTATTCGGTACATACAAAAATACAAATCTTTCATCTTTATAATATTAGTGTTATACAGTTTTATGTATCGAAAGTGCATTACTATAATGTTAAACATATGACAAAGACAACAAAGAAATATACAAATATATAAAAATACACAACTATAACATGTCTTAGGCGCGAGACACACGTACCGGACTTTAGGTGAGAAGCGATTATTTCACGTTCAACATTAAATGTATTAACAATAAATGTGTCAACGTGGTGTGGCGCGTAACACGTATTGTACGCTGTACAATGGCTCTTCCAAGTCCGGCGTCTATCAAATCAAATCAAATCAAATCAATTTTATTTGCATAAAACATGGTTGTATGTAACAAGGTCATATAGTTTTTAGTTCCGCACATTTCGCCATTTTATACAGCATGCAAATATTATAGTTAAAATGTAGTGTTACAATATTAAACTAAAGATGAATTGTTAGATTATTCTTACATATGTCACTTGAAATTGAAAATTGTTAAATTGTATAATATCATAAGTTTCTATTACTATATTTCTATTACATGTTCCTCAGGTGTCAGGGTATTCTTATTATATGTCACATAAATTGAAATTAGGTTAATAATTAAATAATAAATATGTAGAACTATGTATTGTCCTAAATCATTATATTATTGTTGTTAATTCAATTGTATTTCATTTATTTTATATTACAATTGTCATTTTATTACGTATTCTTTTTATTATTTTCTTATTATTTGTCACGAAAATCCATAAATTCTTTAATAGAGTAAAAACATTTTTCACTAAGCCATTTTTTCAAGTTAATTCTAAAACGACTAAGTGGCAGTTCTCTTAATTTTTTTGGAATTTTATTGAAAATTCGAATCGTTGCACAATAACAATTATTTTTATATACTTGTGTTGACATCATTGGAAGTTCTAACTTAGTTTGATCCCGTGACAAGTATTTTTTGTTTGTACTAGATTTTATAAATAACTCTGGATGTTTTTTAACAAACATACCTACCTCTAATACATAAAGTGAAGTTAATGTAAGTATGTTGAGTTTCCTAAAAAGAGGCCTACAAGAATCTAATGGACCTGCACCACATATTGCTCTGACACATCTCTTCTGTGACAAAAAAGCCTTATTGACATGACAGGAATTACCCCACACAAGCAATCCATATCTTAAAACTGAACCCACATAACCATGATAAGCCATCTTAGAATTTTTTTCATTTGTAACTTTCCGTATTTTTTTAAGCGCATAAACAAATCTATTTACCCGACCACACACAGTTTTGATATGTTCTAACCAATTACAATTTTTATCTAATGTTATGCCTATAAATTTTGCAGTGTCTATTTGTTCAATATCATGGCCCTTATAGCTTATTGTGAGATTTTTAGCTGTGCTGTTATAATTTCTAAATTGTAAACATTTTGTTTTTCTTAGATTAACAGATAGATTATTACCACTGTGCCAATGTGTAACATCGTCAATTGTGCTATTTATTGATCTTTCATAATTGGTATTTTCTGGTATAAGTATAGATATATCGTCTGCAAATAATGTACATTCATGAGTGGTAATTTTTGGTATGTCGTTTATATATATCAAGAAAAGGAGAGGTCCCAAGACGCTTCCCTGTGGGACACCGCATCTGTTTATTTTATAGCAGATCTATATGTGCCCAAGGTTTGAGTTTTATCGACACGATTTATTTCAACACATTGTTTCCTATTCTTTAAATAACTCTCGATCCAGTTTATTGCTTGACCTCGAATACCATAGCGCTCGCATTTTTCCAGTAAGATATTGTGGTTCACAAAATCGACTGCACTGGTCATATCGAAGAAAATTGATGAAACCTGTTTTCTTTTATCTAGGTTTTCAGTGATACGTTTAAGCAAAGTAAAAGCAGCTAGAGTTGTAGATTTATTTTTCCGGAATCCATTTTGATCATTAGTTAAGATATTATTTTTGTTTAGAAAGCTAGTAATACGACTGTGCATTAGCTTTTCATATATTTTTGAAATTATTGGAATTCGAGTAATTGGTCGATAGTTAGCGATATCTTTTTTGTCATCTTTTTTATGAATCGGCTTAATAATAGATTTTTTGAGCTTGTTCGGGAATACACCACTACTAAAGGACATGTTTATCAAATGACTCAGTACCGGCGCAAGTTCCTGACTACACATTTTTAGTATTTTGGTGGATATATTGTCATAACCTACAGAATTTGTGTTATTTAATGAATTAATTGCTTTTATTACTTCGCTTACTGTACAAGGTCTTAGAAATATTGAAGAATTAATTGAGTCAATTTGTTTATAATTTGGATATTTGTCATTAATTTTATTAGTTTTATTTATGTAATAGTCATTAAATATGTTTGCAATATTAGTTGGATCATTTATAATATTCTTGTTATATTGAATCATTTTTATGTCATGGTCACGCATATCTTTATTTTGTTTATTACCAATTATTGCCCATGACGCTTTACATTTATTTTTCGCTTTCATGATAAACTTGCTATTTTCTATTCTCTTAGACAAATTAATACATTTTTTAAGTTGTCTATCATACTTTATATATTTTAATTTAATATCATTATTTTTGCGATTATTATAGCATGCATATCTTAGTTTTCTTTTAGTTAGAGTAGATGCTTTTATACCTTTTGTCAACCACTTAGGGCAACTATGCTTCGCTCTAATCTTTATTCGTTTAAATGGAAAGCATAATTCATACAGTAATACTAAGTCGTCATGAAATATGTTAAAGGCTTTATTACAGTCTTCTTCGGTAAATGTATCGGACCATGACAAGCAAGAAATATATTTCTTAAATTTCAATATATTATCCTCACCGTAATCCCTCCTCCTTATATACATATATGTAGGGCCTTGTTTATAGGATGTAGGGAACTCAAGGCTTTGGCCAGTATTGTGGTCTGATAAGTATAGATTGTGTACGGCCCCCACGGCATACCCCATGTTGCTAATAATATGGTCAATACAGGTAAGTTGACGAGTTGGCAAATTTATGTGTAATTGTAAATTGTGAGTTTGTAGGATATCTCTAAGTATGTCCGCTGATGAGTCCTTTTGACTAATAGTATTTATATTTAAATCCCCTGCAATTATAATACGTTTATTATCTTTTAGGTCTAATTTATGTAGAAGCAGTTCCAGTTTATTAAAAAATATCTGAATATTAGATTTAGGTGTCCGATATATGCATATAACAATACATTTAAGCGCTGGTATAACGACTCCACAGCATTCATAACATCTTTCACTGGAAAATTCATCGCACACTTGTAAGGGTACGCTATTTATATATTTATCTACCAAAATGCAGACACCACCACGTTTTTCAGTTTTCCTCGAATAGTAACTACCTAGATTATAATTTTGTAAGTAAATATTTGTCTCATCGCCTTGTTTAACAAAAGTTTCAGAAAAACAAAGGATATTTATGACTTTTTTGTTATTTTTAAATTCATTTAAGCATATTTCTATCTGATCCAATTTATTTAGAAGTCCTGCTATATTTTGGTGCAACAATGTGCAAGTACTAGAAATTTTTTGATCTGTGGTAGTTCTATTAAGGCCTTTTCCACAGAAAAAACCTATCAGGTGCACTATGGTGTGGTGTACTATCTATTAATTGATTAATAAGACTTTTTGTGGATGGAAAATAATAAGGAATAGTTCCCTTCTTCGGCGATATTGTTTTGTGTGTCTTCTGTAAGGCTTGCACATCAGAGAAACTCAAATACTTCTTTTTATAGTATACATAATCTAGCATGCAGTTAATTTTACAACAGGTATCAACCAAGTAATGCTTTTTATGAAAAAAGTGTGGGCCTACATTTAAAAAAGTACAGTTTTCGAAGTTATGACAAATAGATTTTAAAGTATTATTCAGCATAATTTCATTTAGGTACTTATTTTTCAATATATTTAATATCTATTAGTATGCCTTCACCTTACAAATTTACATATATAATTTTCTGGTAGAGACTTGAACGGAGAACGTTTGCTTGGGTACTTCCATCTTATCTATTGATGCCATAATACACCAGTTACCACATTGCAGTGTTCCGGTTTGAAGGGGTTCCGGATATGCTAGTGAAATTTCTGGACACTGTAAATTTACATTTTATGCCCAAAATGGCAACATAATACTGTCGTTTTTGTGGGAGTTTGCGGTAGATATAAAATATACTAAAGTGGACTCTAATCCCTAACAAATAGAAGGGAGTTCTGCTTGTTTGTCTATGTAGTCTTTTGTGTATAATATTTTTTCACAAAGCTGATATTTTTTTTAAACAAGAGTATTGAAGCTCACTATATATTCAGTGAAATAATTAACTTATAATTATGATTATAATTATTGAATTAAGATAATGAAATTGAATCATATTTCTCTGTCCTATATTAGGGCGATTGAGTCTCATTGAATCAAGTTAAAATAGCGCAGTATGCTCGACTTCACATACACATTTGAATTGTGCCACTATATCTTCCTTTGTCGCAGAAAAAAATATACATATGAAATCCGAAATCGTAAAATATATTTGTATAAGGTACAATCGATTTTGAGTCTCTGGAACTTTCCGATTCCAATGCCAGTGCTAACTGCAACACTACAACGCTACCGACAACATTGTTTGATGAAATTGAAGACTTTCCCAATTCGCAAAAACATTCTGTTTTTTTCCTTCAACTCTATAAACACATACGTACATGGTTGACATTGACCCGACCCCGAGACGTTAGGCTGAGGTGAGAAATATCCACTTTTTGCCAATTTTTATAAAGTTGTAAAATAACAGCTAGTAAGCCGAGCCTATTGCCACTATCTAGGTTTTCTCAGAGATATTATTGTGATAAGTTCCTCTTGTAGGTTCATATGATATGAATGTAATGAAAGAGTGATTCATATATCTGTAATCCGTAATTGCACAAACAACTTTCAGTCTTTAGACATCGTAATACCTCACTAAATAAGCTCATCATATAATTTTGATAATTAGTATAACGCCGAAGATTGGTTGTTAACTAAATAAATTCAGGAGAAGGCGCCCTGTACAACAATACATTTTAATTAGATGTACCACAAACCACTAATAACATGGATAAGTGTTGACGCAGTTGAGTAATTATTGGCGCTAGTACTAATTACAAACTAGTTGCTATTTGCTTCGATACATCCAGATGTGTGGGCAATTATTGTGTACGTAAGCCGTTGGGTTAGATTTATTACGAACTGGCTTTTAATACGCGGCTTCGTCTGCATTATCGAATATTCTCAGAGGAAACAGATAGTTGCTCGTAAAAAACGCAAGAAATATTTTCAATATACCGTATTTATAGTTTAATCTATTTGACCAACAAATATTCCCATCTTACAAGAAAATTTCATCTGCATAATTCACATTGTTAATTTAAAATAGATTTAATATATATTAAAATATGTATCAATATCCACTTTGAAATATTTACAGATATTATGATAATTGACTGAATATAAAGCATACTTAAAAATTTGAATTTATGCCTTTGCAATTGCTTTTTATTTAAAAGTGACAAATACACGTACTTATATGAAAAAGAAAAGATGGGTGCATATAAAGAACTTTTCTATAGGTGTGTGCAAATTAAACACGTTCAGTTTGTTTTCACCCTGTATCACATCTCGATGCACGCTACACGCTACGTGTATGCAATACATAATCATGAATTATCATTTTCGATAAATTGACGGAAAATCAATTTTACCTATCTGTTCATGGCGTTATCTAAATTAATACCGCATAATGTTATTTTGTTTGTTGCCATCAAAGCTTTTGGTATTTTTTATAGCAACAAGTAGACGGGAAGTTATGGTTATCGTCCCACATCTTTCACGGACAAAAAACGAAGCGACCCAACCATTGATATTTTATATAATAGGAGGGCCGCGTAGGTCGACTGCAATATAATTTGTGAATATAGCGGATGTCCGCGTATACTGTTCCGTCAGCCCTTCGCAGTAAACGTTTCCTCAGCGGGTGCCAATTTTAAAGGGCAACAGGAATACAATACGAAACTCTTCTTTACTTACATACAAAAGTATATGAAGAGTCTTCATTGAAATTATTCGTATACGTATTGAGGAATTCTGAAAAATATTCTTTTGAAAAGAAAGCTATGAAAATGTTTAACAAGTTTTTATGTTTGCGCAAATATATTTTATTCTAATGTGTTACTGTTCAGAGTAGCATAATTATAATAAACATAAAAAAAAAATTAAGGTATAGGTTATATTTATATAATGAGTGTTTGTCCATACGAATACAAATAAGGTTCGATAGATAGATAGATAGATAGATAAAGCATTTATTAAATTCTGCAAAATACACATAAATATCTAATAAAACAATGGTAATAATTGAGAAAAAAACAAAAGTACAATTAAACACCATAAATATATGTATGCTGCAGAAAGCAAAAGGTCAAGGCTCAGCTAAATATTTGCCTAATTTAGACAAATAACTGACTTTCAGCCATCACCTTTTTGAGTGAGTACAGTTTTACAACATGAGCACATAAAATTAATGAGCGAGAAAAATATAAATATAAAAAAGAGCCTCATGAGGCTATAACTATCGTGGTCTCGATAGAATAATTATTACAAAGTGTCAAATGAGTACGAATAAATCTTTAATTTAAAGTACTTTAAATAAACATAATTATACTTATATAAAGTATATATATTAATACAAAGATATGTGCAAATACAAAGATAAGCACAGAAAAAACCTAATTTATCCACCATCTACACTAATATTATAAAGAGGAAAGATTTGTATTTTTGTATGTAAGGAATAAGCTCAAAAAGTACTAGACCTATTATAATAATTCTTTTTTTATTAGAAAGCTATCACTAAGTAACATAGGCTATATTTAGTACTAGATTACTAGAGAAATCTTTATAAATTATTATTAAAACCAACCGAATGTGTAAAAAAATTAGCCATAAAATGAATTTCATCGCATACGCTGCGAAGAGTATTAATGATGGGACAAAAAAATGTTCGACAATATTATAGAACATATCAAATCTACAAAAAACTTCGCGAGACCATATGTCTAACTATTGTAGTTACGTCACTATAACTACTTTTTTACATTTAACAAATTGATAGAAATGCCGATCATAATCAGATCGTGTTATCCACACCATTTATAAATATTTATCCAAATAAATAATTTAATATTCAAGATTGTCTCAATATCTGATGATTACTTTTTGAATTATTGAAATCGGACATTCCATTCAAAAGATATCATGAAATTAAAATAAAAATACATGCCGCCGGCGGCTGCCACGCAGAGCATCGAGTAACTAATTCGATGAGAGAGGGGCAGTACGGGAGAAGGGGGTGCATCATTATGAACTAGGTAGCCGCGCGGTTCATTCGCGTCTCCATCCAAGACGTAGGGCCCTTATGGCCAAGGCTAGGCTAAGTTTCGTTGGTAGGTCACGCGATCGGACCGCTCCGGTCGTGTGGAGTCCAACATAACCTTCGTGACACTTGCCATTGCGGGAGTATCCTGGGTACGTTTCGTGCTCGTGAGGATGCCTAGTGAGGATTCTCAGCCTCTCTTTCCTGAGGGAAAAAAATCATTCGCGCAGTCGGCTCCTTACGCAATGGACGCAAGGGACATTGAATAGTTCGAGTTTTTTAACACATTTTTATGTCATTTTAATTAGCATGCTTATAACTTAAATATCTGTACCTATTTAAGTCTACCCGTGCGAAGCCGGGACGGGCTGCTAGTATATGTATAAAGATGTAACAACTGAAAACTGTTCGGCTGAGGCAGCTACCTCCCCTGCAGTTCAATCAAGCAATTAGTATATATATTAATCAATTAAGCAATAGTATTGATTCAATCAAGCATGGCCATTCAAAGACAGCATGAAATTTATTCTAAAGTGTGTTTTTGTGGCTTAAGCAATAAAAATATATGGGTTAATTATATCGCTGGTAATAGCTACTCAGATAATTTTTTATTTGTATTTAATTTAACACAATACAAACCCTAAACCAAGTTTGCTCAGTTTGTTGATTAAAAAGTTGATGGATGTTTCCATCGAAAATAGAATTTGTTGAATTATTAGAAAGAGTTTCAGTTTATAACGTGATGGATGTCGATAGTTCCGCCGGTAACTGACAAGGTCTAACGTATAGCCCTGACTCTGACAAGTCGGCTCGTATTTACAATTCAAAACAGAATTTATACAGTTATATTGACCTGTATTATACACGTATGTTGGATTGCAAGTTTAATGAAAATAGCTTTGGTTTAAAGCACTGCTCTTCTTAGACGCGTGTCCAAAGAACTAGTTTTATTAGAAAAATTATTTTGGGGATCAAAAAAAGACGCGATTACTTAATATAACTGATACGAATTAGCTATATATTTCATTATTTTTAATTAGTTTTATTTTCTTATCAATGTCATCGTTAAGACAAAAACCGTACAATAAGTGGAGAATCAGTGTCAATTTAAAATTAAAAGAAATATAGAAAATAAGTAAATACATATTAAATTTTCCTAAGTGATTATGGCGTTGTACACGAACAAGTTGAAGAAAAACGTAAAAAAAATTGTATTACTAAATTATATTTTTTTAATTTGAACTAAAATACTTACATATAAAATAATCTAATAACAAAACATTCAATGAATGTTCTAAGTAATACATGGTCTAACAGGTTCCATTGTTGCCGATCATAAGCTTTGATATGGGTACTTTATCCGTCAGGAAATTTTTGATTATTTAAAATTACGTTACCGCTGTTAAAAATTATCGCTGCAGTTAGATTTTATCATCTGTAGGGAAAGAATTTTATTTAAAAGTGGTTCTTCTGGAATAAAGTAATCTACAAGCTATGCGTGGTCATCGCTGGTTAGTGCTAACATGCTTCTTGTCTCCACTTCCAGAAACTTATCACATCTGTATCACTGTGTCTGTACAATCTACAACAGTGCTAATTGGAACTATCTAGAATGGCAAGCATGGCAAGGGCCACGGGTATATCTGGCCAATGTCACAGTTTTTACCTACCTGGTACAATTTAAGGCGTGCGGCATAAAGTGCTAACATGTGATGAAGAAATTATTATTCAATTAACGAAAGCATACTTTCGTACAACAAAGTACTGTTCACTCAAATATTGTATTGCTCCGTAATTCAAACGTATTTAATGTACACTGCACTCTTAGTGCTGATATGCACAATGTTAAATTTAGTGCAATAAGTTTCATTCTTGTTGTGGTCGATGAGATGAAATCCGTGACTAAATTATCGGAGTAGGATATATACAATAATGATTAAGAATAGTACCTGGTATTATACCTGGATTAAATGTACACTATATATTTGGATTTCAATGTCTAATAGATTTGTAATCGATTTTGATTAGAATTAAATCAAATGGAAATAAATTGATTATGTCACTGTATTTAAATGAAAGATTTTCTCAACTCAGCTGAGGCTGTCTTGAAAGCGTTCATCCAAGTGTACTGTTTAAATTCGCGGCGATCGCCCAGGCTGGCGTGATTTCTTCCGTACACCACTCACGTAAAACTCTACCCCGCACCTGCAACAGACGGCTTGTCGCAATTAATAAGATGAAGCGATTTTATATATTAAAAAGACAATACAAATTATTATTAACAATTTATGAGTTCGTGCAGCTGAGAAATATAATTCTTCATAATTTGTTTTTCTTTATAAAACGGTGTTTCTCATCGGTATGTTTTCACTACACGGTAAAAAATTATATATCTTGATTCAAAAGAATATGCTATAGTAAAATGTCTTGAATTAAGAATATGTATTTCTTGAAATTTTTAAATTATATATTAAACAAATGTTAACTAAATAGTATAAAATTTTGTTACAATTTTGTTTAAAAATCTTCGGGAAATCATCATTAGCAAGCCTTTTGCATATTTTAACTCTTTTATTTATATAAATCTTACTCCAAAATTGTTGAGATGTTCGGCATTATCAGCCTCGACAGACGAACTAACTGGTGATTATAAATATTATAGGATGCAGAATCTCATATATTTATGGTTGAAGTACACTTTATTTTATATTATTCTTTTATATTGTGGCAATATTAACTGGAGTTCGATTCACCAGATTTTGGATATAAACTTACATACATATGTACACATACCTATTTGCTAGGGGGGTAGGCAGAGATCACAGATGTCCACTTGCTAAGACATCTAAACATACTTCCCTAGCTTCCTCCACTTTCATGAATACTATCATGCACGCTCATTGGTTACGGGTACTCTTAACGTGACCTTCTTTCCATTATCGTTTACCGTCACTTCCTCCTAAAGCTCTCATTTCTCTTTTCCGCTTTTAGTTTTCTTTTGTCTCACCCAGCATTCATTCCCATACATGAACTTATGGACCAGCATACTTCCAGTTAACTACACAACTTTAAGTTGTTTAGTTTCCGCTGTGGACTTCAAACTTACACCATGTCATTTTCACCTGTGTAATACTTATTTATACCTAAACGCGTGTTCATGTATGCGGGTACTACCATTTCAGAGCCGATGTGTTTGCATTTTGGTGGAAATTTCCGGAAATATATTTTTGGCATAAATATAGTGCAATGAGATGGTCATGCATTTTACATCGCTGCGGTCAGTGGCAGTGCAAAATTTTCCGCAAGCAACATTTTGTGAGGAATTAAACTTCAATAATTTTGCTGTTCGAAGTCCGTTGTAAATTAACAATGTAAAGATTAAATTTATTTAGTTTAATATATTTTTTAAACTTTAGTTTTAAATAGGTTATGTAATAACCAGTAAACAACCCATTTTGAGAATGAAGTTTTCTATTCTAATAAAAGATCACAAGTTTTCAATTACGAGTATATTGGTGTATTCAAGTAAACCATCTTTATAATTTGAAATTTCTTTTATCTAGATTTCTATAACGTTTGGATTTGCGTTGGTTATATACATCGCCTTTTTATGCTGTATTTAGGTCGCGGCAGCTACTCGGACCTGTCACCTTTCCGGTTTTTATTTTTCCACCACGATGACCGTCACGTCCTTCGAGCGATGTGTTAAGGTTTACGATTTTGTGAGTTATATCAGTCACCTTGGTTCTAGATACAAACATTCCGAATAATGTAAAATAGGTATTAATGAAAAAAAAAACCTAATATATATAATTAGCCTAATATTTTGTATTATTCAACAATTGGTATTGCATTTAAAAAACTTTTCATTACAAATATACGAAAACACATTATAATATTCGAAAAGTCAATCCAAGACAAAATACGAAGAATGCGTTATATGAAATACTTCGGAAAACATTAATACTGTACTAAATATGGGAAAATACGTGTTCCAAGTATCATTAATTACAACAGAGAGATACTCATTTGTCATAAGTAGAAATAACAGATAATTTGTTATGATCACGCGATACCTGTGTTTTCCTAAATCACGTATTGGAAAGAAATTATTTGGCTTTAGAATGAACATTGAAGTAGGTAATATAAATAAAAGTAATGGTATTATTATTTATTACATATTAGAGACGAAAAAGTCCATACATATTTTCATAATGAGCAAATAAATTCAACAACATTTTTATAACTTAAACTCTAAAAATCACTATTACGAGTATCATAAGAACTATCTTGAGGAGAATGTCTTTCGTAATTCTTTAAACATTTGATTTTGATTAATATTGCATTGCACACATAGAGTGTCCAATTACTAGCATGATCCAGAGTAATGCTAGTTTGGGGCAGAAATAGGTAAGACACAAGCATAGGACCTTAGTAGTTTGTCTACAGTCAGTTATCTACAGTATATGTGCATTGACATATCAAGCATTACACTGACAGCACTCATACAGTAGTACACATTACCAACAGAATACAAGCCATTTGCACATACATGGATACTATGCGCTATTCCCATTGGAATTAACATAAAATTGCGTTAAACTTGGGTATTAATATATCACCTCTGTTCTGCACCCTTAACACTAACGGCAGTGTTGTGGGGAGTAACTCCAGCGTACCCTACAAATAAGTTGGGTCTAGCGAGCACTTTCCTGGGGCAATTTATGAAGACTATCAAGAAGTGTTCATATTCCCATTGCGTATACTTAGCTAAAGTGAAACAACGGCTGATTCATATTAAAAATAGTTCGAATTTTATCTATTTTATTCGAATTTCGTCCCTTGCAAGATCTAGGAACATTCGAGAACATTCCAATATAGAGTTACGTTACAGTTTTTGGCTTGGGTGTTAATAGAACATCTCTGTCCAGCACGCCTAACATCTGGAGAGTATGGATAGCACTAGGGCTGTATTTATCGTTGTAATTGGCTTTTATTTCTGCGGTATCGTACTGCATTTACCGTAGTAACATCCACGGGCAGTCTGTATTTACTAGGCTTGATTCCGTGGTAGTTTGTATTTGTAGTTGCAAAGGTATATTGGAATCGAGTGAGAGCAAAAAATCGAGGCCAGCGACAATATTTGCTGTGTGCTGTTTGTAATATTTGTAATTCTCAGCTACAACGCACTTATGGAGGATCAATTGTCTCTAATAAATTTATGAGGATGAAGATATTTTTTTAAACTCTTAATTTTACAACCTCCTATTAACTACCAAATGATTTAGATTATGTTTTTACGAAAATCCATAGTTTATACTTTTATTACCATATAAATGTCACGACGATGCCTATTAATAATTGTTTCTTTTGCTTATCATGGCATTCACGCGGATACTAGGCAAATATTTTTATCAAACAAGTTCCCTGTTTTCTGTTTTACCCGCGTTATAACAGATTTTGTATTAAAGTGTGAAATTATATACGTCTTTACCAATGTTTCAAAACTAATCATTTTTAATTTTCTGAGTCGCAAACTATTGCTACATCAAGTTTCATTGAAATCAAATCAGTAGTTCTGTAGATTAAGACCTGAAGACCCAGGCTTACAAAATATATAAGTAAGTAATAATAAAATTGTATCTATTACGTAGTCAATCTATCGCTCCAAAACCAATGTCCCTATTTCATATATATTAGAAGATTACAGAAGAATATCAAGTTAAATATTACATATTATGTACGCGGCTGTCGGCGGCGGACGCGAAAACTTTCTAGATTCCGCAGACTCGGGAGGATGGCGGGAGGGGGTTCTGTCGGTTTTTATTCCTCTCGTACAAACAAACTTGTTTACTTTAAGTGTTGCAAATCAAACGTCACACTGGGAAACTATTGGAACAGATGCGTCGATCTATTTTGGAAAGTTACCACGCTTTTCAATGGTATTTAAGTAGATATTGTTGTGGCGATCATCACTGGCAAATTAGACGTCATTGACAGGATCTTCGTAGAGCCGATCTGGTCAGTCACACTCGATGACATATGTCGTGTCTATTAATTTATGTTGGAAAAATAAATGATGGACACTTGGGTCACAGCTGCCGGGTTTTCTTGTAGAATTATATATAGTTTACTGGTCATCAAATTATATTTCTGTACATAGTTTTTTGCTAATATATTAGTATATAGTAATGCTACGTTTTGTGCTTTACGTTCCTGTATATAAGTAATATGTTCTGATAATAAATATTGATGTAGTATATTCAACATAGGCCCATACTATATTACATACTGGTAATCCCGACCGAAGGAACACAGAAAACCTTATTTTTTGAATTGAAACGACTACTGCTGGGGAATTTCAAGCACATAACTGGTTGGTTGTTAAATTTATAACGGTGAGCGATTGTTATTATTTAAGATGAGTCAAGTAGAAGTCAAAGATGAAGTATTACGTGTAGCAATTCGTGTACCGCCCTTTTGGCCTGAGCATACCTTTTTTATGTTTAAAGCATTGTCGGTAAATGCGTGCATAATTAATAGTGTTTCAACTAAGGGACTAATTAACAATATTTTAAAATGAAATAATTTGAAAACAAACGAAACAGTGAAAATGCAAATTTTTATTTGAATACTTCGTTTAATATTATTTTTAACTTAGATAATGTTCGTCGTTATACAATAAACCAAACATAACGTTTTCATCGCATATTTTTATGATATTAACATTTGGTAACATTGTTATAATAAGAAATATTCTTTCTAAATTGTGATATCAATAGGGTAGATAATAACAATAGAGGGGATATTTTCCCGGCTATATCTTTAGTTAGAAAGTAATTGCGAGGGGTGATCTTACTGTGAATATTATATTGGTATTGTATTGCATCATATTAGTTAATAGTACATTATAATACAAGTGAGTAATGTTAAAAATTACCTTCGAGAATGTAATTTTTAATTGCTCACAAGTGTTATACGACTTTCTTCAACACCATTGCGAGTAATTAATACAAACTTTATAGGTCAATAAAAAAATATTTTGAAAAACAATTTGTGAAAGTACAATTATAAAAATTATACGTTGGATTTCCACCTTCACCGTCAGTCATTTCTGAAATATTCGTTATTTTTTCATTTCGAAAATTATTGATTTCACTATCCGAATTAATTTCAGTATTCTGGGTGTAAGTAGGTGATACATAGGAGGTTGAGGGGCGTGTCAGATCTTGAATTTTCGATGACGTAGAAGGGCATTGATTAATAATTTTATTAGGTTTTGACTCTGACTGTATAACTTTGGTAATTTTTGCACAAATATTAGTTTTGTGTTGTACAGAATCCTCAATATATGATTCAGCAACAGCGTCGGAACGCCACTCACCGTGACACTTTAAAGTTAAAATATCAGCACCAGAATTTGCTAATAAAGTCGATGATGTACGACGGAAACTATGTTCGGTGTACATTTCAGGGTTCTCTAAATTTAAAAATCTGGCAATTTGTTGTGGCATTGCACCAAATTTATTGATTCAAATGGGTTGACACGTGCACTTTCCCTCGAAAAAACGATCATGTTTCGCCTTGGTAGTTAGTAGAGCCGTATACTTTTTGACTATGTTCAAAAATTTATAGAAAAAGACCTTGGAATCTTATTCTTAGTGTCAGTAATTTTCACCAATAACATCCGACCGTGATCTTCTACATTACTGTAGTAATATTATACAATTCCTTACGTCTACACGCACCGTTTATTCCAAATATTAGGGCAACCTGGAAAAGACAAATGAAATAGCTACTTTAAAGATCGGAGAGCAATTAACATAAATAAAATCATGTTTTACTATGCATATAAAACATTCGGCTTACCTTTGTTGCCAAGTAATCGTAATTGAGAGCTTCTTTTAAAAATATTTCTACTTCGCTGGGAGACAAAGTTTTAGACTTTCGGCTTGTGTATCCATCCGAGCGTCTCTTCAAAAATGCAATTAAATTTGAATATCTTTGTATATCAACTCCATTTCTTGTCTTTACCGTACTTTTTAACATTGAATATGTACACTACAACGAATTTATAATTAAGGCTTATAATTATTAGAAATTTCATTAAAATAAGCTGAGAAAATATTTTCTGAAAATGACTTAGCATTTTTTCTTTCTTTCCATGCCAAGAAAGTTTTATAGGCATTCAAATATTTGTCTCTAGACGTCAGCGGCAACAAGCTTTCACTTGCACTTTTCGCTTGATCTAAAACATCAGGTGGCGTACAATCAATTTCATCGCTTGATGACATTTTTGATATAAAAATCTTAACAAAAGAAACAATGCAAAATATCTACTTGCAAAATAGTACTGAAAATTGAAAAATAGCGCCTTTACTTTTTCATTGACGGCTTTGTGCGCGAAAGACTAAGGTACCGACGCTTATACAGCCAAAACAGCAAATTGTATAATTTTTACAAAATAAATAATTCTTTTAATATTTATGTATGACTTCTATTTAATAACTGTAATTTTAAATAAGGTTTTTATAATGGTATATCTTTAAACAGAGTGTTTCAAAACGCCAAACTTATTTAATTAATAATTGTTTCAGCATTTTGCATATAAATTGTCTTTGGTTCCTTTTTTTTCTTATATAAAATAAAATAAAAGCGTGACTTTTCTTTAGGAAACTATTAACTTTTGATTACCAAACTGTGCGGTAATCGAATTAGAAATTTGAAAGATATTATAAGTTGGTAATATGATACATTGCGAAACTAAAATTGGTGTAGTACATATCAATTACGAGCAATGGTGTTGAAAAAGTATCTTTATTGATAATCTTTCTTATTGTACGGATTACTTAAAAATTTCGATTGACTCTAGTTTATATAGTATATACAGATACTTTCCAATCTTTCGTCTGGCTTTTTCGAGAAAGCTTTTATATGTGTCTGCTATAAAAGGTTTTACGCGTATACAACGTCGTAGCTAAGTTTACTTTAGTAAAGGCTAAGGCGTACATATACATACATATTATACATCACAACACAAAAACAGAATACATAAATTAAACAAAGTTAACGTGATTAAAAAATAGGATTTAAGAAAAGATAGATAAGAAAGTATTAGGGGTACATTTGGGCTATAATATTTAAGTTTTAGTCATCAGCGGAGAGCGAAAGAGAAAATAACCCCTAAGCTGTTTTATTAGCAGCGCACACTATTGGGAGGTATAAGGCGGTCCTATGGCATCCATCTTATATGACTCTTTTCTGATTGTTTTCTATGTGTCATCTAATGCATACCCCCAACTGCTTGCAACCTTTATGTACTCAACTTGCTTAAAATAATTACAAAATAAAAACTTTGAAAAAACAAATGTAAAACAACATGGCAAATAATACACAAAATACGACAAAACGAACCAAGATACTGTAAAACAAAATTAAAAGTAAATGAGATTCTGATTGTAGGTCCTTATGGCGATTTATATTAGGTTCTAACTATTTGACAACCATGTTATATTTTATGCATGTCATGTATTGGTAAAATATGTTGACTACATTTCATATTAACATCTATCTGTGTCATATTTATGCAAATAAATTATTATTATTATTTGTCACAATGATATCAGCATAGTTAAGAACAGTAAGTTAAAAAGTCTCTTTTTTCTCTCTAACAATTGTAGCTTAATGATAATGATGGACTCACCGGCTTGTAGAAACTTAGGCAAAGTAATTTCGAAACTTTCCCACTTTTATTCTAGTATATATAGCATTAGACCAAATTAAATAATTAATTTGTAGCCCTGTTCAAAAGCCAGTCTATTAAATATCAAAATAAATTTAACCGTTACAAACTTAAAACTTTCGTGAAGTGTTTGTTCTTTCGATGCACCCATAAAGTTTTAAGTGTTTGCTTCACTCCACCAAAGAGTACGAGTATCGATTAGTTTCTAACATGACACTTTGTTTCATGTTTATAAATTATACATAAAAGCCGGTTATAAGTAAATTATAATTTTCTAGTCTTTTCCGCATTAATTAATTGTCTTGACTTTATAATAAAACTAATTTTATAATAAATTGACAAAAAAAAATACGTTAAAATTGTTAGAAGATAGATTCTGTAGTATTACCTTATTTTTTAGCCAATATTTTTTGTAATCATTATTTAATCTGAACTGATAATATTAATATTTTTTATGTAGAAAAACAAGTAGACTGTCGGTCGCTTATACTGTGAGATTCACAGCATTTCTGCAACCCTCAATAAAAAGACAATGTAAGTACGTTGTCAACATGTGACAAGGTAAAATCGCAGTAGTAAGTAATAAATTCACTGTTCATTATATCGCCCTTAACGCCAAAGCTCAGCCATGCGAACAATGCTATTTTGGGGCAGACATAGGTAAAAAGGAGGTACCTAAGGACGTGCATATGTCTCTCATAATGTAATTGTTAAATAATTCTTCAAAATGTAACATGTTACTGAAAAGTGATCTCAAAATCATTCACCATCAGATAAGATAAAAGTCTAGGGCTATTAAGGCAATTGTAAATGAAAATACAATATACCCAAAGCTCAATGATCTAGACTCGAAGAACAGAAGTAATAAAATCCTAAGAAGTTTTCATTGAGCTATTAATTGATCGTAAGGCAAAAACAGCAAATTTCAAGAATTTATTTTAAAGCAACTTAGATACCAATTACGTTACGAAATTGAGCATGGAAACGTGAATTTTTGGAGGGTGATGATTTCATTAGATCCTTGGCATCTCGTGCAATATATAGCAACATCTTAATTGGATTTATCATAATACCCACGTAATTTAAAAATTCTAAATCATCTAATTTATCTTGTATCTTCAAGTAACAGTTTTTAGAAAAAATAAAATAATCTCAATGATTGTCCATTTTGAGAACATTGGTTAAGGATAAATTGTTAATAGCTATTATAGAAAAACACCAACAATATTTTTTTCTTGTCATTTAATATAAATATTAAAAATATTTACAACATTGATCTTAATACAATAAAGATAAATCAATACGCTTTGAAACTCTTAGTTTATTTTTATTAATGACAACTATTGTGAATGTTAATTCATCGACATTAGTAAACATTTATTTTCTTCTACGTTACAATATTACTAATAACATCATCTTTCTGGTTATTTTTTTAATAGAATTAAGATTTTATGAGAATTTCTCGAATGTTACATAATAAGTAGCATTTCTAACGCCTCATTCATATTATTAATTTATATTACATACCTGGATTTATCTTTATGAATTATCGCTGTACTTGCTAAGCTACGTATATATTATTCAAGGCGATTTACTTAAATCTCTTTTTTTTTTTGACGGACCTATGCTGAAGCCTCAGATGGCTATGTTTAGCTTTGCAATGAGTGTATTTAAATCTCAAACAATTTAGATTTAAGAGTATTTACATTCACTATTAAATTAAGACCGAAAGATATTGTATATTTAGAGCTTTAAATATGTAAAACCAATAATTGAACTTTTGATTAATGTGAAAGGGCAAGCAAAAACAAATAAAAGACAATTTTTTACGTAAGGAGTCTAAAATTTCAACGGCTGAATGCGAAAATATCAGGATAAAAGGGTGGCAAATTAGGTATAGCGCTTAAATTGGAATCCTGGCTGCTAATTCAATTTCTGGAGGGACGGGCCACGGCGAGATCTCCCCTGTTTCGTAACTTCCCCGTTCGCATATGTCCTACAATCCATTGATTATATACGCGTATACATTTGACAAGCGTTTAAACTCGACCTTGAATTTAGCACGGTAAGACCTTCCGAGCCCCCGATATTTCAAAGTTTGTTATCAAATTGTTGGGGTGTGATTTCGGCGTGACGTGTTCAGCCCTCCAATATCCTTGCTATTAACTTCTCAATTAAGTTTTGAAGCTCCTGCATTCTAATATCAGACGTTGACTTGTTTTTATTCGTAGTTTTTTGACAATTTATCTTCGATATTTTTACTTGTCAATTTTAATCAATGTAAGATTCTAAAATGTGTAAGTCAAATATATTCGTAATCTTACTCAGCTTTTCAGGTTCGCCTGCAATCCAAAAAATATATATACTGTTCATTTATGGCTTAGTACTGGTATGCTAGGATTTGGGAGGTTTCTACATTGTCAAAATATGGGAGACGGTACTTAAAGACTTTTTCGAATTATTTTATGTTAACTTATAAAATAGACGCTTGTGTGATCCAATCACACAGGCGTCTATTAATATTCCAAAAAGCTTTTTGGGGAACTGGATTGCTTTTATGACGATCGATAAATGTGAGTATTTTCGTCAAACTTTCCTATTATGATGATTTATTATGACTTTCGAAAACAGCTTATAAACATGATTTTTCAGCTGGATTCTGTCCTCCTTTGGGCCACCACATACTTTAGGCAATTTAAAATTTAGATATTAAAATTTAGGCTTTAAAGAGTTCTGAACTCCCTTTGAAATGATAATCCTTCCATTTTCAGAAACACTTCTTTTTCTTGATATGCTTGATAGCCACACTAATCGTATACTGGCTGATGTACGGGATGTCTTTGGTGAAACAACCGGTTGCGTCTTGAGGCCTGAATATGATAGGTGTACATAACGTCACGTAAAGTTGTCTTTAGAAGCGTCTGACTTAGACTACAAGTTTTGTTCATAATATTTCGTTCATGAGGCTTTGCCATCATATGTTATCAATTCCGTCAGCAGACTATTAACAGATTTTAGTACATTAACAATTGAAATATTAAAAGGAAACCTACTAAAATATTTTAAATCGTTGAGATTTTGGTAGAGAAACTTATACATGGTGTTTATAAGCAATTGTAAATAATTATTGTTTTAACAAACATTATAATTATTGCAAGTGATAAATTTTGAAACATTAATTAAACAGATAACACAGCAATATTCTTTTGCAATAGATTAACAGTTTCCCACTAAATAGGTTTACTTTTATAATACCTAACAAAATATATGCTTATTCGATCTCATAATGAATTGGACTGTGATAGTCACTGTTCTGAAACACAAAACAGTTCAAGCCTCAACGCTTCGGAGAGAATCGCTCGATTTGCTCCCAATCTCCGGCAATGATTTCCCTGTCGACGAGACTAATTCACTGATGACGATCGAAGGCTCCAAATATCGCATACCGTTCGCACTCCACAATTTCAGCTTGTCTGCAACACGACCCGCTAAACGTACCTATCGGATTTAATACAAATGACTGTGATTAAGCCCACACATGTTCCCTACATACCAATACGAATACACCTAATCTTATATAATTGGATACGAAAATTGTAACCCTTTTAACGATCAATTGATGCCGACATCTATCCGTTGAGCTGTGTAATGCAAACGATAGCGATGTAATTGATACGTTAGATTATATACATATACACATCTAATAATGCTGAACCCGGGTAAAACACATATACATATATATACGAAAATCTTTATTCCGACAAACACAATATGAATATATATAATATTTTCATAATTTTGAATTAAAGTTCTATATACATACATACATCACGCCTTGTTCCCAATGGGGTAGGAAGAGACCACCTCTCTCCACTTGCTACGATCCTGGCACACTTCTCTTGCTTCCTCCACTTTCATGAGCGTCTTCATAAGTTCTATATATCTGTTTCAAAATCTGTTTTATATACCAATTTCAATTTGTATTTCACCCTATTGGGATAATTGCAAAATTTCAAAGCTTGTAGAGTTTACAAATGCTATTCTTAAAATATGGAGTCTCGTAAAATTTAAAATACGAATTCCGTTTAGTAAAATAGAGATTAATTAGAATTCCGAAATAAAAACATAAAGAGGATTTGGGGCACTAGTTTGGCTTGGTTACTTGGTTAATAAGGTTACTTTTTTTAAGATTTTTAAATATAATAACTGGAGCTAATTTGAAGATATCCAAATTAGAATCTCAATTGCAGCAATATTTTAAAAATATTGAAAATGGAATGTCAGTTGAAGGATCGGGAATCCATCAAGTGTTTGATTTCGAACTTATGAAATCGGAAAACAATCAAAGGCATTTACGACTCCACGCCAATAGTAGATTAGGCCACCCATGTTCAATCGTATATATATATATATACGATTGAACATGGGTTCATTTACCTAGTAATTTTTAGTCGTTAAGTAGTTATATAAATATTTAATATACTCTGTATAAAGTATAGCCTACAATTACATTATTTTAATCTTAATATCTTAATTATATTTTTTCTACTGTATTGTCATTGTAATTTAGAAATAGAAATATATATACCAATATATCAGAAATTACCATAACAAATATTTTCATAAAAACATTATGTTAAATAGAATTGTATCCTAGTTTCAATTAAAATTAAATGTAATGTTTTATTTTGTGGAATATTTTTAATGATTAAATGATTATTGTTATTAATGCTCAGGGTATTAGACTTCAGTTTTAAAAAGTAATAGCTAAGAAAATAATTCTTTCTATAATACGTAAATTGGGATATGTCAATATAGAATTGTATTAACAAGCCTATTAAATAAGTTATATATTTTTAAGAAGTTATAATGTTGAGCACAGTGATAAACTCTGAAAAGATTTCATAACGTCAAAGTTAAATGTTACATTTTGTATTTATTTAAAATACAAAATGCAAGTGGACTTGAACCCTCAGAGATGGCAACACCTTGAAACCGGTATACCAACGACTCGACTACGGAGGTCGTCAAATAGTCTTAATACATTGATTTAGTATTGGATATATGGTACTCTATGTAATTATCTATGATTGGTTGTCATTAAATAAATTTTGTAGCAAACAGTCGTTCCGTGTATATAATTATTATATTCTAACAGGTTATGGGCCCAGTTACGATAATATGTCTCGAAAAGCTTTATTAATTATAAATAAATTAGCGGGAGCAGATGATTGGAAATTTTCTATGAAAATGTTATTGAAAAAAGATAAACTGTTCTATCTGACAGCGAAAATTCCAGATCCATCAAATGCTGAAGACGTGGAAAAAGATTAGGAAGCGTTAGCTACAATTTGTCTTCACGTTGAACCACAAGTATTTCCATTTGTACGCGAAGCTTCAACCAAAAAAAGCTTGGGATATTCTCATTAACACTTTCGAGAGTAAGAGCATCAATCGTAATATCAAACTCTTGGATACATTCTTAGACGAACGTCTAGAAAAGCATGACAGTATGCAGGATTATATCGCAGCCGTCATGAATCACGCTCATAAACTAGGTGACGTCAGCAAGGCAGTGGATGATGATTTGATTGCAGTTGTTTTACTACGTGGCTTACCACACTTATGTTTTATTACTTACAGTTCAATGAGAATGGCACTACAACACTCAGGTACGAAGCTTACTTCTGAAGTTGTCAAGACGGAATTACTTCATGAGGATGGCGGAACTTCAAAGTATCGGATCTGATGCAGCGTTTGCGATGAAGAAGTATAGAGGTGCAAAGGCGAGTACAAGTAAAAATAACCAGCATACTGGCGCATGGAACTCTAACTCCAAGATTAAGTGCTTTAAGTGTTGACTTAAAAGTCACAAGAAGAGTGAGTGCACATCTATCAAAGGTCAGTCAAACACTAGAAGGTTTTAGCCCAAAAGACTGGTATCTAGATAGTGGTGCATCGTGTCATCTTACATTTAATAAGGAGTGGTTTAGAGACATCATTCATGTGATGGAAATAATGCTAGTATGGCTAGTATGGCAAGAAGCATGCTAGCGGATTTAGGTCTTAATATAAAGTATTGGGCTGAGGCTTGTCATAGTGCTGTGTTTACGAAGAATCGCCTGTCACATAGAGCTAATGGTGGAGCTATTCTGAAAAAACTCTGTTCTGGTAATGACGTGAATTTGAACAATTTTAAAGTGTTTGGTTCGTGAACCACATTCCGAAAGTTCGTGCTTTTGTACACATTCCGAAAGAACTTCGAAAGAAATGGGACTACATAGGGTAATAATATATTTTCGTGGAATACTGTGATAAGACAAAAGGCTTCCGTTTTTCTGATCCAAATATTCCAAGTCGTGTCATCAGATCGAGGGATGTCGTATTTGTAGGGGAAAAGCAGGAAATTGAAACGAAGAAGGAGATAGTAACAACGAAAAATAAAGTATTGGAGAACCCTTAGGTAATGTTCTACAGTCTAAAAGTTAGAGCGAAGAAAATACAGTGGTTTGGGAACTCGCTGAATCAAAAGTGATAAAGCGAAGTTAAAACTTTCGAAGATACAGTCAACGTACAAAATGAAGTGGTACAACCGGAACCCGACTCTTCAGGTCAAGAGAATAATATGGATGTTCAATCTGATAATAAAATAGAAGTTGAGATTGTCGAAAAGAGAAAATATTTGCTGAGAAGTGGTGGAAAAAATTTAAACCCTGATTTTGCATATATGGTTGCCGAAGAGAAGGAACCATTGACGATTTGCGAAGCTCGTAGTCGAGATGATGCTGAGCTTTGGGACGAAGCTATCAAAAAGGAACTAGAGTCAATGCGGGAAAATCAAGTATGGGTGCTGGTAAGTAAGCCACCAGGAGCGAACATTATCAGAACAGAAACAAATGGGTGTTTAAATATAAGCAAGATGCAGAAGGAACAACTACTTACAAAGTGAGACTCGTTGCAAAAGGTTTCACACAATCGGAGGGCATCGATTATTTCGAAACTTTTTCGCCGGTGGTGAGAAGATCAAGTTTGTGTTTTTTATTGAGCCTTGCTTCGGCCCTGGGTTTACACATACATCATTTTGACGTGAACACGGTTTTTTTCAATGGTGATTTGAGTGAACAAGTTTATATGCTTGACGGTTGTGTCAAGCAAGGAGAGGTGGATAAAGTGTGCTTACTAAAAAGATCAATCTATGGCCTAAAACAAGCGTCAAGGAGCTGAAATATAAAAATGAATGACGTGTTGTTGTCTTTAAATTTTAAACGTCAAGAAGTTGATAATTGTATTTACACGAGAAATTCAACAAACTCGGATGAATTTATTGCGATAACATTATACGTGGACGATTTGATCGTATTTTGTAAAAATGATTATACAAAATGGGATAGAAGATTATTGTTAGAAGATTTGGAAAAATACTTCAAAATCAAGGACCTTAGACCGGCACAACAGTGTTTAGGTATGCGTCTTGGACATGAAAGATCACGCTGGATCAGACCAAGTATATTGACGCAATGCTAAGCGAATTCGGCATGCAAGACTGTAAACCGGTGAATACGCTATTCGAGTTAAATGTACACTCAACCCTAGCTTCGGCGGAGGTGGGCAATGCTGCTCATGTACCTTATCAAGCTATGATTGGTGCACTAAATTACTTGGCTACCAACACGCGGCCAGACATAGCTGTAGCCGTCAGTGCACTTAGCTAATACAATGCCAAATACGGGTTAACACATGTAAAGGCGGCTAAGTGGTGTTTCGCTATCTAAAGGGAAGTAGGGAAAAGAAACTCTTTTATAGAAAAAATGATGCGCTAAAATCAACAACATTAGGGTATTCTGACACTGATTGGACTGGCGATGCCAAGGACAGGAAATCGTTCACGGGATACATATTTAAAGTTGGCGGGAATACAGTCTCTTGGGAATGCAAGAAACAAAGATGTGTGGCGCTCTCGTCTACAGAATCTAAGTACATTGCATTAAGCGGATTGGCAAAAGAAGTAATTTATCTAAGAAAATTGGTGAGTAGCCTATATCCTTGTGACGACAGCTTGTGCGTAAAAATTTATGTGGATAATCAAGTAATTAAGTTGACTTATAATCCAGTTCATCATAAGAGCACTAAGCATATAGAATTAAGAATTCATTTCGTTAGGGACGTTTGAGACGCAATTCAAATGGTTCAATTTTGTTAGAATATATCCCCACAACAGCTGACGCTTTGACTAAAGCGCTGCCTAAAGCTAAGTTAAATATCTTTGTAGATAATTTATTTGGTTAGGTAGCCTATCACAGCTTTATTTTCATTTTTTATGTTTATATTTTATTCGTTATATGTTATTTGTGTAGTTAAGTTGAAACTTTGTTTGAGGGGGTGTATGAATATAAGGTACTCTATGTAATTATATGATATTATATGATTGGTTTTTTATATGATTGGTTGTCACTAAATAAGTCTTGTAGCAAATAGTCGATCCGTGTATATAATTATTAAATTCTAACAATTAGATTCAAGATATATTTTATTATATTAGCTACATGTATAATCCGCAAAACAAGCCAAACCTGCTACGTCACGCAATAGATTTACTTATACAGTTAAACTTTATGCCGGCATTTCGAAAACTTATGGGTATATCTGTGCAATTAACCGTGCAGGCAAGACTGAACAATGTGCGGCGGTTGTTAGGTTTACAAACATAGGACATCATGATAAAATAATAATAATCAGATGAAAATAATAAGCATAATAAAACAAACAATAAACTCAGCAATGTTTCTGTCTCGATGTTAAGTACCGCTGCCGGAGCTTTGGTTGTATGGATTCTAGTGACGGTCTTAAGTTTATCTATGCAATAAAGCTATACACTTCAGTGTCAGATACATCCTAGCGTACATTGCCCATTTAAATTGAATTTGACGATTAGTCAACTAGCATATTCAATAACGTGGTGATACTATCTATATGATGAAGTCGCTTATAGTAAACGTAGTTCTTATGACAAGTTGGCAACATATACATACACAGTATGTGTTGCCAACTTATGACAAAATGTAAAATCACAATAATCAGTAATTTCATTGATGTTACCATTTAAATCGGAACACAGAAGATGATCACATGGATAAGACGGAAATACTCAAGCAGACGATTCCGGTAACGTCATTTTTATTTCTTCTTCGGCATATTATGATTGTGTGAAGGTACTTAGTAAATAATTGTTATAAAACACTAGCAGCCCAGTACGTGCTTCGCTATGTATAAAGCGAAATAATAAAAAATAATAATTTTAACATCAAATCAAACAATTTAATCAAACAGAAAAATATTTAATTAATTGCTAGAATTTATTATTTATTATTTGAAACTTAATCCAAAACATTTGGATAAACATATTGTCGCTGACAATTTACTGTAATCAAAGCACATTCAAAATGAAATGACCGCATGAATAACATAACATGCTTATTTTGTCCATACTGAAAAAAGTTATAAAATGACAGCACAATTCTCATAAAAAAAAATTATTGTAACACAAAAATCCCCATTAACAAAATTATCCAACGTTTATTGAATTAATTTGTTACAAAAAAATGTGATAATTGAAGAACCGCTCGATAGATTATGTATAAACTTCACATAAACCATCTACTAAATTGTCCGTAAAAAGTCTAAACATTTGGTTTGGATATGTGAGCCCGTGATTGAGTGGTAAAACTACAACGAAAAGTGGTATTAATTTTTATATTTATAGATATTCATTTCACTTCCAAGAGACTTACTATTCGAACTACGACAGTTCCCAAGACAATGGACTGAAATAGCTTGATTTACAGCTAAACGCAATAGCATTCCCATTACTAAGCAAATAGCAATTTGTGTAGAGCAATTGGAATCAGTCAATCTGTCAATTGAATCAGTCTGTGTCGTACAAGAGACGCATACAGCTGATTAGGACGATGCACTAAGCTTCTCGGAAGCAGGCAGCGATCTCCTTAGCTCTAATAGTGCACTGAGCCGCCTAATTCGATCAGCGTCTAAATCCTATCCATCCAGTTTCCGAGCACCGCAAGATGTTTCCGCATGCCTGAATTTATCACAAACTATCTGATTATCGGTTCGGTTAGAATTACATTGACTCGTATTTTAATTTCCACCCTATTTACTTCAAAGTTATTTAGTTAGTGGTTTGTGGAATTTCCCATCTAGATTGTTATCTAGAAGGGCTGAGAAGTTCCATTATTGTGATCAAAGGAAGCATAGAGCTCTAGTATTACCAGGTCCAACAGAAGGCTGCTATTGGTCGAACTAATATTGGCCTACACTTATGTACCTACAAGATTTATTTCTGAGTTGTATTTAGAAATATAAACTGCGGTGTTGCTGTGGTCTCAGCACTGAGCTTGCAATCGGCAATCGGCATATCCATGGTAAATTCTTTATTCATGAACCAATGGGGTATGTGTAGTAGAGCAATCTGCTTTGGACTAGCGTGATTGTGTAAAGTCTAATCACCCTAATTTAGGTAAGCTTCTGGCACTTGATGATGATCATGATGATAATACTCCGGTCAGAACTCCAATAGTCGATGCACAAGTGAAGTCATGGCGTTAATGTTTATTGCTATGTGTCTTTAGATTTAGATTTATTTATTAAAGAAATATATTTCACAGCATACCAAATACACGACAAACAAAAAAAAAAAGAACAATAATAAATATTCGTATTTGTTTTGAGTGATATTATTGATATAATGTTACAGATAGGTAACGAATTAGTATTTGTATATAAATTTTCGATAACTGTTTTTAATATGTATATATTAATTTATAAACTGCTTAAAAACAAACTTTTAAGTTTTAAAAAGGATGGACGAAAGCCATCTGACGAAAGAAATTTATAACACAAATGATTGAAAATAAGATTTTTTTTTTGTCCCGCTGAGGAAAATGCGTAGCCGCAGCTGTGCTACCGAGCCCTGCGTCGCCTTCTGGAGCATTACTGCTTCACAGAAGGAGGCCACAGCCCTCTAACCTCCCTCGTCCGCCAGCATTGCCGCAATCAATGCCGGCGGAGACAGATCTCGCCCGATCTCTGCTATCAAGACTCCATCAGCGTCACTCCATCAGCGTGTTTTTTTAAATTTATTTTCTACAATATAGGCTTACATTTCTACTAATATATATATTCGCCAAACATTACGTATGTTACGTACATACGTGTGCTGGGCCGAGTCGAGTCGATATATATATATATATATATTATATATATATACATATAAATATACCTATAACTTTTTTGTAGATATGTTACGTTACGTACCTATATTACGTTATGTATATGAACTTAGGTTGATATAATCAAATATTCCGTATAAAGCTATAAAGGAACTGACATCGTTAAAACCTATTGAGATCCTTATAGACCACTTTTATTTTCACAGCATCTCGTGGATATATGAGTCAACTGTAAGTAACCAATCAAAGTTTCGAACTCTGAGTTCGCTGTATTATACTGGGATCGCACAAACGTTTTGGTAAAGTGGGGAGTGACCGTAGCAATGTATAGCGAAATTCGCACTCTATATTTGGTTATCGATGTTGATAGATCAAATAGTAGGCACATCCAGTTACGGTGTTCCATTTGTTAATAGCAGGGAGGCGGCCACTTGATGGACACTGCCTTTGATTGATGTCACGGAAATTTATTACCCAGTTTTTTCCCTCTAATATGTTGGAAAATTATCCAAAGTTCTAATATAATTTAACTTGAAACAAAAGTCGATTCTCACGATTGGTTTGATATGGTTAAGTATTTGAACATGTATAACATTAAACGTTTTTATAAAAATAATAAGAAAACATGTAGTTATTAACAGTTTGGTTTATAAACACAGCAGACATTTTCGATTGGGATAGTGGTAAGTAGGTTCTATGTTGCCATATCCGAACCAGAATTGAATTATAAAAATGTTGAGTACCGAGAATGTTGTTTACATATAAGGCGCTAACACGGCATGTTCAGGACACAGGTTTGATTTCGACTCGAGTCGACTGTGTTTCTAGCGTTTTGTATATTTATAAATTAATTTTCTATTTCTAAATAATAATCGTAAATAGTCATGAATTTAAATAAAAAAATATTTTTCGCCTTATTATAAATTAATCTATATATATAAAAATCAATTGCTGTTCGTTAGTCTCGCTAAAACTCGAGAACGGCTGGGCCGATTGAGCTGATTTTGGTTTTAAAATGTTTGTCGTAGTCCAGGGTAGGTCTAAACGGTGAGCAAATAAGGAAAAATTGCGAGTAAGATAGAGTAAGACGACAATTTCATTTTCCATATAAAAGTTGATCACTTACTTTCTGTCAAACATTTGACGGTATTTTGTACTCTCAGTTCCACTCGAATTGAAGAACGCATTAAAACAAGACTTTTGAATCGACAACATAATATCAACTTTGCTTATAACATCGAGTATTTAAATTTCAAAATATAAAAATAATTAATGTGTTGACATATTTGATGGGTGCCAACCTCTATGGTAAAATGTCACTTGAAATGTAAACGCCTCTTTGCTGTGCACCTATACTATAATTCTTTAATATTCCTAAAAATCTAAAAGCAACAAATTTCAATAAAATTAAAAAAGTATTGTGTCGTGTGTTTGTGACTTACTAAATATGCCTCCAATAATAAGGCGGTACGAAGTTCACCGGGTCAGCTATCTTATATATAAAAATGAATAAAAAAGAAAAAAGTGACGTTAGTTCTGTCAAACAATTTAATGTCATCATATGTCATTTCAAGTAGGAACAAAAAAACTGCCACTTTACAAATCTTTTTGACAGGACGAAGTCTGTCGGGTCCGCTAGTTAATTTGATAAATATTTAAGTTAATTTAATAAGAATTTTCCTCAACCTACAATTTGAAATGTAACTGTAATTAAAGTTTTTTTTATAATTCAAAAATCCAGTTGAACTTAAATGTCCAAATGTATTGAATATCGTAATTTCCAAACATTAATAACGTAAATAGAACAACTAACTACATAGATTGAATAAATAATATTCTTAGATCCAGAGTAATCTATATAAGTATTAAGCTATTGATACCTTATGTGAGACATCTTTTGAAATTCTCTAATTGAACTTATACATAAATTTTCTGTTTTTAATATTAAACTCTACTCCGCATTTTACCCATAATTTATAAACATATATATTTTAAAAAGGTATATAAACATCAATGGAAGAAATTATGCGGAAAATAATGTAAGAATTATACGATTTCTTGTTGGTTATGGTCGTCTTCCATCGACTTCTAGTTTTTATAAAGTTAATGAAATGTTAAAACTTGCAACAGGTAGGCAGATTCTCAACAGATAATATAATCGGACACAAGTCACGAGATAAGATTTTCAATGATTATATCTCTTCAGAGCGTCCTTAAAAAGTGTCCCTCGTCGCAAAACACCCCAATTAATTCGAAATCGACATTCTATCTTATTTTAATAAAACGGGCATTAGAAATCCCGCGCTCCACGGCCTTCATTCAAACGCAAATTGATTCCGCTCAGCCCGTCGAATATGGAAACAGATCTGACATCGATTGAAATTGAGGCATATCGAATCTATAAAAACAATTTTCTTCCCGGATTTTTTGTATGTAGAGGACACTCTGATATTTTCCGACACTTTTGTCGCGTACGTGACTGCGTAGTTCAATAGATTGTCATGTACGCATGCATTAGCTGTGCTACATTCCGTAATGTCGCGTGCTTTATTGCTATTTTAGCATTGAATTAAATGTTATTTGAATAAAATTTTGCAGTTTTTCGGTACCGTTGTTTTATCATTACTTACATTCAATGTTTTGTTTTTTTCTAACTTCACCATTACATCTTTTCCCAATCTTGTTTATCGAGTCGTACATTATATTAGAATTTCAATCTCATTCTTCATATTTCTTTTCGCATTTTATGCGGTTTGTGTTTATATATCTGTTTATATATGACTCGCCGAAAGTATTAACAGAAAAAGATCGTTAATATCCTTTAAGAATCAAGTCGGTGATGACATTCTATCCATAAATATTTAGCTAATGCTCTTTTAAGTAATGTACGACTAGTAACCAGTTTTTATTGTTTGTTAGTAGTCAAATTAGTTTGTTTTATCCGTATAAATATTGCACATCATTGTCATTAATCATTGATAGGGATTGAATTATTACCCTGCCTAACACAGTTATTAACTAGTATGGGGGTTAAAGGAACTTTTTTAGACTGCTATGTAAATAAAGTTACTCAATAAGTATTTTCTTTTTTCTATTATCTTGAAATGGCTAAAATAAAACAGCTGAATGCCCTACTTAAATATTAAGGTGAAGTCCAAGGTATTTAGACCGCATGTGTCGTGTATCACATATTGTATTTTTTGTATTCTTTTGGTCAGTGTCTTCAAAAATAACACACACTAAGCTAATTAATACATATAAACGTACAAATAATAAAGGTATTGTCAATATTGTTTAAATATCCTTACACTTTAGGTGAATTTACTGAATTAGCACCTCACGATTGCGTTTCTGAGCAATCCGCGATAACGCTGTATGACATGTGTCTCTGTGGAGTCCTTGAGGCGACAGTACACTTTGTTGCCCTTCATAAAAAATGTATGAATTAAAAATTATTACACTGGCGGTATTTTGACAGAACTATCACTATAGATAGACCTTAATGCGCAATAAAAATCAAAAGTTCACTGATCCTAAATTAAAAGTCGTGAAATAAAATCTGATATCATGTACTCACAACAACATTAGAAGCATCATCAACTATCTCTACTAATATTATAAACGCCAAAGTGTGTATGTATGGATGTTTGTTACTCTTTATATAACCCACAACACATTTTATAAAACACAAAATACAATTTATAAAGATATATGCCACGCTATTGTAAGCTACTCGAAATACTTATCTGCGGAGACGAGTCGTGATCACCAGCTAGTTCCTCATATCAATTCAACATATGTATAGAAATGAGAACGATAGTCACATACAAAACTTTTCGATTACCTAAAATGCGCAAATCAAACAGCAGCTTGTGTCCACGATACTAGAAAACTTGCAACGCTCCGAGTTTCGGAAACTTTTTCAACTATGACGCTGTATGCACACTGCAAAGGAGACTAGAACTCGGGAGTTGCTGGCGACATGAAAAATGCATTAAGTTCGGCAGCCGAAGTCCGCTTATTGGAAGTCCTCCGTTTGTGGTCGCTTATGTCGAATGCCATTGCTTTGTTTCGATTGCATTTGTGTTGTCTTCCAAATAGACTTGGAACAGCTTGCCATTATAAAGCGTTCTGTTTCGTGTAGCTTAATGTCATTTATATTACACTACTTGGAGAGCATAGCTTACTTAGCCTCACAACAATTGTAAGTATGGATAGATGTTTGTTATTATTTCACGTAAAAACTACTTAATGGATTTTAATTAAACTTTACAATAATATACCTTATATATCAGAATAACACATACGTTATAATTTATGAAGATATAAGCTACGCTAATATAAACCACTCGAAATAGTATTGCTGAATAGACGAAGACACGGGCACAATCTATTTCCGTATATACAAAAAAACGGCGTAAGTATTTGGTGATAATGATGAAAATTTTGAAATTGCTATTTTGCATAGAGATTTTTAAGAATTTTACTTTATGTATAATAATGTTTTCCTTCTTGGTTTATTAACGAAGGGAGCTTTTGGAAATATTTAAACACAAATCAATAGACATTCAACTGATTACTAATATAACAAAATTGAAAGAAATCTTTTTTTTTTCTGATAGTTTCACCCAATAAATGAAATTCTGACGAAAACATAAATCAAAATCAAAATCAAAATAATATTTATTCAACATAGACCTTTACAGGCACTTATTGACGTCAACAAACAAAACAAAAAAAAGGTTAAATAATAAAAAAAAAAAAAACAAAAACCTTGTCCGTACGTACGAATAAGGAAAAAAAAAGAAAAAATATATTGACTCGACACCTGTTCGGAAATTGGGAGAGCCTTCTCGAGAAGAACAGGCAAGAAACTCTGAAGGTCTATTTTTTATCTCCTCTTTTCAATGTTAATAATTATAATAATATAATATAAAAATACAATATAATATAAGATACAATCATACCTAATACGATTACAGTCGTATGTATGTTTACATACACATATAAAATAATACAATATTATAAATAATGTTGTTACCAAACATGGCTCTATGAATAGTGTCCCTATTCCCAAATACTGTGATCATTTAGATAGTCACTTACTTTATAATAACCTTTACTCATGAGTGTATTTTTGATATGGATTTTAAATTTATATAAAGGCAAATCAATGACACTTTGCGGAAGCTTGTTAAACATAGATATACATTTCCCCAAGAACGAACAGCTAGTTTTATGGAGTCTGAACATTGGACTTTTTTCGAAATTGTTCTAAAAATAAGTGTTCGAACAAAAGATAATAAATATGTAAAATCCTAATATAAAGTTCAACACTATTAACTGTAATCTGTATGGGCAATATTTTTATTGTATTTGTTTAATTTTTTAAAATGCTGAGTATATACTTATATACTCAACTACCAACAAATAGTATTCTTATTGTGGAGATAAATATAAACAATTGAAACAGTTTTAACTGAAATTGGTAGCATGTGATTCATTTGATTGAGTCAAGATATTAACAGTGCTGCGTACTGCGTTAGACAGCCAGCCTGGGGGATTGTCCGTTTTGGGCTTGGCACAGACGTCACGTCATATTTAACTAAAGCCAGTCAAGTCTACCGGTATGATGTTTGTTGGGTGAGTATAGAGCTGCAAATCGGAAAATCTAAGCTGAGAACTGTTTCAGTCTATATTATAAAAAACATGTAAAAAAAAGTGTGTAAATTGTGAGAATGAAATGAGGTATGCATGTAATGGAAAAGATTTTTAGATTCTTCTACGTATGTGAAAAAATTTACTATAAAGTTACGTAGTACGGCATCGGGAAAAAAATGAAATATATAGTTCAAATTTTAGTTTAATTCTGCTTATTATTTATTGTGTTTACTAATTATGAAAATTTTAAAAATAAAGTATTATATTACTTACTTTTATTTCCGTCGCTTAGACTACTCAGCAGAGGCAGCCGTCGCGCCTGCAGCAAGGGACGTACTACCTGTATAGGAGGAGGATATCTATAGGAGGAGCTAAAACCGAACATTTTGAGATGAAGTGTTGTAATTGATCAGGTGTAAATTTTGACTCATGAATAAATATTTCACGTTTAGAAAGTTTTAATCAAAGCCAATGCTTTTAAAATTTTCAATAATGGTATGGAAATCTGCAAGTATTGTTGAAAAGTCTCCTCCGATAGTTCCGTCATCAAGGTACCATACATTAAATTTAGAATTAAGCGAATTAATAATCTGAAAATAGCAGGCCCGAGCGGATCGCCTTGCTGGTAGCCAACAAAAGAATACAATTGATTATTTTTGAAAATTAATTTAGAGGGTTTGCTATAACAATGCCAAAGATAGTTAAAAATAGTAGGGGTTTTTTCTTTGATAGCTGAAAGTAAGGTACTTATATCCATAGAGTGGAAGGCGTTCTTAACATCCACCTTCAGCACCACATCAGCTCCGTCAAGGGTCAGGAAGGTACGGAGAGCAGAACGTCTGTTTGACGTTTCCTTATAAACAGACATCAGCGATGGCGTTGTCAAGAAAACAGCTGATTTAAAACAAACCAAAACAAACGGCTGCCCAACAAAACAAATCTTGCTCATACATGTATATGCTAGCACACACCGCCACGAAATCGTTGACCATAGCGATCATAAATGGTCAGACGATCCCTCGCGCAAAGGAGAGTACAATAGCGCTAGAATAAGCAATTTCGCTTAAGTTACACGAGTTTTACAAACGATAATGTAGGTTAATGCCGGTAGTACACCACCTCCACGGAACTATTAATTCTTACAATTTTATGACCGGTCAATCGTTGGCGGTCGAAATAGGCAACGCAATAATTGAATCTTAGATAGCAAGTTCACTAAATTTACAAGATCCTTACAACGAACAATGCAGGCTCATGCTGGTAGCTTATCACCGCCGCGGAACCGTAGAAACAAAAACCACAGAAATATTTGTTTGTAGTCATTTGAACTATACATGTTTTTCTACCGAACTTTGGGTCTCTATCAGAGCATCAAACGAGGTGATTTAACTATGACTCTATCTCAGTCGCTCGCGGGTTCCAAGATTATAACTGCGCGCTTGAATAATTTGTGGCTGCCTGGTGTCGGTTCGGATCACGAGATTCAGCACGCCAAAGAGGTAGCACTATTGTTTGATTTCCGCGTTCAGGCAAAGTTCATGAATTTAGGCACAGTCATGTCAGTAACATATCTCCAGGTAAAAGCTATGAATTTTTACTAGAACTATAATACTATTATCATTTTCAATTAAGCCGTGCTGACGATAAGAATGACGTTTTTAGATAGAGCTTAAGCTGTTAATTATGCCAAAGATATAAACATATAACTTGTTGATTGCAACTACATTACTGTTGGAAATTATTTTATTTCAATGATAAACGGACGATCGTTAGCCTTTCTTGTTTTGTGAAAAACAACTCGGAATCCAATCCCGCACAGGTGTTTGCGGGCAAGAGTTATGAAATATTTTGCTTTACAGCAGTCGATGAAAAATAACAGTAAAATTCTATGCAGCACTGACCACGCCAGTCGCACCTGTGAAAAATAGTGCGCCACAAAACGATGCGAAATATGTTATGTATTTCTATTCAGTTAACTGAACTGTGCCCTTTGCTGATAGTTGTTATACCTTTTGTTAGCGCAGCAATATTGTAAATAAATAAATAAATATTTCCCGTCTCGCTCTGAACTGAATAAAAAAAAGTAATAGGTTTAAATATTTCGTGATTTGGATCGCTTTCTAACGTTTGCAGGTAAGGCTGGAGGTGAGATGAAAATATCCCGTAAAAAAAATATCTTATATATTCACATATTCTGTCGAGAAGATTATTTAGTTGTCTTACTCAACGAACGGAATGAGATTATAAATTTAGGGCCTCAACCGGTTTGGTATTAATCTGTCCAGTTAGGTTGGCACGTCTTATACTTTTAATTGAGACCCGTAGGAGCTTAGCTCTCCCGTGCCAAAAATTTCTTGGCAGCCTTCTATCTTGAGACCGTGATATTGTGTGCTCAGAATATTACAAATTCATTATCCGGCGAAATCTGATCGAAATGAAAAAATACGACGTGAGTTGAACGCTTTGGTATTGTTTCGATGCTTTTGTGTAACAAGTTTCTGTATTTCTTTTTATGAATAGGTTTCATTGTATTTCAAGAAAGAACTCAGTCGCAGATTAGCGCGTGTGCTCGGCTAATGATTGCTAAAGCTAAGTAACGTTTATCTTGGTTTTATTTTTATGAATTTGTTTGTTCTCTTATTATTTGTAAATTGTTTTTGATTCGGGGTTATCTACTTGATATTAAATGTTATGGGTATCTCCCCATTTGCAAACATGTCTCCGGATAGTAACCATGAGCGTGAAGAGGAGGTGAAAAAGAGGGGAAGAAATTTCCTAGTAAAACACCTAAAATTAAAGGCAATAAGAATACAACACAAACGTTCTTTATGCTCTACCTAGGTGGTTTCGCGATTTTAGTCTCCAAATTCCACTCTTATTATAGGATAGAACCTCTTGAGCCGTCATCATGCTGGGAACAACAAAGAGGCGTCATCTCTCTTTCGGGTCCCGATAGAAATACGTGCATGACATGCCAAGATATAGCCACATTTTCGTGAACTGGAGCTTTCAAACTCTAGCAAAGGTTTGAAATCATGATTAATTCTATTGTGAGTCAAAACTCCCAAAACAAACACAAATTCATATCTGTTTATTTTACAGATTGTTAGAAAACCCGCAGCAAAACACGACATCAAAGCATATACCAATATTTGTGTTTCAACGCCGTTATCTTGATTTGATAAGTCATGTGACCTTTTTGTGAAAAACGCTTCAATAGGGTGGGAGATTTATAGGCGATTATGATTAAGCTTTTGACAATACAGTCTGTATTTGATGGATTTTTATTCTGTACAATTCGTTTTGTTCTTTTTAATGTTTTTATGCAAATATTTTCATTGTAGGATTGAAAGATTTGTTTGTATAACATTAGACTATTATTTTATTTTAGTCCATAAAAGAACAAAGTTCCAGTATTACAGATTCTAAATTGTTTGGAGGGCTGTGGCCTCCTTCTGTGAAGCAGTGATGCTCCAGAAGGAGGTCGCCGAGCGGGGTCGGGAGATGGCCGGTTCCGCTCGAAGAAGGCGCCGGGCTCGATAGCACAGCTGCGGCGCCGCCGCGGGTCGCCGGCGGGCGCGAGGAAGTCGCGACCGCTACGTCAACCCGGGATGGACCAAGCCTCTTCCGTGGCCGGGGGGCGTCGTCAGTGGAGGAGACCGGGGGAGGTAGTGTAGCCTCCCCCGAGGGGGGCTCCCCTGTATCGACCGGGGAGCGGAGGCTGGGGGTTCCCGGAAGTAGCTTGGTGTTCCCGGGGGCTCCCTACATGCCTGAGGAAGGCCATCCCTGAGGTTTTTAGTGGGTAGGCCTCCCCCTTCTGGAGAGGAGAGCCCCACATAACTGCCGGTTCGCCACAGCCGGGGTATGCAACTTAATGCATTTTCCTTAGGGGAACAAAAACAAAAAAAAAGATTCTACATTGTTGGTGATTAACAAAGATGGTACATTTTTGTAATGTTTATGATAGTTAGTTTCCATCTGAAGATATCTCCGTATTTATTGTTAAGTTTGAGGAGTAAAATGAGAGTTTATTTATTTCAATCAAATAGGTGACAAGATTGAAAAGGTTTGGAAATGGTCTTCTATTCCCATTAATATGTGTTTAGATGTTACAGATTCACACAAAAGAATCCTTACAAATGAATGAACAAGAGCTTACTCTTCCATACGGAGAAGTTACATCTATTTCAAAATTAAAATCTGGCAATTATAATATTTTTGCCGACTAATAAAAGGATTACAAAATGATTATTAATCGTCGTTTTTTTTGTTTTCTTTTTTTTTTTTGGCGGGTAGACTAATTTGATAACATCATCTCTTGTTAACTTCATACTTTAAAATTATTTTAAACAAGTTTTTGATATTAAAGTTATTATATTTTACCTTGATTAGGCATTATTTACAATATATATTGGTTTCACAGTTGCTTATGCACTTTTAACACTAATTTGCTGTCCTGCTATCACTTAACTTTAAACCACATATAATCTGTATTATTGGCAATATGTCACAAGCTGCAGATTTACTCAAGACACAGAAAAAACTGGAAGAAAGTATTAATAAAAGAATGTGTGACTTCGAACTGCAACTAAAGACACCCACTGAAAACACCAACTTGGTTCATCTTTCACAACAATTTCAAGACTTCAAAAAGGTAGTATGGGATATTTTGCAGTATATGAGGAAACAAATAGATTATGTGGCAACCACTGTTGAGTCCATTGAATTGCGCCACAGGCGGAAATGTCTGTTATTAAGTGGAGTTCCTGAAGTTCCTGGAGAAAAGGTCCTTGATACTAGCTTAGCACTGTTGCAAAAACATCTGGTTGGCTTGGATATTGATTGCAATTCAATTAAGTATTGCCATAGACTTGGTGCATACAGTGAGGGTCGCAATCGGCCAATAGTTATACGCTTCTGTATGGGTGTCGTCCGTGGTCAGGTATGGAAAGCCAAAACAAAATTGAAGGGAAGTGGCCTTGTCCTGGCGGAGTTTCTGACGAAAGATCGCCAGACACTGTTCCAAACTGCGCGTAAGCACTTTGGCCTTTCCAATGTTTGGACATCGAATGGCAGTGTCCACGTAAAGACTCCAGATGGTACTCGTCACCGTGTTGCAACTTTGAAGGAGCTTAACTGCCTTGTGGAGCAGCATCCAACATCATCTCCATCACCAAATACAATCAAGGCGTCAGCTGCTGCAGCAAACTCTGCTGAACCCATTTCTGCTAATGTCCCAGAGGGGTCGAATTCATCACGGAGCAGACGCATTAGACGTTAAGTTTAGATAAGTAATTTGGTTATTTTTTAATTGTTTTTTAGTGTGCTAACAAGTATGCTGCAATGCTACAGAGTTTTTAATGTTTTCAGCTGTAATTTGCTTAATGTTGGGCTCTTGCTGGCTGTATATGATTTCGGCTGTTCTGTTGGTTCCTTTCTGTATCGTAGCCTGTTTGTATCAGTATAACCCTGGTGATTGTTGCTCTGTCCGCATTCTTGTTCTTGTCGACAGCATGTTTTGTTTACAATACTTTTTACTGGCATTTTTCTGCACAATAATCTGAAGTACTTCACGATTTATTACCCGAAGGTAATTTCATTATTGTTATTTTACTTCTACCTGTTATTCATTGATACTTTTATTTGTCTATTTACCTTCTTTAAATGTAATAATAAAGATGCGTCAATGAATGACAGATAATGACAGAGACACAATTTTTTTTTCTCATTATTCTCCCTGGCGAAGGGAAGGCAAAGTGAACCAAGTCTATGCAGCCATGTCTTTGGTTAATTTTCCTATTTATATTTTTTGTTATATTATAATTATATTTACATTTTTTTTTAAACAAACAAGAAAAATGAATAAGCCTGACAATATTTGTGACGAGATTTTTCTTTTTTTTTATTTATCTAGCGCGGTAATAATTTCTTAAATCTATATTATTGATAAGGAGGAACAGTCGCATGTAATATTACAGCTGAAACTGCAATAAGGGTTACCCTTGTTTTGAACCTTATTTAGTTGTTACACAATTTCGCATATTTCAATAAGTTTTTTTCTTTTCTTTGTTAGCATTTTCGTTTATTATTCGTAGTCAGTAATTCTGAACTTTTCAACCGTTTGGATAGCAAGATTATTCCTGGTAATTAATTTTTTAGTTTTTTTATTGTTAAATTATATTATTATATTATTATCTAGTATTTAGTTTTCTATAGGTCTATATATATATTTTTTTTTATCTTTCAAACATGTCAGATGAAGATGTTTTTATGTCAGCGAGTAGTGATTCGGATGAGTGCTCTTTCCACTCTCTACTTGATGAATCGTATTCCCTCAAATCTGCTATAACGAGTGACCTTGGTGGATTAAAACACACTTTTAATGTTTGCCACATCAATGCGCAAAGTGTACCTTGCCATTACACAGAATTACTCCATAGCTTTTCTTGTAACGTATTTCATGCTATTTTAATTTCAGAGAGTTGGTTAAGGCCATGTTTGCCATCAACTTCATATAGTCTTCCGGGTTACGTGTTAATTCGCAGTGATCGTGTGGTGCGGGGTGGAGGTGGTGTAGCAATTTACTTATCTAGTGCAATTCCATATAAGTTACTTTCCTCGTCTTCCTCTCGTGTTGGTTGTATGGAGTACATCCTGTTGGAGGTAACCTTGAGTGGTGACAAGATGGTTCTTGGTGTCGTGTATTGTCCACCGTCTATTGACTATTTTTCCGATCTTGAATTTTTGCTGGACTCAATTGCTACAAACTATAACCTGCACATAATTATGGGAGATTTCAATACTGACCTTCTAAAGACTACGACTCGTTCCTCTAAATTTCAAACCATTCTGGAGTCGGCAAGTTTCACATTTCTGCCGTTAGAGCCCACTCATCACAATACTGCCACTGATGACTCCTGGATTGATCATATTCTTACAAGTTCTGCTGAGCGTATTGTGCAGTTCGGGCAACTGTTGGCACCTGGTTTCTCCAGACACGACCTAATTTATTTAGCTATTAAATCTAAACCAGCGAAATCACGACCAACCACCATCCGCTTACGCAACTTTGCTAGGCTGGACTTGGAACTGCTCCGCAGGGAAGCTCAGGCTATCGATTGGCAGCCGGTTCTGGGGGGGTCCTCTGTGGAGGATATGGTTGGCTTCTTCAACTCGACTGTGCTGACTCTGTTTGACAAATATGCTCCATTTAGAACTGTTCGATTGAAGCGGCCACCTGCTCCATGGATTACTCCTGCGGTAAAGCTAGCAATGCGTAGACGAGACAAAGCGTTCACACAATTCAGGAAATTAAGAACCGATGAGAATTGGAAATACTTTAAACATCATAGAAATCGATGCAATCAGATGGTAAGGGTGGCTAAACGCCAGTATATTCATAAGAATGTGTCAGAATCTTCTCCTGCGGACACTTGGAAATTTCTTCATACGCTTGGCATTGGCAGTGATAAGTCCGTGAGTAAGCCCTTATTTCCTTTAAACGATTTAAACAGTCATTTTTCGAAATCAGATCAATTACCATCAACTGTCAAGATGAACACATTGTCTTCTATAGCCTCCTCAACATCTCCTATACACCCGTTATTCACCTTTGAATCTGTGACTGGTGAGGATATCCGTAAAGCTATATTATCTATTAAAACTAATGCGGTGGGGTGCGATGACGTCAGTAGAAGTATGATTCTATTATTGCTTGACTCTGTCCTTCCAATTTTATGTCACATTTTCAATTTCTCTCTCACTAGTGGAGTATTCCCTTCCACCTGGCATAAATCTTTTACCATCCCTCTCCCCAAAATACAAAATCCAACCTCTCTTACTCACTATAGACCCATCTCCATTTTGCCTTTTATTTCCAAAATCCTCGAGTCCCTTGTCCATAAACAACTCTCAAATTTTATTTTCTCCCGCGATGTAGTTTCTGTCTACCAGTCTGGCTTCAGGCCTGGCCATAGCACCTCCACTGCATTATTGAAAGTCACTGAAGACTGTCGTGAAGGCATGGAATGTTCCCAAATCACGGTTTTAATTCTGATGGATTTCTCCAATGCCTTTAATGCCGTAGACCACGACATTCTTCTTGCTATATTGAAATCAGCGGGCCTCTCCTCATCAGCACAGACCTGGTTTACCTCTTATCTGCAAGGACGCCAACAGGCTGTACGTGTTGACAACATTGTATCAGACTGGTACAAACTATCATCTGGTGTTCCTCAGGGTGCTATTCTGTCACCTCTTCTCTTTTCATTGTTTGTGAATACTGTCACCAGAAGAATTTCGTCAGCTTACCATCTGTATGCAGACGATCTGCAGTTCTATGTGCAAGGTGATGTACGCGATATAAATAATCTCATAAAACTCCTGAATTGTGACTTATCCCGCATTGCTGAGTGGTCCAATAGCTATGGCATTTCAGTTAACCCAAGCAAATGTCAAGCTATTATCATAGGTAGCCCAAGACAGTTAGCTCATCTTGAGTCACGTTCTCTCGAATCACTTACGTACAACAACTCGGTCATACCGTTCCAACCGGTGGTTAAAAATTTGGGTTTGTTCATTGACAGGTCGTTGAGCTGGCAACCACACATTACCGAAGTCTGCCGCCGTGCGAATTTCACATTACGTTCGCTGTACAGATTAAAATACTTTTTACCTATAAAGACAAAAATTTTACTTGTCCGATCCCTTCTCTTTCCTGCCCTAGATTATGCCGATGTGTGCCTTACGAATGCTAACCAAGACCTGTTGAACCGATTAGATCGTCTCATTAATAGTGGCATTCGCTTTATTTTCGGTGTTCGCAAGTTTGACCACATTTCTTCTTACCGTCGGCAACTAGGGTGGCTTCCTATCCGGCAACGCAGGAGCCTCAGGGTTGTCTGCTGCCTTTTTGATATTTTGTTCAACCCTAAAGCTCCGATCTATCTTAAGTTGCGATTTAAATTTCTTGGATCCACTCATGATCATGGTCTCCGCTCATCACGCAACCTCACATTGGAAGTGCCAGTTCACCACACTAACTTCTCTTCCGCATCATTTACTGTCACTGCAATTCGTTTATGGAACGATTTACCTTACCACATTCGGGCGGCTACGATCAAACACACATTTAAGAAATTAGTTCGTGAGCACTATCTGAAGACACTTGCATAAACACTTCATTTTCTAGATAAATTTATTTATATATGTATATATATATATATATGTAGGTATATAGCTGTATATATGTTTGTTTATGTATGTATTTGTATATATATTAAGTAGTATGTAAGTTTAGAATAGTTTTTTGTCTGCGCCAAACAAATGTTTGTATACCTACTAGCCTTTCGGTTGACTGGTAGAGAATGCCGCATGTTGCATTAAGTCCGCCTATTGTATATTTTATATGTGCAATAAAGTTTAAATAAATAAATAAATAAATAAATTATTAAATTTTAAAAGTAATATTTAGGGTATTTCTCCGGTAATCTCCGGTAGGTATATAGGTATCATTGATCTGAATTTTACCAATGTACCAATGTGTTTTGAAATTTAAGTAGGTTATAAGTATATGTCAGCCGAGAAATACCCACTGCTGCACATAGGCCTCCCCCAAGGATGTCAACATCGATAGGTCCTGCGCTTTAAGCATTCAACATCTTCGTGCGATCTTCACCAAATTGTCTATCTCGGCTTTCAGTCCTGGGAGCTATGTGTCATGCTCACTGCGACTTGCAATTCTTCAAGCTATGATACTGACTGAAGAAGAACCATTTTCCATGGCGTACATTATTCAAAATTCGATTCGTAGAGAAATTCCGACAATAGCCTTCGGCCATATTGCAAGTGGCCAGGTTTTAGTTCCATACGTTATTACCGGAACGATTCAAAGACTTTGTCTTAGTAAAAGCCTTTGGTCGAGAAATATTCTCGTATATTGCTGCCATTTCCTCGTCAGGGTAGACCAAGGTTAGGGCGTGAACCTGAATGACCTGCAATGAATATCCTTTAGTGATTGTCAGTACGCTACCCTATTCGACCCTTCTGATCTGTAGAAAGTTGTTCAAGAGAGACTTGTAGACAATGAACCCTACATAATCTTGTGACAGATAAACAAAGTTGGTTCCCGGATTTCTGGATCATCGTATCCTGTTCAATTACTTTTTGATTACCGAGTTTCAGCAGTTTGCCACTTGTGGTCCAATTCCCGGATCCGTCTTTTATCACGCTGGTCTAGTGCGGCCTAGTACGCCACAAATTGTAGTTCTCCGAAAATATTGTAGTCGAACGTTTATTCCAAAGCCACACCTCCTGCTAATATGATCACTGAAAATGAACTGTTTTATACAATAGTGGGTAGTTTTTAGAAGACAATGTTACATGCACATAAAAATAGGTGAATAGTTATCGGTGAAAATTTGATTCAAGTTGTAATAGCATACTAAACAAGGTACTTATTTGTGCAATGCAAGTATCGTCTCCTTCAGCGATCCGGTTAATAAATTATTCTCTGATCTTATAAAACGTCCGAAGACTTCTCAAACTAAGCACAACGACTAGCACTGTAATATTGGCACCATCGATATTGTCTGAAAATCTCTCTAACAAATGTTCTACTAGAGACGTGTACAAATCCGCAAGGCAATTTTAATTTTATTCTTATTGACTTATAAAAAGCATGATTGCTTATCAGATATTTGATCAAAAGAACGCAAACCGACTATATACTTATATTCCACGCTCCGCAATACAGAAAGGGTGATGATTAAAATGCAAAAACGGAAATATTTTCCCAAATAAATATGGCGAATTTGTTTACGGACACCGACGCCTTCGATTCCACTCTCTAATTTAACACTCCAATCCGGGGCCACTGGCACGTGAAATTACACAAAGGCTCGATTTTCTTTAGAATAATTACCTGTCTACTGCTCCCTGGTCTGATGGAAAAATAAATTCGGAAAACTCAAGGTATCAGCCGTTAATGTTCTATCGGCATTCCTTTCATTTCAATATTAATTGTAATTTCAGTGAAACTTTGGAAGTTTTCATAAGACGGTTGGGGGTGACGGGTGATATGACATCCGTGTTGGGTAAGCGTAAGTTTTAAATAATACCATTTTAAAATCATTGCTTGCAGTTTGTCTTTGTTTGTTTGATACTGATCACTAGTGATTAAACATTATAGTGCGAGATCTAATTAATTATGGTGGAGATTATTCCTTAGTTTAAATTTTTGATAACTTGGGTATTTGTTGCTGGAGTTTACTATGAGATTACGATGGTTTCGATATTACGAGATTACGACGTCTTTCTATGTGGTCTACGAGGTACTCACCATCATCTTCATCCGTAACCTTTATAATATTCATTTCTTTTCCCCGAGAACCACTTTTAAATTATAAGAAAAAAAAATATTAATGCCAGCAGAAATAGTATCAGCAGAGAATATAAACAAATTTAAGAACAGCCTAGACAAACACTTCGGAAAAGAGTAACAGGATGCAGGCCACCATCAGTTGTTTCAACTGCCAGCCTGTTAAATATAATAATAATAATAATTCGCAAAACCATCCTCTTATTCTCAGTTGAAATCCTGGGTTAGGTGAATGCTAAAAAAATACCTTTTGGACGCAACTCGTAATAAAAAAGTAAAATATTATTGATTGTTTTCTTTTTTTAAATATTTATATAGTAGTTTATTGCAAGTGGCGATTAGGCTGAGTGGAGTAACTGAGCGCGTATATTCAGCATTAGAGTAGCAAAGGCAAAAGCAATAAACAATTTAAAATAAGGATTTTTTTGAATTGTTTTAATCTTGGATAGTATTGCGTAGCTTCTCACATACAAAGTCAGTATGTTATCGAGAACTCTAATTCTTCTAGGCAACATGTAGATTTGTATTACTATTGGCGGAATATGTGTCGTCAGTGAACTGATATATTCCAGTTTTTTATAGTTCTAGTTAATATAATGAAGTGTTCTGAGCACGGAATCTTGCGCTGTGCTATAGAAACAGATATCTTGTTACTCATGATATCCGATACTTTGATAGTATATGATCTGTATTCCACTGCCTCATGAATTCTATAATTATGGAGATTGTCTATCAGTCGATCACGTATTAACGTTGCTTTACTGGAAATAACTAACAATACTAATACATGCTATTTACTATCACTGAAAGACAAATTGATTTTCAGTAATTATATTACTTTTTCTATAAGATCATTTGTTTGTTTGATCCAATACAGAATGTTATCTTTTCGATTATTTTATTGATAAAAGAAAGTATTAAAATTTGGGGGATAGTTATCATAAGTATCCTGTTTACCTTTCTTAATTATCGATTATTCTAGTACAATGCAACTTTTTTGTATCTGTAATTTAGTAGTAAGTCCTTTGTTGAATCTAGATTAAAATTTTTATGCAACTTAAAAAAATACATTGTTATAATATTTCGACAGATTAGATTAAAAAATCCTAACTTTAATTTTGATTCATTTCACAAGTTACAATCGTATTGTTAATTTTATTGTTTTATTTTTAGGAATCAGGAGATGACAGTTGTCCTATATTCGCTGCTTATACCTTCGTTCGAATAGGAGAGAATGAAATTATTTAAGAAAATTTTGCTTGCCTTCGAATTCAATACTAACGTTAACTTAATTATGCTTGATTTAATTAAATATGCACATAGCACTTTCGAAGCAGTTAAGATGCAAGATTGTGGGTTCTGCAAATGTAAGATATTCAAAAGGATACGCGGCAATAAGCATACTGTGGTGGTATTATTGCATCTAATATTCTTTTTAAAGTTAAGATACAGTTATAGTTTTAATATAATTCTTTAATATTATGAAAAATATACCACTGTCTGTATATTTGCGATGTTTCTACAAAGAACGCATTAAAATGGATTTTAAATTAATTAATTTGCAAAGAAATGTATTTCAATATTACGGTCTCAATTCAAATCTCTGAGTAGTGGCGTCTTATCAATGAAGTTAATATTACTACTCGTATACACCTGTATGTTAACATTTACTAATACATGTTTTAGAAAACAAATATGCCTTGTTAGGTTGTGTTCTTTTTGTCTTAAGTCTCGTTAAGCTCACCAGAATAGTCACAGGAGTAAAGCCTCTAACATCAATAAAATAATATGAGATTAAGTGTGTCTAGGAACTGTTGTTGTTAGTCTTACAAAGACCGAATGAAGGGTAAAGTAAATCTCAGTAAGGGGATTTCGAAGGCGAACCGCGTTAGCGTTATATTAAAATTAAAATAAGATCACGCGAGCAGAGAATATGCAACCTGCTTCACTAGGGAGCTCGAAGAGTTTATTCCACCTGCACAATAAAACATAATATAAAGAATGTGACGAAAATCTACCTCTATGTAAAACCTATGCTTAAACACTTCCACAAACAAGACCAGGTGAAGATAGGAATCAATCACCTTCCAAGCTGTTTGTACCTTTTCTGAACATACGTTATCACAGACAGAAAAAGTGGAGCTGTAACTACGATGTGGAACAGAATTCCATAAATACGGAATAGAATTAGAGGACTGTTTTTACTCTGGGAATAAAGAATACTTTTGGAAAAAATGGGTATAATGCTGCGGGTATTTCCATGCAGGCCTTTGTTTGCTCCTTCGCTCCTTATAAAATAGCTGACTTGCCAGCTGGCTATATTATAATTAATACTTGCTAACATATATCGTGTTTATTTTGGTATTGTTTAATCCTTGCTTAAGCCTGACTGATTTTGGCATCACATATTTTTGGTATTGTTTTTACATAAATTAGAAAAAAAAAAGAATACTGGAACACTTTTTTTTCCAGCCCAGCATACACTTCCATACATTACGACAGGTCGGATGATCGATTTGTAAATTTTCCCCTTCAGTTACAGTATTTTAAACATATAGTCCGGAAATGCATAATGAGGTCCAGATTATCGCAAGTTCGTCTTTAGGACATGGCTGCCCAAAATAGCAGGTATATAGCGAGCGGTGTACTGCATAAACGCGGTTGCGCCAGCGACTTTCAGACATGTTATTTGATATCGAGCTTTGTTAGACTGCATAAGGAACACTGAACAGGATTTTATAGTACTGTCATAATCTCCATTTTAATCGTGTTTTATATATGTTTTTATTTAATTATCAGCCTTGTCATTTCTACCATACGTGGTACATCGCATCCTCCACCCACAGAATACTTTACATTTCCCCATATTTTAAAAAGAATAAACGTTTATTCACTTTTATCTGAACGACAATATTGTATCAAATTTAACTAATGAATATAATAAATATTATAATAAATAATAAGTTGAATAATAATTAAACATTTTAAAGGGATTTTACATTTGTTTAGAATACTTAATGTATTTTTGAAGACTTAGCCTAGATATAATATACACTTCACAGAATTCACTATATTTTAATTTAAAAAGACTGTCAAATGTATTGTTCATGCAAAAATTGCATAAGTGCCTGTCTTTTTGCAAAAGTGTCTATTTTTTACTAAGCATCACCTATGTCACGTCACCATACCCCACACATAATGTTTATAGCGCAGCTTGCAAAATTACTGAAATATGTTTTGAATTGGGTATGTAGTACTTTAAAACAGTATAATTAGTGGGTAAGGTAAGGTAGACAGTAAGCAAAAGACCTTGCTATACTTTTATAACTTGCTATACTCTTATACTTTTATAACACAGTATATACCTACTTTTATAACAGAAGTCTTAATCGTTTATCTTAATCATGACGCTTGGGCACCCAAGGTTGTTAAAGTTTACTTTTCACCCTTGTTTTGTAACTATGTTATTAAACAATGAAACAACTTTATTATTCTGAGCATGATTTGGTCTAATTCGTTTCTGTGAGAAAACAACGAGAAGGTATTTTAGAGAAATATAATACCTTAGTGATATTGAGATATTGTTGTAACACTTATTGGCGAAGTAAATTAGAGTAAAATTTAATTGTCTGTATTTTTTTTTTGTCGTTTCTTCTGTCAACGAATGCGTAAAAGGGTATTTCAGTTGGTATGTTGAAAAGTTTACAATTTGTAATGTTAATGAAAAGTCTCGTTTGGAGCCAGCGCCTCCATCTTTACTCTTGGGTACTCTTTATCTATTTCTGGCATACAATAGTAATGTTTCAATGCTGTAATTACGATTAAAAATACAAGGCAAAGATATGGTGTCGAAATTACTAGATACATGACTTTACACCTAGTCATAAAATATTGTTATACTAATCTGCGGCGTAATGTGTAAACTTAAGTCATAAATTAGCAACACACATTGAGTGGTGGAGCTTCTAAATTGAGAATCTCACCAAGATCAATGTGATCTATTAGCTATATTCTAGCCACTTATGTACCATCAGATGGTAAATTTGCTTGTATAACAACATAATTGTAGTTTACTCAATCTTTTTGGCGCTTGTCATTAGGCAAGATATGAAGTGCGTATAATAAATGAAATACATATATGAGTTTCTCACATTTACATTGTTAAAACCTTAATTATTATACGCAGTCACTGTAATGTAAATATGTAATTCTACTTCACATGCTTGAGGTTATACCATGATGATAGATTGCGGATTTGACTACTGTCTCTTTTTTGTTTGTGATATTATCCAATAGATGGCAGCACAGTGAGCCACGTGGCGGAACACAGTTGCACATTTAATTTTAAAAGGTGTAATAATTAGATATGACTTGGTTGGGATCAGTATTCAGTCAGTCGGGAGGAGTGCAAGTCGTAAAAGTCAAGCTAGTATTCCATTGCTTTAAATAATTAAGTCGTTATTTCTAGAAGGTGTTGATATTGTTGACAACAATATGTAAAATGTTTAAATACTTACTAAACTAAGTACAAAACATGTCTGCTTTACATGAACTTCTGCTTTAAATGACTCAAGAATTTCGTTGTATGATTTTTATTAACAGATCTTATGACATTCATTATATTCCACGCAGTAACAAAACACGCCTTCCCCTTAACACCAGCAACTTACGGAGTCTGCTTGGTTGCTAATGAGCTTACCGGGCTTCTTGGCAAGCACATATCTTAAAGCTCTCGCGAACTAAAACAAGGACTCGCATTAATTGCAGTATAGCGTTACGAAACCTGATGTCTGTTATTATATATTATACATATGTGTTGTTGTATTGTTTAAGTTGAATTAGGTTGTTTCGAAAAATAGACTAGCAAAAAAAAATATTTTTAAGTTGACATAATTATTGGATTATGAGTTTGTTCACTAGGAAATCTGTTGTAAAAGAGTTCGATCGTTCATAATTTTTTAATAATAGCTTTCAGCTTAAAGAGCGGAAACATATTGTTTCTTTCTCTATTGAATGCTGCATTGAGCTGTTATGTTTGGAAATTGTATTTTTATTAGTGTGGTGTGGAAATCCTTGGGGAGGCCTATGTCCATTTGAATTAAGGAATGGACATAAGCAATCAAAAATTAATGAAAAAATAATATATGTTTCTAAAAATAATAAAACAAATTTAGTTAATAAAACATCAATTAAACACAAGAAACTGGCTGTTCCAACGTTCAGCTTTTTAAAATTTCAAAGTTTGTTTTATAAACAAATAGTCAAGTCATTAATTCAGTTTTACAACTGTATTAACATCATTATTTTGTATTTCAGTGTATTATGTTTGGGCAGTATCATTGAATTGATGCTCATGAATTTTGAAATATTTTCAGTATAAATACAGTGTAGGCCTAAAACTCACCTTCAAACATGCAACATCAATAAAACATTTTTTCGCTTACAAACATCGAATGAAGTCGCGGTCAAACCGACAATAGCCGGCAATGACCGCCCGAATGTGTGAAAATATTTAATACGTAATGTTCCGGAAACAAGTCGTTTTGAAAAAAAATATTCGTTTTTCTCGTACGAAACTATCAAAATTTTCTGCTAGTAAAACGGATACTAAAAGTCGCTTGTAACCGAACTTATGAAGATATCAGTGTCATACAAATTGAATTTCCCTACATAGAAAACTGGCGAAAAAGGAGAACTTCGTGTTATGGACGATTTGGTCAGGCCATTTGGCAAACATCGCGGATGAAGTTGAAAGAGTAATGTCTGGCGTTACGTTACCACGGCCACTTTAGCTTCGACTAAAGTTCGGTGCTTACATATTTTGAGTGTTTTGCGGTTTTTATGGCGGGCTCAATATCCGTTCCGTGGCAGTTGAACGTGAACAAACAGCCAGTTGACCGTTTGGCGCTATTCCATTTTTATTACTTCACTTGTAATTTCATATCATGTTGTTCAGTTGTATTCATACGTGTTTCTCTTTTCTTTTATTTAGAATATTTTATAATAAAATAATAACATCGGTATTGAGTTTTGACTGGGTGTAATATATTTGATAGCATTATTCGTAGAATAGTCTATATTGGCCTTTTTCCGTCTCCATGGTGTATTAATAGAGACCTTAGTCGGTTTATTTGGATCAATTTTCTATGTCTACATTACGGCTGCGTGCGCGTCCGGCTAAGCGTGCACGCCATGGTGAAGTTTGTCTGGGGGACTGTCCAGGGGTTCTCCAACAGTCCCTCCTTTGACGGTGGCTCGACCAGCTGAAAGCGCAGCCCGCCATGTGTCCCGTATGGGCCTGGGGGGGGGAGGTTTAGTGGGTAGGCCGGTCCTCTATGACCGGAGAGCCCCACACACGGCCGCGGCTTACCAGCGCGGTGCGATGGTGTATAAGGTCGCATTCAACCCCCCTAAAAAAACATGTTTACATTACTTAGTCTGGCTAAAATTACTATTACAATTAAAAATAGATAAATATTTAATTTGAATTTGGAATCTGTCATTCTTCTGTGACTGTCCATTATGTTGTTATTATTTTTGCGCCAATCCAAAGTGAAATATTTTGCTGATATTATAAAAGTAGTAGCGGGTAATAAAGAAAAGTCAATCAATTTACTAGGCAACCAATGTCAGCGCCAGCGTGGTTGACTAAGGCCTAATTGCCTTAACAAACGGCATGTTCATACCCACCTGTGAGGACGTCCTCATACGTATATAATCTGTGATGATGATAAACAGAATCGAAATGCTGTGATTGTAACTAAACAAAAGAGATATGGAGTCAAATACAAATTTTACACTGCGACCAGGAGCATAGGAGGCTTTATCCTGATTGTAAAAAATCGACTCTACAAAAAATTTATGCTGACTTCATTAAGTCGTCAAGGAATCATTTGTGGTCAGCAAAAAGAAAACCTAAAATCATATACTTAAACTAAAAACTTTGAAGCTGTGTCGGCACGCTTTCCCATCATCATAGAACGTTGAAATTTTGGTAATAAGTTCATTTAAGCATTTATAAAATACTTGCTTTCTGCCCGCGGCTTCGCCCGCGTGGATTTCGGGATTGGGTCTATAGAGGATTAAAGGTCATAGCTTTTGCCCACGACTACATATGCGCGGAAGTCGGCTTATGGCGTGAAAGTTTTATCGCGCTTCCCGTGGGATTAACCGTTTTTTCGAGATAAAAAATACCGCAAAACCTTGCTCAAGAATCACTCTATCTATTGATGAAAACTGCATGAAAATCTGTGCAGTAGTTTTTGAGCGAAGCGTTTATTGCGCATCCCGTGAAATCTGTCGATTTTTCCGGGATAAAAAGTACCTTATTATTTAATTTGGACTTTTATCTTTACGTCTGCAAAATTTCAAAGCAATCGGTTCAGTAGTTACGGCGTGAAAGCGGAACAAACAAACAAACTCACTTTGTTGATTCCAGGGGTATGCGCTATCATACAAAAAAAAAAGTTGTCCATATAAGGGACACCCTAAAGATAACTACGGCTATATGGTAAGAGAATTCCACATTCTTTCACGAGGCCCTTGCATGGAATTGGTGTATATATCAGAAAACTGTTCATGATGTTTTTGTGTCGCATAGCATGTGTATCGTTCTCTTAAGAACATAATAATCCAGACTTAGGACATGCTTTAAATGTAAATAAATATATCAAGACACCCGAGCGTTATAATAAAATATTTAATAATCTTTTTTGATGGATGGATTTGCGAAATTAAATAAGTTCAGAATAGGGAAGTTCTGCAAAGTAATCAAGCGGAAAATAAATATCGCTTAGCAAACTTTTATTTATTTAAAGGAGCATTTCCGGAATTGTGCTCTGTTATTAATGGGTACTTATGTCAACTTATATAGACTTTCATTAATGCTTATAAACGTACTTAAATAACTTGTATCTTGTATTGTGAATATTGCTTAGTATCTTAGAATTTGAATAATGAACAGAGTTTAATTAATTTATTTTTTGTATGTCGAATTGTTTTTGCATGATATAGGATTACTTCATACCTGGGTAGCTAGTTAAATTTCACTTTATTGCTTATTATCTTATTATTTTAAACTTTTGCTTATTACCTTAGAGAAATATGTATCATGTTAGTATGGAAGAAGCACAATCATTAAAAGCGACGACCTTCGTAGTCGTGTGGATAGTACACCGGTTTCAAGGTGTCGCCATCTTTGAGGTCCTGGGTTCGAATCCTGGTGGCGGCAGAAGTTTGTGTGATGAATGCGAACATTTATAAATACCTTAGTCATGGTTGTTAAAATATATATTTCTATCAAAAATATTTATATATGTATTGTATTTTATATGTGTATATCCGTTATTCTAGATCCCATAACACAAGCCGTACAGAGCTTACTTTGGAATATACTAATTGGTGTAAGTGTAAGAAATAATTATTTATTATTACTTTCTTATTAAAAATCTCCATACTAATGAAATTTGCATACGAAATGCTATTTTAAAAACATTCAAATCCAGCTCACAATCCACTTTGTTGCTCGGTACAGATAACAAGTTATCTATAGTCAATTTTAGTTTCATAATGTTACTAAAAATATGTTATACTTCTTGGGTTTATATTAAAATTTGTTAGGAAGTAATTTCGCAAGTTTTATGTGGGGGTAGCCTACGAGGAAACTTATGAAGCTATCTGGTCCCTGACTTCATAACGCAGTAAACAGTTCAGCATGAGCATGGTCATAAAGTGGGTTGGTTACCCTTAACACAAAGTGGTGTATTCATCTTTGTTATATGAACTTTTAACATATTTTTTATAGTCACGCTCTTATTGTTACGTTTAATATGTTTTTGAATAAACGATTGCATAAAAATTACAGTACGTAAGCTTTATTTTATATTACTTACTGTATATAAAAGTATATAATAGAATAAATAAATCTATTTATGAAACTGAATGGAACAAACTTAACATATTAATAAAGAATTATCACAGTGGCAAGAACAATAAAATGTTGTACATTAAAATAAATTAGAAATGAATATATACGAGATTAAGTTTTAACAGCAGAACCAGTAACAGATACTATAAAAAGTAGCAGTTTAGTCTGGTAAGGGCACCTGATTACGAATAAGAAACATATTACTAAAGTATGATTTTTAATTGCATATGTATAACTGATAGTTAAGTCTAATGGACGATTAAAAAACCAGCGGCTGTAGCCAAAGTAACGTGTAGCGATACTCGATGCTTTACAAAAATATAGTATACCATCTGGTGCCCGCGACTTCGTCTGTGTAGGATTAATATTTCGAGTAGCTTATTTTAGCGTAATGTATATCTTTATAAATTGTAGACTATGTTATTTTGATGCATAATCTATATTATTGTAAAGTTTCATTAACATCTATTTAGAGGTTACGTGAAAGAGTAACAAACTTCTATTCATACAAACTTACGTGTTAATAATATTAGTAGGGATGCCGTAATAAATTCAAAATAAATGTCTCTTTGTTTTGGTGTTGTTTTAGCGAATGACGAAAGTAATGTCAATAGCTTTGTAATTATGGTATGGTTTAGTATCTATTTATGATAGTTAAAGACCGATCTAAAAATACATACATACATATATATATGTCACGCCTTGTTCCCAATGGGGTAGGCAGAGACCACCTCCCTCCACTTGCTACGATCCTGGTACACTTCTCTTGCTTCCTCCACTTTCATGCATGCTCGTCAGTTGCGAGTACTCTTGACCCGGCCTTTCTTTAGGACATCTTTGATTTGATCGAGATATGTCCGCCTAGGTCGACCTGCACAGATTCGTCCTATTATTCTTACCTTGTGTATCTCTTTCGTTAATCTTTCCTCCAACCATCTAAGCATCCCTTTCTCTATCTTTGTCACTAAAACCTCCACTAAGCCGCATCAAAATATATTTAAAGAAATCAAAATATATTTTTAAGAAGCAAGGACATATACACTTTAAAAGTAACATCAACTGATCCAATATTCATAAATTACGTTAGAAAATATTGTAAAATATTTACAAACCATACAAAAGCAATGCAAAAAAAAAATGAAATTAAAACCCTTGAAATATTAAGGAAAACAAGGAAACAGCAAAATCTAAGAGTAAAAAAAAATTAAATTCTTTAGAAATCAATAATATAGCAATAAAATCGGATATTGCAGTAGCTGATGCGTTTGAAGATTATTTTCAACAACAAGTAGTCTCAACGCATGCCCCAATGTGGCTTTTGCCATAAAGGAGAATGTAGAGTAACGCAACGAAATATTCAATTTTAGTTGCTTTGATACTAATTAAAATGATTATTAATGAAGACCTTTGGGTAATTTAACATGTTGATGTACCTCAGATGCTAGAGTTGCACTACTTAAATACATTTTGCTAATTTGGAGACTAAACAGGATGTAATCCGTTTATTCTATGACTTCTCTAAGGCTTTTAACTGCACTAGTCATCAGACACTTGTATATAAAGTCAGGTACATGTTATCTCTGCGGAAGCGATTTCTGTTCTTGAGTCTTATTTATCTAATAGCTGGAGAAGTATCAGTTTGTTGTAGGTTAAGTAACAATCCTAATTATGTCGGTCGCTGCTTAAGTAGCTCTGTAAAATTGCCGCTGGTAAAGTGGCTATGTAAAATGCAGTCGCTGGTTAAGGATTATTAAACCCTGTTCTTATTGGAGACAAATTATTTTGTTTGTAATTCCGGTGATTGTTTTCCCTGCAACTGATACCAACAAAATATAAACCTAAATAATTCTTTTCATTTGAAACCTATCTCTATTACTTCTCTAACTTGGTCAGGAACAGCCGAGAAGGACATGTTACTCCTAGAAGAATGTTTCCATTTCAGATAAACTACACGTGGTAGTAGGTCTGTTAGAATGGCTGTGTCGGCGCGGTAGTATCGGTCGGTAAACCGGTTTCACTATCTGTGTCCACGCGGTACGATCGGTCGGTAAGCCGATTTCATTATATTTGTGGCTATCGAATTTCAAGCCGACGGTCGATAAAGACCGATGTGAAGATGGGCCTCATATTTTACCGACATGAACCGACACGTTACTTTTTTCACTTGAGCCGTCGTGTACGGATCTCGGGAGTAGATTGAATCTGTTGGCATCGCGTCCTATGTGCGTTATTTTGTTTGTGAACGACTACTAACGTATCATAATGACTATTACACACCTATTGGTGTTTATTTTGTAAATTCCGCCATCATGCTCGCGGGCGAGTACTTCCCATTGGAGGGCCCGAATGACGCCCCTCCGTCATACATATTAAATTCGAAAAATGAATGACACATTGGTACATGTCAGGGTCGACCCTGGATTCCCCGAACTTCCGGGTTTGTACACTAATGGCGCGGCAACATCGCCAACAAGAACATATTTTTTTATCATTACCAATCGATATTGTTTGTATCACCCTTCCCGAAAATAAAACGATTAGAATCCAAAGGTGTATTCTAAAACCAAAGTGAATAGTTTTACTAAAATAGTATAATAAATTTAATTTACATTTGCTGCGGTGTAATGCTATTTTTAATAGAACCTCCTTCAAATGATATGGTTGGATTAAGTAATTGTGTTCCAGTTGGTAACAGGATACGCAGAATCCCGTCGAGGTAAGCAGGGTTATTGATAGGTTTTGAAAATGCAATTAAATATTTATTTCAATTCCCAACCTATCCGGAATCGTATAAGATATCCGGTCAGCATTGGGATAATCTAATGGTTTTCAAGTAACGTATGTTTGCAAAGAAGGATTTATTTAATTATGTTGACGGATGCGTATTTCTTCAGTAAAATACTTAAGCTTTATTAAAGTTATATTACGAATTCTTAAATATTAGTTATGAATTGGTATTTGTTGTGGTATATATAAATATACGATAAAATATGATATTATTGAAAACAATGCACTGATCCTCGTGTAATTGATATGACTGTATTGAAAGAAGGCTGCCTATTGCCAAATACGGACGTCGGACTGTCGGAATGTCGGACGGGAACGGTGTAAGGGACGTATTCCCACTCCATTTTAGCTACCTCTTTCTGAGAGATAATGTTTTTACTGAAGGAGAAAATAATTTTCTCATTCTCTTTAGCTATCCACTATCTCTAAAATAATGATAAATAACGAGAGGTCATCGCCGCCTAGCGACATGAGTTACTCACGGCGTTGGAATAGGCTATTCTTCAATTTTTTCAATTTAATTTTAAAATATTCGTTTAATTGCGATAGTCAAGTGTTATTTTTATTTTTCCAAATATTTATTCTGCAAGCAGGAAAAAAAGATCTAAATATTATCGTAAAATAAAGGCGCCAAAATGCCGACCGCCATGTTTGTGACGTCAATTGTACTAAAACAAAAAATTGTCAAACGCTGAAGACAGTAGTGATGTGCCAACACGGAAAAAACAAAATTCGATTTAACTCGAGTTAAAATTCACGTAACTCGGGTTGAACTCAAATAAACAAGATGGAGAAGTCAATGTTTTTTTTTTCATTTTTGCCAATTTAATCTCCACCTTCTCATGAATAATTAAAAAAAAATAACAGACAAATACTATTTTTATCTGTTTCAATTCTTTCATTGTTTATATTATTTGTTTATAATGTATTGGAAGAGTTACACTAACTAAAGTAAAATGGAAATTATTTTTTGAAATCGAATCTTTTATTTATGTATTTTTAGTTTGAATTTTAATTTTTAAAAATATTTATACTTATTATTAATAAAACATAGGTACTTAGGCTCATATTTGTATTTAGATTTATAATCATTATTTTCAAGAACATGAAAATTAACTAATTACTATCATAAAGAATATTCTTGCAGTACTTAAATTATATGTTGATATTAAGGTTTTAATTGTATTGTACTTAACTGTTTATATATAGGAAAATTATACTAAAAACGAAACGAAAAATATTTTCCTGTCAATTAACTACCAATTAGTGATTAACAAAAATATATAAAAATCTTATGTAAATAACTAAAACAAACTTCTTATAAGTTTTAATAAAAACAATATTCTTATCTCAAAAACAATATTCTTCTATAAGATTTTCTTTATAATCTAATGCTGGATCCACAGTATTTTTCAAAAGCAGTATTTAAAACACGAATAACTATAACAATAGCCGGCACAACAAGTTAACCTCAAATCTACATAAATGTGACACTTGTTTGTTATAAATGAGTGTAGTCTTAAATGATCGGCATACTTCGCTCCATGTTGGTTTCATTCGGTTTCCAAACTCGAGTCAGAGAGAATTCAATTCGAATTGGTTCGTGTTAAGCCCAACTCGAGTTAGTTACTGGAGACGACCATCACTAGAAGATAGAGAAGAGATGCTTATTTTAGGTTAGTAAAATGTTCGTGTTGAATGATTACTTATGAAATAAAAATTAGTTTCTATAATCCGTATCGTTAGTGTGTAGCGATGAATTGCAAGAATTCTACTTTGAAAACACCGGAAAAGTTGTTTGTTAAGGTTCCGAATAGCGAAACTATGAGATATGTTTGGTTAGAACAGAGGACTCGCAGGACAAAATCCAACAAAATACTCTCTTGAATCTCATTTATATCTTTGTGAGGATCATTTTAATGTAAGTACATAAGTTTTTTTGACGAGTTTTCTCTTAAAATATACGTAATATAAAAAATGTACATAACCGAGAAATTGAGGTTAATGGTTGCTTTGTTACCTGGCTCATTTGCTTACACTTTGTTTTCCTACTAATGACGTCATACCGAGAAAATCATGGCGGTCGGTGTTTTCGGTCACGTGATATATAGATAATAAAACTTCGATTTTAAATTAGAAATATAAAATTAATCTTACGTTTTTATGAAAAAATAATATAATTTTTGCATTGCTCGATACAAAAATTATATAAATAAAATTATTTCACATGTTTATGTTATAACATGAAAATAGCCTATTCCTGGGCCCATTGCAGTGATACCGCGGTACTTCTAGGTGTCCTGTTTGTTCAATGGTTACCCGTATTGTATCGTAATCTCGTTATTAAAGGTCTGTGCTTTCCTAAACAACACAATATTCATTTCAATTTTCAAACTGTATCTCAAAAATAGCATTTGCTATCTTTTTAGATTACGGGCGACGAAGATTCGAGGACGTGCCTAGCAAAAATTCAGTTACTTAAATGAGCCCGTTTCCGCCACAACTTCAGAATTAATCCGTGCAAATTCTGAAGGCGCTGCCAAGACCGCCAGCCAAGTGCTAATGTAGTGGGACACGTAATTTTAGTTCTAGCGGCTCCGTCCTCAAACACAGTTCCTATAACGCTTTGTCATGCAGTTACGATTGTGTTCGGTAAATTATCGGATTCCGCAGTACAGTTATCGCATTAGAGAATTAATGCGGGGTAGACAAAAATTTGGTTTTATATGTATACGTAACGGGAGTTCGATGGTTGCTTCAGAGAAAGTTGTAGGGCCAGCAACGCGTGAAGCTTTATAAATCTATTATTATACGCTTCAGAGCTGAGTGAAGCTAAAAATGTAAAGTATGAAGAGTTGCTGCGTAACATTATAGTAATTAAATAGCTATTGAAACATAAATGGAACACAGAACAAACATAAAATGTATTATATGTGCATGCTTATGTAATGTGCTATTGTCATTCAAATTTCTTATGTACTTTCAGTAATACGTGAAGGTTACTGAAAGTACGACGAAAAACGCTATTATTACGAGCGATGGATTTCTAAAACGTTCTGATGGTAATTGAAAATTTTGAACTTTTCGTAAACTAGTAAATAGTTAACAGTAGTTTTAATATTTTACGATATGTTTGAAAATTCTTCTTTATCGAAGGATAGGTTTTAAAGTAAAAATGTTAGAGGAATCACCAATTCTATAGCACAATTATATATGAGAGACAAAGCAACAAAAGGCAGTTCGCCTACTCCGTTGCTGTTTATATTTTTTATCTTTTTAACCCCCGACGCAAAGAGGGGTGTTATAAGTTTCACGTGTCTGTCTGTCTGTCTGTGTAGATTGACCTTAAAATGTAATCTTAACTTATATGTTTGAAATCGACAAGAACCTATGTATTTACAACTCAACCAGAGATATTAAAAGTATATATAACCAGAGATATAAAAAAAATCGCGTTGGGGGACAGCTCCAAAACTAAATTACTAAATATTAAACAAAATTAAAAATTACTAATCTAAGCAACAAACATGAATTTAAAAACAGAATTAAGAAAAACTTTAATAAAATTAATTACTCCGAAATATTGCGTTTTAGATACGACCGTTTGTAGTTTTGTAGTTACGTTAGTTTTTACGATTTGTAGTTTTCATTAATATTTTTTATTAAAGTAAAAATTTCTAACCAATTAATATTGTTTTTGTGTATGTTATGGTATGTTTTTTCTCTATTTTTAATCACAACTGCCTAATCAGAGAATTCCTCTACAGAAATGAGTAAAGTTTGTGAATACTAAGACTATCCATGATGAAGTTTTTGATGTTTTACTTGTTGGTTCTTTTATGTGTTGCATGATTTTTCCTTCGAGCATTGGATCTAGAAGGCACATAGGTTATGGCCCTCCACTAAGTACGTCAATGTTAATCTCTCTCCGCCTAGAACTATGCTACATTCACGGCGCATCGGCGCATATACGTCCCCACCGAGGGGCATCCTAATTATGTTAAGACGATTAGATCTTAGTTAACCACGTTCTCATGTTCGTAAAATATTTCAAGGACATCAGATCAAGAGTACTTTTAACCAACCTGTGACTATAAAAGTATTAATGAAATTCGAATAAGCTAGGGTATCTTTGTATCGTAGCAAGTGGAAAACTGTGTACTCTGCCTACCCCCGTGGGAAAGCGGCGTGAATAAGTACGTATGTTTGATTATTGATCTTAGCGGTTCTCATAGGACAAAAACGGTCGTTATTATTTCTAAACATAAAGAATGTTTGCCACTTTGCTAACTTCAATATTTAGGATACTTTCCAGTGGGTTCTTAGTTTTACTCATTATGTAAGTAGGTATAATTCAATATTTGAAATAAATATAATCTAGTAAGGCAGTAATTGTTAAAGAAGAGTTGGATATAAAGGAGAAGAACTGCATTTTATCACTACGATCATAAATAATAACTCTTATCAGTAGTACTTTTAGTAGTAGTACTTATCAGTAGTGGTCAGTAATTCTTGGTCTTTTTTTTTTCAATGAATGCTGATACTTTTATAGATGTATGTATAAAGTATTCTAAATTTGTCCTTAGAATTGTAGAGTTTACGATTAACCATTGACTTCTATAATTATTTATAGTCGCGAACTAATGTTGCAGAAATTGTATCAAACGTATTTTTCTGAGTTTGTTGGCCACATAAAATGAAATTTTATTCATAACATACCGGCTTTTGACTAGTCTTTGTATTTAAAAGAAGATAAAAGGTATTTTTGAGGATTTGCTTTTCACTCGCAGCGCGCTATTGTTACGGCTCTTTTGTGTGTGAATCCAACTATGGTGGGCCATCCCGGGGGCTCTAAATCTCGATTCTCAAACACTTATCAAAAATGCTTCTTATTCTGAACGAATTACGTATATTGAAGTCATCGATTCTTTTTAGTAATCTACGAAACTTATTAATATTTTTGAAAAGTAAAATACGTTTATACGTTAAGTAGCATAGTGATACATAAAACACACAAATTTGTGAAAATCTAATATCACCCTTATATATATATATATATATGTGTGTGTGTGTATACAAGAACTTATAGATTAGATTTTCACAATTTTGTGTGTTTATATTTATAGATAAATATATTGGCATCACTTCTTCTGTGACTAGCCTCATCTATGTCTCAGGCTAACAGCCACCCTCGTTCTCCGCTAGTCACAGAAGAAGTGATGCCAATATATTTATCTATAAATATAAACACACAAAATTGTGAAAATCTAATCTATAAGTTCTTGTATACACACACACACACATATATATCTAATATATATAAATCTCATGTCACAATGTTTGTGCTCAATGAACTCCTAAACTACTTAACCGATTATAATAAAATTCGCACACCATGTGCAGTTCGATCCAACTTGAGAGATAGGATAGTTTAAATCTCAAATTATCGTTGCAATTTTAATTTATTGCTAATTATTTTGCTGTTATTATTTGACAGTCACAATTATCTGTTAACTCCAAATGATTCTAACAGATGTCGATACCTTTCGACTGGGTTGAGTAAGTAATCAATAGATGGCGCTGCTATGATAATTATTTTATTAAAAATAATTTGGCATAAAATGTCTTTCATCGCATACGCTGCGAAGAGTACCTAATGTCTACCCGTGCGAAGCCGGGACGGGCCGCTAGTATATATATATATATATATATATATTAGATTTTCACAAATTTGTGTGTTTTATGTATCACTATGCTACTAAATATAATAGGGAAATAAATTGGAATTTGGAAGAGCTGTCTCGGGAAAAACAGAAAAGAATCTCTTAGTCTATTTTTTTGTCATTATTTGTAATCATTTACAATATTTGCATATTCGAAATGTTTTGATTCGTGCGTGTTGCCTATGGATGAGATATAGCAGTAAAATGTAGCTTTTATATTGGATACTTATTTGGAGGCTCAACATTAGCTAAAGAGTTTTGTTCTAAATATACCAAGGTCACTTACATAGCACAAAGAATCAAAAAACTAAAGCGGTTGTGGACACAACCTATATACTTCTATAGTTCCTTGGGTATAGGTTTTGTTGATCTACGAAGTGTTATCAATATAATATAAATCTAAATTCTATAGACATAGCGAATATATTAGTCTCATCATATTTATTTCAAATAACTTCAACCTAAGTTATTTGTTCAGTTTAACAAATAAGGAAGTGCATGTGTACACAAATAAACATAGAAATATCGAACAGCTGGTTCCTAATAATGCTGGTCTAACTTTCCTACTAACGTAACTTGCTCGATATTCCAAATAATTTGAAATATCTGACGAAGTTCTATATTCGAGTATAAACATTTTAGAGGGTAGTCTGAAACATAGTTGTTGTGGGCAAAACGTGACTGTGTTTACTGTTGAACTCCTGATTAAGAACGTAAGCTTGTTTATTCTATTCTGCGTTTGAGTTTCTTGCGTTCACCTTCTGTGTTTGTTATTATAAGCTAATAGATGATTTAACTAATTATAGTCATTTATACATCACAGTTATATAATCACTGAACGCGAAGAAAAAGCTTCTGTACGTTTTGTATAATAGTTTACATAGTTTCCACTTTATTTGCAAACGCCAATATACATTGAGTATATGTAGTTTGAGTTGATATGCAGTCGATATCGATAGCATAATTCTTCGTACAGCCCTATGTCCAGCTGTGGACACGTGGATGTAAATTAACAACTATTTTTTGTATAAATAGTGAACGTTAAACTGTTGAACCATTTGAGTAAATTACAGTTCCGCTATTGAGCTCATAAAATATTCCACTTTGTGCCCATCCAGTTAAGAGTTAATAAACGGGTGCCTGACTTCCGACCGGCTAAGTACTGGCTCTTCGAAGTTAGGACTAATAAGTAATACTATGTGCTAACTAGTCGAAGCACAGCGTTAATATATCACCAAGCTAGAATATTCAGCATCGCAGGAAGTAGTAGCTTGGCACTTTAAAGTTTCGCAACCTTGATCAATGGGACTGAACAAAGAGGTTGCAATTGTTTTCAGTGATATTGCCGTTATATTTTTACATTGATATATTGCATTAGTATGAATTTTTATTTTATTTCTGGCTAAGTGTTTTGTTCATTCGGGGTTGATACTATACATTTTTGTAATTGATGGCAGATGTGTGTATGTATATTGACTGATTTAGAATACATATTATATCAGTCCTTGGTGTTAGATGTCGTAAGGAACGAGTCAGGGAGTATACTTCAATTATATATTTGACTAAATTAAATAAAAATAAAATACAATTAATCACAGTGTTGGTTGTATGATAAACTAATCTACTTTTCATTTAGCGATACGTTTAGCGCAGTGGTCGAGTTATCGGCTTCTACGCAAGGGGGCGCGGGTTCAATTCCCCTTCGGTCTGAGTGTTTGTGCATGTGACATTTCTGTTTATGATTGCACCCACGACACAAGTTAAAGTACTAGAGTGGGGTGACGATAATAATAAGAAAATAAAAGAAAAGAATGTCTTTTGATTTAGTAAGCTGTTCTAATTATTCCGCATATCACTTAAAAGATCAGTAGATTGAATTGTGATGTCAAATTCTAGAAAGAGAAACAAAAATAATTTAAAGTTCCGTGTTTCTTAATAACCGTCAATTTCAATTTACGAAATCATGATTACGAAGAGTTTGTGTTTCATAGTAAAGAGCAATCGTATCGGTTAATGTAGTATGTGCATATAAATTACATTGTATTTTATCATATTAGAGGACAAATTTTAATACAGAGAGATTTGATAAATGCGAACTAAAATAGCATTCACAAATTAATCATTTATAGATATTCCTCATTTTGTTTACCGTCCATTAATCTCCGTAGCTGCTCTCAGCTACGGAGATTATACGTTACGTAGGTTACGTTACGTACGTCATAGCCCACAGATTTTAAATATAGTACACGCTCAGTAAAACCGTGTATCGCCATTATTGAAACTCCTCCGTTTCTCAAAGGCCGTTGCCAAATATTCCAAACGCTTTCCAATATTGGCCGGGCCGGGAGCAGTTAGGCTAAAAATCTAGGAGTTCAACGGAAATGGTGGGAGTGTCACAGAGCAATATAAGCGTAGTTGCGCAGCGGGGCAAACACAAGTTGCAAGTATTCTTTCTTTGATTTAACATAGTGTAGTTATAATTTAAGCCGATAATAAAACACTGTAAGCGACTCTCCTAAACAAACATATATATACCAACCGATCTATGTTTCATGAAATAATCTATTTAATTTCATATATGTATTATACAATTTATAAACAAAACAGCAAAAATGTATTAATCAGTAAATAGATCTGATGCCATGTATGGATAGGAATGTTGGCCCGTTAACCGGATGGATGAACAAAGATTGCATGTTACTGAAATGCGTATTTTAAGATGGATGTATGGAGTGACAAGAAAGGATTGAGTGAGAAATAAATATATCAGGGGAAGTCGGAAAATAGCCCCTTTTGTTAAATAATTGAGAGAAAGGAGTCTTTCTGGTATGGTCACGTATTAAGAAGAGTGAATAATCATGTTACTAGAAAAGTTATGGACATGAAAGTGGATGGGCGTGTGGGGAGAGGAAGACTGAGGCAAAGATGGATGGACTGTGTGAATGTTGATATATTGAAGAAGAAAGTGAGTGTCGAAATAGCGAGTGATACAGGAGAGTGGAAGAGGAAGACATGTTGCGCCGACTTCAAATAAAATTGGAAACAGGGCAAGAGAAAGAAGATATGTATTATACAATATTTACATCTTAATTTAGTTTATTGTTATAATCATAAACAATTACGTGGTGCACTAGATAGTATGTTGCTCCGTCGTATAGTAGTTAATTGTTTATTTGTTTTGTTTTTGCCTTTAAACTATGATTTTTAATTCGAGTCAGTAAAATGACAAGTGCAACTGTCACTGATACAAAAAAGGGTGATCCACTACAACCCACTACTATAGTGATGTTCGGCAATCAACAGATTTAGACATTTAGTCATGCTTTATTTTATTAGGTATCAAAGCGTTTTTTTATTGTAAATATGTAATACATACCATATTAAATAATATGATTTGTGACACATGATACTGGAAATGTCGTTTTACTGACTCGAATTAAAAATCGAACTTTAGATGAGAGTTGTCAAAAAAGTAGAGTTCTCGGTTTTGGGAATTACTTAAAACTCGAACAGCATACATTTGGACTATTTTATGAAAACAATTTCAATCTATTGTTTACTTATCTAAAAAGCTGCTAAAAATATTTTCCTACTAAAATTACTTTATTCTTTGTAAAAAAAAATATAATTATTTTTCACATTTGAATTTCGCGATAAAACACCACTCTTTTATTATGTCTCGATTATGACGTCATTTATCATACAGAGGTGACTTGCTCATTGATACAGCGTGTGTAAACGTTTGGTTATATTTCGTAATCTATATCGAAAATGAGTGCAATTAAATATTATCAGTATTGTTCAGTTCCTCTGTGCGAAAATAATACAAATAAGACACCTGACAAACTATTTATACCTGTGCCTCATGATATAAATATGCGAAAAAAATGGATGGTACTGGCAAGACGAGACTGGAAAAATCAATCAATAAAGTCGCTGATTTACTTTCGTGAAGATCATTTTGATGTAAGTATGCATTTGCACGATCTAAAACAAAAACAATACATTTAAGGTTACATTGCAATCAACCATGGGTCACTTAAAATGAAATTTAAAGAAATTATGATTCATTTTTAATGTGTGTGATAATACTTACGCGACAGTTTTTACATGTGATCTTATTTCAGAAATTGTATGATTCTTTGGACTTATTTCTGTGTATTTTCTGTGTATTTTTATATATGTATATGTAGATATAGTACCCACTCACTTTGTGTGTTTATTAATAACGATTATAACAAAAAAAATATGCTGTCTAAAGTTCGTTGGCATACACTTGACATGCCCCACAGTCATGTTTCATGCGGGTTGTCCGCAGATTTTTGCGAATATGCCGGTTTCTGAAAACCCTTATATTAGGTTATAGTATAGGTCGTGGGATATACCTTTTTTATCCCGATGTCCGGTGACTAGATGTAAATGAGTACGACTTGGGATAAATAGTTCTACTGGTTAAGATCAATTTCTAGAAATGTTAAATCGACGGAGCCTACTTGGCTGATCAGTATTCTAAAATTAAATAAGATGTTTTCTTCCCAACTGTCACAATATCTCGAGACGAAAGTTTTTAATTAATACGTTATGATTATATTCTGTTTAATATTGCTATCTGAATAACCTATATTACAGGGTGGAAAGAAATATTTAATTTTGCATATAAATAAAGTTTACCAAGAGGGTATCGGCTTTTATGCAGGTCTCTAATTAAATCCTGTAGTAGGTACAAACAAAGAAGTCCTAGACAAAAAAGTTGATTATAGTAGCATTGGAGACTAAACGAGACCTTTCAGATGCTCAAACTTTCGTTGTTATTTTTGAACTCTTTTTGTCCGGGTGTAGATTATTCAAAGCGCGTCGACGACCAGTTGTAATCAGTAGATAGCGCTCTCAGCTATCGTAGAAGCAGCGCAAGTAATGACTGGTTTTTCGTAAGCCTCTAATTAAATTCAGCCAAGGTAAGAACGCAAAAAACATAGAAAACGAATCTATTTGGAACTGTGCTTGTGACACTTCAATCTGGTGAGTCAATTAAAAGTAATCATTGATCAAAGTCGTTTAATCACTGCCGTTTCTTTTTGGATTTCTCCGAAGTATTTTCGCGGAAAGATCATTTTTATTAATTAATTTGGTATATTAATTATCAGATTATGTATTTTGTTTTCCAAAACTGTAATACTGTTTTAATTTAATTTGTATTATAGGTAAACCATTAATTGACGGATTTAATGGTCAAGGTCAACTTCTCTTCAAGTGAAACATTTGCTTCAAGTAGATTAAATTAGTTTTGTCACTTGCTCCGAAGCCTGCAAAAATCTTTGAAGTGCATTGTGATGGATCCGGTTCCACAATAGACTTTAATTTTTCATTTTCCATTTTGGTGTCCGGGCATCCACGGCGTTGGATCTGAAAACATCGGAACCAAAAACATGCCGTGCTTTCTTTTGCGACACCAGCGCCGAAAACATAATTAATCCTTCAAGTCATTTCTGCAGTATTGATTGATGCCACGGTAGAACTCGTACTAGTAAATAAATATTTCACGTTTTCCATTGTGTGGTAATAAGTAAGTAAGTAATTTTATTGATGGCAATGGTTTCTCAACAAAAAACATTTTGTCAGCGTCACGTCAGCTATTTACAATAATCAATACGAAAATACCAAAAGAAAGTAGTCAATAAAGAATATGCTCAAATAGGCAATCTGAACCTGAAACAAAGGAAAAATATTGTTACTACCTAAACTACTACTAAATACAATAACATGAGCGAAACAACACTACTTATACTGTATGCGGTAATAAGCGATACCAAAGAAAAAATAATGAGGAATGATGGTTTTAAAAACTAAAATGTACTAGCTAAATGAATTTATAAATTTGAATTTGGAATTCATCACCAAAGAGGAGATATTTTATATCGAATTGGTAAATAGGACAAAACGTTAATTTCATATATAAGGACTTAATATAATTAAATCTACTACTTTTATAAGATATTTGTTTGTCTTAATTATTTTATTCTCTAATAAAAGTATTTTTTAATTTCATCATTATTTATGCACTTGTATTCTATCTAAATATATTCTGTAGATTCTTAGTGATATCTGACCGTTCCTAGATAAAGTTGTTTTCTCGATTACAAAAAATTAAAAATGTTTTACAATTTCGAAGATGCATCGAATTATCAAGATTTTTGTTCTGATGGCCTAAATGCAGCTGGTTATTGTTCTGAACTCAAATGTCACTTTTTGCATTGAATTAAATACGGGTATCTATACTGATGTTTTCATAAAATAATCTTTATAAACTTCATAAAATAGATCAAAGTAATATGTTTGTCGGTATTATAATCATTTCGAGTATAAATAAAATAAAGTAGAAATCTAATTTAGATAAAATTTCATACGCCTACCAAAATTATAATATTTATATTTATGTGATTTTCGTGGTGATCAAATAAAAATACCATACAACTCCTTTTCGTAAAACGTATTGAGGCAATAACTTTATACGTAAATGTATTGGTAAAAAGTCACAGCCGAGTAAATGAGTTAAGCATGTATATTATGCATTTATATACGCACAAGCCTATGAAACATTTGTTTGAAGCAAATATCATTCCAAAGTTTCTCGTGCCACCGGTTTTCCCTATTTCTGAATATCTATGTGTAACACAATCTAAGTAATCTTTTCGCGGGCTTATCGAAACTCTACCTCGAACTCTCTTATATCAAGGCAACTGGAAAAATCTTTTTCGGCGTCATTGAAATAACAACGGGCGAGTGTTGTAAATCTGTAACACGAATAAAGTCTCTTTTTGAATCAATCCAATAAGGGTGAGGTCGACGTCCGCTTATAACCGGGCTTTGTTCAGTCTCTTAATTTTTTATATATTTAATAGTAGGCCCTGTCTAAATCTTTTGTCTATTATTTGTAAAACCCTAGTCTTATCCTTATATAGTTTTATAATGCATATTTAACTGATAAATCCATTCTCTCATGTAGACTAGTAGAGATATTTACTAAAGTCCATTGCTTCTTTTAAGCGCAATATAAAGAAACACCACCTATCTAGCTTGTCGTCAATAATTTTCTGCACATTTTTTCCCTCTGGAGAGGCTGGGAATCCTTATGAATACCACCCCAACCAAGTGCCACGTTGATCATGTCGGATTTCTGACGGATCCTATTTTAATAATGTATATAAATTTAATCCTGTGTCTCTGCTATTATTTCAAATACTTTGCAAAACATCTAGGGTTGGCTGGAAGAAATCGCTCTGAGAGATAAGTCCGCCTTTGGACGAATTAACTTGTTACCTGTCAGTATTTTATTTATTTCTTGTAGTTCGAGGAATTACAATAGTTTAAAAAGTATTAAATTTTATTCATATAAATAATTTTTAAATTTAGTTATTTAGATTTGTTATGTGTATTTTAATTGTTTTATTTATATTAATTAATTAATTTAAATCGCTAAGAGTTAATATATAAAGGTTATATTTATTTTTGTATTAATATAAACGCAATACTAACATCGACTCATATTTTAAGATTCTATAGGAACGCTATTGCTATTTTGAAATTAGACATTTTTTTCTGATACCGATTGTAGCAATCTGTATGTTATGTATTTCAATTAAGTAGATATTTATATTATGTAACTAGGATACCTGTTTAACAGATTAAGCAGTGTTAAGAGAATTATTGAAATCTAGCAAAACAATAGTAGTGAATATCCACAGCTTGCCACATATATGTATCTTGAGCTGTGTCTGTAATGTATCCTAAATGTTGGTAATTATAGAAAAAAATGTTTTATCAGAAATGTAGCAATTAAAATATTAAGTTAAGAATTATTACTGACAGTCAAATTATTATGTATTTCAGAGTTTTTAATCATATTTTGCTTGTTCTTTTTTTTAAGATGATTCAGAATAGAACCTAATCGGAATATATATATATATATATTGGTATCTGCGCTGTTCCCTCTGCATCTGCCTATAATCAAATCAATATTAAAGTCAATTATCTTTATTATGAAGTCACTGCACTACTTGTTCGAATTTCGAGAACACCGGTTTGAGAGGGATAGTTAAAAAACTTGGAAAATATGTTAAGTTGTAAAGTACAGATTTGCTTATATACCCGTTTCTATACATATTGTAACTCTAAAGCAATATATTTTATTAACTTTTCAAAGTTCAAGTTTATTCAAAGTGCATTCAGGAATAGTTGCATTCTGTCACTATAAGATGTCATCATCGACACCTGTGTGTCCGAAAGTGCCTTATATTCGGAATGTATAGGCTACTATTATTTTGATTGTGTGGGATGTTCGAAAAAATTATATTATTTAATGGTAACAATAAGAAACAAAATATAAGTCTTGTTGAATCTGATGACAATAATATTGTAACACATCGAAAGAAAATATTGCAATTTACTTTGCAGCTTATTAAAAAATAACAAAAATGAAAAGGCAACAAATGATTGTTACCATTTTAAATACACCATTTACAACATTGTCTTTCTGAAATGAACGTTCTCCACAGTATACTACAGATTTAAACAAAAATAAAAAGTTTCAAATTCACTGAAATAACACAAATATATTTTGCATCTAAGCAGGAAATTGTAGGTGTACATATAGAAAAGTAAAATATGGTACACCCGAAGGTAGTGTACTTAGATCTTTACTATTTTTAATGGTGGTTGATACAATAGGCTATTTGACAATGCGAAAAATAAAGTGTCAATTACTGTTAACAGTATAAATTAAGATTATAAAAAATGATATTATAACGTAAGTTGAAAATAATGATTAATTTATTTAAAATCCGTAATTTAAAATTGCATTTTTTAAACGTTTGTCACGTGACACAAAACGCTCCTGATTGGTCGAATTTATCATGACGTCACTTGCTTGTAAACTTCGTTGCCTACTTGTGTTGCGCCTAGTTGTGGTAGATTATCTCCGTTATATTAAGATTTTTTTATTATGCATTGTTTTTTTTCTTGTTTATTTGCACTATTTTACAAGTACTTCAACCATGGACACGATTTTGTAAAAGCAGACAGCAGAAACCTACCGCAAGTCGACGCAATCATGGTCGGATTATTTTTCAAAAATAATTCTGACTTTTATGCTTCGGAGCTAAAAAATGTAAAAACAGCAAAAGTAAGTATAATTACACTTTAATGGTAACTTAAATTATATCATAAGAAAGTGAAATAATTATGAACTTCCACAAGAACTTATATAGGTTATAAATTACTTAAGTTTGTTTGGCACAATTTCGTGAACATAAACGATAATTTGTTCACGTTACGTCGGTTATTGAATGTCTTCACATTGTTTAACAAAGTTCCATTCTTTGCCGTTTGACAAATGCAGATCGGCAAGTACCAGCATCACACATTCTTTTTAATGCGATCTGGCTGGCAATGAATTTAAAAGGCCAAACTTATTTCTTTTAAAATTATTTTCTGATTGAAACCCATTTTGTACTGATTAGTAATTTGCCATGTCATTTCCACTGCCTTAACGAACAAACAAGTTTTAGTCGGGATCTTTTTAGTACTGCTTATTGAAAATTCATAGGACTCTGTAGACCCTGCGTGGGTTTGCCGTCCCATAACAGGCGCGTCCCCAGGTGGTGGATAGGGGAACGCCCCCCAGATATGGGGGGTACCGGCTTCGGCCGGCGCGAGCCAAAAACGGCGGGGGGAAGGGGCGAAGTCCCTCCTCTTTCATAAGAGGGGGTGGAGCTCTCGCTCTTTGGACCCTTCATGGGTCGTGGGATGGCCGGGTGCTACCCGGCGGATCGCTTCCATGCGGTCAGCCGCTTCAGGCGGAGGTGCTGAGGTCCCCCCTCTTTGCTGAGAGGGGGTCGGAGACCTCGCTACTTGGACCCGTTCAGGTCGTGGGATGGCCGAGTCCTACTCGGTGGCCGCCGTTCTGCCGGCGGCGTGACAGGTGGCGCGTTCGCGCCTTGGTGCTCTCGCACCGTTTGTGGGGCCCCCCTCTCGGGGGGCAGTAGCCACCTCCGGGTGGCGCGGGACGGCGGACCTTCAAGGTCCGCGGCGCGGCGGGGTCGGCGGCCACGGGTGTGGCTGCCGATTAGGTCTTTGGACCCCCGTCGGGCAACCTGTGCGCTCCGGTCGGTGTCGTGGATCATGTCTCGCGGCCGATCGGAGTGTGTAGGGGCCCTGCCTTAACCGGCCGGGCCGAGTGGAGAAAGCCACGTTAAAAAACCGCAATTCCCTGCTGTTGGGGACCGCGGCAGCAGGGGGCCTTCGGGTGGTGGGCGGCGTACAGTCCACCAGCTAGCGCCAACCTGGGGTACCTCCCGACCCCCCAGTGTATATAGGGTTACCCGGGTGCAGGGGGCACCGCCCGGGTGGACTTTCTCATCCCCCATTCTCGTGGGATTCAAAATGAATGACCTTAACAAAACAAACAAACAAACCGAGGCGAAGGAGTTGAGTGCAGGTGGGGTACCTGCGGTGGAGAAGGTGGCGGAAGTTCCGGCGACGGCCTCGGCCGTAGCCGATGATCCCGCCAGGAGACGACGTGTCCGGTCCTTGCACCGGACGGAGGAGAGTGGGAGGTCTCGATCCCCTTCACGGGGGTCCACCTCAGGCCGCGGCGGGGACATCGCCCTGTCGTTCGCACGACCGGACACGCCGCGGCCAAGAGTGTCCGTTTCCAGGACGTCGGTAGCGGTGGTTGCGGGCGACGACGACAGCGATAGCTGTATGTCGGTCGCGACCACCGACAGCGAGGCGCCGCGGGCACGCAAGCGAAAATCGCTGCGGCCCCTAAGCGGTGCAAAGAAGAAGGGTAGGCGGGTAGATGGGGACGGGGACGTCCCCTCCAAGGAGGCAGCCGCGAAGGGCGAGGCCTCCGCCACGCCGGACATTGGAGCTGGCATGTTGGCGTGCCTGTCCGATGTGGAGAAGGCGGTGGAGAGAGCAAGGAGCACTAAGGCGGAGGTGGTGGGCACCATAAGATCCGTGCTCACTACCCTCAAAGACGGGACAGCCGAACTGTGCGGGCGGGCGGAGAGGAGGGACCAGGAGACCTCCACCGTCGAGCAGCTTTCGGCACGCGTCCTGCTCCTGGCCGAGGAGGTGGCGTCCCTGCAGAGGGAGAACGAGGCTCTAAAAAAGAGCCTCCAGGCGGGGCCATCGGAGCCGTCCCCGGGGATCGCGGCTCCCCCTGCGGTGAACAGGGCCGAAGGGGAAGAAGGGTGGAGCATCAGGGGGCGGGCAGGAGAATACACCCGCTCCCCTGAAGTCTCAGTCACCCCGGGAGGAACCGGCTGGGCCGGCCTGGGGCGAGCTCTCCTCCATAATGGAGAGAGAGTTCGCCCGATTTCAGGCCGACCTTATGCGCCGGTTCTTCCCAGAGATGGGAAGGCGACCCCCGCTGGCGCATGAGCGCCGCCAGGTGGAGGTAGCTCGCCCCGCACCGCCTGACGCGCCGGGCGGGAAGAGGAAGAAAAAGAGGGGGGGGAAGAAAAAAAAAAAAAAGAAGAAGGCGACTCTCCCTCCTCTAAGACCCGTCACGGTGGCCCTGCCGACAGCTCCACCTGCGCCGGCGCTGGCGCCTGAGATCCCCGGGGTAACCACCTGGGCCACCGTGGCGAGACGCCAAAAGAAGGTTACCCCGAGAAGGCCCCGGCACCAAAAAGGCCCCGGTCATCAAAGTGGTGGAGACCGGTCCCCGGAGGCTACCGAAACCACCGGCCTGCGCGGCGGTGGTTGTTACGGTGCTTCCGGATTCGGGAACCACGTACGCCGCCGTGATGGGGACCGCCAAGTCCAAAATTAGCTTGGCGGCCCTAGGGATCACCGGCGGCGTGCGCACCAGAAGGGCGGCGACCGGGGCCCTCTTATTAGAGGTGCCGGGCCCGGAGAGCTCCGCCAAGGCTGACGCCCTGGCGGAACAAATGAGGGTGGCCCTGGAGGGCACGGGCGCGAAAATCACGCGCCCGTGCAAGATGGCGGATGTGCGGGTGATGGACCTCGACGAGTCTATCGCCCAAGCGGATGTGGCGGCAGTCATATCCGCTGCCGGCGAGTGCTCCCCGGCCGACGTTAAGGTCGGGGAAATACGCGCCGGGCACGCGCGCATGGGGACCGCCTGGGTCAGGTGTCCGCTCGCGGCCGTCAGGAAACTGACGTCGGGGCGGCTCCTGATCGGGTGGTCCTCGGTCAGGGTGCAGGCGCTCGAAGCACGCCCTCAACAGTGCTTCGGGTGCCTCGAGAGGGGGCACGTTAGGGTAAATTGCCCTAACCGCCAGGTGGACCGGAGCACTCTGTGCTACCGGTGCGGAGAGCCGGGGCATATTGCCCGTCTCTGCACCGCGAGTGCTCCCTCCTGCCCGGTCTGCAAGGACCTGGGCAGACCGGCAGGCCACCGGGTGGGCAGCAGGAGGTGCTGCCCGCCCAAAAGGAAGGGGGGGGTCGCCCAACCTCCCGCCCCGGCCCCGGGGGCGAGCGTAGCGATGGACGTCCAATCTTAACATGGACGTCCAAAGCACAGGGTGCAGGGTGCTCCAGGGTAACCTCAATCACTGCCGCGCGGCGCAGGATCTTTTGATCCAAGCGCTCGCGGAGGGTGAGGTTGCCCTGGCGGTCGTCGCAGAGCCCTACTCTGTCCCGAACCACCCAAGGTGGTTTGGGGACGACCAGGGCTTGGTCGCCATTTATTGGGCGACCGACCGACCGCACTGTACCCTGCTCGCTACGGGGCCGGGTTACGTGGCCGTGGAATGGGGGTCCACGGCCACGATAGGCTGTTACATCTCCCCGAACTGCGGCCTCGCCGCATTCGAGGCATTTCTGGACGGGGTAGCGAACTGCGTTCGCTGTTGCGCTCCCCGTCCAGTCTTCGTCCTGGGTGATTTCAACGCCCACTCGCGAGAGTGGGGCGACACCCGGGACGACGTAAGAGGGGAGACACTCCTGGAGTGGGCGGCGGGACTGGACCTCCGGCTTTTAAACCGGGGGTCGGTCAGCACCTGCGTGCGGTGGCAGGGGGAGTCGATCGTCGACCTGTCATGGGCGACTCCCTCTGCGCACCGCATGGTGTCAGGTTGGAGGGTGGCGGCGGAGGTGGTTACACTCTCCGACCACCGGCACATCGTATTCGACGTGTCGGTGGCCCACCGCCGCCCTTCCCGCACACTCCAGGAGGACAGCCGTCCGCGACGTTGGTCCATCAAGCGGCTGGACCGGGATGCGGCCCTAGCCGCTGCCCACGTCGCGGACTGGGCGGAGGAGGCACGGATTTCGCCCGACCTCGATGTGCATGCGCGGGCCGCCTGGCTCCGGGAAACGATGACGTCGATCTGCGACGTCTCCATGCCCCGAGTCAGGCCGCCCCGGCGGCGCTCTGCGTACTGGTGGAACGAGGAGATAGCGCGGCTACGGGTCGTTGTAGTAGCCGCGCGCCGCCAGTACCTCAGAGCCCGTCGAAGACGGCAAGCCTCAGTCGACGAAGTCCTGAGCGCCAGAAGCGCGTACGGAGCCGCGGCCAAGGCGCTTGGCGTCGCCATCGCCGACGCCAAGGCGCGGTCCTGGCGCGAGCTGCTGGGGGACTGGAGAGGGACCCATGGGGGCGCCCGTACCGGATGGTACTGGGCAAGCTCCGACCGTGGGTCCCTCCGCTGACGGAGACCCTGGACCCTCTCGTCGTAGGAAGAGCGGTGGATACGCTCTTCCCGAGGGTCCGGGACAGTCCCCCCGCCACCCCGTCGCTCGGCCTTTGGTCGGACGACCTCCGGGTGACGGAGAGCGAGCTCGCCAGGGCCGTTTCGCGGCTCTCTGCGCGCAGCGCTGCCCCGGGACCAGATGGGGTCCCGGGAAAGGTGCTAGCGCTGGCGCTCAGGGCGTTGGGGAGCACGGTGAGGCAGCTCTTCACGAGCTGTCTCCGTGAGGGCGTGTTCCCGTCGACTGGAAGTCGGCCAGGCTGGTGCTCCTCAGGAAGGAGGGAAGGACCGGCGACGTTCCGTCTTCGTTCCGTCCGATCTGCTTGCTGAACGAGGCGGGGAAACTCTTCGAAAGGGTTATCTCCGCTCGTATCAGCGAGCACCTGTCGCGCGCGGGTCCCGACCTATCGGACTGCCAATTTGGATTCCGGCGGGGACGATCAACGCTGGACGCCGTCCAGCGTGTTCGTTCCCTGTCGGAGTCCGCAGTCCGATCAGGGGGGGTGGCGTTGGCGGTGTCGTTAGACATCGTCAACGCCTTCGGCACCCTCCCCTGGCAGGCCATTAGGGAGGCGCTCGTATACCACGAGCTGCCTCCCTACCTGCGGGCCGTGGTCGGGGACTATCTGCGCGACAGGACGATCAGCGTGATGGGACGGGACGGGATGGAAACGTCGAGGAGGGTCGAATGCGGCGTTCCGCAGGGGTCGGTGTTGGGACCCCTGCTATGGAACCTCGCATACGACGCGGTCCTTCGCACCAGCCTTCCTGACGGCGTGAGTGTCGTCTGCTACGCTGACGACACTCTCGTCGTTACGACTGGGGCCGACTTCGGGCCGGTGCTTACGCTTGCCGAGCTTGGGGTGGCATGTGTCGTGCGGGCGATCCGCCGGCTGGGTTTAGAAATAGCGCCTCACAAAACCGAGGCGCTATGGTTCCACGGCCTTCCGAGGCGCCGGGAACCACCCAGCTGCCGGATCCGGGTGGGTGACGCGGTGGTCCCGGTGGGGCCGTACATCAAGTACCTGGGCCTCACCCTGGACCGCCGCTGGAGCTTCGAGGAGCATTTCGTGCGGTTGGTCCCCCGAGCCAAAAGGGTGGCGGGCGCATTGCATCGCCTGCTGCCCAATCTCGGTGGACCGAGGGATGGAGTTCGCCGCCTGTACGAGGGCGTCGTGCGATCCGTGGCCATGTATGGGGCTCCCGTGTGGTCGCAAGACTGCGCGAGGTCCCCCCGCTGCAGAGCTCTGCTACGGAGCCTGCAGCGGATAATGGCCATACGGATCGTGCGAGGCTACCGTACAATCTCGTACGAGGCGGCGACGGTTCTGGGACGCTCCCCCCCATTCGACATCCTGGCCGACATGTACGCGGCGACGTATGCGTCGCGGCGTGTCGGCCGGGAGGGCGATGGGGGGAGCGCCCTGGAACCCGCGCACGAAGTGCCTAAGCGGGAGTGGCACCGACGGATTGTGGCGGCCTGGCGTGCGCAGCTCGAATTACGGATCTGCGCGCGCCAGCGGGCCGTCGGTGCCGTACTCCCGCACCTCGAAGCTTGGCTCCACGGGAAGGAGGAGGTCACCTACCGATTGACTCAGATACTCACCGGGCACGGCTGCTTCGGTGAGTATCTGTGTCGAATAGGACGGGAGGGATCGACACATTGTCACCACTGCGCATCCGACCTCGACTCGGCCCAGCATACGCTGGCGGAGTGCCCCGCGTGGGCCTCCGAGCGCCGAGTCTTGGTCGCAGAGATCGGGCGAGATCTGTCTCCGCCAGCATTGATTGCGGCAATGCTGGCGGACGAGGGAGGTTGGAGGGCTGTGGCCTCCTTCTGTGAGGCAGTGATGCTCCAGAAGGAGGCCGCCGAGCGGGGTCGGGAGATGGCCGATCCCGCTCGAAGAAGGCGGCGCCGGGCTCGGTAGCACAGCTGCGGCGCCGCCGCGGGTCGCCGGCGGGCGCGAGTAAGTCGCGACTGCTACGGCGACCCGGGATGGACCACGCCCCTTCCGTGGCCGGGGGCGTCGTCGGTGGAGGAGACCGGGGGAGGTAGTAAGCCTCCCCCGAGGAGGGCTCCCCTGTGTCGACGGGGGAGCGGAGGCTGGGGGTTCCGGAAGAAGCTTTCTGTTCCCAGGGGCTCCCTACATGCCTGAGGAAGGCCATCCCTGAGGTTTTTAGTGGGTAGGCCTCCCCCTTCTGGGGAGGAGAGCCCCACATAACCCCGGCTCGCCACAGCCGGGGTATGCAATTTAATGCATTTTCCTCAGGGAACAAAAAAAAAAAAAAAAAAAAAAAAAAAAAAAAAAAGGACTCTGTAGCTACCAAATTTTAACAAATATTATTTGAAAACAGCGGAAATATTCGAAAGTGAGTTGCAAGAGACATTCTGTTAAAAACATTAGAGGTATTATAACCAAATCAATAACGAAAATATTAACATTCTGAATGTAATTAATTATTACAAAATATAAATAATTATGTTACTTACCTCGAAATGGTCTTCACAAAAAGAAAATATTGTACTATTCGCTATGTCATTATGATCCCTCCGAGAAAGTAGCAACCACTTTTCGGCGCACTTCGATATTCTTTGGAACACTTACAAAATAGTTTTTCCGGAGTTTTTAACGACGTATTTGTACATTTTGGAACTGCACACCATTTGTAACTCATTTTGTTACATAAAGACTGATAAAAAGTAAATCCAATCGCTTTGTTTACAACAAACAAATATATATGCCAGTTGTCACAGATCAGAATACAGGCAAGTGACGTCACCGACCTCATTGCAGCGCCATATTGTCAAAGTAGCGTTTTGGCACACTATTTAAATATTGAATTTTTAATTCGATGTTTTTCAGCTAATATATACCAGAATTAAAAATAACAACTTTTACTGGGTTCCTTAGACTCTACTGCATAATATAAAATGGATTTTAAAAACCTGTCAAATAGCCTATACCAATTTTACTAATGACATCATTAATACTATTTCAAATATTATACAAAAAGAAGTGAAAAAAGTGTATAAGAGCTATTTATAAATTAAAATCAAGGGAAAGCCGCCAGCCATACTTCAAATCCTTGATATTGCTAACCTTTCCGAGCCTTTATATCTATAAATGTTGTAATTTTGTTAAAAGCAATCCTCATGTATTTGAAGTAGTTGATTCCATACAGGTTTTATTTAGGCTCAGGAAACCACATATTCACACACGGATCTGTAAAACTGACATGCTAAAGAAAAGTGTAGTGCTTAGGCTACGGAACTGTGTAATAAACGGCCAGCTATCATAAAAAATAAAGTATTTAAATTGTATTGAATATATTACTTATTAACAAATGCTATTATAGTACTTATTGAAGATTGCTTTCGTGATGACTTGACATTTCTAATTATATTATTATCATTCTTATTACTATTTAATGTATATGCCTATTACTTGTATTATTATATAATTTTTACTGACTATTATTATTAGTATTGATAATAACTAGACATGTTTATAATTATATTGAATAAAGTACCATTCATGTACCTCACCAGGTGAAACAAAGAGCTCATAACCAATAAACGTCACTTATGTTTATGAATACTTAAATTATTATGATTATTACCAAAATAAATGCTAGGAAGCTAAATAAATAAAAACATTTTTATAAGTCCTGATACAAACTTAAGGTTGGAGCATATATTAAGAACTATTGAGACTAAATGAAATATGTATATTAATAAAATCTTCTTTTTAATAAGAGTAAATATCTGTACACGGCACAGGGATAAATAAACGTTGCGATGTTATGTTATCAACAGGCAGTTTAATAATGCTCTAAAAATGGCGGACACTGGCTTTTATACTTTTACACAAGCAACTTATTAATCGATTTATAACAATATTAATACAATGCAATACAAAAATAGTTATTAATTTGCATCAAAAATACTACGCAGTTTACTACGCAAATTACTAAGCAGTATAATTAAATAATTAAACATTGTATAGATTTTTAAATTAAATTAGGTTCCGTAAACCGGAAGTGGCATTTTCAGTATATTAGATTATGATTAAAAATTTGATTACGGCTGTCAGTATTGGCTTTAGATTAGTTTTATAATTTATTAATAATTTATAATAAAATAATTATGTGATAATTGATTAATATATGGAGGAATATTGATTAATATATATACAATTTATGATTTAGCGGGGCGGCGTGCCGGAAGCTGAACTTGTAACATATCGTACAAACACAGCAGTGGAATATAAAATGATATTTATTCTTGAAATTTACTTCAATTAAAGTATTCGTGCGGCAGTGGTATGCAGAATTTAAAAATTGGTCGCCACTGTTGTTAGCAACAAACGAAAACGTACGTTTTGCGCGCTGATTGTCACTAATTCATTTATTTTTATTTTGGTACATTGTAAGTAATAGACGACACATAGATACGCCATTTCCATCTAGAATCCAAACAGCAGTCGGCCGAAAGAGTGGTTAGTGAAACCATTTGAAGCGGCATAAGCGGCTTAACATACAAAACTCTGCCGGTAAGGAATTGTACTAGGTATATATATAAGGAAAACCTACATGCGCTGTCCTCGTATTGCTTTATTATTTGTATTTTTCTATTTTATTATTTTTATTTACTTCTTTTAATAGTACGTTATGTTGGTCTATGGAATATGACGTATCAATTATAATTACGATATTATTTATTTTACTTAGAGATTAAATAAAATTATATTTTTTAGAAGAAACCCTAAATCAATCAATTCAATGTTTTTATATTTAAATTTATTCTATTATTAATATTCTTCTATTATTAATATTAAGGTATATATATATTATTAATATCAATATTAAGGACCACAGATTATTATATATATCAGAATAATTACAGTATGCTATACATTGATGTGAAATATACTATTAGAATATTTATACTTATATATATTTATAGCTTGTTTTAAATATTGTTTCTTTCGTTTTACTAAGAAATCCAGTTTAGTCATCGATTTCAAGCATATATGTTTATAATACAACAGATCGAACAATAATGTTATATATATAATATAAGGATATTGGTACATTTTATAGAAAATCACAGCAAAAACGACCTCACAAGATAAAAAGAAAGAAATAATTTTTGTACAGGATATATACCGTGAACAAACACGTGGCGAAAGTAAACAAATTGGAACTATTTAATATTCTTCCTCTCAATTGAAACTATTCTAAGCACCTAGTCACACTGACAATTGAAAGTTTGCATCATCTAAAACATATACCCAAGGTAAGATATCACTTATCAAATACAAATATCAAATTCATAATTATAATATTATAAGATCCACGTTATTATTAAGAGAATAACTTTTTACAAAACACTAGATGCCTAAGGCTTTGAATTAATTTATGCAAAAGAAACCCAACTAATATTTAATAGAAATCTATAGAGGGTAATTTGAAAAACATGTGTTCACTCGTCGACAAGTAAATGAGAAGTGAAGTCGCCACGAAGCCTCTGAGCTCGAGAGCGCTCGGATAAATTCGGCTGCTGTCGGACGCACGAACGCTACATAGCACACGTAGCGCCATCTGTTTTTCGACAGCGATAACACGCAAAAATGACGGACAGCAATGCCCGGTCAATAGTTTGCACTCACTTTATACCCTACGTAGACATATTTTTTTCATATCTCCTACAATATACAAAAATAATTGGATATTAGAATCACATAAACGACATATTTTACGCTAAGTCAAAATATTTCTAATATTAATTTTATATGTACTTATAAACAACAAAACGAAGAAGGTTTACCCTTATTACGAAAAATGTCGATGCTCAAACGGAGCAAAATGCTTATTAATTCCTTACTGTCTCCATTATTGTTGAATATCGAAAAGATTGCTTTTCCAATCGTCCACAAATCACTTTTAATGTATTTTTGGAATGCTATGATCTGAATATTTTGGGAATGGCGTTTTATGTATAGCAGAATATATTTTTGTAAAGTACACACAGTAAAGTTATTAAGTAACTTTGCAATCTTTTCTTTCTTTACTTTTTATCGATGTTTTACAATCATAGCATAATAAATATTTCTAATTTATTGTATTTTAATGGCCCTTGTCATGTATCTGCCGTATAAGCTTCTAGTGATTCACCAAGCTTTTTATACTTAATCAAACTTTTGAAAAAAATTCTGTATATTTTGCTCGCTTTTGAAATTGATGCATATACATATAATTACCAGTACCTCAAGGATCTATCTTAGGACCACTATTGTTTGTGTTGTACTGTGCCGATCTTGTTGCTTAAATAAAACACTGTAGTTTCCATTGCTATACGGATTATGTACAGCTTTATATATCAGACACTCCTAATAATGTACAAACTGCCACATCTAGAATCAATGATGATTTGCAGAGAATCGCAGAATGGTCGGCTCAGAATACATTAGTCCTGAATCCATCCAAGACTAAGTTTATGATTCTGGGATCGAAGATGCAAACAATTATTTAATAATTTTCTTTTTTATGTCACAAAATGTGTAATCTTTTGCGTCATTGTTAATTTAATAAAACTGTAAATATAGTTATTATGATTGAGCCTAACGGTGATATTGTAAGTGCTACGCTCAGTACCGTCGACGGCTCCTAATTCGACTCCACGCTCGGCCCAACGCTGGGCTCTGCAATGGGATTCTGGGCCTCGACCGCCGGTTCCGGTTCGGGAATATTCGGATATAACAAATGTGAATATTGTTTTGTTGAGCCTCCATGAGAGTACGCCTGTTCCAAAACTGACTTATTATACATATCAAAACGTATTTTAATTTGATCTATGTGTTGATGTACAATATACCTATCTCCCGCCTGTATATTATAATCGGTTTCTCCTTTCTTACTGTGCATTTGTCCTTTAGCCCACCTGATAATACCCCTACGATAAGTACGATACCACACAGGGTCACCTGGTTGGAAAAATCGTAGTGAACTGGTTGTACCGGTTTCCCTCTGCTGATTAGACGCCTTTGCTGCGCTTTCAGGTTTTAACGCATCTAATCGAGTGCGCAGCGCTCGCCCCTGGAGGAGCTTTGCTGGACTCTGGCCAGTCGTCGAGTGTTCTGTATTACCATACAGTAACAAAAATCGATTAAGGCTACTATCTATGTCCATGTTTTGAACTAAGGCCTTTTTAATTACACCCTTACAAATTTTTACTGCACTCTCAGCAGCCCCGTTTGAGGATGGGTGATACGGGGCAGAAAATAATTGTTCAATACGATTACGGGCTAAAAAACTACGATATTCTTCGCTTGAGAAAGGTGGCCCATTGTCACTAACGACCTGTTTAGGCAGACCAAAACGCGCCCATAACTCTCTTAACTTGGTAATAACAAGCTTAGCAGATGTGGACGATACTTTCGTAATTTCGATGCATTTCGAATGAGCATCAATCATCACCAGGTAAGTAGCGCCCCCTATATGCCCCAAGAAGTCTAGATGTAAGCGCACCCAGGGTTGGTCGGTGGGGGGCCAGGCGCGCGGTGCAACCTGCGGGGGTGCGCATGCCAAGCGTGCGCACACCTCGCACGCACGACACACCGCCTCCACTGCCTCGTCAATACCAGCCCACCAAACATAGCTGCGAGCTATTTGTTTCGTTTTAGTAATCCCCATATGAGGTTCATGCAATTCACTCAAAACGCGTTCTGTGTACGATTTAGGAATAACCACCCTATGTCCCCACATAACACAACCTAATTCCTCATATAGTTCTCCTTTTCTATTAAAATATGGTTTTAATTCCCGTATCTCAATATCTGTAGGCCACCCTAGCCTAATATAATTTAATACTTTACCTAGTATTGAATCCTTAGAAGTTTCAATTTTTAATTGATTATAGTCTAATAAGAGAGCCTGAGACGAAAAGTGTAAATATGTTTGTTCAGGATACTCGCGGCATTCTTCAGAAATATTTTCTTTATGCGCTGCTATCATACGAGACAGAGCATCCGCTACATTATCGTTTGATCGAATATATTCTATATCGAAATTGTAAGCCGTTAAAATTAAAGCCCACCTTTGCAATCTACTCGCTGTCATGCTGGGAATACCCTGATGTGGACCAAAAATGGTCACCAAAGGTTTGTGATCTGTGCGTAATGTGAAATGTCTACCAAAAATATACTGATGAATTTTTTTACCGCAAACACTATGGCGAGAGCTTCTTTTTGTATTTGACTATAATTTATTCTGCGCTAGAAAGCGTGCGCGAAGCGAAACTGATAACTGATTCCTGGCCCTGAGCGTTGCGCTGGGCCAGTACGGCACCCAGCCCGTGGGCGCTCGCATCGCACGTCACCACCAGTGGGGCCGACATGGAGTAGTGGCACAGACTGGCCGCTGAACTAAGCTGCTGCTTGACCTCAGCGAATGCTCGTGCCTGTAGTTTTCCCCATACCCAGATAGTATCTTTTTTTAACAACTGATATAATGGAGTTAATAAACTACTCAAATTTTTTATAAACCTACCATAAAAATTTACCATGCCTATAAATGATCTTAATTCCGACACATCTTTCAGGGTTAACATTTCCAATATAGGTTTGACTTTATCCTTATCCACATGTATTCCATCTTTGTCTATTATATAATCTAGATATTTAACTTTATCAACAAAGAATGCGCATTTTTCTTTCTTTAACTTTAGCCCGAATTCATGTAATCTATTGAACACTCTTTCTAATATCTGAAGATGAGAAATCCTAGTATTTGATGATACTAAAACGTCATCTAAGAAAGTTATAACACCTGGAATATCTTTAAAAACATTAGCCATTATTCTTTGAAAAATACCAGGACTCGATGTTAAACCAAAGACAAGTCTATTGTATATACACAATCCCCTATGGGTATTAATAACAGTAAATTTCTGCTAAAGTATTTACATCCGCTAAGCTTAGTGAATAAATCGTCAATCTTTGGAACAGGATACTTGTCTACCGCTAACACTTTATTTAATGTTACCTTATAATCCGCACATATCCGAATAGTCCCGTCCGGCTTGTTAACAATTACCAACGGCGTCGCCCAGTCCGAGCTGTCAACGGGTTCGATGATGCGCGCGCGCAGCATCGCATCGAGCTCAGCGTCGACACGTTCCATCAGCGCGTACGGCAGGAGCCGCGCGCGGCAGTACACAGGCACCGCGCCCTCGCGGACGTGCAGTCGCGCACGCCCGCCGGTAAAACGACTCAGCCTTCCGTCAAATAGATCACTGTAACGGGAACACAATTTATTTATATCAATACTAATATTTATATTATTTTGTAATGTTTTATTGAGCAAAATTTTAGGTATTTCTATACCGAGCTCCGCCAACCATTGTCTACCTAGTAACGTAGTGGACCCATTATTTATTACATATAAATCTAATAATTTAGTCTGACGTTTATAAGTCACGTGCACTTCACAATAACCCAAAGGTTTAACTTTTGATCCATCGTAAAAGGTTAGGATTAAGTTACATTTAGATAAACATAGGTGGTTAAAATATTTTTCATAAGTTTGTTTACTAACACAAGATAATGCTGATCCCGTATCTATTTCCATATTCAACTATTTATTTTCTACTAATAAACCAATGCTCACCGGTTTATACTGTGCTAGTGACATTTGCATCACTGGCTCCTCATACTGCACCTCTATAGACTGGTCTATCTGTTCCGGCGATTCCGCAACATGATAAGTCCTCACTCCAGGGCGGCCGCCTCCGCGCGACCTGAATATTCCGCGGCCTCTCCTCTGCCAGGGCCGATTACCGCCACTTCCCGCAGAAACATTCCGTTCTATACACATGCGTCGTAGATGCCCCATATTTCCGCATTTACTACATATATACGATTTAAATTTGCAGTTCACAGCTAGATGATCACGAGCGCCGCATTACCCACATATATCGTAAAAAAATTGTTTTGAAATGCACCCCGCCACTTCCCGGCCGCTGTCATCCCGCCTGCCATGAGACCGGTTTCTCGAACGTTCCACCGACATACTTATATTATGTACGGTTCCACCGTTGCGGTTACCTATTGATGACGTCATCCTGTCACCCAATTGCATCAACGCTGAATCCCGCTCTGCCGCTTCAAATGTACATGCTAACGTCACCGCTTTATCGTATTTTAACAACTTTTCTTCTGCAAACAAACGTTGGCGCATGACGTCACTCCGAATGCCACATACCAACTGGTCTCGTAAATTATCTCCTAGTGCCGAACCAAACTCACAGTCAATAGATAACTTTTTCAACGCCGCTATATAATCACTGATCGCTTCGTTTTCCAACTGACGTCTTTGTCTGAATTTGTATCGTTCCGCCATAGGTGACGGCTTGGGTTGGAAATGATTACGTAACAAAATAACGGCATCTTGAGGATTTGCTAATGTTGACAATAGTTCATATGCACTGTCACCCATCGCCGATATCATTGTTTGTAATTTCACATCTCCTTTGACGTCATTTGCAAGGAAGTACATGTCCACACGTTCCACGTAAGCTGACCAATTGCCCGACTGAGTATCAAATACCCGTAATTTGCCGATCGACATTTTGCAGCACGTATAACTATCACGTTGGTCCGAAAAACTGTCGATTTTATTCTCAGTTTTTACCATAAAATAATCCTCGTTCACCACTGTTATAATCAAACACAGTTATCCGTGAGCTAGCTTGTATATTGAATGACAAAGGTTACCTTATAAATAGAATCCATAAATATTCCATCCTACCCTCACAACACAGAGCAAGTTATTTCATAATTGTCTTTTCTCCCCAAAGGGTTGAGAAGAGGTGTAAAAACAATTACACTTCGCCAATAGTAAATTATTCTCAGTGTAATAGGAACCTAAGGTGTTTTGATACAGTCCGTGAATATATCAGGGAGATGTTAATTTATTTCAATGTCTTACCACATATATAAATACATTTTTGATATGTACAGAATAGTTAATGAATCATTATAATATTATCTATTGCTCAAATATTTAACGTATATTATTAAGAGACCAGTGTTTTTTCAGTAGCACATCAACGAATATTTTCTTTGTCATTCCAAAGATGAAAATGATAAATAATTCATCATTCGAGCCTTACTTAGACTAAGTACACCATATTTCACATCGGTAGGCCCTCGGATGTGACATAAAATACAGCGGAGGTAATCCTATCCATCCATGATTTATATCTAAGAAGGGTCAGTAGAAAATTTCATAAGCGATATATCATAATTTCATATGCAGAACTGTTTAAAGGAGGCGCCCGTCCGTTTCCCTATCTCGTGATTCACTTGGTTGGGTACTCGATTACACTTTTGAAATATTTGATGGGCATGTGTTTAGTGAAGAGCACGTTTGGTTTATTTTCCGACTTGTTATTCCGTCTTTTTTTAAATTTGCATTGTTTAAGTATTTATATTGATTTAAATTTCAAGCACTTACGAAAAGTGTTACGCGCCAAATTTTATATTTACCAAATTTTATTATTACCTCTACAATACCTGTGTTATGATTTTATAATTGCCCACAAATTCTTTTAATATTATAAACGCGAAATTTGTATGTATGGATGCTTGTTACTCATTCACGTTAAAACTACTGAATGGGTTTTAATGAAACTTTACAATAATATATCTTATTCATCAGAATAACACAAATGCCAAATTTTAACCTAAGCTTTTCCTACTTACTTGAAACATAACATGTATTTTAGACAATTTATACAATATCTTTATAAATTGTAGCCTATATGTTTAAACTATATAATTGTAAAGTTTCATTAAAATCCATTTTGTAGTTTTTACGCAAAAGAGCAACATACATTCATCCATACTTACAAACTTTCGCGTTATAATATTAGTGGGGATTGTGTGAAATGTCCCAAATATGACGATAAGTCTAACGTAGGGAAAAATCTAGTATCTGTATAAACGAAGTAGCGGGCACCAGTTAGTATATAAATATAATCAGTTCATACAAAAGAAACGTCAGATACACGAATTAAACACAAAATCTTTTGACAGATCGACGTCCACTGCGTCAAGTAAAAAATAAACACAACGTTTGTATACTCAGCGCTGAAGTCCGGCTTTGTTCGTTAATTCGCAAATCTTATTGAGCGCTGTGTTGATGTGACTAATTAATTAATCACCTCGGACCCTAATTAATAAACGTCGCGAGGCCCACGGGAATAAGTGACGCGGACGAAGTCGTGAACGTGAGGGAGCGGCGATTTATGTGTACTCGGAGCGATTTAAATAAATTAACAATTTGCGCGTTTATTGACACGCAGTCGTAATTAAATCGTCATCAGTGTTGATTAATTATTGTTGCACACGGACCGACTAAAATTTATTTTTGTGAAGAGGTTTCATTCTTGTGTATTTGAAAGACATGGTCCTTTATAAGGCGTGCGCGGGGATACAGATTCAAAGCATAGAGGCAATTTAAGCGAAATTTAATGAAAGTGTGATGGAATATACCAACTGGATCTAATCTCTATCTGCACCATTAAAAATGTAGCTAAAGATAACCCAGTTAGATGCACAAAAACTATTATAATTACTGGTCAAAACATTTGTAAACGGTAATGAAAATCGGGCTACGGAAGAGACCTGCTTTCTCAAAGCCTTCTAATTAATTTAAATATGGCAGGTGACTCGCCGGTCACTAAATGGGCCCTCCAAAAAAGCAGACCTATATTGGTGTGAAGAGAGCAATATTGGTGTGAACAGCGAGGATATAGAGAGGTGTATCTGTGACAGCGATCGAGACGCCGTCGGCGTTATGACATTATTACACTTCCACCCTTCGCGCATTTGCTCTTGCGACTCCACTCTGTCCGCCTGGTTAAGGCAAGACAGAGGCGGGTGGAATACGCCTCCCTGAAGCACCTCGGTACCCTCGGTGTTGCAACTCACCGACAGCTCGCCACAAGCTGCCCTGAGGGAGACTGACTGCACTGATGGGGTATTTATGGCAGTTATGGCTTTTTTGGGGGGCCCATTAGTTAGTGAGCGGCGATTACCACCTGCCATATTTAAATCAATTAGGAGGCTTTGAGAAGGTAGGTGACCGGAGTCTCTTCCATAGTCCGGTTTTCATTACCACCTACATAAATCGAAATGCAATAGGCCACAAACGTTTTGACCACTAATGACAATAGTTTCTGTGCATCTAACTGGGTATAGTCTTTGGCTGCATTTTTCATGGTGCAGATAGAGATTAGACCCAGTTGGTACACTCTATGCACGCGTTCATTAAATTTCGCTTAAATGGCCTCTACGCGTTGGATCTGTATCCCCGCGCACGCTTTATAAAGGACCGTGTCTTATAAAGACATGTGATCTAAGCTACAATAATAATAATTAATATTTATTTCAGACTTTACATCCACATTTTTTATTAGTACGTTAGTAACAATATTTATATTTTTATGTTATACAACATGATTATCCGGCGTATGTAAAGACGACAAAGTATTTGAGTCGAGAGTAGTACGAGTATGTGGCAGTAAGTAAAATAATAAATCTCGGGAAAATGATGACTATGCCTTATTGCAATAAGTTCACGGTGGTCTCGTAAAACAGCAGTAGTTAACAGCCACTAACCCTCAGTTTTATTATGTCGTAAGCTGATACAAAAAAAGATTGAAAGAATTCGTATAAAAAGTGATGCGTTTCTTTAGGGATAGGTTGCGACTACATGTTTTGTTATTTTCCTCGAATCACAGGTAATTTACGTTGCGAATGTCCCGAGGTTGATTACAATAATAACATCTGGTAACAATGTTTTTAAATGTTTTTTATTACTTGCAAATTTCATTAAATCTATCATATGCATTTCAACTTTAAGACAACTAAAAAGAGAGAGGTGCAGGATTTGATTAGTTCGGAAGCAGCTTCTCTACTTGGTTTGATTGATTATCATGATGTAAATACATATATACGTTATATATATATATGCATATATAATATATACATATTACATATATACATATAATAATATGTTAAAATAATAAAATGATATTTCATTTTGACTAAATGTTTTTATAACTGAACTGAATGCGACGTAACATTTTATTTATTTTATAGCATTATTTTTTGGATTGAGAACGATAAGGAGAACCATATTAAATATAAGCTGGTTGGGGGAAGGATAAAACTTAAAAAGGGAATAGTTCCTTACAAATTCAAATGTCAATAAGAAAATAAAAGTAAATCTCAGAGATCTGCTGTGATTAAACGTGATCGAATAAAATATTTCAAGAAACTGTTAAATAAAGAAGAAAATAAAGTAACTGAAAAACCTGAAGTTATGTTACTTGCTTGCTGTCCAGACGAATCAGGATTAGAAGATTTGTTCAGTTTCGCCTTTGTTAGACAAGCCTTTGGAAACACAAAAAAACAATAGGGAGGACAAGTAAACCTGAATGATAAAAGTTTTCATAAATCTACCATGACGGTAAAGAAATCATTATTTATTGCGAAATAATGAGCTACCATTCCTTCTATTTTAGGTAGATTATCCGGTGTCCTTTATGATGCCTTTGCTATAAGTTCTTAGAACAGTCTGTTCAACACAGCGATGTTTATTACCTCACACAATAGCTATATCAGTTCATTTCGACTATGATAAGTCTTTGGATACCAAGAAATAATTAATATTGAAGATAATAATCACTGGAGTATTATTAATCAATCTTTCTTAAGCGAAGCGTCAGACAAAACACACCGTCCAAAGGTTACAGCGAAATTGGAATTAACTATTGAACAAGTAACCTTTAGAGACTGATTCAAATTTGACAACTTTATCGTATTATAATTTCTAACACAGAACATTTCAGAATGTTTCATTGCGTATTACTTGTGTAAATTGTAATAAACAGTATTTAGAAAAGCCTATATTGAATATACACGTATATATTATATTAAACATACATATTCTTTATTAAGAATTCCATAAAATTCTTTATAATTATATATACTTGGTATATCGATATGGACATCGTATCTGGAAATAGGATGGTTAGTTTGCAATTGTTTTTGACGTTTTTGTTGATTCCCTTTGCTTGTCATATATTTCAAAAATATTTTATACACAAAAAGTATATACGATTTAATAGCTAAAGCATTAGCGTTGGTAGCTTAATAAAAATTGTCACGTAGTAATATGTAGAGCTCTATGTGGTGATTCTTCTTGCTGTCGTATTTGCGTTATTTTAGCATCGTATATATGTATATACTCGTGTTATCTTGTGACTTCTCGTGTATTAAATACTTATCGTGGAGGATAGATGGTGCTTGGGTCTGTTATTTGGTAGGGAAATGTTAATATGAGTTGAATTTTTGATTATAGCTAATCTAGAATACCTGTTAAGATTGAATTATAAACATTTTTTGTTTTAGTTAATCTTACCACATTAATGGCAGCATTGGGATATAGCAATATCCCAATGCTGGGTATTTGCTCTAATGTATTTATTTTATATTTGGTATAAAATAATAGACGTTTTTTGTTTTTGTTTCGAAGATTCCACACTTTATAAATAGCTTGTGCGATATTGTACTATTTACAGATAATAAATACTTCATTAATATTAATACGGCCTAAGTATTGCACTGGTATGCAATGAATAACTTATCACTTTACACAAATAAAACAAACTGTGTAAAATTATCTTTGCCCAATGTAAGAAAAGTGTATAAAATTGTAAAAATGAATGATGAAGTTATAGAATTGATTGGTAGTACAAAAAAATACGACAGTATACAATTGGTCTTCTAAATCTCTCTTATACGATATGTGTTAGATATAGGGATATGTTTCGAGATACATATTTATTCTAAAACTTCGCATTTTAAGGGTAATGCTTGCAATTCTTCTTGGATAATGAAATGAAATAAAGCAGGAAGTCACCTGGATTCTTTTCGAAGTTCATATCGCTATTAAGTGCTAGAAAATTAGTTTCTAGTGTCATCATTGTATCACTGCTGTCATCATGTAAAAAGGGAATTCCTTAAATAAATAATATTTCACGATCAAAACAAGATGTCTCCGCGTTTCTTTTTAGATGTATCTGACGTTAAAACATTAAATATAGTTCACGTAGGACGCCCACAGGTCAAACATCGACACATCCTTTGATGAAGCCACGAATTTGTTAAGGATTATGGCTGAATATTGTAGATATTATGAAGAAAATGAACGTTCCCTAAATGGTTCATTTTCGTAACACACTTTCAATATTGCTTCCATTAACCGACGACGCCTGCAGTAACTGTTCGCATTGGCCTATAATTCGCCTTTTATTACAGCATTGTTTCATGTTAATGGTTATCTGTTAAAAATTTTATGTTCGATTTTTGACGTTAATAAACATTATTAAAAACCCTGTAAAACTCGAAGCTAAATATTTTATATATATTATTTATGGCGTTGATATAATATTGATAAGTTTCTTATGATTTTTACTTGATCATAACACTCAGGAGTTTCGAAATAATACTGAAGTATCTTTATCATCCAATAACTATACAGTCCACCTTGTCTGCGCCCTATACTCCAGCGATCGTATTACTCGTATAATAATTTCACAATCACTTCATTTGCGTGTACACTTATAACCAAATAATATAAATGAAGTTCATAGTAAAAATTCATAGTATTACTTATTCAATACGTTGCCAGTAGATAAATATCTTTCATGTTTTGATCTTTTGTCATGTTTGGTCAGTACAAGTGACCGACGTCGAATATATCTAGCAGACAATGCTAACTAAGCCAGTAACCAGCGCGCTGGTTACTGCGTGTCAACATGAAATGACTATTATTATTATGGAAAGTTTATTATGAATTTGAAAGCCGATTTCCGGAGCACCGTTTGAGGAGCTGATGTCTGGGTTGTAGGATCGAATGTGCTGGAGTTTGTTATGGCAATTGTCTCACTCGCGACAGTGAGTAGACTATTGTACTTAGACTTCTCCCAAGATCACACAAATCTATCCTATGCTGCTAGTATCTAGCGTTTTCCTACAAATTTCACATAATCTTTGGTCCATCTTGTTAGTGATCTACAAAAGCTGTGGATTCAAGAATATGTCTACCACTTTAGGGCCTTCCTGTCTAAACTGTCATTAGGTCTGTGGGCAATAGGGAAAGACTGGCGACGTTCCGTCTTCGTTCCGTCCGAACTGCTTGCTGAACGAGGCGGCGAAACTCTTCGAGAGGGCTATCTCCGCCCGTATCAGCGAGCACCTGTCGCGCGCGGGTCCTGACCGATCGGACTGCCAATTTCGATTCCGGCGGGGGGATCAACGTTAGACACCGTCCGGCGTGTTCGTTCCCTGTCGGAGTCCGCAGTCTGATCAGGGGGTGTGGGCGGTGGCTGTGTCGTTAGACATCGTCAACGCCTTCGGCACCTTCACTTGGCAGGCCATTAGGGAGGTGCTCGTATACCATGAGCTGACTTCCTGCGGGCCGTAGTCGGGGACTATCTGCGCGACAGGACGATCGGCGTGATGAGACGGGACGGGACGGAAACGTCGAGGAGGGTCGAATGCGGTGTTCTGCAGGAGTCGGTGTTGGGACCTCACAAAACCGAGGCGCTATGGTTCCACGGCCTTCCGAGGCGCCGGGAGCCATTCAGCTGGCAACCACCTGGGCCTCACCCTAGACCGCCATTGGAGCTTCGAGGAACACTTCGTGCGATTGGTCCCCCGAGCCAAAAGGGTGGCGGGCGCGTTGCATCGCCCCCAATCTCGGGGGACCGAGGGATGGAGTTCGCCGCCTGTACGAGGGCGTCGTGCGATCCGTGGCCATCTATGGGGCACCCGTGTGGTCGCGAGACTGCGTGAGGCCCCCCGCTGCTGAGCTCTGCTACGGAGCCTGCAGCGGATAATGGCCATACGGGTCGTACGAAGCTACCGTACCATCTCGTACAAGGCGGCAACGGTTCTGGCACGCTCCCCCCCATTCAACATCCTGGCCGACATGTACGCGGCGATGTATGCGTCGCGGCGTGTCGACCGGGGGAGCGATGGGGGGAGCGCCCCGGAACCCGCGCACGAAGTGCCTAAGCGGGAGTGGCACCGACGGATTGTGGCGGCCTGGCGTGCGCAGCTCGAATTACGGATGTGCGCGCGCCAGCGGGCCGTCGGTGCCGTACTCCCGCACCTCGAAGCTTGGCTCCACGGAAAGGAGGAGGTCACCTACCGATTGACTCAGATACTCACCGGGCACGGCTGCTTCGATGAGTATCTGTGTCAAATAGGACGGGAGGGATCGAAACGATGCCACCTGCGCATCCGATCTCGACTCGACCCAGCACACGCTGGCGGAGTGCCCCGCGTGGGCCTCCGAGCGCCGAGTCTTGGTCGCAAAGGTCGGGCGAGATCTGTCTCCACCGGCATTGATTGCGGCAATGCTGCTGACGAAAGAGGGTGGAGGGCTGTGGTCTCCCTTTGTGTAGCAGTGATGCTCCAGTAGGAGCCGCCGAGCGGGAGATGGCCGATCCTGCTCGAAGGAAGCGGCGCGGCACCGGGTTCGGTAGCACAGCTGCGGGACGCTGCGGGTAGTCGCCGAAAAAAAAAAGGTCTGTTGGCAATGTCTGAATACTGCCACTTAAGGTTTACAGTTCTATAGGCTATCTCTGAAAATATATGTTTCTTTTTAGAAAATCCGATATGATGAGGGCGAAGCCGCAGGCGGGATGTTAGAAAATAATATTAATAAATATATATGAATGAAATATGTAACTACATAAATATGAGCACATGATATCATAGTTGTGCATGTTCAGTACCATGTCCAGCACTGGGATGACTCTCGGCTCAAATTATAATATATAAGACGGATAAATTTTATACAAATGTTTAATATTGGAACCGAAATATTTTGTATAAATAATTATTTATTTTAAAACACCTCTTAAGGGGTTTGATCCTCAATATTAAAATTTTGTGATTAAATACATACTTTATATATAAGTTAATTATATTTTTATACATGAAACTTTTTATTTTGGAACAAGAAAGGAAATGCAAATAATTTATAAAAAAGGAAAGATAAACTTCAGCAAGGATATGTCTTAAGGTCGTATTGACTCTTAGATGATCCTCGCATCTTCTCCGTACCCTAGGGCCTCGTTCGCCTCTGCCCTCTTAGATTTTATATAACATTACAGATTCGGAGGCCCTCTCCACGTAAGCACCGAAAGTTGTTTACGCAACTTTTGATTGCCTTCTTTACTCTGTTTGTTTACTTTTTTACTTAGAATGGAATTATGACGAAACTTTTTTCGTTAAAGGCTCAAAGATACATAAATGGGCTTAGGAACTCGGGTTGGGTTCACAAAAATTTGTTTGCTCATAATTTCGTATTTGCCACTCACTCTTTTTATTTCGCTCGAAGGAAATTGATATAACGTTACTTGAGTTCTGACTTTGCGATATAAATTCTATTTAATCGTTTTTAACAGTGTTGGTACCAGTTTGACAATGTGTAAGTAAGCATCATGTAAACTACAATTATGGACCGTATTTCACTTATTATAGGGGCTTTGGAAATATAAGGATAATTGAGCTGTATGTTATTTCTTTGTGGTTACATAAGATATTGTGAATATATATTATATTGTAATCCACTAAGTAATCAGTATCCACGATTCGTATATATATTATAACTATATTATTTAAAGAGCTCCTCCTTCTAGATTTGAGTAGAGCAAACTCTTCCATCACTTTTTCAACATCTGTATTTTCGAGCATCTCATATTCCATCGGCATTAGCGATAAAATATTTAATCTCTTTTAAAGAATTATACTGCCTAATAATTTTTTTAATCGTTTAATTTGGATAAGTTCCCCATTACATGAATACAATTGTTTAGATGAACATCGCTCTTATTTTCTTACACTTACTTCCATTTATCTTATAATGTCAAACCATCAATGAATGATTTTCTTAAATATTACTACTATAAGCTTGGCCACACACATACGGTTTCATACAGATCAGGAATTTATATTCGACAATATGAATGATCTGTTTCAATGCACATGTTTAGTACTGTATGGACATAACAATAACATAAAGGAATCCCATTCGTAGTATTCTCAGTATTTATACTGAGAAGTTTTCTGTAAGGCTATGGGTTTTATATTGTCTCCCGATTTTAGTTAAAATTTACAAAATTCTGCTGTCATTTTCTGCTTTTATATAATCTTTTGAAAAAAAAATATTTCATAATGATTTTTTTTGTATTTCAAGCAGCACTAAGGTGTTTCAATAGCTATTGCATCTAGTAGGAAATGCGCACATCACAAAATTATCAAATTGTTAATAATAATATAAGATTTGTATAATAATATATATTTCTATATATGTTTGTATAACATGACTTCATAGACGATTTTCAAATAAATGTCAAATAAATAGTTGTGAAATTTGTAGCGTTAGCTTAGATGTTAAGATAGTTTGTAAGATCTATTTTATTAAGAAAATAAGCTTTTTTTCGGTAGCGTAATGTATATAGTGTTACTACGCTTTGGCCTTTATAGTTTATTTTTTATATTTACTATTTTCAATTTTTTATTTATGTACATAGCAAATTTAATATATTATAAAATTCTATTTAGGGACTTGTCAACCTCTATGCCCTAAAAATGTAATTTGTCTGATAGTTTACGTTTTGTTATCCTAAAAAAACGCTGTTCTGTCTCTTTTATTTATATTGGTACCTAGAGAAAAAGCTTATTTTTCTTCTTATAAAAATTTTTTTTGCTTGACTTTTGTTTGTCCCTTCGTGTTTTGTATGACTTAATCCTACCACCGGTGGACTTTATCGTGGGTTAAGATCCTCTTTCTCCTTTTTTCCCTTTTCCCCTACAGTGCATAAACTAAGAAACTGAGAATAGCTATTTGTTAATAATATTGTGTAAATAAATTTTTCACCTTAGCAGCTCAAACATATATAAATACAATATGTGTTCCCTGCTTAAAAAGAGTGAGGGAAATGCGTTTTCCCTCATTGAGTGAGGAAAATTGATTTGAATTTAGAATGCTGCGAATTATCATTATGTACGAAACACGTCATTCGAAATTCGATTTATTAAATGTCAAAAAATAAGTCGTTCGGAAACTAATAAACCTTTAAAATGAAAATTATTCGGTAACGTTGTAATTAAATATATAATTAATTATAAAATGAAGAGAATACACTAAATTAAGAAAAAAAAAAGAATATGTTTTACAAAATAATACACAAATAATTTATAGTTTTAAAAATCTTTATTGGTACAACAGAATACTACGGATAAATTTTCAGAACGTAACTTTAAAACAATACCGGGAAACAAAAATCAAATTGTTTTCTTCATCTTTTGTTTTTCGGTTAGATAACAACTTACAATTAGTGTTGCATATCACAAATTCATAAAATACGAGTGAGTCTAGTGACGAAAACAGTAACTTAACACCTGAAGAATTAAAACAAAGAATTAAACAGAAATCATGTGATAGATACCAAAAAACCTATAATGTTTTCAATAAATGGAAACTTGAAAAGGGCGCGAACACTTTCTCGGAGAATGTAATATTGTCGTACTTTATTGAATTATCACAAACGAAACAATCACCTACAATGTGGAGTATGTATTCGATAAAGACGAATAGAAGAGCTACAATAAAGACAAAACATAATGTTCATATTGAAACTTATCCCAAACTTATTGCATTTTTGAAAAGAAAGTCAGTAGGACACAAATCGAAAAAGTCCAAAATTTTTTCAATATCTAATATTGAAAAATTTCTTAATGAAGCTCCGGACTGCAATTTTCTCGCTGCAAAAGTAAGTTATAAAAGTAAATATATTACTAAGTAAGTATATGTCTATACTTAATTAGTAATATATGTGCACGTACGCTAACCATTTTCGCTAATATTTACTAAATACGAGTGACTTATGTAAAGGAAATGGCTAAATACTAGGTTTTGTTTGTTATACATTTTAATTACTAACATTTTACATTAATAATACAAGTTTATTTATTACAGGTTATCCTCATTATTGGAATAAATAGAGCTTGCCGCTCGAACGAACTGTTAAATCTGACTGTTAATGGCATCGAAAAACATTCTGACGAACTGCTTTTAGTCAACCTACCCAACACAAAGACAAACATTGAGAGGTCCTTTGTTATTCGCGACGAATATGTCAAAATTGTCGAGAAATATAAGGCATTACGACCTGATAATACGAAAACAGATCGATTGTTCTTGCAGTATCGTAATGACAAGTGTTCAAAATAGCCTATGGGAATCAATAAAATAGGCGGGACATCACAACAAATAGCCAATTTTTTTAAATTACAAGAGAACAATTACAGAACAATTACCTTTACACTGGACATTGCTTAAGGCGAACTTCGGCCACGCTTTTGGCTGATTCAGGAGCAAACTTCACAACATTAAAACTTCATGGTGGCTGGAAGTCAAACACGGTCGCGGAAGGATATATTGAAGATTCGATTGAAAATAAGTCTAAAACTTGTAAACGCATAATACAAAGTATAAACTTTAAACCTGATCCCTATACAAACCCGCGCCCCTCTACATCCAAAGAAACAAATACTATTGAAAATTCGCTAAGAAGCCGCACCGAGTCGCCAACGTTTACTAACAGTATTGTCTCGTCACAGTCCAAAGAAACAGAAACGGACTCCACGGTGTCACTTCCTAATAAAACTATACATTTTCAAAATGTAACTTTTAATAACTGTAATTTTAAATTTTATAGATACTTATTTTTTGCAAATATATATGTGGTTTCATTTTAATTCATATTGTTTCATTTATATCTCTAATAATGTTCTCACTGCTAAGGTGAAAAGTTGTACGAGCGAGAGAAAAGTTATTTCCATCTCGTGCCTTTGAATCCCTCGCGACGCTCAGGATTCTAATGTAGAATCACTCGCTGACGCTCGTGATTCAATTATTAGAATCCTTCGCTTACTCGGGATTCAAAATTAGCACTCGCTTGAAAAAACCAACTTTCCTCTCTAGTTGAACAAATAACTATTGTAATCTCAACTAATATTATAAATGCGAAAGTAACTCTGTCTGTCTGTCTGTTACGCTTTCCCGCTTAAACTTGATGAAATTTGGTACAGACAATCTTTAGATCCTGAGACAGAACATAGGCTAAAAACATAGGAAAAAAAGGGATGAAGGGGTTGAAATAGAGGGTGAAAGTTTGTATGGGATTTCTTAATTTTAAAAGATAAAACCATGAAACTTTATATTTAAGCACTTGATAAGAAATCATTAAACATTTGTTCCAGCATTTTTGAAATTTCGACCAGCTAGGGGGTGAAATAAGGGTTGAATTTAGTATGCAACAAAACAAACAAAATATTTTTGTATACAACGTGAAGCTGGCCCCTGCAAGTCTCTTAGTCATAAGGGACCAGGACTGACAAAAACTAATTTCACGCGGGCGAAGCCGCGGATGGAAGCTAGTATAATATATTTCTTATCTTTCGTAATTTAATGTTTCCCTTTTTCTACCAAATTATCTGCTCCTTCACATATTTTTACTCTCGGAGAGATTGTAATGTGACAAAATCCAATAAGAAACTATTAATTAAAATGAAATTTAATGAGATTAGGATTAGCACTATAACTATGATGCAGGTACTGACTGGACATGGTTGTTTCGGTCACTACCTGCAACTGGTCGCACGACGACGCGTGGAAACGCCGCGGTGTCACCACTGCCGACGACACGTCCGGGCACACGCTGGCTGTGTGCTCGGTGTGGCAGCAACAGCGCAGCGACCTTATCGCTGCGTTCAGAAGCAGCGATCTCTTGGCGTCGAGCGTGGTCATGGCCATGCTCCGCGGAGAGGCGGAATAGGAGGCTGTCGCCTCCTTTTGTGAGAACGTCGTCTGGCAGAAGGAGGGAGTGAAGAGGGAGCGGAAGGAGGACGTCGAGGCCGCTCCTCTCCGCCGCAGACGGATAGGTAGGAGAAGGCGGGCACACGCAAAAGCGGTGCTCGCCTAATGACCCTTTTTTTTTTTTTTTTTTGTTTCCCTGAGGAAAATGCATTAAATTGCATACCCCGGCTGTGGCGAGCCGGGGTTATGTGGGGCTCTCCTCCCCAGAAGGGGGAGGCCTACCCACTAAAAACCTCAGGGATGGCCTTCCTCAGGCATGTAGGGAGCCCCCGGGAACAGAAAGCTTCTTCCGGGAACACCCAGCCTCCGCTCCCCCGTCGACACAGGGGAGCCCTCCTCGGGGGAGGCTTACTACCTCCCCCGGTCTCCTCCACCGACGACGCCCCCCGGCCACGGAAGGGGCGTGGTCCATCCTGGGTCGCCGTAGCAGTCGCGACTTACTCGCGCCCGCCGGCGACCCGCGGCGGCGCCGCAGCTGTGCTACCGAGCCCGGCGCCGCCTTCTTCGAGCGGGATCGGCCATCTCCCGACCCCGCTCGGCGGCCTCCTTCTGGAGCATCACTGCCTCACAGAAGGAGGCCACAGCCCTCCAACCTCCCTCGTCCGCCAGCATTGCCGCAATCAATGCTGGCGGAGACAGATCTCGCCCTACCGCGAGGCTGCGTGTGCGTTTGGCTACCGCACACGCCGTAGTGATGTCTCTCCATCTGGGGGATTGTCCAGGGGTTCTCGGACAGTCTCTCCCTTGGCGTTGGCTCGATCAGACCTAGGTCGAGCCGGCCCCGGAGCTCATGGCGGTAGAATCGCGAAAGCGCAACCCGCCATGTGCATGGGCCTAGAGAACTCAGGGGGGTTTTAGTGGGTAGGCCGGTCCTGTCAGACCGGTGAGCCCCATACACGGCCGCGCCTAGCCAGCGCAGTGTCAGGGTGCATAATGCATTTCCCCTCTAAAAAAAAAGGATTAGCACTATAACACTTAAATTGAGTGAGTTTCGTGATAATCTATTGTTTAACTGGAAATACCAATAAGAGATGTACAATTGTAAATGTAATGATAAAAATATATAGATAACTTTCGTCTAGACAAATAAAATAGTTATTTTACCGACAGCCAAACAGACCCCAGTTGACAAAAAAAAAGGAAAGTCGATTCTAACTTAATTATTAAATAAATTAATTGAAGCCTCATGGGTTGTTTTTTCTTTAAATATATATTATGTACAAATGTGAAATTGTAAATATACATTTTATAAAAATATTGAAATTTTATTGAACATACTATAAGTATGAGTATAAGTCCCAATCGGTTCTGCTTGATGATCGAGTAGGGACTAGGGGGTCCTAATCCATCGGGGGGATATATGCTCAGTGCAGAAACAAGCGTAGGACCTACTTTGAATGACTTTATTAAAAAATTATCCACTAGAAAGTAAAAAACGAGATAACTTTAAATGCAAGCTCAACAAAGTAGTTCCGGTGGGATATAAATGAATCATCCGGCCGTTAAGTTACAGTATGTCACCGGAAGGAGACTATACCAGCGTCATAGCACCTTATATTTCTGATATATTCGCATTGCTATGTTCCAGTTTGAAAGGTATATATATGCTTATATAAGCATTGAAATAACTGTACCATGACTTTATATGTTATATCACAATTTGATAACGTATATTGTGATTCTTATAGAGTGTTATTATTGGTGATTGGTAATAAATTACCATCTGGAGGGCTGTCTGCTTCTTTGTCATGAATAATAACACCGGTTTCCCAAGTGTTAGACTAACTGTCTCAACTATTCCAAGCCTAGTAATTAGTAGAATAGTAAACGTTTATATATAAAAGTCCAATTAATATAATAAAGTGTTCCCTAAAAAAAAATAAAAAAAATAGCTCTTTTGCAAAACTAAGCTCAAATAGCCCTGCTTGTGCCCGCATTTGAATAAAAGGAACAAAGTTTTGCAAATTGGAAGTGCTGTTTTTGCGGAAAGTTGAATGTGCAGGCAAAGCCTTGAACCTCGCGAATACGCCGCTTCAATTGACGTGAACCGATTGCGTTAAATAAGCTGGCTCGAAGTAGTATTTTTAAGGCATGCTTATTATTGAAGTTGGACGCGGTTTTGCTCTCGGTTTTGTTTAGAATTTCTAACCTACGACGCTTGTGGGTTGTGTTAACTAGAAATCTGTTCTAAAGAAATGTTATGTTTAAATAAGAAAATGATTTGTATTTTGTTGCAAGTTGAAGCAGTTAATATAAAAAGCAGAAGCGACATTTTTCGTGACAGCTGCTGACTTTGTACATGGACTGGATATGTATGGAGAGATATGTTCAACCTAGCCTTGTATATCTCTTTTCAGTGAGGATTTTTGAAAAACAATTTGGTTTATGACAATTGGTACAATTTTGTTAATCTAACTGGTATTAATTACAATATTACTGTTTACTATATACAGTTGTGATACATACATAGGTGATTATTGTAATATTGCAAAAAATACTTATAATTCGAAACTTACCTATATAGGAGGCGAATTCTGTATAAAAAAAAAATTAAAATCAATTTAACATTTTAAAATAAACATTTTTAATTCATCAAATGGAACAGATAGTGTTCGGTGGCTTAATTATTAACACGGTTTATTGAATGCACTTCCGCTCCCACTATCACTATCGCCTTACCGATTTGCATGGATAGATTGCAAGGATCGGGGATTGTGAGGAAGTCGTTGTATTTTATTATCGACGATTATGTAGTATTATAAAATAATAAACTACAATCTTTTTCATACTTGTTTGTTTTAAGAAATATATAGTTTTAGAGTCACATTTCTAAATCTACTTATGTAAGTCCACGAAAAATTGGATAATTTACTGTTCAGAATTATAACTTTAAATTGACGAAGACAAAAGTAATATTGTATGACATTCGTATTGTTTAGTTTATTAGTCAGATGTAGTTACAATAATACTTTAGGTCAAAGCTGCTTCTTGTAAAGACGGTTTAGAAGGAAAAAGGATACGACGCATTCTGCGCAATAAAATACGTATACGTTATTCTCGATTCTCAACTACTTCTGCGCATCCGACCTTGACTCGGCTCAGCACACGCTGGCGGAGTGCCCCGCGTGGGCCTCGGCGAGCGCCGAGTCTTGGTCGCAGAGATCGGGCGAGATCTGTCTCCGCCGGCATTGATTGCGGCAATGCTGGCGGACGAGGGAGGTTGGAGGGCTGTGGCCTCCTTCTGTGAAGCAGTGATGCTTCAGAAGGAGGCCGCCGAGCGGGGTCGGGAGATGACCGATCCCGCTCGAAGGAGGCGGCGTTAGGCTCGGTAGCACAGCTGCGGCGCCGCCGCGGGTCGCCGGTGGGCGCGAGGAAGTCATGCCTGCGGATGCGGCGAACCGGGAGGGACCACGCCCCTTCCGTGGCCGGGGGGCGTCGTCGGTGGAGGATATCGGGGGAGGTAGTGTAGCCTCCCCCGAGGAGGGCTCCCCTGTACCGGCGGGGGAGTTTAGTTTAGTGGGTAGGCCTCCCACTTCTGGGGAGGAGAGCCCCACATAACCGCCGGCTCGCCGCAGCCGGGGTATGCAATTTAATTTTAATAGCTATATATTTGTTATTGATAGAAATGTATCTATACAAGGTCTTCTTATTTTAGTTGGAAAGGTAATAATGTTATTAAGATGGTTCCTAGCATCACTCATTTCGTTCGCTCATGAAAAATGTCTATAAATACAAAATTATAGTCTCGGTTCGAAAATGAAATAGAGTTAAGTCACAAAATTTCTTTTGATATACAGGCGTTGACGAATGTTCGTTTCGGAGAAACAGAGTTGATCTCCTTAATAGGCGAGTACTTTCGGATTAATGTCAGCGCCTGAATGTTTTTCTGTGGCGATCAGACTTTGATTAAAATTGACAGTACACTTACAATATTACTTTACGAAGATAATTATCATATTGCATCTCAATAAATCATATAACAATAATGAAAATTTGATAGCAACTGAGATACAATATCAGCATACCGGTCACGGTGAAATCGACCAATCCGTTAACCACTATCTGCTAAGAAACCTAATAGATATTACTATAAGCTTTTACTTTCATAAATTTTATTACTAAATATTCTCCAACTATTTTCACTGAGTTTGTTGGCCAGTAACCATTAATATAAATATTTGACTTATTTTAACTAAGCCGTAATATAGATGTCCAATAATTGATAGACGAATGTCTTTGCTCAGCCAATTATTCTGTCAGTAAACTTAATTAGGCCCTTTAATCAGTGCTGCTTATTTGACTGTTCAATATTTAATTACAATCAATCACATCTTCTTACAAAATATTGAACAAACACAGTTACTGAATGATTTGATTATAAACGTTCGTTAGCTGTGAAAGAATTGAAATTATTACTGGAATAAAATCTCATCAAATTATTTACAGTATTGGTAGTAATACTAGTTTGGTAACGAGCTGTTACTGAACTGAAGTGAACTGTTTATACAAGACATTTCAGACATTATAATTTCTGACTTCAAAACTTGACTCATTACACATCTAAAACATCTGAACAGGTTGAAGTGAAATTTGATTGTTGTTAAAATCTAGCTGACCCAGTTGATGCAGCAAACGCTAACACAGCTTGCTATATATATTATTTCCAGGGAATTCCAGTGTGTTGGAGGGCTGTAGCCTCCTTCTGTGAAGCAGTGATGCTCCAGAAGGAGGCCGCCGAGCGGGGTCGGGAGATGACCGATCCCGCTCGAAGGAGGCGGCGCCGGGCTCGGTAGCACAGCTGCGGCGCCGCCGTGGGTCGCCGGCGGGCGCGAAGAAATCGCGCCAGCGGGTGCGGCCCCGGGAGGGACCGGGAGATCGGGGGAAGTATTGTAGCCTCCCCCGAGGAGGGCTCCCCTGTATCAGCGGGGGAGCGGAGGCTGGGGGTTCCCGGAAGTAGCTTGGTGTTCCCGGGGCTCCCTCCCGGGTGGGTAGGCCTCCCCTTTCTGGGGAGGAGAGCCCCACATAACCGCCAGCTCGCCACAGCCGGGGTATGCAACTTAATACATTTTCCTCAGGGGAACAAAAAAAAAGAAGGGAATTCCAGTGTAGATAAGTAGATAATTAAAAAGGAAACCCAGAAAGTAAATGATACTGTTTATATGGCCAAGTGGTTTTCGGGACCCAGGTCAAAATTTTGGATATGTTGTTCTCCTGGTCAAGCTGAGCAAAAAATGTAATGGTCGCAAATAAAGTTAACGACTCATTTTCCCGCTAGGGGGCTCTGTCTACTTTGATAGTTATTATGACAGAGACCCGGAATGATTTTGGAAAATTCAACTCATAAATGCGTGGTTGATAGTGCCTACAGAAGTTAAGAAATTAGTAGCATAAAATTGAGTTTGTTCTGAGAAGTTTTTTTTAATTGTTGCTGTATTTATTATTAAAAACAGAGTTTCAATATGTATTTTACATAGATAGTAAATAGCTATTTCGTTTAGCGACAAATCCGCTTCGGGTATGTACTTCTGCCTCGCAGAAGACCATAGCTAAACAACTATTATATAAATCCTGTGACTATTATACGGTTTCAGCTTATTCTATATAGCAATCGGTTGTATTTTTTTCACCGCGTAGAGCAACTTCAGAGCCAATTAAACATGCTGTACTTTAATTACCCAACTTGTACTATTTAACTCCGATTCCGCACTTCGTCTGGGAAATCTATTATATAAGTTTGATAGTTGCGAATTCAATAAATTATTATGAATCTGAAATATTAAGGCGTTAAAATTAAATTGGAAATTAATTGGAAATTTGGACATTGCGTTTAGTTTTAAATAAGTCTTCTCATTATCTTTCAAAAGATAATGTTCTGAGTTGTAAATCAGTAACATGGTAAAACCTAAGTAAATATTGTATCGAATATCTGAAGAGTGAAATATAAAATTGATCTGAAAAAAGGTAGAAACCTTTTGACGCATAATTACCAATATAAACAGATTTTTATCACATTACGATGCCTTCACGTGACCTTTTCTATTTGTAAAAAGATGCTTTGATGTTTTGATCTTAGTTCATCGCTTTCGATTTGTGTATTCAAGATTGGTGACTATGCTATAATACTTAACACTTTTATACCTTATTATATGATTTCGTAATGAAATATAAATTAAAAATATATTTTTATATAAGTTTTACTTGTTGCTAGTTAAACGTAGCTAAAAGTCACGTCGTCGTTTTTTAATTGTAGCCTCAGGTACTGAATAACAATCTGGATGCAGAATTCAATTTGCTGCTGATAGCAAATTTATTTTCCCTTCTGTTTCAGGTAAATATTACCAAGCACAAAGAAGATATTGCGCGTATACGCAAGATAAAAAGACATGATACTTGCATATTGAATTTAAAATACAAGGCACTTACGCAGGTTGAAAAATGTTTAGAATGAATGAAAAAAGAAATAAATAAATGCAATTTTGGACTTTAGCCTGTATGAGATTCGTATGATTTTTAAGCAGCTCAAGAACTATAAGATGCCTTACCTGGCATGTTGGGTTACAGTCGAGATTCTGAAGGATGGACTACGAGTCCGTAACACCCACTAAAGAATCTTCAACTCCGTCATACTCGAGTGCAAATACCTAAAGCATAGCACAGAACAGTGGTGACACTGTGCTTTGAAAATTGGGATATAAACTCGTTGAATTACTACCCACCATGCTTCTGAGCTATGTATATAAGCTGTTCTTGAGAGTTATTGACCTCCTGAACAAGTTGGAATCTATGATTTAATTTCTTTTTATTCCACGGTGTGTAACACTTTTTTTTCACTGATTTTAAGTACTATTAAAGACATTTTTTTATTCATATTGATTAAATTCACATTTACAATTGTACCTTGCATTGGTTATGTTTTCGTCGAATTGTTACTTTGACATTGACAGTTCTATAGTGTGGGCCGCTTATCATGATCCTAACACCATTATCTATGGGCAAATTAGGCAACCAAATCTAGCCAAGCGTCGTCTACAAAGTTCTTTATTAATAATACTGAAACATCACTCCGGAATTCATAGATTAAAAACAGTGTCGTAGATTAATAACTGCCCACAGATTATATACCGGATACTAATTAACAACAAATTATTTGCACTGCCGATTACAAAAATATCGTTTAGGATTAAACTTAAATTTAGGCAGATCAATTCTTCCTTTCCTTATAGTTTCCACATCATCCTAGTTCCATTTAATAACAAACATCACATACTATACATCGTCTTATAGTCTTTGCCTCATCGGTGGTAAGCCATCTGTAACGGTATACTAATCTGTGACTTGGAGATCTGAAATCTGGGAATTGGGAATCGATCTATTGTAAAAATCTCACGCATATTTCGGTATATAACTACGTATATAAGTTACTGAAAGTGGTGTCAGGATCACAAATTTCAGGAGTATTTTATTTCCCATAAAATTATCCATATCTCTTGGAACCAACATAATTTAACCTAGTTGCCACCGGCACTTAGGAAAAATAATAAACTAAAATATTTACATATTGAAAGCCCGATAAAAAGGTCAGTAATAGTTGCATTTATCTCTTTAATCTCTTTAATTTCAATTTGTTCCCAATAGTAATGATTTTCACAAATAATTATTGATATTTGTTTTGAGCGGGTAGGCTTAACCACCCATACAAAATCATGCTGAAATTAGTTGCTCAGCTGCTAATCTCATGTATTTGAGGTAATTGGTGTTTGTATTTAATCATAATAATATAAATAATGTAAATTCTTGTTCTTTTAAAATGTAAATGTACCATAATTTGATGAATGTTCAATAGATCATGTTTGATATTTTTCTTTGTAACCTAGTTGTCAGATTTAATTGTATGAAGAACAATAATGTATATGGGTTCCTTCTGAACCGCATAGACCACCCACAGTGAGTCCATGACTATGATAATGTAGCATTTTATGATATGTAACAGGGCAAAAAGGTACCGGGAGGTTGTTATACCCGGCCCTACAAATTTATGTAAGGAAAATATATAAAATAAAATATCCTTGAAGAATATCATATAAAAGTTAAGAAGAATAACTGCCATATATTAAAAGAAGAGTGTCTGGACCCAGTCTCAAGGAAAGTATTCAGTACTAACCACCGGGGGATGGGAATCTAGCTTAAGAATTCATGTTTTAGATTTTAGAATTACCATTTAATTAAATAGTTTATTTCAATACCCTGATCAACCATTGTTGCTAAATATCCTTGCCGAGATTGATCAAACAGCACCAGAACCAACCTGCCCTTGTGATTAATAATTCAAATTTGTTATTTTAAGTACATAATAAAGAGTACACTTATTTCTAATTGAGTATTATTTTATTTTTATTTAATTGTAAAAAAAAAAAAACTTAAATATATATTGTTAATAAACTTAAAACTTAAATTAATAAATCAGTAACTTTGTTATTTTGTATTATTTGTGTTTCCTTTATAAATCTAGTTGGTGAGTAAGAGTAATATTACATTACAGGTGCAATTTTTCTTTATATCTCAAAATTTGTTTATTTATATTAAATCAAAACGATTATAGCCGAATATAGCCATTCTGTATTCTGTATTTTATCAAGTTAACTTTCTGAAAACACAAACTTTATTTTTTTTTCTAGTCTATTGACATATGTTTAAATTTATAAACAGAACGTTAGTATCGAACATGATTCATTTTCATGTGTACTTGGCTACCTGTACTTGCATTACTTTGACCTTAAGATGCGGTTTGATGTATAATGTATGGATTATTTACCTCTGCTGTGATTTTCTGCCGTGAACGAACATCTATTAGGAGCTTTATTTATTTGAGTTATCAGCTTAATAAAACTGTAGTAGCTATTAAATTATGCTATGGTTGCCAAGAAATGGCAATATCACAAATAATTCAATTGTTTGATGGTGAAGTAATGAAGTAAGTTGATAGCACTAGGTGAATCTAAAATACTTATGAAAATAATTTAGCATAGCATAAGTTACAAAATGAAACCAGCAAGGTGGGTTGACGAACTGGTGTCGTTAGGTATAGTAACGTAGAACTAATTGGTGTAAAGATGCATGGGCATGGGCGAGGCCTAAGTCCAACAGTGGGTGTGTCTTGGCTGAAACATTATGATAAAGATACGAATAGCTGAAAGTGAAAAAAAATTATTAAGAAATATGATGAGGTACAACATTCTCATAATTTTAAACCTTTAGCTGCTGAGCGAATTGATATTGCTAGACAAAGATTTTGAAAATACACATCTTTCAGTTTGTACTGGGATATGACTCGCCGGGTTAAAGTCAGAGGCAAAGAGATCAAAGCTAACAACCCTTATTACGTCTAAGTAAATATCCATATAGATTATGAATATTCATAAGTCTACATGTTCCTCATCTAATAAGCAATCAGTCACGGAAGTGGTGTGTCTACGTCTGATATAATAAGGACAATTAATTAATCGTGGGATAAACACGTAAATCCCGGAATCGAGTATTCCAGTATTTTCGTTACCGAGACGTTCGCGATTCCACGGGATATTAGCGGTTTCTGGAGTGTATTGTTGGCACATACATGACATAATACAAGATACGTTAAAAGCGCGATGATGGATTTACGTAGAATGTTAAGGTAAATATTACGATCCGTAGAGCGATGTATTAAGTGATATCAAATTTTAGACGGCAATAAAACAATTCAATGACGATGATAAGTTAATGAGAAGAGATGAATAAAATAGCATTTGTCAATTTGTTTTTGATATTATAATTTATTTTGTACAACTATAGTCTGGCTGTCGAGAGAATTTGTTTTTGACAGGGCGTGTCGATTTCTTATTCCTAATATGAATAAAGTTTATTTTCAAAAATCGTATTTAAGATAATCCAGAAGTGAACTTTATACTGTATACTGACGCCAGCACGCTAAACTGTCGTGATACGACAAAATATATTTTATTTTCCCGTGCTAAAATTCCTGTCCCACTTGTTATATGTGTGTGCAATAAAAAAATAAATAATGCTTTGTTAAGAGGTTAAGGTGCCTAGAGATCGTCAGCGGAAATCGGCATTAGCAGTATATATATATAATCAGCAGGTATGGAGAGAGAACATCCATCGATCGTCCATCCGTTTCGATCCATTTGGATCTATGGATTAAGAGGCACTCCAGTTCCACAATAATTTAGCTAGTACCAGGTGTAAAGATAAGTATATAAAAGTTCAGCACGGCTAGGATCACAAATAATTAACATTAAGCAACGTAAATAAATAAATATATTTTGATTGCCACAAATATGGCAATAATTACTAAGGATTATTACAAAATTAGTACCGTAATTAAATACAACACTACCAATAAAACACAATAAAGCATAATAACTTATTTGCACAACTTATCTAGTACGAGATTTAAAAAAACTACAATTATATTGTTTTTAAGTACTTAAAACAGTGGAAATATACGCGCGATGGAATATCGATACACCACAATTTACTTGAAGGTTGGTTTGTCCGTTTCTATCAAAAATCTGTCGCGACTCTAGTGAAGTCATCGAGGTCAAGTCTCTAAGTTTTCGAGTAACCGCTGCCGCCATAATCTTAGTATATACTGTCCTGAGAAAATCTCCATCTTGGTTCTGTGGGAACGCTGCGGTGAAACCCCGATGGACCAACAGATTAAATGCCATAAGTGAAACTGGATCGGCAGAAGGGACCCGGTTATCCCGGTATATACCCGGTAAATCAGGAAGCTGGAAAAGTTCAAACTTCTAGCAACTCTTTTACTTTGGAAATAAATAATAAGGAAATTAAATCTGATGATGCAGTTGCTAATGCATTTGTCGATTATTTTGCTCAAATACCTGTGATAACTACAAGTGGTCTTAGTTCATCTCCTGATATAGCAGTCACCCTACTTGAGTCACGTGTGGATAAGTGCAGTAAACTCTTCCACTTTAGCCATATTGATGCTATCACAGTTGTAAAATCATTCCGTTCTCTTAACAAGAAGAAAACGGAGGATCTCTGGGGTATCTCAATTCACATTATTCAGTCTGTCATAGATGAATTAGCCCCACTATTAGCCCAAATTTTTAACAATTGTGTTGATGAGGGTATCTTCCCTGATTTAATGAAAAACAGTAAACTAATACCCCTTTTCAAATCAGGCGACAAAAAAGACCCCTCAAATTTTAGACCTATTTCTATATTACCAGCTTTTAGTAAAATTTTTGAGAAAATTGTTTATAATCAGCTATTAGGTCACATAAGAACTAACAGGCTATTGCATGAAAAACAGTTTGGTTTCACCAAAGGTAGATCCACTACTGATGCAGGAACTGCACTTCTCAAACATATTTTTGATGCTTGGGAAGCCAAGCAGGATGTGATTGGAGTGTTTTGCGATCTTTCAAAAGCTTTTGACTGTGTGAGTCATGAAACGCTTTTAGCTAAACTTAGACATTATGGTGTCTCAGATGGAGCTGGCTGCCTTATTAAATCGTATTTATCGGACAGACTACAAAAAGTGGTCATAAATAGGTCAGAGTCTGCTAGCGCACCTATTATGATGGGTGTGCCCCAGGGATCAATATTGGGTCCTTTACTGTTTTTAGTATATATAAATGACCTTCCTTATTACGTTACAGACTCATGTGAGACAGTCTTATTTGCAGATGATACTTCTTTGTTATTCAAAGTCGACAGACAAAAGTCATGTTTTGACGATGTGAATAGTGCACTCTCCAGAGTCATGTATTGGTTTGAAATCAATAATTTATCATTAAACTCAAGAAAAACCAAATGTATAAAATTTTCGTTGCCGAATGTTCGGCAGGTTGATACTCATTTAAATATAAATGGTGATGTCATTGACTTAGTAAACAATACAAAATTCTTAGGTATTACATTAGATTCACGTTTACAATGGGACCCACATATTGAAGCCTTGGCAAACAAACTTAGTTCTGCAGCGTACGCAGTAAAAAAGATTAGGCTATTAATTAACGTTGAAACGGCAAGATTAATCTACTTTAGCTATTTTCATAGTGTTATGTCCTATGGACTATTGCTATGGGGATCAGCGGCCAATATTGAAAGCATCTTCGTGCTACAAAAAAGAGCGATTCGTAACATTTACAAATTACGGGCTAGAGATTCGCTTAGAGAATTGTTCAAAGAAATTAATATTTTAACTTTAGCCAGTCAATATATTTTTGACAACTTAATTTATGTATATAGAAACTACCACTCATACAATAAAAATAGTGATTTACATAATGTAAATACAAGAAATAAAAATAAACTTGCCGTTCCAATGTACAGGCTCCATAAGATTAGCTGTTCCTTTTTGGGAAATGTATAAAAATGTTTAATAAGCTTCCACAAAGCATTATTGAGTTGCCTTTGCACAACTTTAAAAATCACATCAAAAAGACACTTATTAGTAAAGCATATTATAAAGTAAGTGATTATTTAAACGATAACACTGTATGGAGCTAGGTGCGGTATCCCAAAAGCCATGCTTGGTAACAACATAATTATTTATTTATTATTTTTTGTCTTTTCCTTTTGACATTTAATGTGTATGTAAATGTACATACGAAAATATTATATTATGTATGTTAGCTTTATTGTAGCTTTAAGTTTTTTTTTTTTTTATAAATGACTAATTGTAAATAACGATTAAAAAAGAGGAGATAAAAAATAAACCCTGAGAGTTTCTTGCCAGTTCTTCTCTAGGGCCTCCCAATTTCCGAACTGGTGGTAGAGTTTGACGTCAATAAGTGCCTGCAAAGGTCTATGTTGAATAAAGAATTTTTGAATTTTGAATTTTTTGAATTTTGGTTACATCCCGATGCAAATATTGGTATATAGGTGTTGGTGTTCATTTGGGGGTTCCCGGAAGTAGCTTGATGTTCCCGGGGGCTCCCTACATACCTGAGGAAGGCCATCCCTGGGGTTTTTAGTGGGTAGGCCTCCCCCTTCTGGGGAGGAGAGCCCCACGTAACGGCCGGCTCGCCACAGCCGGGGTGTATGCAACTTAATGCATTTTCCTCAGGGGGAACAAAAAAAAAAGGTGTTGGTGTTCATGGTGATCCGACATAGCGTTGTTGCGTAGAGGATAAAGGGTCGCTATATAGAGCTAAAAAATTGATAAATAAATATTTAATCTAATGGGGATGTTGGTGATACCACGAATCGTTGGCGTACTTTTAATCAACTGGTAAAACGGAAATCTGTCATGGATTTTCATTAAAAAGCTGAAAATTAATAGGTTTCAGAGTCATAAAATTAGATATTGCAAATGTACTTTTATTAAAAATAGTTTTAGCAGTTAATAAAGAATGGACAAAACATCCTTTTTATTAATAGACCAATCATAGGTATCATTTATAAATAATAAGTTTTAAATCAAACAGCGTATATTAAAAAATCGGTAAAAATAACGATGCATATCTAGATAAATTATGAGTATTTTTTTATTGCTAACCTTAAAAGTGAACGGAAAGTAAATATTATTGAAGTATTTTATAAATAAATAATTATTCTACAAATGTAATGTTCCATAATAATAGTATTTGAATATTTGTATTCGCATTAAATATGTAAATACCTGATGTATATTATAACAATAACTATTTAAATGGTAATACTACTATTTGGTAAAACTAATATAAAAATCCTTGATTCCTATTTTAGCCAGTACCAGAAAACATAAAGTAACGGAGTATATAATCTTTTTATAAACACCCATGCAAGAGGACACGAAGATATCCCAAAGTAAACCTGCCGGTCGCGCCCTCGGGTCACCCCACCCTTGCGGCAAGTACCCAGTACCCATATCACCTACTCGCAGCTTGCCCCGATACGCCACGTTGTTATTTTTCATCCCTTTTAATTCCATGAGCTAATGTTTTACATTAGCTTGTGTATAGTAGATAATATTATTACTACTAAATTAATTTTACAATTTTTTAAAATTCTAATGATATATATTTATTTCAGTATAGTAATTACAATTGACAAGATATCAATTATTAAATACAGGTTAGAAATGTGAAAAACATTACCAACATTTTGATGTTTGGTCCTACTGAATGCCAGATATTTTTTTAAATTTAATTATATGTACATGCAGACAACATTAATACTTAGAACATAAACAAATATGTTGAAAGCAGTAATTTTTTATTGTAGTATTTCTAACTTGCCCTAGGCAAAACATAAAACTGACATGGAATTTATATGCAGCATTGCTATCGGTAAAATTCCCATTTAAACTTTGGTTTGTCATTTGACATCGACTTTATCATTTTAAAGATGGAAGCTATGTAAGGGCGGAAGATCTACTGAGGGGCGATCGCACTAATAAATCGCAAGCGAAACGCAACCAAACCGTTCGGCTTAACCAATCCGAACGCTACAATATCACTTCATCTGTTCGATGACGTGATATTCTAGCTCTCGGATTGGTTGAGTGGAACGATTTGGTTTCGTTTCAGCTGCGATTTGTTAGTGCGATTGCCCCCCTGGTCGTCTTGTTCCACTGGCAGACGACAGTGTAGAATACGAGTATTTGTAGGTCTTCAATTTCCCTAGTGGTAAGTAATAGCTAGTCCAGTAAGTTTAGCATTAACCAGTTACAATTCACTAGTTAGGACACATGATTCCATACTAATTTCCTGGGGTTATCGCTAATGAGATTATTCTGGCAACTCCTTCATTGGCAAAATTTCGTTTCATAAATGTTGCAATTCTAGGGCCACGAGGTCTGTATGGTGAATGGGCTTCACCGGATTCCGAATCGATCTTACACAGGATCAGAAAGTCAAGAAGGAGGTTTAGTCTAATTGTTATCACAATAGGTATTTGTGTAGATATCACCCACAAAATTGTCTTTAATATAAAACGATTGAAATTTCGTTGAACCTTGATTGGTTTTTTTAAATTTGAGAACATTGGCAATTATGTAAAAGATCGGTAGGATCGATGTTGTTTTAAAATGAACATGTTTTGATAATATTAGTATTGAATTATAAAATATCTTTATTTTTTTCAATATCTTTGTTATGTATAATTAATATATTAAAATCTACATTTTGAAAAATAGTGTTTTCACATATAATAATATCGTATATAATATACATACGTTAGATAGTTGTAAATAAATAAGGTAACAAGGAGTGAGTATCGAAGCCGATTAAATGTTGACTTTAAATAACATAATTACATATCTGTGTCTGGTATGGTGGAATTACAAAAGCATAAGAATTTAATGAAGTTCTCGTTCCAGATCAAAGATGTAGGTCACTATTATGAGAAATAATGAACCTCCCGCTTTCACATTTGTTAGCGTATCATTGTTTCATATATTTAGCATATATCTAATGATACAGATACATAAACAGAAAAAATAAAATGGAAGCGTGGTATTAAATATTTTATGCTACCGAAATAATATTTACTACTACTGTTGTGTTAGGAGGATCCAAATAGGTGTGGTTTACGTAAATAAAAGACGCCAGTAGTGTTTTTTGATGTACTTATAATTTTTTTCATATATATTCATATATATACATCATCATATAAATTGTCTACAAATTAACTACGACAATAAGACTAAGAAATGTTTGTTATTTTAGTTGAGTTAACAGTATTTGAGATATCTTGACATCCATAGATAGTGTGTATGGTAGATTTTGCTTTTCATTTGATGTACAACTAAAAAAAATATCGTCTATAAGTTGTCAGTAAAGAAGTGATCTCTATTAAGATAGAAGTGTTGTTATGGGGAATAGTATATATAATGTCCTAAGTTTATGGCATGCATGTAGTAATATTAATTTTCGAATCAAATTAAAGATATAAAAGTTCAGGAGTAGAAAATAATTTAAAAGTGATAGTTGGTAAATTAATTTTACTTGATTTTTACTACATTTTATTAATAATAATCATAACTTGGGAAAATATATGAAACAAACTCTTTCAAAACAGATATTTGTAGTTTACTCAAAACCATACTGGTTAATATTACCATGACTTGCATTGTTTAATCGTTCTTACATTAGTTCATACATACTTGAAGAAACCAGTTGGATTTGAAACAAATAATTTTATTATTTTTTTTAATCGTAAAAAACAAACGTTTATATACAATCATAGCGAGTAAGCACTATTATAACCATTGAAATATATTACAGTGTAATAGAATAAAACATGTTATGTTATGTTCTTAGATAATAATTTGTCTTTGCAATCAGGGAACTGTCTTACTTCAAACTGCTGGAACACAAAAATGCATGTTAGTATGGCGACAAAATTAAGTTAGACTGTAGGAGAGATTTACCTGTGTTTCTTATCAATCAAGGAGTTCCTTGAACGAGTGATAAAGGCAGTTGGCTATATTACTGCCGGAACACGAATATATTCGTATTATTAGTATACCGGAAAAATCTAATAACACTAGTAGTAAATCAGATGCACTATAACAAAGTACATCGTACAAGGTATAAAAGGCAAATCAAGTTCATCAACTGCATCAAGAACATTAATATATATTTTTTTGGTAATTTTGAGCACTCTTATTAGTAGCCTGTTTTGATGACATGTGACATCGTATTTCATCACAACATTATTTTTTTCAGAATCATCACCTGATACATGACTCATATACGTTTCCATCGACCTTACATCCTTAAATCCAATAATTGCCCTCAACAAGTTCGACACGCTCACATTATTTGCTGCTTCAAATTACAGCGCCCAGATTCCAATCAAGTTTATATCTGAATCGAGTTTAACGAATTGTAATAATCGAATCAATCGATTACTAAGTGAAATCGTAAATCGACAGAATGTAGTCACGTGTAACGCACACGAGTGACTGGCTCGAATCCCCAATAAGGTAAAGGTCAGCAAGGGTGTGAGGTAAGGTAGCACTCGCGAACCAATAAAACTGATGAGCGTGAAAATTGGACCGTGTCATGACACTTGACTTTGTCAATGAAGGACTGGTGTTTAATTCACGCCGTTTCGGCCTATTTCTGAGGGAAAATCGAGTATTCCATTTAAAGTATTTAAGGGTTGATTTAATGGTTCATACTTGATATTATGAATCAATTATTTAATTGCTGTTGGAGCTTTTGTTTGTACGTTTGCCTAAATAATTTGATTGAATAAGATGTATAACGACATTTATTTAATATAAAAAGTACTTATATTCTGCATTTACTTAATTCTTTTTAAGTATAATTTAAGCTGTAAATTTTGCTTATGTACGTTTTAAACTTCTATCGTAGTTCATCGTAGTAAAGAATACAGACTTTATAAGTAAATGGAAAATAAATACATTTTGTTTTATACAAATGTGTATAAAATCAAATCTTTGAACATCCTTATAAGAAGTTTGAAATATTGCTTTTCAACTTTAATAGGACTTCAAAATTAGGAGAACAGATTTAAATTAAATATGTAATGATGCATACAAAAGTGAAATGAATATTGGTACTTATTGGGGTATATGGTTAATGACATAATGCTGACAGAAAATGAAATAAGAATATAATTTGGATACGACTATTATTTAAAATTGTCAAGTACAATTATAACAGATGAAATTGATGCTAAATTTTCATGTAACAATTGCAATTAAAAGAAACATTTTAAATGTAAATTGTGACACGGCATTCAATGATATTAAAATTTTAACAGTATCCTAATAGTTCAAACTTAATCCGACAGCAAGCAAATACTGATTACATATTACATGTTAATATCATTCACGAGTCCGATATGTCGTATGTAATATATCTTCTACATTTATACTCTTTTTGACAGTTTAAGATATTTTGAAATCAGTGATGAACTCGCAAGTTACCGATTCGATTAAAACAGAATATCGATTTTATTTAAGAAGAACTTTTAATCGATTTAATGCAGCGATATTATTTTTATTATAAATATTAAATTCGTTTATCTGGTTTTTTCAAATACATGCAATAAATTGTCATATATTGTCTATGGGGTTGTCTAGGCAACGGGAGTTGTGAGGAGTGACGTTAGATTGTATGTGTCATTAAATACGGCTACGCCGTTTGGTTGTCATTTGCCATACAACGCTTGTATCACATTCATTGCTTTCATTGTGTATTGTTTTACAATATAATAAGTTGAGTTGAGTATTTATATTCCTCCTTATACGTACAGTCTACAGTAGAGCTTAATTAAGTTCTCAATATGCCGAAAGGAACTGTGTTAAAAGGGCAATCGAGGGAGTTTGTGAGACGCCTTCATGAATACTTTGAGAAGGAATGTCAAAATGGTGAACCGCTACTACCAATATCGCAGGTTCGCAACCGTGTTGCTGCCGCCTTAGGAATTAGTATTCCAACAGTCACAAAAATTGCTAAAGAAGCCTACGGCAGTAGTGGTATGCAGGTAATAAACTGTCTTCACCGAAAAAAAAGCTCCGACTCTGTAAAGTTACAAACATTGATGATTTCGATGCCGATGCTATTCGTCGTCATATATACGCGTACTATCAACGTAAAGAAATCCCAACTGTAAGAAGAATGGTAATTTCACTGAGAGACAGTGGTTTGTACCGTGGCCAAAAATCTTCGCTAGGTAAAGTGCTAAGAAAAATTGGATTTTTTTACAGAAAGTCTGATAAGAGAAAAATTTTATTGGAACGCCATGATATAGCGCTGGCTCGCTGTGATTTTCTAAGGAAAGCTAAACAAATCGAAGACTGGTCGAATGTGGTTTTCACTGACGAAACTTGGCTCAATGCTAATCATACAATATCGAGATCGTGGACTGACGACACTGCAGCATCTACTTCGGCTGTGCCTATAGGCAAGGGCGAACGCCTTATAGTTTGCCACGCAGGCAGTGCAAAAGGATTTGTAACAGATGCTTTGCTAACTTTTAAATCCAAAAAATCTGGTGACTATCACGAAGAGATGAATGCAGAAGTATATGAAAGTTGGTTTAGGGAAATGTTGACGCTACTAGAAGAACCTTCAATTATATTTATAGACAACGCGCCCTATCATTCGCGGCAAATAAATAAAAAGCCAACGCAAAGCAGTACCAAAGACCAAATTGTTAACTGGCTTCGTGATAATGGTGAGGATGTGACTGATACATTGTTGAAAGCGGAGCTGATAAGAATTTTAAATTCGAAACGTATACCTAAAAGATACGTCGTCGATGAAATGGCTGCGGAATATGGACATACTGTCATTAGAATCCCACCGTATCACTGTCAGTATAATGCCATCGAATTGATATGGGCACAAATTAAAGGGAAGGCAGCAAGAAATAACACAACGCCGCCGTTTACAGCAAATAAAATGTTGCAGTTATTACGCAGCGCGTATTATACGCAGCGCGTGTGGTGATGTGACGCCTGAAAACTGGGCGAGTGTTGTACAGAGGACAAAAAAATTAATAATGTCTGATTGGGATCGAGATGTTGCAATTGATAACATGATGGCACAAGAATTGGTTATTTATGTAACAAAGGACTCAACTGACTAATCTAGTGTAATTTACGAAGAAGAATCTGATGAATCTATGTAATAAATAATGTAAATAAATTTACTTGTTTAATTTTTATATTATATATTTGGCGAATTACCCAATTGGGGTAATTCGCCAAATATATAAAATTTTGCCTAATTTCCTTGGCATGTGTAAAACTTTATTTTTTCGTATATTTCTGATCCATTTAAGAAAGTTTTCCTTTTTCTCTCTTAAATGGATCAGATATATATGAAAAAATAAAGTTTTACACATGCCAAGTAAATTAGGCAAAATTTTATATTTTTGGCGAATTACCAATTACCTAGCTAGTTTGTTAAAAAAATGGTATGTATGTGATTTTCTAAGTATTCTTGATCATAATTCTTGATTTAAACTTGACGTAGATGTTATTAACTACATATGCGTTTTAATATTAAAATTCACATTCCTATAAATAATGTAAGGTAGCTGTCGAGAAGGAAATAAATAAATTTACAAATATTTGATTTGAAGACAATTTATCGATTTATCTGATTTCAAGAACTGCTTATTGTCTGTGGTAGTTTGTTATGCACAGAGCACTTCACTATGTGGGCGTTACCCGTCTAGAAAGTATATTATTACTGTAGTACTATAATTTGAAAATAGAAACAATATTTCATACGCGCGATCTGTCAAAAAGAAAATAACATAATGGACAGAGGGAGTTCTACGTGCGATAACATGGGACAAATAAAACTGTTTGTTAAATATTTTAATGTTCTGGAATCGGTAGAATAGCAATATATCATATTTATTCCAAGTTTTATTCGTTTCCTTTTTTAATTGATGACTTTTGAACTGTGTTTCGTTCTTAATACCTTCTTATGTATTTTTTGTTTCTTTCAATTCGTATATAACTAAATAATACTTTGTAGAAAAAGCTACATATTCTAATAATAAAAGTGAAACTAATAACTTATATCAATCTCGAATCTTTGATATTATAACAGAAGACTACATAGATCTTTTCCGAATTTTATTAATTTATCGATTTAATATTAATAATGAGACGACAGTTGCTAGTCAGAGAAACAATAGTTTTATAATCAATCAATGGAGATTTTCGTTGCTCCATGTAATGACGTACTCTAGATCTCTATGTAGGTTAGGCTGTTTCTATTACAAGAATCTTGTAGTTTTCAGAATCCTACAACAACATTTTTTTTATATACCTATTGTGAATAAATATTTCTATAATAAATTCAAAATTGATTTGTAGCTAACAGTTATGACAATGATAATCACAAAATTATCCTTAATGACTGATATTTCCCTTTGAATGGACAATCGTGAGTACCACTTGAAAAAGACTCATTCAACCTACCTCTCTACTGAAGAACATTTAATAATAACGAGATAGAGGCAAAGTGATGACATGAAATATCTCAAGGAAATTGCTAAAGGCACTTGTCTTTAGTCCCGAGTTTGCATAATGAAATACTATATAAGGGAGGGCAGGGAAATAAGGACACTTTAGCGTCGTTTAAGAAAGAGTTTATCGCCGGGTTCGGCTAAGATGGTCCCTATAAGAAGCAAATGAGATTTAAATAAATTCGTGTTTGTTTTGATAAATTCGTCGATAAATCATCTTGTATTCAACCTGCTTTGAAAAAAATATTTTACGTTGCTACGACGTGTGTGATTTTCTGTTTAATGATTGTTATACATTACAAGTTATGCATTACAAGCACAAGTTCAAGTAGGTATAGACCTACATGAATCTTATAGAAATAGGTGACTATAGAAATAGTTCTATAGTCACCTATTTCTATAAGATTCATGTAGGTCTATTACCTACAAGGATAGGCTTGTTATAAATTTGAAATACTTTTAAACGAAAAATACAAAGAAAAATTTAATTTACTTATTTGACACAAGCGTGAAATGCAAATTAGTTTATCTTTTAGTTTGTATGTTATGTTCACTCAACTACGCGAATATTGCAAACATCTTTGTTTGGCGGGCGGTGTGCGAAGTTTTCATGGTGTAATGTCATACGACGCACACTGGATCGAGTAATACAAAAAAGCGGACATTGCCTTAAAAATAATTTAACGTAATTTTTACTTTTCCTTGCATTTTTTATCAATAAATTAATCATAGATTGCGAAATTAATTGAGTTTTCTAGAAATCTTCCCAAATTTGAAATAATATTTACATTGAAAGTTGTCTCTTACATCTTGTCTTCGTACATCTATAATTTTCCCACATCTTTTACCGTACAACTTTATATACTCGTAATGATATCTTCTATAAAAGTCTACAGTTTAAAATATGTTTTTTTTTTTTCACATAATTCTCATATATTTTAAGTAAAAAAAAACATGTCATTTGGAAACTTATTTCGTATTTTTCTATTATTTACAAGCTTCCGAAATAATGAATAAAAATATCATTTCCGCAAATTCTTGTTAGTGTAAATGTCTAACATTGTCGATGTTCTAATTGTTTTTAAGTCATTTGCACAAGTAATTCACGTGACAAATACAAACCTTTTATGCTGCAACTACGTGCGACTATGCAAGAGAAATACAATTTTCTCTGGAGCGTATTAAAAAATTGTAAGCTTTTTAAATCACATTATTTTCATGTTATAATCCCCAGATAATGTATAAAAAAAACATAAAATATTTTCTTCTCATTTCCATCTTAAATAAAATAAAATTTAATGGCAAGTTTAAAAAGTAATCTTTTTGTTAAGAAGGACGTTTGATTTATTGCATTTACAGATACTTCCTTCATTAAATTTTATTTCGTTACATAGGCAATAACTTTTTGCGTGAGATATTTTGCTGGAGAATATTCTTCTTTTAACAATGTGCGAGTCATATTCATGATTAAATTATATCTATAAACACTGTCATACAAAGAGAAATTACGGACATGCGCTTAGCGCTTCAACAGCCTAAACGTTTAGGGTACATTTCCTTTAAACTAAAAATCATATTTACTATTACAATATCTTAGCGTCTTATAACATTCTTGGAATTTCTTGCAATTTCAAGGAGGACGTACCAGGTATAGAGTCCGCCTCCTGTCATCTCATACGGGCTCAATCTCAAGTTTGAGAGATTGGAAATTTTGAAATTTGAAATTATAACTTTGCCATTATCTGCTAATTTTATATTTCAATTAGAATAAAATAATTTGATTTTGATTCTTATTTTGTTACAGTTCTTTTTCCTTTTTGCTCTGTAGCATTTTGCTACGCGCTAGTGTGAAAATTATACTGTAAATATATAAACAGCTTTCTTGTATCTATTGCTACATATTTTCACTTATCAATTTACTAGCTCCAACTTTCAGAGATTGGTATTCGCGCGAATGACAGTCTTTAAAGTTGTACCTTTGAAAAAGTTCTACAGCATTCAATGAGAAAAAAATGCGAACAAAAAGATCTGTTTAACTTGGAAATGGATTTCTGCGGTTACCACTAGAAGTTTTCATCTTATTTCTCGCTGATGTATTTTTGCATTAAGCAGATGAAAATAACAGTACGCCTCCAAGAAAATTTTCTTGGAAAAAATGTCGCATCGGAATATTGCATCGCTATTCATTGGTGCTGTGTTCGGTCTAGTTTTAGTTTTTGTCTACTTGTACTAACGATACACGAACGAACAATCGCGATTTACATAGTGTGCTTTATATTTTTATACTTGTTACTAACCTCACAATCCTGTAACATTGGTGGCTAGGTGTTAGCTTTATGTTATTATATATTGTTCGCTTTGATAAGAGACTATGATCCGTGAGATCTGGATATTTAGACTAATATTTCTTCGTCACGGATCCTCAAGGATATTAATTACAAGAGACTCAGTGACTGCTACGTATGTTTAAATTAGAAACGAAGTAATATTTGAAATGTAATTAGTTATTGTAAGATATTGTTACATTTCAAAACAGCACAAATTGTTTTTTTATTTAATTTATATTGTACTCTTATCTTGGGGGATAAGCTGATATGAAATTGTCTGTAAAATATCGACGACTAAGAGAGTTGAACCACTAACTCCATTTTTATAGGTTTAGAGTAATGGGTATTGTTAGAAAGAAAAAGAAACGTTCAATCTAGAAACTTACTAAATACAGTGCGAAGTGGTTGAGATTTTATTAAAAGTAAATTGTGTAGTTAGCTAAAACTTCTTTTTGTATTGGTTTGCTTTTATGCGAGTACATATTAACAATATTTTATCATAAGTTAACCACACCACTACTGATGCCAGAATGTAATCGTATAATAATATACTCAGACGGTTGTGGCAATCAAAATAAAAACGTAGTATTGTTGAATGCATTGCTGTGAAATATAGTATGATCGTGGAAATATTTTTAGAGGTAGGTCAAATGCAGATAGAAGTGGACTCTATGCATTCCACAATAGAGAGAAATTTAAAGTATAAGTTCATCCATGTTCGAGTTGATTACATAAACGGCGTTGACTGATTACTAAAATATTATTGTGTTGAAAATTTAAGTCACGGGTTTTAAAAGTTAGATATTTCATTTAAGAGTATAAGACCAGACCGATTAGTAGGAGATAATTATATTCGTGCACTACAAAACAATTTGAATTTGACGTTTAAATTGAGATTTGGCGATTCTTGGACTGAAGTGCCTTATAGAAAGGCTACATTAAATATTTCCTTTTTCCACGAATAATCAAAACTGCACAACGGCCGTTTAACTATAAAAAAAGAAAATACCAAAACTTGCAAAAGATAAAAATTGCGCTTTGTTGTAATTTGCATTTTTACGACAATTTTACAACAATCTGCCACATACACAATAAACTAAACTTATTTTCTTATAGATATTATTTATTACATATATATTCATTACTATAACATATTAAAAAGATAAATTATGTTATTTCCTTGATCAAATGTAGCAATTTTTATAAATAATTCTGCTAAATGCATTTACTTGATATAATTTCTTAAAAATTCATTTTGTTACTGAAATATATTTCAATAACATGTAAAAAATCATAATATTTATCAACTGGACTTTCAATTTTATTTTCTAGGACGGATAAAATATAACATAACATTTTATTTATATAATGAACATTTGATATAATGAAGTTGGCAGTTCAACTATTTTAGCTGACGACATAAAAATGTAGCTGCACATTTAGAGTTTAAAGAAAATATGGAAATGCGTTCTTCATTTGTTTACTGATCCTACATATGAATATGCAGTCATTTTTGATAAAGCTGGTATTAATCTCATAGTTAATAATTCAACTCGTATCGCAAATGATTTGATGTTTTCGTAATAAAACGAATAATTCAATATAAGTTCAGATATATAAATATTACACATTACATATTCACCCCCCTCCATGTTTAGTAACTTTCAAACAAATTCCAAACATATATCACTAAAGAAAATTTAGAAAAAAATCAAATAGCTTAACACAATTTTAGTAAGTGTACATCGGAGACCCTTAGATCCGAAGACTCAGTTTGAGTTTATTCCGAACTTTTTGGGCAGTTTGAAAGTTGTGCTAATAATGGCTTCGCTGGTGCTACTTAATAGGGTTTTCCTGCAAATCGTATCTGGAGTACCTACCCATCATGTTCATTATCACCAGACCCAAATGAAGCATAACGGAAACCGAGAAATTTGAGGATATTGCGGTCGTTGTGCTTCGGCACTAGTTTTCGTGAAAATGGCCTCAGGGAATTTTATCATTTACGACAATCAGTTCTTTAGTAAGCTACTGCCTGTACTGTTTTATTGAAGTCGCAAACCAGTCAGAAAATATGATCTTGCAGGATTTAAATGAGAGAGCAATAAAATGCAAGAGTTTTGACTTATACTCTATATTGTAAAATACTGAAAAACTGGTAACTCATTTATATGCAAGTATTAACTTGTATCATAGAAAATAAACAGAATGCGTTTTTTCTGAAGAATTTTCGTAATTGTTCGAAAAGATATATATATAAAGATATGTTATTATGATATTAAAATAATTTATATTATATATAATAGAACATTTGTAATTTAACGAGCAATGCAAAATCGCTATGGCACCGCTTTTACAAGGATCAATTTTCTGCTGAGAGCTGCAATGCAGTGCCACTACTGAGCACTACGTCGATCTATCTTTACGAAGGTGAATTTTAAGGTGAGGGTACTAGCGCTTTCATACAAGTAAAGGAGGCATATTAGCCAAAGGGTATACAGGTTATTCTGGAGTACTCGTAGAACGCCAATTACCACTGGCACACTACAAGAAACATAAAATTGTAATGACCAATATAGTTAACAATTGTTATCTACTAACACTAACTACACTAACACAATGGTTTGCAAGGAATGTATAGCCCTAAAATATCTTTGACGCCTGATACATCTTCATCGATTACTACGTAATGGGTCGCGGGTTTGATTCCCGCACGGGGCAGATTTTTTGTATGACCTATAAAAAATTGAGATTCTATGTAAATGATTGCATAGACGACACAAGCTAAAAATTCCAGAGTCGATCAGCATTTTTTTTTAAATATTATATATTCAAAATATATAAAATAACTTGTATTTCTACCATTATTATTAATTTAACTATGTTGGGTATGTAAATTGCTGCTGATAAAAAATATTTCTCATAAAACTAATGCAGTATGAATAAATTTAAAAAAAATAAAAAGTCCTAATATCACGATACGCGCACATATGAAATCTACATATTTGAGTTATTTCATTATAAAATATATACATATACTTAATACATTCTACCTATTCCGTTACATTTTCATACAAGATAACAAATACAGTTGACAATCTATAAAAACTCAGCTGAAAAGTCCCTATATCTGCGAGACAAACCAAGAAAAGAATACATAAAATAACCCTAAACCTTACTGTCACGTCACGCGACATCAACATATTTCAGCAAGAAAGTAGTTAAACTAAAAGTTGACGACATCCCTCTTACGGTACAGTGCTACGTGAGTCATGAGTACATTTCCTGACACAAAATTCTTTATAGGCTTTCAGGGAAATGAGATCTTCCGGGTCATAACATTAACAGAATGACTATACGTTTTCAAATTAGGAATCGAGATTTCTATTTTTAATTTCAATAATGGAGGTAGGAGACGGTGCTGCGTACAATATCGATTCAAAACAAAAAAAAATTCTTACCTAATTAATTAATTTTTTAGTCAGATATGATTATTCTACAACTTTTAAACAAACGCCATTTGATAGTACTTTGGAAATTTTGTTTTATTACAAAGCTAAAAATAGTTCTTAATAATACAGAAATTACGTTTGAAATGTAAGATTCTATATAAATTTCCAACAAATAAATAGCATATCTCCATTATTCTAAAAACTTTTATATTCTTAGTAGCACATAGTTGTACAACTCTGTACCCTTAATCATTATTATAGCTCGTTAAGTCTTTGCTGCCCCAATATTGTATCAGTAATTATACTGCTAAGTCCCAAGATACAGTATTCCGGATATCTAATTTGGGTTAAGGTAAGATTCGCGTTAAACAAGTTACCACTGTGTTGACAAAATATCAGAGTCATAAATTACTTAAGAATACAATTATGTATATACTCGTATTTGAATCATATAGCACTGTTTCAAACGATTAAGTTTTTTTCTAAATCAAAATTAACTTTATTCAAATATGTCTTTATAGAAAGTTCTTTTTAATCGTCCAATTTTTTTAGCTGATAAGAAGAATGGGCGCAAGAAACTTATCAGCTTTTATCAAAAGTAATAACAACATTTACAATAAATTATGTCGTTACCATACAACGTACATATGTGTTTACAATTTATAGGGGAAAACAAATATTTACACTTTAGAATGTAATGTCTTCAAATTAACACCAAGTATTGGCTTCATTTAAATGATCATTGACTTTGTAATAGCCCTTACTCATTAGTGTCTTTTTAACATGTACTTTGAACTTATAAAAATTCAATTCAGCTACACTATGTGGAATCTTGTTATAAAAATTTATACATTTGCCCATAAACGAAGCTCTAGTTTTTTGTAACCTGTCCGTTAAACGGTAAGTTTGTTTTGTGTTTAAATTATGCATTTGAAAATTTGTATGAAACATGTTACAATTTTTATATACATAAATTAAATTTTACTGGCTGGTTAAGTCATATAGTATATTACTCTTTAAATAAATCTCTAAGAGAATCCTTTACTCGTAAATTATAAATAGCGCGGACTGCTCTTTTTTGAACAACAACATACTTTCTATGCTAGCAGCCGACCGCCATAATAGAAAACCATTGGACATAACACTGTGAAAATAACTAAAATAAATTAATCTTCCCGTTTGGACATCTGTAAGCTGTCTTATTTTTTCTACTCATATTTAGTTCTGCAGCATATGTTATGCTGTAGAACTTAGTCTATTTTTATCAATCTGTGGATCCCATTGCAAAGTCGGATCCAAAGTAATACCCAAGAAGTGTGTAGTGAAATCAACAAATTCCACTTCATTATTCATTTTAACAAAAGTATCTACTTTTCTTACATGTGGTAATGAAAATTTGATACCTTTAGTTTTATTGAGGTTTAAAGATAAATTATTAATCGTGAACCAGCGCAATACTTTAGAAAGAGGACTATTTACAACGTCATTATTGCCGTTTCCTCTGTCAATCTTAAATTTCAAAAAAAGATCATCTGCAAATAGTACAGTATTGCACTAAGTATTAGTGAAGTGTGGGAGATTATTAATACATGTCAAGAAAAACAAGGGTCCCACTATCGATCCCTGGGGCACACCCATAACAATAGAACTATCTGCAGACTCAGTCCCATTAACAACAACTTTCTGGACTCTGCTGGACAAATAAGATTCGATTAGTTTAGACGCTGCATCAGAGACACCATAATGCTTCAGCTTATTTAACAAGGTCTGGCGATAAAAAGCTTTCGTCAGATCACAAAAAATACCAATCCTCCTGTGTTAATTCCCAAGCGTTTAAAATATGTTTGATGTTTGATGATGTGTTTGATGTGTTTTTTTTTAATATAATAGTTACGGTGCAGTGAATTTTTTACCATTTTTTAAGAAAAGAAGTGACATTATTTTTTATTTATTAATACGTCATGAAAAATCTTAGCATACTACAAAAAAGTTTCAAAATTTTCTATTCTGCGCGACTGTCGACATTAATCATGTCTATATTAACGAGTATCTTATATAAGTATTGTATACTAGTTTTGCTAACAATTATTTAATAGGTAACAAAATTTTATAAAATATTGCTAATTAGTTAGCAATTTAGGTTTTGTAGCAAAAGATATGTAGTAAACGTACACCACTTGCGCAAGAAGTACGTTTCGTTATTTGAAAAATAAACATTACAACGAGATGTCAAAACAAAATTTCATTACATCACTTTAGGGAATGACTTCAAAAGTAGGTCACGCTTACAAGTTTTTTTCTGATATCACAATCACTTGGTGAAATTGAATGTCAGGATTTTATTTGATGTTACTTTTGCTGTGGCATCCTTCATTTGTATGAGAAAACACTTAAGCGTGATGGCGACCTTCCAGTAAAGAAGAAAATCATATTTTTCTGGTATCAAATACTTTTGATTAATAATCTTGGCGCGGGAAGACAGCCATATTTTTCTCACCATAAGTTGCAATTCATTCGTCTATATTAGGCTGGACTGGCCCATAAAATAGTATTTATTGTGTCAATTTCTCCGAAGGAGGAAAATTGAACGTTTTGATAGCAATAGTTTTATTGGCTAACGGCTTCGAATGATTATTACTCGTAATTGTATATAAGCAATAAGTACCATTTTACTGTGTCTTACACTTTTCTGTCTTTTATTCATGAAAAGGAACAGTCCCTATCTATTTTTTTTTTGACATAATTCATATAAACCTATCATTTAAAACCAATTAACGTGATTCGCATTGATTTTAAAAATGTTTGGATAATGGGTCGAATAAATAAAGCCTTATTATATAAAATTATTGCGCTGTCTTACATTTTGGATATTGTTTATTTTTTACTGCCTCCATAATTCTAGTGGATGTTGTTAAGACCACCAAATCGTGGTTATAATATCCGATATTCAGTTAGAGTGTTTCAAAACTTTGTAGGGCTATTGACCTCACCAGACCTACTATCTTACTTAAACTTGTTAAGTAATAAAAGATAATAGGTTGGATGTTATTCACCATATAAGTAAAAGATATGATGTGTTAGATCTTTAGTTTTAGAGAGGTTGTGGGAGTACCAGGAAAGATAAAATTTAAGGAACCTAATGTATATAAATGCATTATGTAAAATACATTTTTATTTCTTTAGTCTAATTATAATATGTTGCTGTTGGTATTAAGTGGCTAAAGACACTTTTATTGGGAATGACTTGCTATTTACAGATTGCTTATTATTAACTATAGCTAAAGATGAGTAAACAAAATATTAGTATATTCGTAACTATAATGAAAATGAAATAAAAACAAAGAACAAAAATAGCATCTTTGGTCGAAAATATGCAAAAAAAATATTATAGTAAATAGTTAAAACAGTTCATGGTCACCTAGAGATATCCATACTAATATAATCCAAAGACATTTTCTTGGCAGTGCAGTCGTTCCAAAATAATGAAGGAACTGGTGCTGTTAGCAAACAGATCATTTTATTTATCCATTTATAAATATTGCAATTTCATCTCGTATTTTAGAAGTACTTGAGTTAATTTCTAATATATAATATACAGTAATACAGTATATATAATATAATGTTACAGTATGTTGATAACTACACGCTGAAAACAAAGTGTCTCCAAAGAGTTTTAGATATTAAGGAAAAGAAAAGACTTGCTTAGAATGAAATAAAGAAAATATTTGTTGCCGAATACAAATTTATTGAATTCGTTCGGTTATATGTTCATTTATAGTATGTTAATTTTTGTAACTATGCTCCTTGTCAGGTCATCAGTTGTCAAAGAAAAAAATAAATAGGTGCCATTTGAAAACCAGCGTCGGGTATTTATCTGGTACCTGACATGATACTGATTTGGCACCTGGTTTTTACAGTCGTAGGACAAAACATATGTATATGTTGTATATAGGCCGTTTATTTCTGTTTTTTTTTCTACAATATGTTTCATGTATGTGTTAACATAAAAGTTTATTTCAGAATTAGTAGTTTAGCCTGGATATAGTTACATTCCGGAAGGAGGTGAAACTAAGTCATCTAAAATTATTATAAAATAAAAATTGTTCATTTGTCAATTAATGTATTATAATATTTAAACTTTAATAAATTTACATATAAGTGCGTGGCAGATACAGCTGACTTTCGCTTAAATATAGTTGAGGAAAAATATATATATATATTGTGGTAGCTTGATTTGGTGTCTGTACTAATGAATGCTTAAAGAAATAATGGTTATATATTTCTTTAATAAATAAAAGAGTTATCATATATAATTTGTACTGACAATAAAATAACAAATAATTTACAAGGCAGTGGATATCAGAGCACATACTATTTGAAAGAAAGAAAGAAAGAAAGAAAGAAAGAAAGAAAGAAAACGTTTATTGGTGCTAACAATACATACCTATATAAGTCACACATATACTAATGTTTAAAATTAGCCCAATTAGGCTATTGCCTCAGCATATGCCACAGTGACAGATGTGGCACTGTGGCGCTGGTATTCTGGCAACGCCTACAAACAATACAATTATACAAGGCACATGACATCAAAAACAAACAACAAAAACAAACAAAACACGATTCATCGCTAAGCCAATAATGTTTTAAATACGAATTTTACCACTTCTATGTATATACATATATGAATTAGGCTTTATGTAAAAAATAATGCATTATTGTTTAAAATAAATTGCGACGTACAAAATGTGTAGCATTAATAATAAATTCTTATTATGCTAAAAATAAAATACGAAATACTACAATACGCAACACAGAACAACTAGCCATTGTAATACAAGATATTAAAAATGAAAATCAATCTGTAAGTATATTTTTAACATTTCTGCAAGTGTAATAAATACATTTTAACAAGCTTATTAAAAGAGGTAATTGTTTTCTGATCACGCATAGGCGGTGGGAGATCATTCCAGCATCGCGAAGCAGCAAATCTAAAGCTCCCACGAAATGCCACCGTTCGATGTTTTGTTATAACAAATACAGTCTTCTTGCATCGTCTAGCAACATATCTGGGCTGATCCCGCGTCCACGAAAGTTTGTCAAAAAGGTATCGAGGTTTCCCAGACTTAAGCACACCAAAAAGTAAAGCAGCAAGGTGAAGCTTTCTCCTTGCTTCCATTTTTAACAAATTGGCAGAGTTTAAATATGGAGTAATATGTGAACGCCTAGGCGCATGGAAACAAAACCGCGCGCAAGCATATTTTATTTGCTACACAAAAGTAATGTTGCTCAATGTCATTAATAAATATTTAATTTCTTGAAATTGTACATCTATTAATATAAAATTGAATTAAATATTTACTACACTGTAAAAAAATATGGGATCTTTTTGATATATTTACACTAAATACGGGAATGAACGCTGCACCATGCTTCTTGTGTTATTTTTTATGTGACTCAGTATTGTTAGAAGCAAAGAAATAAGATTTCTGGCAAAGAGTAAAATTTTTAAAGTACCTATACTGTTCATAAGTCAGCTATCCAATTCACTGGAACTAACAAACCGTATCATGTGCAAACACTGCCGGATAGTATTACCAAATAACATTCCCGGCGACGACAATACATCTTGCTGTGAAGCGTTAGTGCTAAATCAGCAAGTGTACCTATATGTAAATTGAAACGGTTGCACCTTCCTGCGAATTATCATGACAAACGAGTACATTGGGACGATGACGGGTGGTAGGAGAAGTGTTTGCATAATCTGCGCTAATATATGGGAGCTAATACACGCGATAGCTCAGGATTAGCGTTGGGTAGCGAATAAGTAGTAAGAATGATGTGGGTTAGTTACGAGGATGTCACTACTTGCTAATCCTGTAATGAGTATGGATTTCATTAAAATTGTATAAATATGTATAAAGACTTATACTGTAGAATATAGTAAAATGAAAATAAATAACTTAATTAATACTAGTTTTGTTTTGTTTTATTTAACATTTTTTCCTCTACCGACTTGGAACTCCGTGCTTTTGTTTGAGCACTTTAGTAGTATCAATGCTACCTGAAAAAAATATGTTGATATCGAGCACGTTGATTAAAATTAGCTTTGAAAGAGATATGACGAATATTGTTTTGCATTTACAAAAACTACGGTATAAGCAGAGTATTAAAAATCAAAATATACACTGCGTGCAGAATGTGTTGTAATATTTTCTCTCATACAATCGCTAACACGTAAGACTTATATGGAGGGAAGAATTCATCATCTGTTCATAAAAGTGGGAGTAAGAAATCGCTTATGAATGAAAGTCAATGGTAGGCTTAACATATTTTGTTATGTTTATTACTTAATTATGTATACTATCTTATTAGGGGTAGCTACTCTCAATACCGAATATAATATATATGAAAGCAGTTAAAAATAGTATTCCGTTTAAGTGTGTCATAATAAATATTTTACATTATACAATCTAAAAATATGTGTGTATTGTTATGGATGTCGTCGAAAGAACAGGTCAGTACATTCATCTTAATGTCAATATTTATTAAAATATATAAATGTATTTATTATTAGTTGCTTGAGCTTATAAGTATGTTTGCTGTACTGGTTGCAGATTCCTTAAGCTTATTAGGGCAGAGCCGGTGGTTTGACAACTCACTAGGTAAATAAATATACACTGAACGGACATTTCATCTTTTTTATGAGGATATTATTTCAGTAATCTGATAATTCGGTGAACCATATATAAGAAGAGGTAAAAACAATTGGCAAAAAGAGTAACTTTTATGGGTTGATTTACTGTATTTATTAAGCAGCTCAACGGACGATTTCTTTATTGAAATAAGATACGCTCCTAGTCAATTATGAAAAGCTGTTAGCACAGAAAACTATAACGCAGAAATGTTGGCGCAAATTTAAGGGGTCAATTTTCGAAAAGGTGTAGTCTTTCTTTGGTAATTTGTACACACAAGAATAAGTATTGAATAAAAACTCTTTGTATTGAGCGATTTGGTTTGTTCCTTCACTCTCATAGTTCAATGGGTTAGTTGACTGATCTGATCTTGATTGGCGATCAGAATCAATTAAAATAATTAAATTTCAACTCACTAAGGTTGTTTATATTAGTTTCGTTTTGTTAGTTAAGATTACGGCACTAAAGCATAATTTATATAACTTGATTGGAAATGTCTCGAAATTTCTATTGTGGTGTTAACTTCCTATCCGTATATACTTCGTTAAGTTTATAAAGATAGGGACTATACAGGCCGTTGCTTGTACAGTGAACAATAAGCATCATCAACTCTGGAGAAGCGATATGCACCGCTAACCGAACAAGTAGCACAGCATGCCACTTCAAAAATAGTTCTTATTCCAAAGGTTTAAGGTGTAGTTAAGCTTTAAATATTAAACCTGATCTTCGAGCGGCGGATGAAAGCCGAAGTAAACACGAAGTCCAGAGGATTTGGTTAAGTAGTTGAGACTATATGCTTGACTGGAACAGGGAGTTTCACACAGTACCTAATGAGATTTGTGATTATTTCGATCGTAGTTAGGGTTGTCAATATTGTTTATATACATAAATATTGTTAATTTATTAAAAGTATATGTTATAACTTATATTTTTGGACAATTGTTTTGATTTCCAATATTATATAACCAAATAGTATATATATATATATATATATATATATAATATATATATATATATATATATATATATATATATACTTAGCCCGAGTTTAGTCGGTAAGTCATATCAACCGGACCGTTCCGGCCGATATGAAGTCCGTTATACTCACCGTGACACTTGCCATAACGGTGGTATCCTGGGTGTTTCGCACTCCTTGTGAGGTTTCTCGGCTTATCTCTTCTAAGTGAAAAAAAAAACAAATGAAAGTTCATTTCCGATTTGCAGTTTTAATTTAATAATATTCAGATGTTAATTGAGAAAAACAACAAATGGCGATAATCGCATATATTTACAAAGTAAATACATCCATAATTAGTGTTTATATTAGTCATACAGGTTCTAAAGGTAGTAGAGGTTTCCAACTATAAAGCTATCGATATAAAATTATATCTATTTTTATAATGATATAATATTAAGATATCTTTAATGTAGAATAAAATGAAAAAATGTAATAAATAAAACCTTCTCCTACACATATGGATAAAACCTTACTGATAAGCATTTATTCGACTAGAATGTACAATGCGCCGTAGAAACTTACATAGTACCAATATAATAGTGCCACGCAACGACATGTATTTGTAAAAAGAAGTATATTTTATATTCTGAAGATGACAGGCAATTCTCAAATTTCGCCGAAACCTTCTTTGTTGGCATACATGCCTCATAATAAATTGTTTTATATTCAGATAAGTTGATAGTAATGTGCTGAAATTGTTACTTAGTCGTCGTTATAAGGCGAGAAAAAACTAATATAAATTTGAAGTAATTTTCTAAAAACGTGCAAACTAATTACTAGCGGTGTATTTATGAAATTTCTTACAGTGGGGTTTTTCGAATTCAGTGGAGGCAGATTGCTGCTATTGTATTTTTTAAGGTTCTATATTGGTATTTGAATATCGATTTACAAAGCGCGTTGGCAACAACCACTAACTACAAAACCCTCTTTTTCATATATACATTTCTTTACATCTTTTTCTATTTAGTATTTTTGCATGGTTTGTAAATTTATACGTTTTATAGATACATGATTTTAACAAAGTATCTCTTGATACAAGCGTGTGTCTTTATTATGCCTAGTAATGCCAAGCGGCGGTCATGTGACAAACGTTAGGATCAGATATATCAAGTTAAATTCGATGTCCACCTTGTCCATAGATTCGAGAAGTTTTAAAAGTTGGCTACGACCTTCCTTCATTGGCTTTGGAAACTTCTATTGGTTATTATCATCGCCCTTAAGAGTTTCTGGCCTGTTCTACTCTATAAAGTTCTCAGAATTTCCTGTATTGTAGAGTCGTATTATATTTTTCTATGTACTAATGAGAATATAAGGGTGTGTAACTCTAAAGTACTTAGTATCTTTTAATTTTATATTTGTTTAAAGCTAATAATTCAGTAAACATTCTTGTATAGCTGTTTCTCTGCCTTCGCACCATTTTTGCGGAGCCGCTGCATTCTGGTATGTACAAACATTGGTCGCTCGCGCTGTTCGTCGCTGGTCGTCGCTGGTCGGTCGGAAGTGTGACCTTCCCCAAAAAACAATATGTATCTGTAATCTGTGGGATGATTTTGGAATTGATATAGGGTTGGGCTTAAAATAGTGTAAAGCCCCGGCAGCGGGGCATTGGTGGTAGTGTGGTAGCGACGCAGCATTGGTGACATCGTGGACACAAGCGCGAATTTCGGAAGTTTTACTACAGATTCATTTCGATTTATAAACAAAGTAGGAATTCTATTCCTACTTTGCTATTGATCATAATTTAATGATTACTATTGATGCAATAACAACTAATCATTAATAGTAAATAGTGATAAATGTCAGTATCCCTACTGACATTATTTAATAAAATAATAGGTCTAGACCGGTCCAGCCGCGGTCAAATGACACTGGCGCGCTTATTACACAATGCAATTGAATTATACAACGTCGAACCACAAACAACCACCGGTGCCAGTAAAAATATACTAAATTACATTGTTATTTGGCAGCAAACGACGCAATCTCACCGCGACACGAAGCGGATTGAATATCGCCCGGTTTGACCTTTTTGAATCAATAATGAATCCAATTCCGCCCTCCTTTATGTACGCTCGTTCTGATGCAGGTAAAGGGATTTATTTAGACGACGAAACTGTCGGACTAGTGACCGACGTCAAGTTATTGTTTATTCTTGTTGTGATGTTTGTTTGTGGACTACTTTGTTGTTTAATTTAGTTCCTGGAAGTCCTAACCTCAAGTACGCGAAAACAATTATCGAGGTACACATTTTATTAAAGAGTAAATTAGAAAATAAAAAGCAAATCAAATTCAATCAAATCTCCTGAAATGCTATCAGGACACCCACTGTCCCTCTCCTCCTCTCTCTTTTCAATTTTTGTGGGAAATTGTGGCTTATTAGAATGATTATTTCTTTTCGATGAATTCTATTGATTTGTATTATAGGTATTACACAATAAATTTATATTTTGTTTATTTGGCGGGTTTGAGTGACTATTATAAAATGTTTGAACACGGTTAATTTTATTTGTAATGATGATTAAATATTTACTATTCTCAAAATTAAGATTACTTTAAGTACGTGAGTAAGTACGTAATAGACTTTTCGTGTCGTCCAGGGGACATTGTTTTGAATTGGCAGAATATATAGCTACGCCTTAATCGATGGATGCCCAGTGCTGGACGAGAGGCTACTTTCAACTTACAGTTGCCATTAGTTAAAATATTGCTAATTGGAGACAGTAGGTTTATATTAAAGCTAATTTTAAAATTTATTTCACGTCATAGTTCGTAAATTTTCTTAATCTTCCCAATGGGATTAAACAGGTATTTATAGAGATCACGTAATAAAATTGCCCTTAGTTCCTTTGTAACCATATTAGAAATTAGCAGAAATAACACCAGTAATAGTCATTGATATGTCAATCATTAATATCGATATCATATCAATCAGCAATAGTCCATAATACCTTTCAGAGAGGTCAAATACTAAAAAGCTGCTTACATCAATTATTGCAAATCACCTTAAAGGGCTGTTCACCAAACAAGAAGTTAACACTTCCTAAATCGATTTCTTATGATATATGTACATAGGAAAAAGTAGAGATCTGGACTTCGAACACATGTCTAAATTATTGCCTTTCAGGTTTAATAGTGGTAACTCTTATATAATTCTCTAACTTTAAGATGGAAAATTAATTTCAATATAAATTAAATTTCAGATTAAAATTCAATAATCGATTTTAATTTCTTACAAATAAACATTGTGTTACTCGGCTATGTTTTGTCGTCATAATTGACACGCCTCCGTAGGGATACTTGGCTGGCTTGGATGGAGGCAACAGTTGATATATTATTATATACTTTACATAGTTTCATTGTATGATGTCCAGTGGAATTTTGCTGAAGGATTTGCCCGCTGCCAATATTTTTAGTCTGTTATGTAAACTAGCCATTATGTCATTAGGACCAAGTCCTTAAGTTAGATTTTAGTCTAACATAATGTTCACGACAATTGGCTGGAGATATCCTAGGTTGGCTTTCCACTCCTTTGTGAGGATTCTCTGGCTCTCTTCTCCAAATTATCCTATAAAATTTTCATCACTTTTTAACTCCAAATAGATATGAAATTCCTTAAAATATTCAGAAGTATTTATGCTCTCAAATCATGGACACGGAGTACCGCTTGTAGTTTCAAAGATTTTGTGATATCCTCTGGTATAAATATTAATCACCTCACTACTTTAGTTCTAACTAATTATAATAGTTTGAAAGTAAGTCAAACTTTTACAATTTTTTTTTTCAAATTGTCTATGCCATTTTAAGAAAATTTGGTGTTGGGATAACTTTACACCTAGCGCAGAACACCCGAGCAGCATAAAAAGCTACGTAAAATTTATTGAGGCTGTATAAATACTTTTTAAATCTTTTTAGTACTGTTAGTCATCTATGCTTACTATATCTTACTTTTAATAGATCGTCGTATATTTACTTGAGATACTCTTATAGGCATGGCGTATGCAAACGATCAGATAAGTTTTATCTTTCTCCGCATTACAGATTGACTAAAAAGTTTGTATAGGTATTGTGAAGTGCCGTTAATGCAGTAGTTTCTTGTGCATATTAAACGTTTTATTCTATATTTCTAGAAACTATAATTATATTTGTATATAATAGAAACTATACGGAATGGCACATTGTTTATATCAAATTTGTGGGATACCACAGGCCAGTTAACATACCTTCAGCGAACTGTTGGAGTTATGGCGGTGCTCCAGAATCTTTTTGACTGTCGAAGTATTTATTGGATGCGATCATGAGTCATAAAATTTGAGATAGAAAACTGGTAAATAACAACATATCAATTGATATACGTATTTTATTTTTTTACATCTGTTGAAACTATCTATCGTAACGGCGCATAATTTATGTCTATACAACTTTTTTAAGTTTTCGTTATTAAGTTGTTAATTGTAATTTTTATAGATCCTGTGTCTGATATAAAGTTTTTTTTTTTTATTAATTATTACCAACCTACTTTGACGACTATCTTCTTCTTAATATGTGTGATCCAAGGAAACTCTCTTCTTAAACAAGGAAGAAGTGTATTGTCCATCCTTCCTTTAAATTACATCCTCAGCAGAACGCATAATTGTGCTAAGCCTCTACAATCGAATCTTAGGACATTATCAACTAAGCAAAACAATATAATTATGTATTATTTTTTTTATTTTTTTTTTCGCCGCATTTTGATCAAATGGACGGTCTCTCTGAATGAACTCTGAGAAATGCTTTCGATCATGGCAGGTGTTTTTTATTGTCCCTCCGTGTGTTTGATGCAAAACAGGAAGTTTCCCCACAACAAGCATAAGGAGAAAATAACATTTATTCTCTCGTGTGTGAAAATGACTGATTTACTGGAAATTTTCATTTATATGTGTTAAATAGATGTATGTTAAGCGGTGTATACCTTATTATTTCCTATTATACTATGCTAGGCGCTTTTTTTTTTAAGAAATTAAACTTACATAAACGAAACTAAACATGCCGAACAGTTTGTTTAGGTGACGTCATCTATGGGAAGACAGAGAGCGATGAGTTATAAGTTCTGATTCCAACTCTGTTCAAATTTATTAGGTTAGACGACACGTTTAACGCAGTGGTCGAGTAATCGGCTTCTACGCAGCGGGTCGCGGGTCGAATTTAATATGACCTACAAAAATTTGTTCCGGTCTGGGTGTTTGTACATGTGAGATTTCTGTTTGTGACTGCAACCACGACACAGGATAAAAATTCGACGTTTTTTTAAAAAAAAAAACCAGCCTACCATCCCACAATACGTGGGGTAGGTCCTCATCCTCCCACTCCGCACAATGACAACTACTACATTCCACCAAAGAAAGCGTAAAGAGCCTAACGTTAAAATGGCCGTGATTCGTATTAGAAGTTGTGAGGTTTCATAGTCCAGTTCGATCCAGGATGCCTTGACCTGAACTGCCACGTCCGGAAAGAATCGATATGTCCCTTTATCCGACGCGTCTCATTGCTCCTGCCAAAAGGCAAGAGCGGATTCAGATGTTGCAAGTCGCACACTCCGAAGCTCCTCCCTGGTAGCGCGAGCTTCGCGCACTCCACCTAGCCTACCCATACGGATTACCTCGAGGTTGGCCGGTAAAACCACAAGACTGACGAAAGTCCAAAGATAATTGAAGGAATGTAATCTGTCAGTTGACGATGTTGAGTAGCGCAGCAGGTGGCACGAATCAGGTTATCTGACCTCATGTAACGGGTAAGGTAAGGCAGATTATGATGAAACACTACAAAGGGATCTCCAAGCATATAATTAATGTTCGACATGCATTTGCGATCATGCGAGGGATTTTCAGACTAATCGTTACTTGGGGTCTAGGGCCGGCGAAAGCCTGCGGTCTAACTACAAAAATCCATTAAGGGAGCCTCTCATTTCTATTGGCGTGAGTGCATGAATAACACCCGTGTCTTTCTCACCAAAGGAAGGCATGCCGAGGCAACCTTATGAGTAGAAAAATAAAGCTGGTATGGTACCCCCTATCTGGGTTTTCTCTATCTGCAACCCGTTAGCGTGTTCGATGGTATGATTGGGAATTGCATACGGTGAGAATGGCCTGAGACTAGCCATACATTACTTGCCTCTTAGGTTTCAATATTAGTAGGCAATTTAAATATAGAACAATGTCCAAAATGTTTAATTTTAGAAGCTTAAACAATTAACAGAAATGTCAAATAATTTCTCTTTAAGAATTCATTAGAATAATATTCTTTTTTCAACTTTATGTTAAAAATAAGCCCTGTTTCTGTCTTTCCATGAACTGATTACTGTGCTCCATGTCTATATAGAATGTGGTATTTCGAGTTTTTACGTGGAATAAATTTAAGGGAGTAGCGGGAAGAAGGGAGGAGCATGACCGATTATCATAATTTAAGAATTATATAAATTTAATCATAGATTCTGTGAAGGACGCCCATAAATAACCTATATGGAATATAACATTGTTATCACAAAAAAAAAAACAAAAATCAAAGACTTAGAAAGGATTTGTAACAAATAGTCAAATAGAGTAAAGCTGACAAAGCAGTTCGTATCTGATGGTAAGTAAAAACTCTTCAACAATTTAACCGAGGCATGTCTAAACATGTATACAAATTATTAGTGACACCCAATGCTGGATTTATACCTATGATCTCGATTCAAAGCAGCAATCAATTGTTTGGGTTTTTCAAGATGAACTTGAAAGATAATGGAGACTACGTTTTTTGCCAAACAATTCAGTGTTTTTAACAAGAAAACGTGAAAATTTCGTATCACACGCTGTACCGTCCCATCTTAATCCCCACCGATTTATACATTTAGCAATGAAGCAGTCGGAACTTATTATATAATTCAAAATTACATTGCCGGTCGATATCAATATTTTTCCATTTCTTCAACTTAAAATCAAGCAATGAATTTCAAATCGCTTAATAAAATAATGATAATAAAATTTCATTTGTCATTTGAGATACGCAATTGGTATGCTGATTTGAGTGCATAGAAATATGTATTAAACATTCATGTATTCCTAAATATATATATATATATATATAAATCTTTGAGGAACAATAAAATGTATACATTGTTCTATTGGTTTATGGTAGGTAGATATTATGGTAGGATCGATCCCGGACAGCCCGAATTTTCCAATTTTACGAATTACCGAACCTATGCCGAAACCACATCGCCATTAACGAACGTCTTAATGCCGCCGGGTTATTGGGCAACTTACCCTGCAGCCACAGTGATTAGGGGCCAACGTTTCATTTAATTCAGCTTCATTTTTAAATTTTGATGTAATTATTTTTTTTTTAATTTACTAGTGTATCGCTCTCTTTTGAAACGAGAATGTTATTAGAGCATAAAACGTATATTATTTTACATTTAATGTGGTAGGTTCATTGACGATACTACAGAACCAAAATAAACAATTTGAATACGTATTAATAGCAGCTTCGAAACTAATTGGCTATTATTTCCAAGTAAAAATCGAGGTCTTGGAGAAATTAATATTTCTTTCCTTATTTTCGTCACAAAGACTATACGTACGACCGTTCAACTTATTGTATTCATTATTCAGAGTGTCTTCAGAGCCGTTTGTAGTATCTTATAATGAAAACGATTTAATCTTTGAGTAGGTACCGACAGCTTTGTTCTATTTTTCTTGAATTGAAAATTATAATAATGATTTTGCGTCTTGAATTCAACTCACCTACAGTAATAAATTGAATCATGACACGAACTTTTTATTCGAGATGAAATAGAATAAGGCTAGATTTCTTAATTATGATTTGTAACAATACTTAATGTATTTGAAATACAAAATTACAAAGAGTAGAAAAAAATAGAAGCTGGTTTGGTTTTTGACAACGCTATGAAATTTCGGTTTTATAAAAGTTATTCTTCAGTATTTAAAGCATCTTATGATAGTTCTTATTAAAAGGGAGCAAAATATGTATCGATCAACGTCCAGATACAGGTCAACTGATGGATCCAACTGGGCTGGGCAGCGTTTGGAAAATTACGCGGCATATTCTCGGCCTGATAATCCTAATTTTATGTTTTAGTATTTGTATATAGAACTGAAACCTAACCACTGACAAAAGGTATTATAAGGGTACGCAAATTCACACAAAGATGTGTATTCGATTCAGAAATTATTAAACCTGTGCCCAATATATGCCGTGTCCAATTTAGGACATTGGTAATCTTAAGTGATAGTGGGCAGCGGACAATGCGCGCAGTACTAACGGCCGTTAAGGCAGAACGGTCCTCGAGTGGCAATTCTTCCGAGTTTTTTTTTGGCAAAATTCGCTTAAAATATTGGAAAGTTCTGAACAGACTGAGCTTTTGGTAAGCGGAATCTATTTTTGAAGTAATCCGCTCTGATGCTGGCTTCTGCTTAATAACTCTTTAAATTATATCTCAGCATCTTCACAATTATTCTGTTAGCTTGATCTGTATCACCATTTTGTCCATGTGAGTACGAAACTTAAATTCTCTGACAAAAATATTGTTTGAGTTCTTGATTAACAAATTTCGTTTCATTGTTCGCTTGTACCAATTGTCTCATGTTTGTCACATCACAAAACATTAACACAATCCTTGCAATAGTCATATTGCAAGAATAAAACTTTCCGATTACCTACTTTTGTTGTTGTGAAATCATCAACTATCATTTACCATTGTCATGTTAGCATCTACTATACAACAATATATTAGAAGATCCATTATATCAGTAATCCACGAACTATGCTCTCATCAGTAGCTGTCGCCTTCCATTCAAGTCTCAATGTCAATAAGCTCAAGACTCAACACAAAGTTTAGTTGGTAGGCAACCCGGACTAAGTCCAGATCCAAAATATGCGGCATTTGACTGCTTGTTTGCCACTCTTTTGTGAAGATTCTTTGCCGATCCTTCCGGCAAAAAATTTATGATCCCATAAATATCCATTTGTATCCTACATTTTTTGTTACTCTTTCTGCTTTACCAACAATAAAATATAATCTGTGCGATTTCTCTTTAATACAATCAATACAAGTTCACTAACCAACGCCCCTTATATAACAGAAAACCAAGTATCAAGTTTGTAGATGCCTGGACCTTATAAGCTTACTCGAACAGTGACTACTATCCATCGTCTCTCTACAAATTTTGATACAGATTTACTTTCTTTTTGTCATAAGTTACAGACGTATGGACGACAGAATACCTTTCAATCTAACTATAATATTATGTATAATAATCATTCGTGACAAATCGGTATTGGAACACGTTATATAATTTTCTCCCCACTGTCCTAAATATTAATATTTTTGTACCAAAGTTTTCAGAAAATATTATTTTATCAGTCCTCAAAACAGTGTATATGTAGTATATGTATAATGTATAAATGTACATTGTACATTAATACAACGGTAATTGACAATATTTATATTTGGATGTTGAGTAAGTCACAGTAGCAAATTTTCGGCTAAAGTAAAATAATATGAAGAGCTAAATTCTTAGAATACTAATTAAATAAACTATGTTGACTTGCCCTGTCTGCTAATGAACTCGTTACGTCTACAGGCGACCTACGTGTCTGTCTGGAGTGAGGAAATTAAGATATAGTATCAGAGCATGGTTGCTGTAGACCAAAACAAAGTACCAAGTTAAGCACACAGTCAATTAATAACAAATATATGACAAAGAAAGAATTTTCTGACTAGATTTTTAACGAAGTATTTGTGAAGTACTTGTACATACACGTATTTTTATATTTCTACACGAAAGCTTTCCTGAATTACTTAATAACTAAGAATTATACTATGTTAGTTCTGTGTTTATACATGATTAAACAATGTTTATAGACCGAACAAACAGTAGAAAGCTAGGGTAGATGACGATTGTTTAGTGGTAGTTGAGCACTGCGCTCAGCTGTCAATATACTTCAGATAAAATAGACTTAGTATATTTTAAATCAAATAGATAGGTAATGTCGTATTTTAAGATTTCTTTAATAACAATATAAATGATATTGCTTTGTATTTTTTTATGTTATTGTAAATAATTTATTATTTTCGACTCTCTCACTCTAGAGTCACTTTAAAATAATTGTTGAGAACGAAAACTTTAAGAAATTGAGTTAATTGAAATAAATAAAATCACTGGAGCTATTATAATCAACCTGGAACGATATTATTAAGTTTTCATGCAACGTAAAATAACTGCTATAATATAAAATATAATATAAAAGTTATTAACTTAAAGTATGATAATTTGAGAAAGAAGAATTTAAAGTATGAGAAAGGGATGCTTAGATGGTTCGGCCATGTTGAAAGAATAAATGAAGGAAGATTAACGAAAGAGATACACAAGGTAAGAATGATAGGACGAATCGGTGCAGGTCGACCTAGGCGGACATATCTCGATCAAATCGAAGATGTCCTAAAGAAAGGCCGGGTCAAGAGTACTCGCAACCGACGAGCATGCATGAAGACGCTCATGAAAGTGGAGGAAGCAAGAGAAGTGTGCCAGGATCGTAGCAAGTGGAGAGAGGTGGTCTCTGCCTACCCCATTGGGAACAAGGCGTGACATATATGTATGTATGTATGATAATTTAGTACTTATTTACTAGCAATTTGTTTTCTTTTTGTTGTAGAGTGAAATAGATTAAGTTAAACACTTATTCTGAGTAGACTTAGCACGTTATTAATAATTAAAAAAGCATTTAACTCCTATCGACATCAGTATTAAGTGAATCCGTATAGAATTATACAAACTGCAATGCTTGAAACCGGTTTCCAAGCTTATTAGTAACTCCGATGTTTTACTAACAAGATTATGCTTCAAGGGGCAAATTACCTCTTCGAAACACGCTTCTTGCATCCATCTCTTGATTCATTTTAGAATTTCAAATGTTATTTAATGTATTTGAGCTATCACGTAAAGGTGAGAATTATCTATTTAGCTTTTGTAATACGAGTACTTTGCATTTAAATTCCACTGTAATGTTATTAGATACTCTTTTTTAGAATACAAGATTAAATAGATATTAAAGTATATTTTTTACGAAATTTCTTAGACATCTATAATTATTTAATATTTACTGTAACTTTTTTGAAAATGATATCTTTATTTAATTCAGGCCTTTACAAGCATTTACTTATTTCAAAATAAATTTAAAAGGGTACACAAAGAACTATTAAATACTAATTATGATACTGCAATTATAAAACAATTAACTTTTCCTTGTTTGCGCCACGCCACTGCATGATAGTGATATGTTTATTTATTAAATTAGCAATCAATCACCACATCTTATACTCGTGCTATATCCACTCCCGCCAATTGGCAAGCTTACTGTTTAGCTCTATACAAAAGTATTTAATATTGGTTAGAACAAACTTTGTAAATAACTCTTGAAAAGAGAAGATAAAAAAAAAATGTTGAATTTGTTATTTATTATTTTCGAGATGCTTTCTTTATTTCCAAAACAGTAGGTATAATCTTGAATCAATACCTACCGATTAACATTGCGATTGCACATTTTGTATGTGTGTATTCCAAATTTCATCAAATTACGAAGATTTTGAGTCAATCAGACGAAGTGTTGCTTTGAGTAGCAACACTAATGTCGAACGCGAAGGAGGACTAAAAAAAGGAGGACAAAAAGGAGGTGTACTGTAACTTTTTCATTACACCATTCATACATACACTTTAGTACATAAGGTGTTATGTTCTGTGACGAACTCATTGGGAGTTCGTGTCTTTCGGTCCACGGCAATTGTATCCAATTTCAAATTAAGAACCCGCTGCGTTTGAAGTAGCGAGTTATAGACGACCTAGCGACAATATTGTATTACCTTAAGTAAGGAAAAGAAATACAGGTAATTGAAGATGTAATCGTATTTATATTTAAAAGTATATTCCATGATTCCGGAGCAGTTTGGCGGGTCTCACAGTATATACCTATATTATGTACCTATTATACACAGTATACTTATATTATACACAGTATACAATTACCTATATTATGTAATGGAAAGTGACTTCATGAATTTTGAATATTAAAGTCATTTTCCAAATTGATGACTCTGTATCTATTTAATACAGGGGAAAAAAAACAGCCCTTGCTGAGTTTCTTGCCGGTTCTTCTCAGTACAAGGTCTCCCGCCGTAGATTTGCGAACCGATGGTGTAGCTTTCCGACTTTCACAAGTGCTTGTAACAGCCCAGACTGAATAAATGATTTTGAATTTGAAAATTTGAATTTGATTTGAATATAGGTAATTTGTTTTGCATTCTTGTAACTTTTATATGTTTATGTTAACACGCTTACATTCCAGTTTTATAGAATATGTGTTATTGTATTTATTGCTTCTAAAGGTTATTTATATGATAATATGTTTACTTGTATTATATAAGTTTTTTCTTTGGTTCCGATTCCGAGGTTTGTTTTGTATCTGTCCTTCGATAAGCGATGGAACTATCAGTCTGCAAAGCACCTCAGTCTCTTCAAGGTTATCAACAGGTTATACGAGGGCTGCTACTTAAGTATCCGGAATCTGGGATTTCAACATTTTTAAACGCAATATATGACCTCTATAGTGAAATTCGTTCTTTTTTTGAAATACTGGTAGCTATTTTTTTTTCCTTATGTAAGCTAGTGTTTTGTTTCTGATGGGTTTAAAATGTCATATCGTTGAAATGATGGAACTCACACGTGAAAATATTCGTGCTATGATTTATTACGATTTTCGACCTGGTTTAACGCAACAACAGTGCGTAGATCAATTAACTTCAACTTTTGGTGTTGAAGCTCCATCAAAAACCACTGTGTATCACTGGTTTAGTGAGTTCAATCGTGGACGGAGTAAGCTCACGGACGAAGTTAAGGAAGGTCGCCCGAAATCAGTCGTTGTGCCACAAAACATTGAAGCTGTACGAAAACTAATTATGCAAGACCGTCATGTTACGTATCGCGAGATAGAGGCTACTCTGGACATATGTATGACAAGCATTAATAAAATAAAACATGAACATTTGTTCGTAAAAAAAAATTGTTCGCGTTGGATACCGCACAACTTAACTCAGCATCAAAATGAAGCTCGCGTCGAATGTTGCAAGAATATGTTAAAAAAAAATTACGGAGGTGACTCAAAATCTGTTTATAACATCAACACAGGTGATGAATCTTAGATCTATGCGTACGATCCCGAAACTAAGCAACAATCTACAGTTTGGGTGTTTCAAAATGAGCCGAACCCTACGAAAGTGACTCGTGCAAAAAGCACTTGAAAGCAAATGGTGGCCTGCTTTTTTAATATTAATGGTCATGTGGCTACAATACCACTGAAGAATCGTAAATCGGTCAATTCGGAGTGGTACACGATCATTTGTTTGCCGGATGTATTTGAAGAAATACAACAAGTAAAAACAACAAGCGACGCAGAATCATTCTATACCACGACAATGCCAGCTGTCACACATCACGCGAAACAAATACATTTTTGGAGGGTCAAAAATAGAATTGATGGGTCATCCACCGTATAGCCCAGACTTGGCACCTAATGATTTCTATTTATTCCCAAATGTAAAGAATAAATAACGTGGTCAACGATTTTCAACCCGTGAAGAAGCCGTCGACGCGTTCAAACAGCACGTTTCAGAGATACCGCAATCAGAGTGGAAAAAATGCTATAAAAATTGGTTTCAACGTATGCAAAAGTGTATCGATCATCGCGGAGAATACTTTGAAAAACAATAAACCCATATTTAGCCATATACGTTTGTTTAATTTTTCCATTCCGGATACATAAGTAGCAGCCCTCGTACAGAAGACTGCATAGCCTAACCTGCTGCAATACTTTCCATTGCAATTTTTCCATTTGGTTTGTGCTTGAAACACAGCTTAAGACCAAAGTGGACGTCTCTCAGCTTAAATGATAATGATACAAAAATACAAACCTTATCTGGTTACAATATAAGTAGTAAATGTGTAATTTTACTTATTAATTTGTTCATTTCATTATCGCTGTGTTTCGGGTAGTATAAAAGAGTTGGTGGCGCTATATTTTACAAATTAGATGATTCGAGAGGCCCGGGTTCAATATTACTATGACCCAATATGTTTTTCATATTTCGAATTTCATATACACATTTATCTTACATTCCTGTGGTGAAGAAAAACATCGTGAGGTAACCTGTATACATAAGCGAAGAAATTTAAAAGCTGTGGAGGTCAACCAATCCACACTGGGTCAGTGTCGTTGATTAAGGCCTAATCACACTAACAAATTTAGGGAAGGCAGGCTCCTGCCCTTTGGTGGGGATGTATATGAGCTGTGATGAAAATATTTAAAAAAATAAATTTCATAGATTATATTATTCCTAGATTATATTGAATGAAGCGTTAACATAACGTATGGTAATCAAATAGAGCGTAAGTTTATTCAATGATCTTTTGTGTAGAAAATCCCTAGAATAAATTTTAGTTATGAATAATGAAGTTTAGTTGATAACAAGTCTATTCAGCGCAAAAAACGTTGTGAAATTGGAAAATCAGTAAGACGCGACGCTCGCGAAAATTGCGTTCGTATCGCGCGGCAGGTGGTTACCGAGATGTTTTTGTTTAGGAGCTTTTTATATCAAAACATATATTTTTAAGGACATTATTGAATCCAAATATAAAATACTAGCGGCCCGCTCCGGCTTCGTACGGGTACATACACACACACACACATACACCCTTCTTTTTTGCGTCGGGTTTCAAAAAAAATCTTCCGAATGATATGTCCGAATTGAATAATTCAAAAAGTTATAAAAAGATATTGAAGCCGTCTTGAATATAAAGTAATTTATTAAAGAGCCTTTTCAAGCGTCGGCATATAAATTAAATTTTTAGAATAAAAAACCGCTTACATAACTATAATGTTTAGACATATGCTGTTGCGATACTTTTTGTAGATAATGATGAGTTCTGCAAAGTCGTAGTAAATGATTTTGTTCTATCATCAATAGTTTTTGCAGCGCACGCTACGTAAGGAATTTTTCAGGACATTTTTTTACACCTTGGGTTACATTATTGAAGTTTTAGTAAGGATCCCTAATTTTTTTTAAATATAATATACCCTATGTTCCTTGGGGATAATGTAGCTTTCCAAAAAAGAAAAAAAATTGAAATCGGTCCAGTAGTTTCGGAGCCTATTCATTACAAAAAACCAATAAACAAATCTTTCCTCTTTATTTATAATATTAGTATAGAAAAATACTTTTTTTTTGTTTTCAAAAAATAATTATTTGATTATCCCAACTAATATTATAAATGCGAAAGTGTGTTTGTTTGTTTGTTTGTTTATTTGTTTGTTTGTTTGTTTGTTTGTTACCTCTTCACGCTTAAACTACTGGACCGATTTCAAAAATTCTTTCACCTTTGGAAAGCTACATTCTCCCCGAGTAACATAGGCTACTTTTTATCCCGGAAAAATCGACAGATCCCACGGGATGCGCAATAAAGGCTTCGCTCAAAAACTACTGCACAGATTTTTATGCGGTTTTCATCAATAGATAGAGTGATTCTTGAGGAGTTTTGCGGCATTTTTTATCTCGGAAAAACGGATAGTCCCACGGGAAGCGCGATAAAATCTTCGCACCATAAACCGACTTCCGCGTATATGTAGCCGTGGGCAAAAGCTATGACCCTTAACCCTCTATACACCCAATCCCGAAATCCACGCGGGCGAAGCCGCGGGCAGAAAGCTAGTTAGAATTTAAATTTGAGTTGTAAAGTGAATATTTTTTATTAAAATAATTAAATTTGTTACCGTAAATAAGCACAAGTACGGTACACATTGTATCATACTATATTTCGGCACGAATTAGGCTGGCTCGACCCGAGTCACCTCACAGAAAACCGGCGTAAAATAGCCCTTGCTTAACACATCGTTTCGCTGAGTGAGTGAGGGTACCGGAGGCCCAACCCCCCCTTCCCCCCTTATTCACTTTTTAACTTTTAAAAGGCCGGCACTGCATCTGTAACTCCTTTCCAGATAAGACGAACGCCGAAGAAGAAGGCCTCGGGACACGATCGGGTAACAAACCAAGCCTTGAGCAGACTGCCCTACAAGGCCGTGGCAGCCCTGACTCGCCTGTACAACGGCATGATGCGTACCAGCCACTTCCCCAAGATCTGGAAGACAGGACGGATCATCATGCTCCCAAGACCAGGAAAGGATTCGATAAGATCAGTTAGGTACAGGCCCATAACCCTTCTCCCAACGATGGCCAAGATTTTCGAGAGGCTGCTGCTCTCGAAAATGATGCCCCACCTCCAGTCCAGGGAGGAACAATACGGCTTCAGACCCGAGCAGTCGACCACACTGTAGCTTGCGAGAGTGCTAGACCAAATAGCGGCCGCAAAAAACAAAAAGGAGTATGCAGCAGCGATATTTTTGGACATGGAGAAGGCCTTCGATAAGGTGTGGCACGAAGGCCTGATCCATAAACTCCTAAGATCGCCGCTGCCGCGCAGAATCACCAAGATCATCGCCTCCTTTTTGAATAGAATATCCTTCCACGTAGCTGTGGAACATACCACATCTAGCGAGAAGACCATCAAGGCCGGGGTACCGCAAGGCAGCTGCCTATCACCATCATGCTACTCGCAGTTCACGAACATCTCAGTGAACCCAGGAGTTACCCTGGCCTTGTACGCCGACGACGCAGCGTTCATCACAACATCTAGGAACGCTCGTCACGCCGCCACCAAGCTGCAGAGACAACTGGACTCGCTACCAGAGTGGATGAACACCTGGCGCCTGGTAGCAAACCCAACCAAGACCCAGGCTATGCTAACAGGAAGATCACACCTACCGGAGAACTTGACGCTATACGGACATAACATCCCATGGTCACCCAGGGTCAAGTACCTTGATGTGACCATAGACCGTGAACTAAACATGACGCCACATGTGGACCAACCATGACGCCACACGTGGACCATACGTACATCGGACTGGCCAGACCGGCAAGAGTCTTACTACGGCCGATCATGTGCTCATCAAAGCCAAGACGGCATTATATAAACTATATGTGAGGCCGAGGCTCAAATATGCGGCTCCGGCATGGTATGCCCTAGTGGGGAAATGCGCGTGGAGGCGGCTGGTAGCCCAGCAGAACCTCACGCTAAGAGCAGCCATAGGAGCACCACGATATGTGACAAACACAGTGATTCAAAGAGATTTCAAGATCGAAACTCTAGACTACCACATACCTACACTCGCTACCAAGATGTTTCGGAGGGCTGCCAGCTCACAACATCGCACCATACAATGCCCGCCCACCTGTCACAAAAGAGCATTGCCGCGCAACCTCATCCTCTCGTTGTCAGACGAGAGTGATTGAACAAAAACAAGACGGTATAAAATAAACATACAAAGAAGTCCATAGGTGGGGGACCACCCTCCACCGCCCCCAGTCCCCAACTGTATTCACGGTTAGCGTAGCTGACCACTGAAGGGGGCTACAGAGCCCCGATCAGTTACTCAGACTCCCACGAAAAATGGTCGAATCTGAAAGAAGACGCGAGAGTGACTCCTCTGGTGTTGCGGGTGTCCATGGGCAACAGTTATCGCTTACCATCAGGTGATCCGTTTGCTCGTTTGCTGCCCTATCCTATAAAAAGAAATTATTATCCTGTTAACTAATTATTATATTAAATTTATTCTAGTGGATAGTGGAACATAGACATACACATACATAAGCATGCACATATATTTAAGTTAGTGAAGTATGTTTTTTTAATTAATATACGAATATTTCTAGACAGACATATTTTTTATGAAATTGTAAAATATCGGACCTATGCTGTGGAAAGTGGGTTAATTATAAATTAAAAATAATAATAACAGCAACAAACACTACAAGAAATTCTTTATCTACTTATAGACAGGTGAGCCCTTGTAATTTATTCTGAGAAGCATATAAGAGTTTCAAATAAAATGTAGCTACTTAGCATCATTTTTCATTCCGTCGCTTTTGTTCGCGAGATATTAGTCGCCGAAGTTGTTTGTAAAAAAATTCACCACCAACCATTTTTCCAGAGATGTGCAAAAAGGTGTTCATATCACTACAATGAAATTGATGCTTGTAAGAAAACTGTTTGTGAAGACATACATTATTAAATTTTATTTTTGGATATTAAATTTCACGTAGCGAAGATAAGAATATCAAGATGTATGTATGGTGTTTTCACGAATGGATAATACCTATAGGGAAAGACAAGGGATGAGAAAGGGTAAAAGTCATTTTATCAGAAGAGTTATAAATATTATTGTAGAGGAAAATAAAAGTAAGTATGACGTAAGAAAGTATGGACCTACGCGTAAAGAGGTATGTGAGCAAACTCAGTGCAGAAATAAAATATATTAGAGATGAATGGAAGAGGACGACGTTTTGCCCCGACCTCATCCAAGAATGGGTTAATGGGTTAAATTTGAAATTCACGTAACTTGACTATAAAAAGGCGTTAGATATTAAATTTTATAGCCAACTATTTTCAAAAGGAGATGCGACAAATCATATATAAATATTTGTTTATTGCAAGCATTGAGTGGTATTTCCATTAAAAAGTCTAACTTATAAAGTAGGTATTACTCGTACTTCGTTGATTGATAAGAAAGGCGGCGTACACTATAAATATTTAATTAATTCTGATTAGTGTAAGTTTGAAATCCTTCAGTATTTTTAGCGTCAAAGCGAAGCTTTCAAGAGGGTTCTTAAATTTTATTTTCGTATAAATTCTTTAATGTTAATTTATCTTTGCTCAGCCTTTAATAATATTGAAAAAAATGGCTGTTAGATGTTTGTAGAGACTTAAATATTTTGCTTAAATACCAGCACTGATATTTTTAGTATGAAGGAATTAATTATAATTTGTAGAATCTTCTCTTATTGTTCTCTGATAACAATTTCTTGGGAACAACACGATGTTTACTTGATCTCTAGCAAATCGTTCTTGTTTTTTATGATGTAGCCCCATCCCGTGTAGAGTTGCATGTGCTGCTTCGGCGGGCAATGTACACAAAGGTGTTATAAGCACTAACTGGAATAATTTACGAACATATATATTTTCACATATACAAGATTATTAGTAAACCACGTGCGCGCAATGAGAATATAGAGAACCTCGTTACTTTGCGTCGGATAAATGTAAGTTTATATTGAATTCAAACAATGAAAATCACTTATTATATGGTAGGATCAACCTCAGACGTAATTGGAAAGCTAGTGCTGAGAGCACAAAGCCACTGATGCTGTCCGAATTAATGCTTAGTAATTTATAATTTTAATTCAAAACTTTATTAATTTACTATAATAGCATATGTTTAAATAAAATTGCATCGCAGAACTATTTGTTGATATGATATTATGATTTGCTATTTATTGCTATTAGACGACCTCACCGACATAACGGTCGAATGAATAGCTATTGTATAGCAACTTGCTTGTTCGATTCCTATACGGGACAAATTCCGGTTTGGGTGTATATCCTTGTGATGTCATGTCTATGTTTGTAACTACATATGTAATAAAATATTAGTGTGTTTGCTTAAGAAAACATTTAAATTTCATGATTAATGCTTTCGCTACTTGATATCGACTAAACAATGTACAAAAACATAAAGTTGCGGAATTATATGGAAATAATATTAAAAAAACCGCAAGAATAACTTCGCCTTTAGTGTGACTTAACGTTTTGTGTGACGCTTTTACCAATTCGAACAGCGAGCACTATCTTCTCCAATTGAAAATTTAACTATTATTAAAAAATATTTGCGTTTACATAGCATTACCCGTCTATTATAATTGTTCATGTAGAACTTTAAGCAGCAATTTTCTAAAATTTCGGAGTATGCGTAATACAAATAAGTAAAATTTTCCTTTGCAGCTTTCTTCGAATCATTTTCCACGAATCGTATGCAAGATCTGCGGTGTATGTACTTATGGGCTTGCTGAACTAGTTTCACAAGTCGATTAGAATCTAGGCAAAGAAAATTTTCTTGCATTATATATATATATATATTATATATATATATATATTATATATATATATATATATATATATATAATATATATATATATATATATATATATATATATATATATATAATATATATAATATATCATGTATTAACTATGAAGAAACCCAAAGGTGTCTGTGAACCTGTCTCTAATAGTTTACACTGCATTAGTGACTTGACTAAGGCCTATTCTTAAAACAGATATAATGAATTAGAGTCTGTTAATAGGTATGTAAATAATCTGCTGAAAATGAAGCAACCAATAAGATAAGTATTAATTTTATATAGTTTTTGTTATAATAGTTTGTAAGTTAACTCAAGCAAATTATTATTTTTTATTTTAATTGGGTTCATTTCATTTGAAATATTTATACAACTGGTGGACCCACCAGATCGCCCTAATCTTTCTTGGAAATTTAGCTTCACAGTTTAAATATGATCCGAAAATTTCCAGAAACCGTACCCAATCGCTTAGGAGGCAATAAAAATACGTACAAAAGAATAACATACTTATATTAAGTCACAAAATATAATTAAATTGCTATTGCTCATTTTGAGTTCAAAAGTTATTTAAGTGGCGCTAAATTTGGCATCTGGTCAAACTCTGTGCCAACTGTTGATGCCAGCTGCAAGCATGTTGTAACTGACATCGAGCTATATAATATATGTGCATGTGGCCAAGTAATTACTATATCTAAGAAACGGATTTTGTTAGTTTTTTAACAATAGTTAGTATTCATCGAACACCATAATGACAAAAACAAATTCAAAGTAATTACAGGGTGAAATAAAATCACATGGTGAAAATCAGACAAATCAATTGGATACTCACTGTCGGAGAAAAAATTATACACAAACGGTATAATTCCGTTATTCCAGGAACAGGGCCAATCTGACGGCAGAACAGGAAATGTATCTAAAATGAATTTGTTCGATAAACATAAATTAATTTCTGACAAATAATTGCTCTGAAAAATGGTTAGACGATTTTGGGAAGATTCTAGAGGGATACCGATTTACAGCAGTGAGAGTATAGTCGGTATATAGAAGGGCTGAAATAATGATTTGTAGTCAACCGTCAGCAACTAATGTGGCTTCCCATCGATCAGAAACCTCAGAGTTGTCTGCTGCCTATTTCATACATATTTTACTCAACCTTAATGCTCATCAGGCAACCAAAGTTTTTTACATCTCGGTGAAAATTGCAGTGGTGTACTGCATATTCTCTTCCTCGTTATTAAGTGTCACTGCAACTCATCTATGGACCTACCCTACCATATCCGGGTGTCCACAAGTAAATACATATTTCACACTATCTAAAATTTCTTACTTAACCTCCTTATTCTCGAGCTAAACTGTTTATTAATTATATAAAAGATTATTTATATAATGTTATTGTATATGTATATATTTGAGTACGTATTAAATATTATAATAGTATTAACCTTTCTGCGCCAAATACAATTCCTTGTAACCGGCCACTCGGTTAAATAGTAGAGAATATCTTGTTGTATTAATTCCATTTTTGTTATATGTTTATATTGTACAATAATAATTAAATAAATTGATGAATAATAAATAAATGATTATGAATTATGGGTTAAAAAGAAGGTCAATTTTGCAAAATGTCTCCAATAATTATTTTTTCCTTTATCAGAATATGTTCACAATACTTACTATATATCCCAGAATCCATAAAAAAAATAAAATTGACTTTGTTGAATGTCTTCCACAAAATCATATGTTACGTTTATTCAAAATGGTCTAAAAACTTACTAATTACTGGCCTTGTCTTAACCTTACGAAATGCGGTCGGGAAAGGTAACTTAAAGGAAAAACAGGAAAGCCGGAAAAAGATAATTACTTCCGCATAGTGTCAATAATTACTTCATATCTGTTTGGAAAATAGATAACGACAATTTGCGTGGGTGAAGGTTTGCAAAACCGACAATTTGTAGCAATTTATGAGAAGATATTGATAAAATTGCTAACACTTTTGAAAAAATTGGTTTCCAAAACATTTTCTTTTTATAGTGGCATTCTTAACTTGGCGTTCTGTATAGGAGTATACCTTTGACAGAGTTGCTCACCGTTGCCGGTATCGTAAGGTAGTGAAATAATTATGTTTGCGTTACAAAGTAAAACAAACAGATTTATTATCCAATTTCCTCTTTGGCACAATGTTATTTCGACTTGCAACTTCATTTTGAGGTTCAGTGCGAGTTATCGATTTTTTATTGTTATTGCTCCTACATCATTTCTTATCACTTTACGATTGTAGGTGAATTCGTTCAGGTTTGCGGATAATACAACGTTGCTAATCCGGAGTATACGTCGAACTATACTTAAATTTTCACAAAACTAAACTGAAATAGGTCAATGATTCTGTTATTATATACACATTTATGCATTGCACTTGAATTATATTTTAGGTAAATATAAATTAAAAAGATGAAGACGAAATTAGATTTTATAATATATAACACACTATTATATTAACATTGCTCTATACTGTTCATTATTTTCATTTTCCTATTCACGAATGTGCTACGAATATAATATTACAATTATAAAATGGTCTTGAATATCATTAATAATAAACAGAGGTGATAGTAAAGATTTATAAAATAAATATGATACGATTATATTAATAATAAAATCAAAAAGACCCGCTTACATCTTATCTTTCTCTCCGAGCCAGTACCGTTTACCAAGCTCTCAGTATACTTTTAAGCGAAATTGTTATTAATAAGAAGGGTAAGCGGCGGCATGCAAATTAAATTTCAATTTTGTTTCATTTCTCCATAATGGTTAACAAACAAATTATTATGGCGTCTAGTTTGGACACGGAAACACTAATTAATTTTCCCTGTCTACGTATCTAGAGGTTGGCTAACCGCGGTCATTCTGCCTGTCTTACTGGCCGCAAAATTTGATCGCTTATATCCGACCATTTGTGGGCGGCGCATTAATTTCCTCATCTCTAGATAAACACTAGCTATATTATGTCAATAGAGGAGTTTTGTTGATTGTATTTTATTTATAATGCTTGGGAATTTAAAACTAAGCAGATACAAGTATCATCAATAATTTTATATAATTGTCTATAAATATATAGCTCTTCTGATACTTCATTTATATTGGGGAATGGATATTGATGTATCAGGTAATTTTGATTATTTGTGTTTTTTTTCTTGCCCTTTTGGATGTGTGCGATAGGAGCATCCTCATTGGGGTGACATTACCATTTGGTCCAGCTTTCGCCAAAAGGGGATTGCCCGAGAATATATAACAATCTTATAAAAAACTTACGGCAGCGTGCATGGAGGGGGTCAAACCTTGCGGTTGCGCAGGCTTCACGATAGGATTACCAGACAGACATTGCTTGTGCGGCGGACGGGAGCGGTTTGAGGATCTACTCCTCGGTGAATCCTCCTTCTGTATATTACGAGTAACATTTTCGCAGAAGATTGTATCACAAACGGTTACAGTCACTTTGTTAATTAAAGTAATTTTTTTAATTGAAGTTATTTATTTCTTACATTCGTTATTCTTGCCTATCACTTTGATATAATTTATATAGCTATATAATTCAATCCATGGAGATTAGGGAATTGACTTACGCTAGGGTATAGCGTCTTCTATTAAGATAGTTTCTTTACTTATAATGCGTAAATCCCTCTAATCTAACTTTGTGATCGCGATATTTAGCAAGTTTCCCTGAATATTACGGTCTATAAAAATAGTATTATTATTAATAATAAAATAGTTCGTTCGTTAGTAGTAGTTTAGGTTTAATAGAAGTTATAAAATGTTATATTTTTGACATCAGAAGCACAAAAATGTTGACAACCCCGCATAAGTGTTTTGTCACAATTTATATTTCCTATGTAAATTCACTTTGTATTCATTTATTTGCTAGATAGTGCGAAATAGATTGAGAGAATTTGAATATCATAAGTTCATAATCGACAGCAAATTCTAAATTATCTCAAGTAAAGTTTTACGGTTCTTTTTGGTAAATATCTAAAAGGTAGGATATTTTTCATTATAAATAATATAATTCAGAAGCTCTATTTAATGTCCATAACTATATTTAAAATTTTAATTATAATTATTTTTTTAATTATATTCAACTTTACAAGGCTCTACCGATCCTCACCGTGCTGGGCCAGCGTGATGGGACGCGGCCCAAATCTCCCCTGTTTTCCAAGCAAGACCTATCAACGTGGGTAGCCTTGGGGGAGGCCTATATATGAGGCAGAGAGTGTTTCGGCTGAAATTATGACAATACATTTAGCTGACTAAATTATTGCTAAAATTGACTAAATTATTGCTATTATTTAAGTATAGCTGCTGTTATCATGACCCAGAATTCAGGCATTGTCCCAGAATAGCGGATTAAGTATGTATTTAAACCGGAAAATTATTGAATAACTCTATGATATATAGTTTGCTGGTATGTGAAACTGGCCAGAGTCACGCTCTAAGTGCCAAGATTGAAAAGAAAAGACACCACAAGAACTTTACAGTACACACCCAAAGAACTCTAAGTAAAAGCCTTGCGGTACCCTTTAATCGAATTCCAAGTGAAACTTCTTTGTAGAAACTCGTAAAACACGACACTACGATTTTCTACACTTTTGTCTCACAGTGGAATATTCATCCGCATATAAAAACGTTATTTCAAAGAAACAATTATAAAAATAAAATAAGTGAATATTTCCCTTTCCCGCAACTTAGTCACTCAACCAGGGAATTCGAGGGTTGTTCTCATTTTGTTAATAAGATAAAAGTGGATGATTAGCAGAAAAATAAAAAAGAGCAACGTTTTAGGAAAAAAATAAAATGCCTCGGGTTTCTTTTAACCTTTCTAAAGACTAATTGTCAAACGTAATTTGATTTGTGTAGTTAATTTTATTTAGAACCAGTTACTGTTTTGACTATGATAATACATTTTGTTTAAATAGTCTGTATTATATATCTTAAATATTTAAGATTTTATTTAGTTGAAAATAATGTTGCGAACAAGTACCAAGTACCAAGCCGGTAAGAAAGTATTGTGAAAAGGAATTGTTATGTTATATTTCTTTCAGCATTTTTAGAGCTATAATTATTAAATTATCGTATTTAATTAGAAAATGCGTCTGCGTTGGGAACCTTTTCTTGTGGTCATATTTATAATTTAAGGGTCAGGTTAGTTTTAATCAGATGTGCCATTTGATGGGTTTAATATGTAATTTATTCATTTTAAACGATAAGTGATCTGCCGTTGGTATAACGACTTCAAGCACACACGACTTTTATATTTGGAGCATGAAGAAACAAATCGTAATATTTCAACGACTGTTTCCGAGTAAAATGTTCCAACAATGAAAAACTTAATTAAAGAACAAATTCTATATGAGTACCTTCCCGTGTGAAGAATAGTTTCATGCTGAGTGAATCATGGCACCTCACCGAAGCTCAGAGAGAAATCGTGCCGTGACATGATGAATATATTTGAAGTTGATTTCTAGGCAAGTTTTCGACATTTTGATAGCTGATGAATCTCAGATTTATCAATACCATTCATAAACAAAGCTTCAGTCAATAGTTTAGTTGTTTCAAAACGAACCTACTAAATAGAAGCGTTCGAGAAGAATTGGTAAAATTTTGATTGGTAGCTGTTTCACTTTGACGGGGAATCTGGTGTCGATTGCATTATAAAGTCAAAGCAATATTAACACTTGTTTTAAGAAACGACTGGCAGAAATCTTTAATGCAATAAACTACAAACGACTAATTACCGGGTGGGCTTGTTTTCCCACGATATCGAGTATGCGCACTCATCGTTAAAAATGTGATTTCCTGGATACCACACCAGTCAAACTTATGGGTCCCCTCTCATAGTCCAGTCCTCTCTAGCACCAATTGACTTCTTATTATTCTCTAAAATGAATTAATTTGATGCAACTGAGAAGAACAGCGTTTAAGAAAGTTGTAGAGAAGGTTCCTGTGGTGGACTGGCAAGAGTGTTGCGAAAAGTGCCTTAAAAATATAAAATACAAATATTTTTGCTATATAAGACTTTCAAAATGTTCTTATAAATTTACGTATAAATGATGAATAATAATAAAAAATAATGTTCAATAACTAGGTCAATGTCCAAAAAAGAAAAGAAAACTTCAGGGAATTACATACAAAAAGTCAATTTTAGTTGAAAAATCTTTGATAGGATTCTTACTTTTATTATAACCACGCTATCAATGCCTATTTTGTTAAACATAAAAACAAATTGCTATTGTGTGGACGAATAATACGAAATAAAAAATAAGGAAAGTGCCACGAGTACTTTGATTAACTTACTGTTAAATAATTTTCAATGATTTTCAACAACGCCACGAAATGATCAAACGACAAAATCTCCATACACTCGAATAACTTTTCTTATTTAGATTTTATGAAGACTCAGTAAGAAGCAAAACACAATTCACAAGAACCTCTCGCAAAGAAAAAAAAAGAGAAAGTGCCTATTGTTCGCGATTCGAGATATGATCTCCGCACGTCACTTTTATTAAATTTTTTGTCGTGACTCCACCAGAACAATATTGCACTGATTGCTTATGAAATGAAACATGTTACGTGTAGGTGAACCTCATTGGGTCTTTATCATAAAAGCCTTTTGGGAGAAACATATCCACATATCTGGTATATAGAAATATATCCACATGAAAATATTATATTTTGCATACGAACGTGCGCATTGTGGAGTAGCTTCATCAGTATGGTCACCATCTTATATATATATCACATATAAGGCTCGTATCGTTTAGCGCTGCTTCACTCGACACTTATACGAGTAATATCATTATAAGAAGCATGAAAGCGAGAAGGAAATACTTATAATTTTTGAGATGTATACCCCATATGATATAGTGAATGAATGATAAAGTGAATACTACACTAGACTGTCCGGCGCTTAAATCATACATTACTCTGTACACCTGCAAAATACAAGGCTCACTAAACTTACGCCGAGCATTCCATACTGTATCGTCTTATAAAAATTTTAGTAATACGAAGAGATAATAAATTTTGTGATACAAATGTTTTCTTTTTGGTTCGCAACTAATTTATAAACAGTAATTGCCCTTTGCTTTTGCCCCGGTTCTCAAATAGTATGTCTGATTACAATAGTCACAAGCAAGTATAGACGCAAATACACAAACTTATGCATACACATATATTTTCATACCCATTATCGCACACACATCTTCATATTATACATAGTACCTAATGTTTTTCTCCACATGTTTCATTTTATTTGGTTTTGTTTCGTCTATTTTTGTATGTAATTTCGTCTTTATTGTATTTTTGGTATAATAATAATTAATTACATTATCTGAAAATGTTAATGTGTCAATTTTTTATTGACTATGTATGTATTTAATTGACTATATATATATATATATATATATATATATATATATATATATATATATATTATATATATATATATATATATATAATATATATATATATATATATATATATTATATATATATGTTGTCAAGTTTGCATGTTGAATAAATAAAAAAATATCTGTTCACTGTTCACACATAAAATTTGTCATATATGAAAACACGTATCATACTGGAACAAGCATCAGCATGACAAAGGGAGATCTACCTTCCCTTTGTGGACTTCGAAAAAGCTTTTGTTACGTTGAGATGGAATGCCATCTGGTCCCGGCTGTGCAAAATCGGAGTCCCCGACAAGATCATTAACGTTGTCAAAGGCACGTACAAGAACTATTCTTGTAGAGTAACATCTAACGGGCTCATACCGGAGGACATTAAAGTTCATGCAGGTGTTCGCCAGGGCTAACTAACATCCTTTAGATTATGCCGACGATTTATGTCTCTTAAGTCACACTCGGGCAGATATGCAGGCCAAACTGGACGACCTTAGAGGAGAAGCCGAAAGGACAGGCCTTAAAATCAACACCGGGAAGACTAAGGAAATGAGGTGCGGGGCAACAAGTTCATTTCCGTTGGTCATCGGCACAGAGGGAGTGGAACGTGTCCACAAATTCACCTACCTCGGTAGCTGCGTGTCGGAGACTGGTGGTACAGAAGAGGACATCACTTCGCGGATAGCCAAGGCACGAGCGAGTTTTGCACAGCTTGGGCCCGTATGGAAATTACGGATTTTGACTCGGAGAGTTAAGCTCAAGATATTCCGGTCTAACGTGAAGTCCGTGTTACTGTACGGGTGTGAGACTTGGAAGGTGACAAAGGACATCTCGCACAGACTCCAGGTTTTCGTCAACCGATGTCTTCGCAGCATTCTGGGTATTTACTGGCCAGAAAAAAATCCTAACGAGCAGCTATGGGAACGTTGTGATGAAGTCCAGATCGACCAGCAGATCAAACGCCGTAAATGGAGTTGGATAGGCCACACTCTCCGAAGGGATCCAAATCACATACCGAGGCAAGCCCTAGACTGGAATCCCCAAGGAATGCGTAAACGTGGTCGTCCAAAACAGACCTGGCGGCTGACTGTCATTAGCGAAGCGAAAGCCATTGGAAAAACCTGGAGCGAACTCAAGTGCGAAGCTCAAGACCGTGCGGGATGGAGACTCACTGTGGACGCCCTCTGCCTCAGCTAGGGGACAAAGGTCCTGAATGCATGATATGAAAACAGATACGGAATACTAGGAAGTATTCCGTATCTGTCTGTCGCAGGAGCATCGGAGGCGTTAGGTAATCTTTTTTCATTTAACTTATAAAGGTATTTATAGTGTTTTTAAACTAAGTTTTATTTTAGATATAGTTTCTTTGTTAATTTATACATATAAAATTAAGAAACCTATATTATAATATTTGTTTAATAATCTTGTGGTATTATAAAATGTACCACATAGTAGCTTTAGCACAACAGAAACTATTTGTTATTAATGCAAAAAATTAAAGCAATTTTGAAATTAGTTTCAAGTGTTTTATTTTTAACTCTTATTAATAAATAACAATGACAAAATATATTAGCTATTGGTTTATTTTATCATAATGAAAAATGATAATATTTTTCAATTTAAAGAGAATAATATATATAAATTGAACACGAGATAAGTCTTTTTTGTATTATTATTTTAACTTTACTTAACTGACACTATTAAGTATAACCTTAATTCAGTCACCACACACACCAAACAAACCACAAATTTAAGCAGAGTAGCGTAATATATTGTTAACTTTAAGACTTTTAAGAAGGGACAACATTTTCGGTTAATGTTTATGTTTTGTGTATCGCTTAGTATTAGTGAACATTGCCGTTAAATTGTTTGTTTATTCCATCTCCCGTGTATCACATTTATTTGTCATAAAAGTCTCCACAAAACTGTTCGAAAGCAAACGCTTTGGTTTCATAAGCTTATAGAAAATCTGCAATACACGATTAAAATAATATAGAAGCAGCCGTGGGCACAATGCCAGCACAGGCACCTAGTTTAATATTCGAAGTCCCAAACCTCTTTACGCTTTGTGAAATAGTATTAAAATTTTCAGCGTGTCTCCACTGCAGCCTTTTAAATTGAATCTTAAAGATGTTACTCATTTTAAATAAAATATAATTAAGTGTCAACTTAAAAGTAATATGTCTCGTTATACAATTTAATTAGTCGATGTAAAATATTGTAATGTATTCAAAAAGAGTTAAAAAGTTTATTGATAAACAAAAATCCACATCTCCATCCACATATTCATACTTGCAATAGGTAGTAACCTATTACATTATTATACTTTGCTTAAATACCTTCAGAATTCAGGATAGTTAAAAAAACCTGTAAAAATATTTGATTCAGTGTATTTTCTTAATATTTTTCAGGAATCTGCAAGAATCCTATTTGTATTTGCAAGTCATCCTCTTGGACTCCCAAATTGAGGCAGCAGTAATAAATTCGTCAGCTGCCTTGAAGTAACCCCCATATTAAATATTTGATGACGCCGCTCCCTATATGCTATTCAGGACTCTTGAAAAATTGGGATACAACGAAAATGGCGTCTTTTTTTCGTAGTTTCTTCTGATTATATTTCACTTGTTATGCAAATTTGTCAAAAAAGGCACAATTTGTCTATTGTTTGTTAGTAATTGTCATTATGTCACAAGCTGAAAGATTTCTTTCATGAAATATGTAACTAATCATTCATTGTTCGAAATATTTCTACACATTTATTACATACTAAGTTCCATATATTTTTAGTCAATTGTTTTTAATTAAGATTTTATACTTATTGGTTTACTTTGTCTAGAACTAATATAATGCAACATGAAGCATTATTAAAGTTAATAATATTTCACTACTACATTAAACTACGTTAATACATTCGCCTTGAAGGTCTACATTGGTTGAATAATTTTATATCAAGAAGAATCCTACGCACTTCTTAATCTAATTAAATTTTTTTCATGAATGATCATCATTCTAAGAAAAATCTAATTGATTTGGAAGACGCAGACTACTGCTTTTTTATACAATTCAGCAATAACATCGAACTGAGCGATTAGAGAACAGAAGACTCAGGCAAGCTGCCAACGTTGGGACTACTTCAGTACCTGCATTCACAAATTCTCGTCTGAAATTGAAATAGAGTGAGCTGAGCCTGAACAATTGTCACATAAAGTATTTGCGATATCAATCAATTGAATGATATATATATTTTGAAATTATTATCATACTTTACCTCATTTCTGAGCTGTATAATAATATAGACGGTAAATAACGGCTTTTGAAAGAATCTTCTTTAGTTCGCTGTCATCAGAATAAATGTGTCAAAAATATGTTTTATACATTTATATATTATTATAAAATAGAATAATGCAATAATAAGTTCTTCTTTTAATGAAATATTAAAAAAGAAATAAAATATATCTTTATTTTGTGGCTATGAAACATAAATTTGAACACGTTTAAATAAAAATTTGATTATATAGAGATCTCTATATAAAACTGAGATATAAAACTAAATAGTCAGAAATGGTATATTGTTATCCCTTTTTACATTCATATTGCAAAACAAAGCAAAAACACGACGCGCGTAACAAACGAAAGCAATAAATCTGGAGGTGTAAACAAAAATGCTAAAGACAGAAAAAAACCTCTTTCATGGTCGGGAAAAATAAAAAATCATTGGATAACAAGCAGAACACAAGCATCGAGCGTCCTCGATGTCGAAAGTCACTAGCGCGTACAAATCCGGGTTTGTGAGGAATCGAGGGCCCTCAAAGGAACGCAAGAGGCATCCTAATGGGACAGGACGGAGGACTGTCCACTCCACGACGTATCAGAGCACCAACCGTTCATGTTTTCTGAAAGCGGACATCTCGAATGCTCGTCAACACGTTCTTAATTGTTGTGCAATTAGGAAGCTGACTGACATCAAAAGAAATTCCTTTTTTAGCCAGAACATGATCCTCTAGAAATCTTAGATTCATACAAAACATCTGAAAAAAAACTAACTTAACAAAATTAAGTTGTATTTTGATAGATCAGTGATCGCAATCGAATGAGATGTCATAGATAAAAAATTGAATGACGAAATGACGACCTCCGTAGTGCAATGATTAGTACACCGGTTTCAAGGTGTCGCCATCTCTGAGGTCCCGGGTTCGAGTTTCAGTATGGGCAAATGTTTGTGTGATGAAACACAAGCCTTACAGAGCTTACTTTGGGCGAAGATAATTAAGTGTAAGTGTATGAAATACTTATTTATAATTTATTTATTAATTCTGAATTATGTGCATCAGATTTAGTTATTCTTTAAATAAATTTACAAATATCCATGGGCATTCAGATAATAAAGTTATAAAATGCTAAATGTATATAAAATTGGTTAAACACAGACATTATTATCAAATTTATTCGATTAAAATAGTCCATTTATGAATTCACTCGACAGTTCTTACAAATAAAAGTGATTTGGGAATCGTATGCTTTAATTATTATTAGTGTGGATGACAAAAGAATATTCATTCTACCTACTTATTATAGTTATTTTTGTGGAGGTAATTTTTAATTTAATTTTTAGATAGAAGCGTAAACACGAACAGCTGTGTACTTTAACACCTTTGAAAATGCTATAAAGCGAAACCGGTCAGGTCGATAATAATTAAAATTAGTGGAACAGTACAAGAGTTTTATTCAACATGAATCGTATGCTTCTTTGTCGGCAATAGCACATTTCTACACTACATTCATTACAAAGAGCAAAAACATAAAAATCCCACAAGATTTTTTAATAAAAGGGGTGCTTGTATCGGCGTGGTAGGCGTTGTCGGCTTGTATCAGAGGATGTCATACTCGGATACACGTGCTCAAAATGTACACAGTAAATACAAATATGTCAGATGTATCTCTTCGCTTCGTCGCTTCTGCTGTTCAGTTTGAACTGATTAATGGCTTAATGACTAGAAATTCGGGCACGGGGTACTGTTGTGGACGCCTGACTATGGAAATCGATCAGGTATGTTTGCCAGTAAAGCCAAAGAACCATGAAATATCTCGCCTGCCTCAAGTAATAATTAAAGAAAAGCTAAAAGATATGTTCCAGTGGCTTAATTTGTCACTTGCAATATGGCGCAAATGCGCGCAGGCAGATTCGTAGACGATCACGACCAACAGCGGTAGATATTAGAACTACGAGTAGGATAAGACCACACAAACTTAACGCCACGGGACATGAGGGCGCCGACGTTGCAGACGAAAAGAGCGGTATTTGTCACACTTTCAGATTGTAGCGCGAACAAAGAACTTAAAAATGTTAGTTAAACGTAATTTAAAAATAGAACTCCGATCCTTATTTTAGTAAAGGTTACAAAAAAGAATCTAGGTTTTCATACAAAGCATGGTCACCGCATTTTTCATTGTCATCTGACGACCCTCATTATAATCTCGGATTCTCGGAACGATCCGTTGTGATACAGCTAGTTTTATCTAATGACAATGTAAGTTTGTTATTGCAGACTCTAATTAGTCTTAGCATTCTTCAGCAGCTAGCAGTCTTAGATGTAATATTACATTGTTCCTATCAAACAATTTTTATTCTAATAAACCAACTAACTAGGTGACAGATATTAAAATGTATACACACCAGCTAAGTATGCTTGAACGATTCGACCGAAACACAATGAGATGGTTACACATTAACGTATTATCGGAAATAAAGGCCCATGTTCCAAAATTATATTTATATGATAGAGTTATGATTGCCTGGCCATGAAGTTGCTTGTTTATAAATTGTCTTTTTTCAAATATACAGGAAAATATTGCCACGTATCGTGCTTACGTACAAAATGAAACTAATTCATAATAATAATTATCAATAATAATAATTAATAATTCATTGCCGGCGCGATTTCTGGACAAAAAATGCTAAACAAGATTGTTATATAAAAATTCACTCTCAGCGTATTTGGGCCAAGCACATTTATTGTCAAACCAATAACATTCTAGTTTAGTAATTACCCTAACATGGCAAATGTAACTTTTAAGAAATAAATAAATATGATACACAAATCAATTAAGGGACAAATTAAGCACTGTAAGGGTTATGTTGAGGTATCAAGGGTATCGCATAGACATACATATTTTAATCATATATAAATAACAGAAATATGTTTTAATAGCTATGATTAAAGCACAATTGCTTGTATTAATCACACAAACATCTACCCTCGCCGGGACTCGAATCCGGGATCTTAGTGATGGAGTAATTTTTAATATCAATTAAGATTATTATTTGGGTAATAAGTATTTTATTTCTCTTTTCATGTTTTTGAGAAAAGCTTTAATGTATAATGGCTCCATCTGGCCAATAATAAATAAAATATTGTTTACATTCATACCAATTACCCTAGCTCAAAGTAAGCACTGTAAGGCTTGTATGATGAGATCTAGGCTAATTGGAAAAATTTTTGTTAGAAATATATATTAACAAGGCATAAATTTAATAATATTTTTAATAATTTAATTTTAAAAATTATAAAGTTTACAAATTCATATTAGATTAATAACTACTTTAGTCGAAGACTGTGTAGCAGTTATTAAAATTATTATTAATTATTCGTATTCATCATACAAATATATGCCACTACCAGGACTCGAACCCGGGACACCTTGAAAACGGTGTACTAATCAAATGGCTATGGCGGTCGTCAATGAGGAGGATAAACAAAAGTTAATGACGAGCTCTAACTCCAACAGTCTTTTACTCGGGTAGAGGTAACAAATGCACCAAATTCACACCTAGCCATAGGCTGATAGACTGAATAATGGTGATCTTCAGAAAGTATAAACTTTAAGTAATCGTTAACTGATTACATAGTTTAAAGCATAACGGAGCTTAATTTTTTTAAAATAGCTTCATTGTGCCAAGGGTACATCATTGTCTGTTGGTGAGCCCACTTGTATAAAGGACAATCTGTTGGAGGTCTTCATTGCTATGCTCGTTGAGGGATGACATAAATCAAACTTCATAGGGAGAGGCTTATATAGTCATAAGTATAATGAAGTAGCATTATAATGACGATACATACATATGTCGAATTCTATAGAAAGTTAAAACAGTAGTTGAACCAGAAGTTCAAGGTTTTATATCAATATTCTATCAATTTTAAGCAATTATAATATTTTATCAGTTTCTCAATTTAAACATATTAAAAAAAGCCTGTGCAGTGATAAAATTAGATTTTGCGTAGCGATGCTTACTCTCTTCTCATAAAAATTGTAAGAACTGAAAAAAGGGCTTTTATTTACAAATTACCTACTAGTATTTTATATATAGTATTAGAAGGATTTTTTCAGGTGTAGGAGATGTATGTACTCAATAATAGATCGTTAAATATACACAGTTATGAGTGGATGATCTAAAAACTATAAATCGATTAACTAAAAATCATAAAATGTAGGGTCATGGGATGGTATTACACGGACGTGTCATTCAGTAATTAATTTTACGGCTTGGTTTTCCTCAGGCTTCGGCCGGTCCGTGATTGATGATGATTAAAAAAGGCCCAGGTTATTTCTCTCGTTACTTTTTAATTTTCTTATTATTTTATAGGATTCTATTTTTCCCGTATACCTACTGTTATCAGTTTTTCGTCAATATTTTTCGACCACACTAAGATAATAGCGGTTCAATGATAGATAAATATGTCTAGAGTTAAAGAAAACATTGACTAGCGTTATATGTTTGTTTGTTTTATTATATAAGGAAATATATCGATATGTTAATTTATCGACATTTGTTATAAGGGAAAGAGAAATTGCGCTCGAAGTTATGCACAAAAATTTTGTGTGATGTATAAATTATTATATGTTAGTTGGCCATCATCATCGCCAGGTCGGTGGCTCGTCGTGCGCTCAAGTATCAAAGTTCGAGTTTCACGTTTCCGAACCCATATTAAGCAGTATAACGCTGGCGTCGAGTACCCGATCTCTGTTATTATCTACATCATCTGACCCAATAGTGGTTCAACCTGGGTGGATCACAATCTACGGGACGCATTTAAAACCATCAAAAGTGAATTAAGGGAGCCAGTAGCATACGGATTTTAGGTAGCGCACCTACATAGATCGAACCAATTCACCTACTAGATTTAGAAATTTTGAAACTAATGATATAAATAATAGTTTAATCAAGATGATACATGTTAATTGTTACGACAGTATATTTGATATTTTACGCGGCAAGAGATAAGATATAGAACCATAAAAACGTAAATTTTTAATATCTTGTGTTGTGAAACGGATTATTATTCCATCGCATATTTCCAATAAGAATATTTAAAAAATAACCGTTTTTTCACATCTAAAGGAAAAAAAAATCAAACAATAAATTATAAATCTCAATAAAATGTTGAGCATTACATTTTATGAGGTTTCCACGAGAGAGGAGAATAATATTTCTTTGTTTATAATTTACGCTTATTGCTGGGTTTTCATCACGGGGTCATTAAAATGTTTGTCTAAAACCGTAGTCGAGTTTAACAAGCTAAAAAAAGATTAAGCAAAATGGAGGAAACGCGTAAACCGACGAGCAACAACAAGATAATTTATTTTCATGAGAATATGTTTCTGTGACACCACAGTCACTCCTCCCTAAGATTTTTCGCACTTTTAAATATTTATCCTTTGTTGAATTTTTATAAGCATCTTTCGTTTCAATGTGAAAACTATCACAGAGCAGGTTATTCGTACGAGTATGTTATGGATTCTGTAACTAAATCGGCTTCATGTAGGTAACGTTATGTTTGATTCTTATTACGAATTCTTATAACAGATATTATACAGGAGTATGTTCATAAATCAACCAAAGTGACTCCTTTGGGGACTTTTTAGAAATTTATTCTTAATAGATATTATTACGAAATCCAGGCATCAAGTGAACCCTGAATGACCCAACCTTTACATCAGTTGGGTCTGCATCTTCTAGTATTGTACCCAAGTCTCTCATGGTCTTAGTCATGACTATGATAGTGCGTTATGATAAATATTTATATAAATATATTAAATAACCCATATGTCTAAAATTATTTAACTGTCACGGAAATTTGAGTTTCATCGCCCCAAATTGCTATCGCTTTATCTTCTTTGTTTTCTCATGCAAAACAGCAAGACACGAAGTTAAGTAGAAAGTTTATTAAGACCACATTGTATATATTTCGCGGTAGTTTCCTAATTAAGCTTAATAGCAGACTAAGAACGCAAACTTCGTTAGTTGCTGATAAAGTTTCGCTCATCCATTCTGTTGAGCGGCTAGATGAAGCGTTGCAGCCTGCTTTTCTTTCAGGTATAGCCTTAATAACTAAGCGTGAAGGTTTTATAGCAACAATAAAACTTGCATGCATCTCAACGATAAGAGCCGTAGCTGAAACTTTCAAACATAAATTTTGTCCTCAAGCGCTAAGCTGAAATGCAGATTTTTCTTACTTAAAAATACAGGATAATAGACAAATGTACATTTAATGAGCGTCCAGTTTAAATTATCAATATTAAACTGTCGACTTGTTCTTTCAGTAAACAGTACAGATGCTTACTTACCACTGTAATATAAGATTTAATGAATTAACGAGTAAAAAAATCTGCTTAAAAAGGCCGTGTTGGTCAATTCGGAAACTATTACGGTACTTATATTCATATTTTTACTTTGTTAAGCCAAAGTAGTTGTTATCACTTTTGTCAATTATGATTAATATCTATTAAGTAATTTTAATAAAATACAATGTCACAAATGCGTAATTATTTAGTTCTTTTTTTTGCAGATACGTATTTTGTAAAGAAACTTCGTTCTAAAGTTTATGCAATAAAAAAGTGTTGTGGCACCAACATTGATTTACTTTTACTATCATTATAGTGTATATAGTTGTTCTACGTATTAGTAGCTAATATTGACAGTATTTCTTTTACAGTAAATAGCAGTTCGCCTACTAGAGTTTACGGACTAGAAACTTCATTATTGAGTAGTTAAAACTTATATTTACATATAACTTTATTAAAAATTAGTTATTTCCAAAAAATAAATACAAAATTTAACGTTCCTCTGCTCCATTAAAACCAGTTGTTGCAACTAGAGAAACTATTTTAAAAGCCACGCCTATTAACAATTCGATATTGCTTGTGCCACTTAATTGGACATACATATATCAATAGGAATGATTATTGTTTGGATTATGTTTATGCGGCATGTTCGCTGATTGTGGTTTTGATCATGGTCAAGGCTTGGCGCCAGGGTTCTCGAATCATGATATAATATTCATAAATTAGACGAGAGTTGACTACTCAAAAAGTTGTTAACTCTATTATTTTTTGTCTTTGACTTTATTACTAAACGTTTTTTGCTTTTATTTTTTGTATGCAGACAACCTTCACTATATGCACAAGCGGATACAGATGCGTCGGCTACGACGATAACCTTATTAAAATGAAATCACGCAAAGCAATAAAGCTGTGGAACTCGCTACCGTTATATATTATATCTATAGCTATACAAAGTTATTTATTAAAAAAAGTTTCTCCAACACTTCATATTAAAATAGTATTTAAGCTAGTTCCCTTAAAATATCGACAATATGTATATATGTCTTGTTATCTATGTATACTTTAATGTTATGCATCATACATGATTTATAACTATTATGCTGCCTAACTATTGGTATGCCGGATATTAATTATTTCTGCATGAATGGTTATTGTGAAGTTCGTATGAAGTTATGGACACAAAAGTTTAAATAAATAAATATATACATAAAACAATGTCTTGTTACTTACCAATTTTATTACTCAAGCATGGTTTTACTGATATAAAAAATCGTTGTATCCGTTAAGAGTAGTAGAATATCAATCAAATAAAGTATAAGGAAAATAAATAATGAAGTAAACTTTTTATTTATTATAACATCCGTTTTAGAATTTCACCATCTTCCGCATTTAACAGATCATGTCATTGACTATTGGACAGTATGAATTAATTAAAATGTCAGTTTGTTTAAGTCTATAGGAAGGTAGTTAGGTGCTTTTAGAAACTCTACCACCAAACAAAACTTAACTTTATGTTTAAGTAAACCTTTTTCCTCTAAATAATTGATGTGACCTACTTTCCTGCGGCTTTCTTACCGAGTATTAAGTAATACGAAGATCATTAGATGAGTTTAGTAATAAATACAAGCCTGCACACCATAACAAGTAAACCGCTTAAGGCCAAAGTGAAATTAACTCGTAACTGCTGTTGCAACGCGGATTACCTACATTCGGGGCGCTGAAGAAAGTCCTAAATGAGAATCTTTATATAATTACGATCAGGACGTTGATTACCGTACTGTCTACATTTCTACATGAAAATTTTATTTTGATAACAAGAGAAATAATTAATTGTGAAATATTACCATTTTATTGTTTAAAAATTGCACATTATATATACCTAAGTGAAAATTAAGAATGTTTATATGAAAACTAAGAATGTTTATATGAAAAAATAAAAAGGGGATATTTTACATCAAAACAAGTTAAATACTCCTCGTACAATGACGTATATCTATATTTTAATGAGATTAGATTTTTGCGAATATGACACTTAATTATATTTTAGTAATTACACTACAGTTATAATTAGAGTACGATAGTAGACTAGTAAACAACATCTACGTTCATTTTGAATCTTACAATGACAGCTTACTAGAGAAATGATTTTGTGCTGATTCACGTCTGGTTCTACAATCGCACGGATCAACAATCATGGGGTTCAAACTTCATTGTTTCAAAAGTAATATTTCACAGTGTACTTATTATTATATTATTATTATTATATACACTTATTATTTATATACACTTGTCACGAGGGATCTTAGTCACCGCCAATGTTCTTTCACGTAGTGGCGAGTATTTGCACAGACACAACCTAGTAGCAAGGATCAACCTTCAACAGCTTGCCCTTCAATACGGCCAATAAGTACGCCAGCGCCAGTTTTGTTCAGCAGAAAACGGCCATGCATTGCTCTATTGGGATCGCTCTATCATCGCGGACATATACGTTTAATGACAGTAGCAGAAAGTTTCATAGTTACAGGTAGGTCTTTGCAACTTTTGGAACCAGCTTTGAGGACTATTAACTCTCTTTTACTTAAGACTATGCTCAGCTGTACACCTCTCGTATATACCAATCAAAGTTCGCCTAGCTCCAATAGATGGCTCAGCAGCACCATATCGTCAGCTTACGTTAAATTATTAATACAAACACCATCTATATGACATCTGATAACGTTACTATTACTACTCATTGAGTAGCCTATTCTAATATATAAGAGCTTCAGCGAAGTCAACCTACCTTGCCTAACTCCGCACTCCAACCTAAGCACACCCGTTTGCAAGCCAGCCCATCTTACTCTATTACATTGGTTTCTGTACCAATATTTGAGTAAGGAATACAAGTTAGGTGGTAGTTGGGTTTCAGAACGTAACTAATCCCATAGTATGATATAGGACACCATATCATACTATGGGCCTTAGATCAATCCAAAAAAACATGTATAAACAGGTGTCCTTCTGGTGGTGTAATATTAAACAGCTTGCTTGAGACATATCGCACTTTTAGTCGACAAGCCCCGCTTTAAACCGAACTGTGTATCATGTATCTTAAGATCAAACTATCCAATACATTGGCTATAACTTGGCTAGGGATATAGGCCTATAATTAGATAAATCTAAACTGTCATCCGATTTATTTTTAATTATAGGCACTACAATAGTATGCTTGGGCTCATCAGGCAAAAAACATAAACTAAAAAACATTGCAAGTACTCGCGGCAGATGTACACAAGCATATTTGAGACACTCAATACTAAGGCCATCATACCCTCTAACCATTTTTTTTTATTACGGATGCCACATCTCTACCGGTTATTCTAACCGTAAGGACTGTGTATTGACGCTCATTTGATGTTTGTGAGAACGAACTCTGCGACATTTCGACTTTGAAATGTCGCGAAATGCAGTAGCTTACAGGGAGGCCCGGTTTTGTGTTTATTTTATTAATATTTTTCCAAAACTGTTAAAAAAAAGTTTTCACTAATAATATCCATTTTATTTTGTTGCTAGTTGTCCTGACAATATTTCAATTTGGATTTAAATAAGCTACGTTATAATAATATTATTCATTTTGTAGGAAAAAATATAACTAAAGAGTTACCGCTAAAACCAGTATCCCTCTAAAACTAATAACTAAATGTAATTCTATTTTCAAAATAACTATTAGTGGACAAAAATTTAAATGACAGCAAAGAATCTCTGATATTTGATACAATATATTTAACAGACTGTAAAATAACAAAAAGCAAGAAGGTAAAAAAAATATCCCACTGTCTTTTATCTTAGCAATTTTTAAAACACAATTTCAAGTACACTTGACAGTAAGGTAAGACAGTAAGGAAGAACTCATTTCTTGGGTATAAATCTAGAAAATCTGATAGCTTCCACCAAATTAAAGAAACTGTAGGTATTTTATGTGTTTCACTATACTTTAAAAAATTGTAACATTGAATGCTATGATTGGGTACAGTAGCAGCCTACTATGGCTACGTTGTGTCTCATAATTGAGACTTTTCTTGTTGAGGTAGACTTATTCTGGTCCAATTTAGATTTATGTTCACTTCAAAAATCTTTTATCACATCTCCTAAGTCCGACATCAATTGCCAGTGGACAGTTAGAAATTAAGGTTAAATTATATTCATAAAAGCTTAGCTGGATTTAATAAATCAAGGAGTGTTTCACACAGCCCTACTGACTACTTTATAAAGTGCACAAACACATATGGAATATTATTCTCATCTTTAGGCTGGGGCTTTCCAGTACTAAATTCTCCTTTTCTGCATTAAAAAAATAACAGCTTGAACCGTTCACTACATAAATATTTTGAATCAGCTTAATATCTTGGTACTGTGAAAAGATAAAGCCTTATTCCTTTATCCGGGAATTCCTGTCGGTTGTTTCCGCCATTGTTCCACCTGATAAAACATTCAACCTCAACCTCGAAGATAGTTGACAGTGCACAAATTTTTCCAGAAATTATCTGCCTGTTTTTTATTACCAAAATTAAATTATTAATAAAATTAATTACTACCAAAAATACCTTATAAAAAAGAGCGTACTCCCATTTAAAAATCAATATCCCAGCAACTTTCTTAACTATATTTCTGGTTGAGTTTTTGTTTCTGAGAGTTTAGGATATTTTAAGATAGTAATTACAGATATAGGTAGAGAGTTTCTTCAGAATTTTAATAATTTTCTAGGTAGTAATATTGGTATTTTCCGTATTCTAAAATATTTTTTTCTTCTTAAGTTCTATTCAATAGGTTTATATTTATAGGTATTATACTTCGCGGGCTTAATTATTTTTAAGGGGCGTCGGTAACGCTTTGCTTTCGGCACTATCCTGATCGGGAGGTTTAGCGTCGATCCTGTTACGTATAAATTTGTTTTAGTTTTTCGATACTCATGTATATTCATCCAACGCTACAACTGTGAAACAATATCGAGAGGCATTCCGAACACACCAATGGAAAATTCTGAAAAGTATACTTTAAAGTCGAATTACTCGCCAGCGTAATTGACAAAAGATTTATAGCCCCAAGTTAGTTAGGGTAGGTTTACGTTCTTGAAGGGGACATTTATGATCTTCAGATATATTTGAAAGTTTCATTAAAAATTGTATTATTTAAAAACGATGTTATACTATATAAAAAGATAAAATTAAAGTAACATATCAAATCACTGTAAATCTCCATCTCTTCTCTCACGTGAAAAATCATCGCTCTCGTACAGCCTAACAAGTAACGTTTCCCTTGACATATTAAAGCCGCAGTCTAAATTAAAATGTGAAACTCGGCCGAATTACGCCCTTGTGTAAAGTGAATAAGATAAACGAGAAACGGCTGAGCCGCTGTTTAAAATAGAAGCAGCGTAACGCGGTGATGAATTAACCGCACGCAATTTCAATGGAATTTGACGGAATTCGACCAAAATTGTTGCCATGCTTAATATCCGTCTAATGAAGTGGGCTTAATAAAGTGGGACTGGACATGTTTGTGGTTTTATTGAAAACTTGGACAATGGAGCTTTATGTTTGGGTACATTTCTGCTATGATAGCAAAAATTAATCGTAAGCCTTAATTGAGGTCATCTTCTTGAGAACTATATCAATATACGTGCAAACTTCCAACCTGATGATATATGGATACAGTTGTCTATGGTACATGTGCTTCTTTTGAGATCGCTATCACAACAAATCGGAAGCCTCCATAATTCCGGCAGTTTGTAGTGACATGAGATATACTGGTAAGTTAGATATTCCTTCAAAGTCTAATACAGGAATACAAAGACTGCTGTTTTGTGGTAGAAATAGAAAAGACGAAGTTTCAGAAGAAGAGAATCCTATAATGTATCTTTGGCTTATGTGTAGCATAAGAAAATATCAATTTCATTGACAATGGCCAATTCGGTTGTTTGGCATTTTACCGGAGTGATATCGGAGATGTCACTGTTTTTACATTGTGGACCTCTCTTGCTGCCGAATTTTAGAGCGGTATTTTCATTGCTCACAAATACAGTAATGAGGTATACTTTCTTATGGTGTTTGTAATCCAAAAATATAAAAAACGAGTAAGTAAGAACTAAGGAGTGGAGTAAATGATTATTTTACTCAATTTCTCTTTACATAAATTCTGAGGGAAAATGCCTTGATTAAACATTACTTTCTTAGAATAATGATCTATTATTTTCGACGACATCAGAAAGGTACAATTTTAAACAGAAATTATATTTGTTTACGCCTTCTATTGAAAGATACAATTATCGTTAATTCAATTCATTTTTATTAATTTGTTTATTCGTTTTTTTTGTTCATCATTACAATTTTATTCGAGAGAGAGAGATACAAGAACAGATATAATACTTTTTTAAACATATCTGATTTAAATAAAACTACAAGCTATCAAACAATATTTTAAGATGATTATTTGACAGCGGTTTAAAAACACGTTCATACACAAAATCACACAATAAAATACTACTTAGTAAACACATTTTTTTTTATATCCTTGGTTCACGTTTGTCCACAGATAGTTGAAAATGAACTTTTTGTATATAACTGATATTGAAGTCCGTATAATACGTACAGAATGAGACTCAAATTTGAATCTCTTTTTGAGTACAGCCAGAAAGAGATGTCGTAATGTAGGCTCAAGTTCCGAAATGCGGACCTAGGAGCGTTCGGACGCCACGTTTGGTACACTGAAAAGATAGATGAAACCTTATCACAGATTTTTCTACAATGTTATAGATTCTAAAATTAAATATAAACTGAAATGACTACTTGAGTACATATCTAACACACACATTGCCATTTCCTTCTAACTATATTCTATATTTTACTTTGAGTTTATAAAAGTAATACGAACCTACGATTTGAATACAATTTAGTACCCTAAATGTATATAATATTAACTATTTTTTAATGACACATTCATCCAAAAAAAAATATTTATTTTATATTTTTTTTTTAATCAAATGCAGTCATACAATAATAGCTTTAGTGTTAATAAAAAAATTGTTAAGCTTTACATGCATACGCATACGGTATATGTATATACTTACGCTTGTTTCCCATAGGGATAAGCAGAGATTACAGTTTTCCACTTGCTACGATCCATCATACTTCCCTAACTTCCCAGATTTTCATGAATACTTTCAGTCACGCTATAGCGTCGCTTAAGATAAGTAGTTCTGCTATATGCCCATATGAAGCTCTATTAACTAGGTACAAACTGCATTGGTTAGAAAAATTAAAACTATTTGTTTTCCATATATATTAAGAATTAAAACTACATAAATGCAATGTCTATGCATTTCATTTGCAACCTCCAAAATACACATTCAGATGGAATCACATGACTTATGTTCGCGAAGCGTCTTTAAAAGTATTATAAGTTGCGCATTCAATTTATAACATGTACTGAATAGAAGACATTTCCTCCAAATTGGGTACGACATCGCCATAAGCATATTATATTTTCAAGCGGCTTGACTAGCTCCTGCGGCGAAGTGAAAAGTAAAAAAGCGCAAGGTCCTAAGTCAGCAGTTAACGAGGCAGCACAAAATCCACTCCATTTACTGGAAGGTCTTACCGTGTCTTACTGGATGTTAGTGTCCGGCTCACAGCGACGTAGAGTAAAAATATTTCCACTGAGCTACCCTTAATTTATAGATATGGCAGCGGAAAAGCGTTTACGTAAAACGAGGAAAATTGGTGTTGCCATTTTGAATAGTCTTTTTTCGTTCGTTTCGTTCATACGCGAGTTTGGGATGCAAAGTAAAATCATAATTTTGATTTTGCATCGTTATCTTGAGTTAGATCCGAGTTGACATGCCAAATTTGTGATAAATTCATAAGACCTTGCCAACTTAATCAATTTATCATAACTCTTATACATAAGTGTCATTATTGTTAAACATATAAATATTTTAAGGTTATGTAGCCTATTTATAGATTACTTTTTCTTTTTAATGTAAATGTTTGAAAATAATGTGTTACTTTAAACTTTAACAAGAACACAAAAAATTACAGCTCGAGAAGAATGCTAACTTGAAAAGTTTTAAATCCACTTAAATAACAACAAAATAATTTAAAAAGCTGGTGTGCTTTTTCAAACAACTAGATTAAACATTATTATTAACGAAATTACACAACGCGTTGTCTGAATTGCCGTCACACAGAAATATGTAGATATAATCGCTTTCAATTCGGTTCGCGATGGCATTGATAGTATATAGTGTTTGCTTTATTTGGAGTATAGGGCTCGTTAATAGTACATTATATTACAAGTGAGTAATGTTGAAAAATAGTATTTTTAACTGCTCACGAGTGTTATACGTTTTTCAACACCATTGCGAGTAATTAATACAAACTTTATAGGTCAATAAAAAATTATTTTGAAAAACAATTTGTGAAAGTACAATTACAATTAGTACAAATTATACGTAGGATTATTTCATTCGTACAATTAATTTCATCGCTTGATGACATTTTTGATATAAAAATCTTAACAAAAAAAATATCTACTTACAAAATAGTACTGAAAATGGAAAAATGTCGCGTTTACTTTTCCATTGACGGCTTTTAATAATTATACAAAAAACAGCAAATTATTTAATTTTTACGAAATAAAATTCTTTTAATATTTATGTATGACTTCTATTTAATAGTTGTAATTTTAAATAAGGTTTTTATAATTTTATATCTTTAAACAGAGTATTTCTAAACGCCAAACTTATTTAATTTACAAAACTTTGGTGTAGTTACATACCAATTACGAGCAATGGTGTTGAAAAATATCTTTCAGTTTATATACGTCTTATTCTTGTGACTGGATTATATTTATTCACATATGACAGGAATCATTTTATCTCACCTGATGGTGACAATAATAATAGATGAAAGCGAACATTAACTATTTACGCATCTATCTAACCGACTTTAACCGTCATATGCTTGCGCACATGTATGCACCGAGAACTGTTTGTCGTAAATATTTGTTTTTTTTTTTATCTTTGAAGGTTTCTGTTATTTCCTATGCGCATAATTTTTATACAGCTATATATTAACAAACAAATTATCTGCCTAACTGATTACAAGTGATAACAGTCGTCTATATCACATGTGAATCCTGTAAGATTCACAGCAAATCTGCAACCCCCACATTGATCACAGTCTGTTGCCAATTTGGAATAAAAGATATAAAATTACGGAACCCAAAAATTTGACTGCCTATCTAACCCTTGAAACCAGAAATATAGTTGTTGGCGACGACCACACTGCTGCCCTGAAAAATAAAATAAAATATATGTAAAACTTTAAATAATGTATATTGTAGAAGCAACCTCCTTAGATCCTGACCATTTGTGTACGGCAAATGTGAAGGAATAATACTTGTTACTGTCGGGGTCTAAGGAGATTGCTTCGGAAAATTATAATTTATAATTAAAATATGTAAAATAGGTATATATAGACTAATTACATATGATAAAGGCACCTACCTGTACATACTTACTAGCATCAAACTTATATTTGTATATTTTAAATAAACACTTACCTCCAGTAGCGGTATTGCGCGACCCGTTAAATGTTTGAAAATAAGTTGCACATACCGACGAGTTTTTAGTGCCGAAAATACTTTGACCGAGACCGCACGCTTGCTACTAATTTCTGCTAAAAATCATATAACTTCGCTTTTTATTCGCCCTTCTCCTCACGCCAGCGATCCATCGTCTACAATAGTAATACTAACTTAAATTGTTTTTAAGGCAGGAATAGAAAGGAGGAACCTCAGCTCGTGATCATGTAGTCTTCTTCCTTCAGTAAAAATTCAAAGCCAAGTGATAGTACGATATCATACGAGAGAAGGGTACTAAAAGTACCAAGGGGACACTTACGTGACTTTAACGATACATGACATTAAGTTTAACGATATATATATACTTATCTCTCAAGAGAGATTTCTTCCAGCCAACCCTAGATGATTATGTGATTTTTTTTAAATAACAATTTGCGAGGACAGTATTTATATATAATTGTTTTTAAAATATGAATAATAGAAAAGTCATATTTATACTACATACAAAACATACATTATCAAAATATGTAGATATGATTAATTAATTGAAACATCACACATAATCATAAATATATTAATATACTTACCCATAATACATACATATATATATATATACAATATGATCAAGTGCAGAAAGTAACTAAGACAAACTACATAGATAGTGTTCCTTTAGATTGCGCTTAAAAGAAGCAATGGATTGACAATTTTGAACACTGGCTGGCAGCTCATTCCACAATCTAGCAGCACGAACAGTAAAGGAGCGGGAGTAGAATTTGGAATTCGAAAAAGGAACATTTAAAATAGGGTATGACACACAAGCACGCTGAGGCCGGGTAGAAGGTGGCAGTAAGTCAAATCTACGTCGTAAGTATTGAGGAATTGTAGGGGTACTAAAAATCTCTATTTTAATTATAATTTTTTTTAGCTATATTAATTTAGATAGATGATATAGGAATACAAAATTTTTCATATCAATAAGTGTATACAAATAGGTGGCATATGATGGTATTCTATTGTTTGATGAATGTGGTGTGTACAAATGTATTTGTTTCATATTGACCGAAAAAATATAATTTCGTTCCACACTAAATTTAATTAGAAAAGTATAACATAATATAAAATTCTCTCTCTTATTAACGTAAGATTAATCGATGTCCAAAAAATATATTATGCTAACTTAGCGTCCGACTATTTTTCACTAGCTTCACTTGGATTATGTCTCCATGTCAGTGGTTTAGACACTAATATTTTTAATTAAATATTGTTGGTCTTAAATACTTGAAGCAAAAAGCTTAATAACACATTTGATCAAAACATTGTATATACTTAGTAGCTTCCAGGGCCATTGTCTCCACTACACAACGACCTTTCCAATTATATAGAAAGCTGGAACTTTCGACTAATCAGAGGGACAATAAGGGTCGATGATTGACTTAATTTATGGAGGCGTCTCGTAAGTACTTAGATTTTCAAACTAGTTCCTATAATATTGAGTTTCGTATCTATATCTATGATGTTGTTTCGTAGTACAAGAATAAAGATAATAGAAATAGGAAGAAACTGTGGGAAACAATAGTTTGATGCCCAGAAAAATAGTTATTAACTACTTGACGTTATGCTGATATTAATTATATAATGAAAATATCTACAGTACAGACTTTGACAGACAAGTACATATGAAATAGGGTACCGAGGAGCTGCTATAGTCCTCTGCCTGCAGAATAGAGGTGATATTCACAGTGCAGGCGAAGCACGAGGACTGTCTGTGTCAGCGAAAATTTCGTCGTTAGTGCGCTGCTTCCAGAACCAACATCTAGTTACCTGATCTACCTAGTGACCTGATCTTGATATATTAGATATAGGCCTTTAAATGCGCTTTTATTGGGAAAAGAGCTTCCACATGTAACTGTGATGCGTGCTGTGTGTACATAACTGTAACATAGTTTTTAAATAAAAAAAATATACTTAGTCTTTTGTTATTGAAATTTACTATTCTTATTCTTACATTATTTTTCATCTGTCTGTGACATCGGAACACAAGCAGAAACGAAGAGTAAGAGTGTAAGGTTACAGTGAAAGAAAGGTGAATTCTTTCTTTCAAAGAAGGAGTAATGAGGGTGAAATACTACATTTTGACATGTGAGCTGTGCGAATGTGGATAGTATTTTTTATTGTATTATTTAGTTGTTTTCACATATGATCCTCCCCTCCCCCTACATAAGTGTGTGTATGTGTAATATATATTAAATCAGTCACTTTTCACTTCTTCTCTAAAGTGAATTAAACACTTTGACCCTGCCTAGAAAAATTCAGCATGTTCGAGACAGTGCGTTTGAAACATTACAGTATAAAAGAAGAGTAACATGAAATTCAGCACTTCACGTTGTTAAAAAAAAGATTAACAATTAACTCTTCAATTATAATTATGATTATTAATATGATTGTTTTTAAAATATTTGTTATCGAAATAAAGAAAAAATCATTGAAGTCAAATCAAAAGACCATTACTTAATGTCGAGAGTTTGTGTAATTTCCATAACATGTTGTACAGACGAGTATAATCACAATAATTAAAACAACAATATCTACAAGAAAATGATGTTTGTATGCTAGAACATACGACAATTGCATGTATATTATTTAATATTCAGTTTTTTCTCATGAAATTGACATATCTACAAAGTCGTGGTCACTGGCGTAGCAAACTTTTACTCTGATAAGCATAGTAAGTTCTGAGGTTCAGATAAAAATGACAGGCATTCTTAACCGTTTAAGCGAGTTGGATTTTCATTTTAAAAAAAATAAAAAATAGCAGTTCCTTTTTGAAATGTTTATTTACAAAGCTCACAGACTGAATATATCGCTTAATTATATCCTAAAACAAAATAACAAATTAATTTGGTATTCTATTAACAAAATAAATTTAATCATCCTAAACAAATATTATAATGTTTATTTTCTCCAAAATTACGTATTCTAATATCCTTATTCTGATTACGCCATACCATCATATGATATGTGTAACACCATACCTCAGTTTGTACGTGGAATCTTTTTCAACATGAATTTAATTCATTAGGCTATTTGTAAATAATGTAATAATGCCACAACTACAATATTGCCACAAAATGAACAATCAATCAAAGGAGAATAAACCAACATTCCTCTTTGGAATAATGTTGCACCCTGTACATGCCGTGATCTATAAGATTCTGTACGAGTTCCATTACTATATCCATTAAACCATCTTGACGTGAATTTCACCTTTCGTCACGACCATTCTTGACGATGGCTAGTCGTCAGGCATGTGTAAGACCCTTCCAGCAGGACATCATCACTAAACAATCCCGATGTTTATCTTATATAGTTATAGCGATCCAGGGACTGGAGAACAATGGTTCTCCGAACTACCTCAAGACGATTTAGCCAGCTACGGGGCGGGTCCTCACGCCTATGTGGACTATTATGGACATAACAATAAATCCTAGATGAGAAAGACTGTACTTGCGTGCATCGGTGGCCAGTCGCCGACCACACCTAGGGTGGTAATGAAAAGCGGACTACATAGAGTTGAGTTCACGAGACTGACTCTCAGGTTTTGTGAAACAATGTTTACAATAAACTTATTGTATCACACTGTGTGATAGTGGCTAAGTTTGAATAGCTATTTAAAAGCAAAGAGCTTTCATCGGAACGATTTAAATCTGTACTGTAACGTCACAGTGGCTGGACTCTTAAAATCGTAAACAGGGAATACACTATTTACGGTTAATCATTATTTTACTGAATGGCGAGTGGTTTTTATACGCCAACTTAAACGTAAAACAAACTTAAATGTAGACTAATACTTAGCCTTGAAATATTAACGCATATTAATTCTCCTCGTTAAGCAACAGACTTCGAGAGCTATAAAATATATATATACAGTCATATACGACTATGAGGTGCCACCTGCATGCGAAGGCCACATCTAGGACGGTGATAGAAGACGGCTTACGCAAGGCCGTACTGCCGCCGCCACGTCGATGGGAAGGGCATGGGGACACATTTGAGACTCCATGTAGTACTTTAGTAAATAGGGGTTTCCTAAATCTGCAACTCTAAAAACAGCAGCATCAGGTGTAAATTTGCAGTACTGACAATTTCAATGCCACATCATTCTTTTCAAAATGTAATATGAAGTTATAATACGGTGTGCTTAATAACACTTATGATTTCACTTTGTTACGATTTCCATAACCGGCGCAGACATTGATGTTCTAAAGAACTGCTAAAGTGGTCAGTTTTCTTATATTTATATTTTTTTATAAATTATTTAAGTGTATACTCCTATTCTATGCGTACTAAAGTAACATTCCTAATTTCAGTTTGACGTTTCTTATTGTAGAGTTTTAAATAACTACTGTTAATAAATAATAACTCTACCCTATAAATATTTTATAGGGTAGAGTTATTATTTATTTTTATTCCTTTATTGCTATTTTTATTACACCATAGGACAATTTAACTGGTTTCACTATATCTATTATATTGTGAAAGCTTGCTTTGCTCTTGAACTGTTCTGTTGCACTGTTATCTTAGAATAGCACTAATTAAATAGGTTAAATCTGTTTAAAAAAGTTCGTCAGGTTAGAACCGTTAGTTACCGTCAGTTAGTTACCGTGAACGCATTTGATTGAGTGTGTATAATCCAACCCAATTAGAAACATATGTACTGGAATAAAAAAATATTTTTTTACATTTTATTCTATTTATTCAAACATATTTTACTAAAGAAAACTACGCTTAGTGTACCTACAGTTCGTTATTTAAAACGCTTTGTATATTTATTCAGAGAGAGCGTAGAAAATTAAAATGGTTCTGCTTGTGACAGCCAAGTTGCTTCTATTATATACAAACTAATTACATTATTCCACGAGTAAAATATTTGTTTCGTTGTATTTTTCTCGTTACTATAAAAAATATAATAAAGAAGCTTTCTATTTAGAAATTTTATTTTAGTTCATATAATAATTTTAAATATTCAATTCACTGATAGAAATATTGAACTAGGAAGGATTATATTTTGATAGATTTTCTGCTTTGAAGAACCCAAGGTCGCTTAAGTGTTTAGAAATGTCGATTTTATGGTTCTACATTGTAATTCGTTATCAACTTTTTTACCTTAACCTATCGAGTAATACGAGGGCTGCTACTTATGTATCCGGAATAGAAAAATTAAACAAACGTATATGGCTAAATATGGGTTTATTGTTTTTCAAAGTATTTTCCGCGATGATCGATACACTTTTGCATACGTTGAAACCAATTTTTATAGCATTTTTTCCACTCTGATTGCGGTATCTCTGAAACGTGCTGTTTGAACGCGTCGACGGCATCTTCACGGGCCGAAAATCGTTGACCACGTAATTTATTCTTTACATTTGGGATTAAATAGAAGTCATTAGGTGCCATGTCTGGGCTATACGGTGGATGACCTATCAATTGAGATGTGTGATAGCTGGCATTGTCGTGGTGTAGAATGATTCTGCGTCGCTTGTTGTTTTTACGTATTTCTTCAAATACTTTCGGCAAAAAAATGGTCGTGTACCACTCCGAATTGACCGTTTTACGATTCTTCAGTGGTATTGTAGCCACTTGACCATTAATACCAAAAAAGCAAGCCACCATTTGTTTTAAAGTGCTTTTTTCACGAGTCACTTTCGTAGGGATCGGCTCATTTTGAAACACCCAAACTGTTAATTGTTGTTAAGTTTCGGGATCGTACGCATAAATCCAAGATTCATCACCTGTGTAGATGTTATAAACAGATTTTGAGTCACCTCCGTTAAATTTTTTTAACATATTCTTGCACCATTCGACGCGAGCTTCTTTTTGATGCTGAGTTAAGTTGTGCGGTATCCAACGCGAACAAATTTTTTTACGAACAAATGTTCATGTAATATTTTATTAATGCTCGTCATACATATGCCCAGAGTAGCCTCTATCTCGCGATATGTAACATGACGGTCTTGCATAATTAGTTTTCATGCAGCTTTAATGTTTTGTGGCACAACGACTGATTTCGGGCGACCTTCCTTAACTTCGTCCGTGAGCTTACTCCGTCCACGATTGAACTTACTAAACCAGTGATACACAGTGGTTTTTGATGGAGCTTCAACACCAAAAGGTGAAGTTAATTGATCTACGCACTGTTGTTGCGTTAAACCACGTCGAAAATCGTAATAAATCATAGCACGAATATTTTCACGTGTGAGTTCCATCATTTCAGCGATATGACATTTTAAAGCCCTCAGAAACAAAACACTGGCGTACATAAAGAAAAAAAAATAGCGGCCAGTATTTCAAAAAAAGAACGAATTTTACCATGGAGGTCATATATTGCGTTTAAAAATGTTGAAATCCCAGATTCCGGATACTTAAGTAGCAGCCCTCATATATCAAAATTAAGGGTATTAAAAATGTATATATACAATATGGGCAAATTTGTGAGTATCCAACATAAATATGTGTTCTTAAGCGCCATGGTGACGATTTTAGTGACGAGAAAAATTGCATATATGAATAAAAAAAAAGTTGTACTCAGTTGTTAAATTAAACTCGATAGTAAAATCAAACAAAATAATAATTATTTTTATTGTTAATATACATACAATAAATGTTACTGTGAAATATGATATATACAAGTAATAGAATGTATTGTATATCATATCCGTTAATTCAGTACTGTCGTTGAACGTAAGTGCGACAATTTTTCCAACCTGAAAAATTAACCAAAATTGTCTTCGTGATTAATTTATTGGTGTAAAACTTGTTCCACACTATGATTTCACTCAATAAATGCTATTCTGAAGTTTTGTTAGCTATGCTGGTATTATTTTATTAATATTTATATGAAATTATAATTATCGATTAATATAATTGAAAATTTTACTTTAAGAAGATATACATAGAGAGGCACCTTCAAACTCATTTGAAATGGAATGTCGTGGTTTGCCTGACCTATTAATATTAAAATGTTATTTTTTGTAAATATGATGTTTTAAAGTAACATTTATTGATTACCTAGACAAATGGTTTTTACCTTTAAGAGAGAAGAGGCAGAGAATCCTCACAAAGGAGCGAGAAGCCCGATCAAGATAGCCTCGCAGTCAAGTATCGTGAAGATTATATTGGTTTCAGACTGAACCAAGGCGGCTTGACCCAGCCAACCTATCAAATAAACTCGCTCTGAGAGCGACTGATCCACAGGTGAGGATACGGCGAATCAATTAATATAATATTAATTATGTTGACTTAAGTATAGGTTAATATATAAAATGTAAACTTATATTTTGTACAGTTTCAAACTCACTATGATCCAATCACTTGATCTCAATGGACTGTATAAAGTTGTTTACCCTCATTAGATCTTTATGCATACAATTTATAATTTGGAAATGGGTGCCGCTTTCTACCGTACAATTGCTTAGGCTGCATCATGCGTGATCCCGTCTCGTGTTTGAATACCGACAAATTTACAGTAGGTTAATGATACTAGAAACACATTTGTTTGTAATTTATTATTACTAAAAATTAATTTTTGTAAAATAAAGCTACGCTTCATCTAACAGTGCACTGTCTTGAGATATGTTATTTTGAACCCGATTAATATATGACAGAAACGATAGATTAAAAAAAAATACGTCGCTCTACACTTGCATTTTATCCTACGTCGTGGGTGCAGTCACAAAAATAGAAATCTCACATGCACAGACACCACGACCGGAACAATATCTGTCCCGTGCGGGAATTGTACCCGCGACCCATTCCATAGAAGCCGATCACTCGAAAGCTGCGCCAAACATGTCAACTGTGTCGTCAATTATAGAAATCAGCACATTTCAAACTGCAAATGTTTTAAATTTGTACCTATTCACATGCACGGTGAAGAAAAAGCAAAGGAAGTTGTGATTAAATGTCGTCACCAGAACAAGTGTTCTAGTAAAAGTTGTTACGCCAACATTGTTCTTGGATTTGCATTAAAATGTAACTCATTTAAAAACTTAATTTATTCATTATGTTAATCTCGCTAGTTTTTGTCCAGAGTTCTATTCTGGAGAACTGTATTCTTTCGTTATTATTATAAAATGTTGATTTTATTCGTGGATTAGTTTAAAGATTAGGCTCGATAGCTTTTAATTTTAAGATTAACCGGTCTTATTACTTATTTTTATACTTGTTGTTGTTGTATTTATCAAATTCACAACAACACATCTTATAAGCTCCTCAGATGATATAAACCATATGTTATAATAGTTAAATTGTCAACCTATCAATGGTTTGATAAATATTTTCTGTCCTTTGTCGGGTATCACATATACACATATACGTGTAATTTATATACGAGTCGAATATAAATATATTATTATTATACATAATTTCACAGATAGTGTACTTATCAATAAAGTTGACAAATCTTGTTTAAATTTCCTTTTAAAAAACTTTAATTTACAACATTATACATAGAGGTATGATCAACATTATTCATAGGTAGTGGAACTAGTGAAAAGTAGTGTTTTATTAAGATCATTATTCATAGAAATGAAAGCAACTATATTATATTACTAAATTATATAACTACGAGTATATTGCCTTTTCAAAATTGAACATTCTAATATAAACATATATATTAATACCACACGCTTACCATAATGGACATTTTATAATATTTTCACAGTACTTAATTTTTTCTCCGTACCAGGTATAAAGTATTTACATATTTGTATAAAAAGCTTAAACTCAATAATTTTATTAAATGATTTCAAGATTTTTCGTTCAATCTTTACGTATTTAACAAAATGGACCGCAGCATTTTATTTTTCCGTTGTTATTACAACCTCCGTTATGAATGAAAAATTTTCAAAAATACTCAGTAAGCCAAATGCTAAAAATTCCTTCGTTAATTATGCCAAATATAATAACTAACAACGACAAATTTTTACATACAATATTGGCATAGACTACTACTACTGGAATTTTATATATACATATGTCAATATTTGTGAACTATCATTTATAATTTTAATATTTATTACATTTCTACATGTCCAGCTCTTACTTAATTAAATAAAACAATCTAACAAATATCTCATTTTCAGCAAAATTGTCGGTCTGTTATGTCTAATGCAACTGTAATCTCATGGTGTCCGGCCACTGAGAGAATTCGTTTCTGACAGGTGGCGTCAGTTCCCGGCATACGTACGTGGAATTAGGTTCATGTTTGCCTTATCTTAAACACGATTCTCGAAAATATACTTTAATAGCAGTATACTAGTTGTAAGTAATTGATATGCTAAAATATTCCAGTAATTCCACACAATTTTGGTTGGTTTTGGTTACTCATTATTTCATAAGTTACGCGGAAAATACTCGCACTTTAGCATTTTTTATTAAATTCCGTGGACGGACGAGAGACGTTGAGTGTGTCTATTGTCATCACCAGGGCAAATCATACATTTATATTTGCAGCAAATTCCCTGTTACATTTATATACTAAACTTACACATCTATAATAATTATTTATTAAAAAAGTACTTTTGAAACTCAATACTTAATACTTTGTTGCCTAACTACAATGGATTGGATGTTCCTGTTTATATTATACATACTTACATCGTGGATTCTGTTGGGCACAGCAAACTGCTCAAGCCGTGCAAAAATATCTGAGAAATTGCTTTATGATATGAAAATTACTATAATATAATTAAATAGCTTAATGAAGAAATTGTTTACATAAAAATTGATTTGGTTTTTGACAGTTGAATTGGTTTTCGATAGTTTGAAAAATTCGTCTCCAGGTCTTGTATTGCAAGGCCCTCAGTCGATCCTGTCATGCACTAATACATTTTTCCGATTCTTGAATCAGATATTGATGCTGGTTGACTAAGGCCTAATCGCTCTAACATGATTAGTGAGATGATGGCGATGCGAATTTAAATGTATCTTTTCCCAAATGTGACACTAAGGTGAATTCACTGAAGATAGAACATGTTTATTTTTATTACACTGCGAATTCTGTGTGTACTTTTGTAGAATATTTGATTTTCAATTTGGGGACCGCTGTTGTGCCTAATTGCTTTCATTACCTTTATTAGGGACAGAAAAGCCATTTCTCCTTACGTTAATACGGGTTATATTTGCAATCACTTAGATCAGAAGAAATTAGGTTGTTTGATAACGTGATCAAATGTTTGTGTAAGGTTTATATTGCTGTCGGCTTATAAATTCTACAATTTGCCATATTTTTCATCAGATTAGTACAGTTGACTATTATTTTTATATTAATAAGAACAATCGGCTTCCATGTTACATGAACAAAATAAATAAGAATTCAATTATATTATGGACAAAATGAACGAAACAACGAATTTCAATAATATTTGCAATTTTGTAAAAAAATTTTTTTGTAAAGTCTATTAATATTTCGTAACTTTCAACTCATATAAATTTACCACGTGTTGAAAGATTTTACAATGATATAAAATACATAAATAATATTAAATATTGTGCATAGACAAAAAGAGCTTAGACAATAAGATCTGAACGACTTGCTAAGTCGTTCAGATGTTAAATAGTCCAAGTACAGGTCATCTTAGCGTCATTTAACGTCCGAGAAAATCTTTGAACTGAACCTGTATGAGTTTCTAGAAAGAAATATATGTCATTAGTTGTAGAAACCTAAAGCCCGGCTTATACTTCACACACTGCTGCTGTTCACTCTCATTTCAAAACATTTTTAGCTACAATTATAGTACGAATTCCGTTACAATTAGGGTTCACGCGTGACACATAAAATACCCGTAGTCAGCGATCCGGTATCTCACCTTTTTACGTCAATAATAAATACGGATTCTACCGCAAGGGGGGATAATTGTTCTATTTGTTGGATTCCGCTTGAGGAGGGTCGGTGGTCACTCAACCCTTAATTTATTTATTTGGAGGTGTCCCTCCGACATATATGTATGTAGCATGTCCTCGGGTCAGTACAAGTGACAACTGATTGGATGCTGTCGACGGGACAGGTATTTTGATATAATATTATTTTATTCAGTTAGTTGTGTTGCATTTAATACTAAAGAAATAAACAATGATACCAATTTATTATATATTTATTGGTTGTTATACTTAATACAAGATATGTATTTTGTTAGATCTGTCAAATGAGTCAAATATAATATATATCAGCATTGAATTATTAAGTTGTAATTGACATTGAATTTGTTATTTATTTTAAAATGCTAAGTAAATGCTTAAAAAAAGTTCAATGGGTAAACACAAAAAAAATATTCGATTCGTGCGGGACTGGAACTCTCGCGTCTTCAACATACCGTGTACCGTAACGATTCTGGTGGATTTCTATCATTTAGACATTGTCTCAAGGATCGCCTTAGCAGAAAAGACTAATCACACTATTGGACCCGGACAGGCTGAATCTTGGTAGGCTGATGAGGGCAGGCTTATGTCAAAGGCCTGACTGTCGATAATAGCTGGACTGATACTGATTTTTATTTATCTTCTTAATATAAATTATTTTTTATTATGCTCCTTTATTATCCACTTACGTTACACATTTAATTCACACTTATCTAGATTTCTTTTTTCAATTTACTAGCTACGCTCAGTGCACCTTTACTGGAAAAAGGCTTAGTAAACTAATGTTTCTTGCTTGCGTTTTTTAACTAAGGTTTCCTTAGAGGTATAAAGTTAAATCCTAACGGACTGTTGTGAGCAATAAATGCTAAACCTACTTACATAGTCTTGAATGAACAACAACATTAAGTAAATTAATATTTATAAGTTCTCTTAGAATCTTTATCTAAGCCAATACTGAAAGTTTTACAAGAATACAAAAGCGTATAAATATTGTTTGAACGTTGCATGCAAAGTTACATGGGTAACAAAAGTTTCTTATACTAGGGTACTATGAAAGCATATATGTACTATGAAAGACACAACGTTACTGGAATCTACCTTGAAGGTAATAAAACTCTTCATAGAATAAATAATTAGATTACTAGAATTAGTAGATTATTAGATATTAGAATATTATTAGAAAATTGATATTACTTGCCGTAATACGCAACTTGTTAGTTTGATTTTAAGAGCATCATACTCCGTCTGAAAGAGTTAATGCCTTTTAACTGAGCAGCACGGAAACTCATAAAGTAAACCATATTTTCCGTGATCACGGAAGTTGTGCGAGTGCTAAGCTTTAGCTATTAGTAAAAAAAACGTAATCGTATCTCGCAACTTACGAGAGTGAAGAGCAGACGACTTTATATCACTAAGTAGACCAACACTGTACAGTAAAAAATTGAAAAATCAATAACTAACAAAACCAAAAAATGGTTAACTTAGCACAAAGTAATTCGAATTATGATTTACATGGAAAATAAATAATCAAGTACTAAAAAGTAAGAAATAAGTTTTTTAATTAAATATGAGTACTGTGATTAACAGCTTAAGAATTTCTTTATTTCCACACGCGTCAAAACTATAAACAATATTTACATGATATTTTTGTAATTTAAATGTAATTTAATCTAACAAAATTTAGCAATATACAATTATTTTAACAGTATTACTATAATAAATTAATTTTGAGTCGGTGCCAGCCTGTATTCAGAGATAGACAGTAGGGTGAATTTAATTTTGTTTGACTGCCACCGACTCCATCCTACAGTCAAACAAGTTGACACTTACAATGATATAATGATAACTAAAAATTCTAAAATACATAAAATATATACCATAAAGCCTTAGACGAGTCTCGTGAGGTTGACACTTATGGAAAGACGCCACCGGCCAACGTAATACCGAAGGATGTAAATAGCTGTGGAGGTTTATTGTCATCGCTAAAGTTGAAGAATCACGCGTTATGGCGCTAAGGCGAAATATATCTGTGTCAGATGGCCATGTAAATGGAGCAATGGGCATTGTTAAAATAATTGTATGGACTCTTCGGAGAGAACAAATTGAAGAAGGAGAGTAGCCGGATTGCGTGTTAGTTAAATTTGATAATGATACCGTTGGAAGTAGAATGAAAAATGAAAATGGCTAAGTACTAATTACACGAAATGTTGTGACGTTTCAGGCAACAAATGGATATGGAGATGTTGAGCGCCGAATGTTACCTTTAATTTTAAGCTGGGCAGTTACGGTTCACAAATTACAGGGAACTACACTAGACAAAGCTGTTATAGATCTTGGCAAGAAAAACTTCGCCAAGGGGCAGGTGTACGTTGCTTTTGAGTAGGCCACACGACGAACGAGCAATACGAGTATTAGAGATGACGCGATTGCGTAACTTAAATTCAGAGTTAAATAGGTAGAGGATTTCTTTGTATTTTTATTCGTATTTCCGGTATTTCTATTATTGTACGAAATGAAGGTTTTGGCATATTGCACAGTATTAAGTAGGCTCAACCATATTTAATTGTACATTGTTCTTGAAATCCGTCGAATGGCGAATGTAACTTGAAAAAGCATGCTTTAAGACGTATTCATAACAAAGGGTGCAAAGTTCTCTTAGATAGAAATGTATAATGTCTAACTACGAGGTAGTAACTGTAAAACTAAAAATAAATCAAGCTCAAACCTCGACAAGTCACAGTTGTGAGTTTCGACAGTTCACCTCGATTTCCTGGGATGCCATGATCAGATCCTAGTCTCATGGTACTTTCTCATAACAAAAGAAATGTTTAGTGAACCTGTACTTCTCTTCATAAAAGCTACGAAGAGGAGTATACATCCATATACGAGTATCAATGTTGAAGGAACTATTTCCTAACTCCTAGTAATTGAGGACTTACACCTTCCATCATCAGCTTAGCAGCATAACATTATGATTGCCAGAAGCAAATGCCAATATAACTTTAGAAAAATGTAAAACGCGGTACATGTGCCTATAAAATTTGACGGGTTCCCTGGATTACTCCAGGATCCCATTATCAGACCCTGATATCCTCATCATGATACCATTCCGGGAGTAACCTCTTTCTAACTAAAAAAATCATCAAAATCGGTTCAAAAATGGCGAAGTAATCGGCGAACAAACATAAAAAACAAATATACCAGTCAAATTGAGAAAATCCTTTTTTTGAAGTCGGTTAAAAAGGTAATTTGGTTTTACAGTAACTGGTTCATTAATATGGTTTCTATTTACAAATGAATGACCGTTATTCAATGAAGAGAAATATTCTTATACGAGTATACAAAGTAATTATGGACAAGTCCTTAAGGATATGACAAAAATTTATATTTTTAGACAGTGTGTAAATGTTTCTTATGATGGCATGATATACAGAATTGTCTGCGGCCACGAGTTGCAGAATCAGTATAACTCCGCCTCACATTATCTTAAATACATATATGTATATATAGTACAGGTTTCTCTATATCCTAAAAAAAAAAATTTACCAATGTCGAACAACTAGGAAAGTATGGTCTATCATAACGGATATAGATGACTTCTGCTCTCGAACTTTCTAAAAACATGCCCCAAGTTCTTAAAACTTAAAAATAAAATACACCATTTATGTTATATAAAATGACTTATCCCTTTAAAACATCTTCTCCAGCCTACGAACAAAAGAACGATTGAATAATTTCATGCTGTTTCTTTTGTGGCAGGAAGATGGTATACATTTGAAACAATTCTAGTTACAACACTTTAAGAACATTTTCTACCTAACTCATGTACTGTCTTTGCAATCAATGAGTATCTTCGTCACAAAGAAACTTTGAAGTTGTAAAACTAACAACGAAGAGAGAACTAACAAAGAACGTTAGAAGCATTTTAACACTTTTTATTATCACTAATATAATAAGTAAGTATAGGTGGTAAATACGGTATTATTAAGCGTAGGTATTAGCGGTAACCAAGGATAAATATGTATGCAAGAACAAATTGTTTCTGAAGAGCCCCATGTTTTATTCTTTACTTATCTCGCCAGTGACTGTATACTATAAATTAAGCGTACGCGGAAGGTAATTTCTTATTACATAAATAGCTCAGGAAATTATGTGATAAATACGTAATTGTAATCGTCACAAAGGAGTACCAAATTCGTCTTGGGTAGCAAATGTCAAACAAACAAAGCGGCAATTTTAGCCACGAGGGGAATTAATTATCACTAAAAATAATTGTAGCATTCTATAGAACACAAACATTCCAGCGCAAAGGTTAGTTGCCAGAGGCGAGTTCGGCTTTAATTATTCTAATTTAAACATCGCCCTTATTTAAACGAGCCTTGAATTTATGAAAAGCCACTGAGGAGTATCACAAGTAGGTACCAAATTTTTTGATATCAGCACTTTGCTGTTTACTCTTTTTATCATTTTTAATCTGTCAATGTCGGATTTTGTTAAGAATAATCTAGGCTTAATTAAAAACTACAAGGTACATTTAAGTGTTATAAGAATTGTTAAGACTGTATCAATTTCAGGGGTGAAAAGTTCAATTCAAACAGAATAATAACGATAATACTAAGTAAGCGATGTCAGTGTGTGACCCTTTAGAATATGTATTAGAAGTGGAAGGTAATGAAGCAAAATATAAAGAAAATTAAACTACAAGACAACAAAAGGTATATCCAAATTTTAGAATGATTACGTAACATTGTAAAGTGATTCCGATTACGTTACGATGAAAGAAAGTTACAATAAATCTGTAATAATGTCTGCTTTATCTTAATAAATAGGTATTAAAACTTGTTTAGAGTATGAAGAAAATTTAAATTTCCATTTTCTACTCCGATTGCTTAAGATTAAACCAGTACTCGTATTGTCTTTAACATAACACTTAAATTACGTCGTGGATTACCAGGTAAGTGTTTGTTTATGAGAAGATGGTAACGATAAAATCTGTGCTTTGTTTCTGTCTACATATGTTATTCGAGTTTCGGATATATGTGAATCGGCCGTGTCCTGAATAAGAATAGTGTAACCAAATGAAGATTTCACCGAAGATATGTGTAATAGGGTTATTGTAAGTTATAGCAGATTTGTTCTTTTGTTATTTAAATACAGACTTTGTAATCCTGTAGTATCTTTCTATAGTCTGGCTACATGCCTAATATTTGCATGTAATATTTAAATTTGGTTTTATATATGTATTTTCAATCACCAGGTGTGCTCTTGAAATCAATTACAATACTATTCCTAGACAATTACAACTCAATTTCAATACAAATGGTAAGCCAATAAGCCAAATACAAACAAATTTTACTTCATTTTCAATGTGTGTTTTCTGTGACTGTGACGATCATTGTCTAAAGTTTTTGCTTCTAAATAGATTTTTTTATTGGAATCAGTTTTAAAGAGTAATCTACAGATATTCCTTAATGTAATTTGTCAGGCATGCTTAATTAATTTTGACATTTTAATTTAGACAATTTATGTGATGTTTATATAAATATTTCTTACACTTACTTTACCTGGTATAGCAATTCCTTCGATAGTCAGAGTAGGACACAGAGCTGGCCTATCAGCAAAATTTTACAATCGTGCAACCAACACAAAAACCTCGTCGTATTAATAAATGTACACTCACCCAGCTAGTCTCCAGAAGCGATCCCACACTGCTTTCCCTTTTTATGCACGGACACAATACTTGAAGATATTATCACGACAATCGCCGAACACACCGGTCAGTTGAACGATTTTTTAGATAATCTAGATGTTTCTTATGCGCTGCGTTCTTCATCCAGATGGCGCGCGGAGCGACACAAAACAGTATGTGCCGTTATTGTTAGGTACACACAAGCGTAGACTACTATCCAGATACCTAGGATAGGCTTTGTATACACGACGACGACATTAACACGACGAGTATTTAATTAATAAAAATAATAAAAATACTAGAATCTCAAAACTAGCGCAACCATTACCAATTAGTTTATATATATATATATATATATAATCATGACCAATGTACAAATATTTGCATTCATCATAGAAACATCTTCAGAATCATCTGGGACTCGAAGCTGGGACCTCAAAGATGACGACGCCTTGAAACAGGTGTATTTACCACTTGACTACGTAGGTCGCTTGTATGTGAAATATCCGATATGTAAAAACAAATTACAGTAGTACACACATAGTTTTATATATTATTATAGAGATTAATGTGTCAAAATCTGTTCAATCTACAATTACGTTATATGAATTTCAATACAGAGCATTTGAGGTGCACAGTTTTAAATATTGGGTTGAAAGGCATGTAAATTGGTAATAACTTTAAGGAGTACATTGTAGTATTTCGAATCTCATAATAAAATTAGGTTGCTCAATTCATATAAACATTTTTTTCTTGTTTTAGCAATCTCTAGATCAGTGATTCCCAAAGTGGTCTATATCGACCCTCAGGGGTCTATGACCACCTGCAAGGGGTCTACGTCAGCGAAAAAAACAGTTTGGGGGTCCCTGAAATAAAAATGGGGGTCCACAATAATGTATTCGAACATGCACTGGTAGTGTCTAATTATTTACATAATATTATTATCTTCTAATATAAAGACATATACCTACATAATTTATAAAAGTACCTATGAAGTAAAAAACATATTATATATGTTTATAAAATTTTGTGAATTGTAGGATGTAGGCATTCAATATTAGTCTACCCAAAATTTAAAAACTTGGCAAAGGGTCTACGACGAAAAAAAGTTAGGGACCCTCTGCTCTAAACGATTAAGAAGTGTATTAGTAATTTAAAAATATGACACATCGAATCGTTTTAAGAATGAAATTATTATGTTGGTACGCCTGAGATAACATTTGCTTTATAAATTGTATAATTATAATTACGGAGCACGGCTGCAGCTAATGAGACGTTAGATCTTTATAAAGCGTCACATAATATTAAATGCATAAAGCGATTCATGTATCTTAAGCGGGATACATGAAATTAGGGTTGATAAAGAAGATAAGCTTCCATTTATAGTGAAGGAGAAAAAGAATGAAAATGAATTTATTCTCATTGAATTAAAAATTCGAACAATAAAGGTCAAAACAATTGTTTGAAAATATCGCTGTTGTTTTTTTTTTCATTTCGCCTCTTGAAAGAACGATTTCGTTGACGATCATAACAAAAACAATTAAATTGATGGATTCCTTGATGAAACTCGCGTCTGTTCTAAACAAAGAAATTTTCTTGACAGAACCTTCCGACAACTCCGTTATTATAAATAATAAATGGTCCCCTCGCAGATTTTTGTTGTTTTCTTTATTTATAAACTGAAGGCAGCATCGTAATTAAGAAAAGCAATGAAGTATCATTTTGACGCGGCAGCCCTATTCTTTCCAAATATTTCGACGTCCTTTAACTTTCTAAAGCTGAAATTTTTCTTGGAAATGTTAAGTCTATTATTAATGGTTTATAATACGCATCATAGTAATATTTTTGTGCTATACAACATCAAACTAAATAACATGCATTTTAAGCCTACGGATCACCTGATGAAAATGGATATATGTTTATATATTTATATATTCATTCTCATAAGATAATAACATTATTGTTATTGTCCTAAATATTTTTTATTATTTCACTCTACGAAGCTCACAATACGAATGGCCGTGGAATGATCACAAAATGTTACTATGTTATCAGTCTGAATAACAACTTAAGTTTTCAGGGAAATAATTAAAATCCTGTGTTTTACTCCTATATCACAATATTTCCTGCGAAAATGAGATTTAATTATACTATTACATGGTCAGGTAAATAGACAACCACATGATTTTGCGACGTTAAGTGAATTAGCATATAAATTGTCTCTGACCTCTTAAATTTGCATCATAAAGAGAGAGAAAGGTGTTAGTTATGTTTGGCTCACAGATTCGTAAACATTGAGTATTGTCTTTAATGATTTTATTATTTTGAGGCAGTTACGCATAAAGACGAGAAACAAATTTTTGAATTTAATTAGTACCCTAACCTAATCTACTTAGGGTAGTAAGTTAATTAATAAATCCCTAATGGACTGTTAGTGATAATGAATGATCTATAATTTTCAATATTACCTACTATTTATAATGGTGGACGTTAGCAGTTACTAAAATTTTCGTTGTTCGAAATATTTTTTTCAGTTTTGATAGTATTTCAAAATAAAAAAAAAACAATATATCAAGGTTATGAAGCACGTTTACATTTAAATAATTAGATATTTTACAGTTACTTTACAGTGAAAATATCATATTTACTAATAAAAAATATTAAAATACAGTTTATTATTATTTATTATCTAATAGATTACGTTAGACGTTACGTTACTAGATATTTTTAAGAGAAAGCATTCCACACAAACATAGTCACCTATTTTCTTACTAAAAAATCTAACTAGAGCATTATTTTTTTTCTTTAAATTCTATGGCTTATATTGTCTTCTGATAAAGAATTATAAATGTTGGAAAACTTATATAAGTAACCAGATTTTCCGGTGTGTTCAAATTGATTGCGGCAATGCTGGCGAACGAGGGAGGTTGGAGGGCTGTGGCCTCCTTCTGTGAAGCAGTGATGCTCGAGAAGGAGGCCGCCAAGCGGGGTCGGGAGATGGCCGATCCCTCTCAAAGGAGGCGGCGCCGGGCTCGGTAGCAGAGCAGCGAAGCCGCCACGGGTCGCCGGGGGGCGTCGTCGGTGGAGAAGATCGGGGAGATAGTGTAGGCTCCCCCGAGGAGGGCTCCCCTGTATCGGCAGGGGAGCGGAGGCTGGGGGTTCCCGGAAGCCGCTTGGCGTTCCCGGGGGCTCCCTACATGCCTGAGGAAGGCCATCCCTGAGGTTTTTAGTGGGTAGGCCCCCCTTCTGGGGAGGAGAGCCCCACATAACCGCCGGCTTGCCACAGTTGGGGTATGCAATTTAATGCATTTTCCTCAGGGGAACGAAAAAATAAACAAAAAAAAGTTATTTTGTCTGTTTCTGCTATCGCACTGTACCTACTAGCGAGTATGGGTGCAACCCGACAGCAATAGATTTTATAAATGACAATTTTTCAATTCTTTTGGCCTTGATATATCTTTGTAATAGAGTCGGTGCTGTCGGCTTAGAGATTCCAGAGTGACTTGGAGAAATTGAGTTTCTATATGAATCAATCTGACAATGGACGAAATGGGTGTCGGGGTAGTTTAGTGGATATACTATAGGGAGAGTTCTGTACACATCTGATAACGAGTCGTTCTCAGGTGTACAATCATGGAGTATGTATATTAGCTGGGCTTTACGGTGAGAATGACTTTGGAAATCAATACAGACGGAGGTACAAACAGACAGAGGTACAGACCAAACATACTATACAGGTAGTTAAAATCGAATGGCAAAGACGTAACATAACAAGGATTAAACTTAAATAGTTTCTACTCTTTATTTATGTAGAACCACGCAGAAATTTCAATAGAGTATGTGACAATGTCGTTATATTTTTGTATAGCCATTTACTCGTACCTTATAACGCTTACCGAATTATATGTGAGGAGCCCAATGCAACTTCGCCCGTTCAGGGTGTACCGATCGACAAGGCTCTAGTTCTCTACTCCCCAGGCTCTAGTAAGAGTGATCAATCTACTTTTCTTGAGAAACGCCGAAATCTAGATATTATGAAAATAATGTAAAGAGTTTTGCAATATTTTAAAATATATAAAACAGTTTTTGAACTAAACGCCATTACTATGAATAATATAAATGAACTGTTTTCTTTGTAAATCCTGAATGGAAAGAACACATAATAGCTAACTACCACTTAAGTACCTTTCTATTACACAATGATTTATCGACGAGGTCAATACTATAGTTAATTGTGATCGGCACTTCTTATCTAATTGGAGGATTTGATTTTATGTTTATTGAATATTATTATTCGTCGATACAACGATCAAAGATCACTTGAACGACAAATAAAAATATAGAAAAAATACTTTCAAGTAAATGGAATTATCAAATCAATTCGGGAAAATTACAGTTTATTCATAAATTCGCTTCTCGATCTACTGTTTCTATGATACGAACTTTCGGCAATGAATATTAAACGAAACGTTGCAAATAACTATTTTATTTACAAGGCGGCACTGGCACACAACAGAACGGAATGAGGAATGCTATGGACCATCTCCCTGGCATTTATTATATGACTAAAATAAGAAAAAAATCCAAATGGAATTTTATAAATAATAAACATATAACAACTAAACCGCATAATCTCAAATATGAATAAAGAACTATATAGGAATAGTTAAAACTTGAGCTTGTAGTATATTAAAATTACTCAGTAGTTTTGTATTTCAAAAATTCCGTTGTGGGCTTTTGTTTTGCATCACTATCACATATAAATTCTTTTATGTGTTGTTTTTCCTTTTCAAGATTAATCAAGATTTAAAAATGAAATAAGATAAGAAGAAATAAGAAGCTTCTTTTTCCATTATTTCTCAAATATGATTTAAGCTTTTTCCTGTAAATAAAATTAATGAGAGCTATTTTGTATTTAAAAAGAAACATATAATTTATTACTAACTTCAGGTCAGGAATCGACAACTTATAGGCAGTTATTAGGCAGACGCCGTCGAAACCTTCTTTGTTATAAGTGTTGCTTAAATAAAGCAAGCTTAGGCCAAAAGTATTCATGCATCAATTTCCGAGTAATAAACTAAAACAATCTGAAATACGAAAGTCAAACGATCACACTATAGGCGTTATTTATTTGAGATTACAATTCTCTACAGGAAACTATAAAATTCAAATGTCCTTCGGACGAATGTAAATAAATGAAACCTATGTTAAAACCGTATGAAATGTGTTTTTTTGTAAACATTGGGTATCTTATGTGCCCCTAGACAAAGTATATTCACGCTCGATTCGTTGTTGAAATTGTTTCAATATCTAACGACATTTTATGGAAATGATTTCAAATGATAGATTCATTCTCACATATATCGATCTAATGAAACTTAATAGAATGTTTATATAGTTTCGCTTTGGCTACAGACTCATAAGGCTACGCCGTAGCATGTAGACGCTTTCTGTCATAATAAGGTATTGTAATACAATATGCCACTAGCATACTATATCACACACTCACTCTCATTCCCAGCCATAATCAAAAGGACCAAGTCTTAAGGGTGAGTTTAGTTGATAGGTCATGTCGGACGGGCCGCCCCGGCTGCTTTTTCCGCGACACTTGACTGCGTCTGTATCCTGGGCACGTTCCATGCTCCTTGTGAGCCTTACTCTCCTGAGTGAAAAAAAAAACTACTAGCAAAAGGGTAATATTTCAGTTATTTTTATTTTTGGAATAGTTAATATGAAAATTCCAATTAAATTAAACACATGTTGTAATTACAAATTTTTCTTTAATCATATTATTTACATATCCTCATGGCAGGTAATCATATTTTAATGTGAGTAAATTATCATTAACGTAATGTCTACCTAAATGCGTTATGTTAAGTTGTCCATTTCAGTATTTACATAACATTTTCCCTAGAACTAAATAACGCTTACGAACAACTTAATTTAGCATATTGTTACGATGATAACATTTTATAAGATTACATCTTATAGCTGAATTAGAAACTTAATTTACCTGTTTTATACATAAAATAAAGTTACAATTCAAATTAAATACTATTTGATTAATATTGTTCGTGTACAATACAGGTTTTTTGAATGAAAAACTACAAAATTTTTCATTAAATATGAATTAAGTAGTTTATGGATTCGAGTCTTGAATGTTGATGAGTCGAATATAGAAAATGCTGTTCGGAAGGACCCTGAATACAAATAAAAATATATTCATATTTTTTTTAGTTTGATTCAAACAGATTTTTTCTCTATACCCTTATTAAATCATATAAAGGAGATGAAGATCGCCTTAATCGAATACTGACTTAATTAGGTACAATATAAAATATGTTTTATTGTTATAATTATATAAGTTATAATTGTATATTATAACAAGGAGACTGAAGACAAATGGTTACGGTCTTTACTATATGTAGTTACTGTGTAATTCGCAGTAAATCTTTAACCTCCACAAAAATCAGAGTGAAAGTTTCCAATTTGTAACATAATATTTAAAGTCACGATACTAAGCAACTTCTTCTATTTCACCCATCACACTGGAACAGCAATGTAATACTGCTGTTTTGAGGCGAAGGTAAGAAAGTGGTACTCAAGCAGATAACGTCTCCATCCGATAGATAAGTTTTTGGACTAATTGATTTATTAATCTACAAATAATCACTAACTTGTTAACTATCTCAGAATAACTGCTAATAACAATATTTTTTCAAAGATGTGATAATATCTAAAATGTAAGAATACGAACAAGTTCAGAATATAAACATAAGGGTTTTATTCATACGATAATTTATTTAAAGCCAGTGCTCGCGGTACGCACGCTTTGTCATCGCGTCTTCGCTTGCCGCGAGCCAAGTTGAGCCAACTTCTTCATATGTCTTTCACTCCATTATTCATGGACGTAAACATATGAAACTAAGGTAACTTTGGACAAACTGTAATACATAATGTTGACATTGGTGAAATTAATAACAAACTAAAATACAAAGTTTCTCAAATAGATGTTTTTATTCCGTCTTCTTTTCATTATTTCAAAAGAGGGATTGTCTGTTTTTGTTCGGATGAATTTGTTTTATTCGCAAAATCAGATACCAAATGATGACTAATTGAATCACCTACCATTCTAGCAAAAACTACTGCATATAAACGGATTTAATAAAAATATTTTTCTGACAATCAGAATAATTAACATTATAGTAATTAGGTATAGAGCTTTTATTCCTTAGATAGAGAGCTTTAATTCTTTAGTGATGTGTCAATATGAGATATCGCGAAATAAATCTAAATAACTAAATCTGCCTTTACATTTTATAAATTACATTTTAATCTGATCCCAATGAAAGCTTTAATTTAACTGAAGAAAAAACCCGTATTGTATTTATGTTATAAATTAGTATAAATGTATATTATATTAATAAATATAAATACTGATTTATATTAATTAAACAAGGCTATTTATATAAGTTATTCTTAAACGATCAATCAATATAACTAACACATAATAAATACAGTAATTTGATCATACTATTTCAGTTTGAAAACTTGCAAACGAAATAACCTATCATTATTAAAATTGATAGCAAAAAATTGTAGGCGTCTAGTTTTTTTCTTTAATTTTAATAGTACTTCATAGACTGTGTTCTAGAGATATACCATTTTTAAACTATATACAAATTGTTTTAATATGTATATACATTTTTGATATGCTTTTTCGATTAAGTTATTATGAAACCGTTTTTAGGTGGTTGTATGAAAGTCGTGAAATCAATTAAACTACTTATACCTCATGGTTAAGTAAACATTATTATTATTAGAATAACAATAAAATAAATAAATTACTATTAAGACTTTATAAACAAAATGTCATATCAGTATCATTCAAATAGTAATGATATAATAAATTATTCAACATATTGATTTTATAAGTATTTCTAATTATTTTGAATATATGTGCAAAACATATGATGCTACCACGAATTATCCATTATTTATCTACCAGTGTTTAGCTTAATATGTAAGATGTAAGTATGTATAATAATATAATATCTATAAGTAAATATCGTCCATAGTTTCTACCTCATTTACTTAGAATAAAATCCTAGTTCAGTATCGTCAATTATATATTAATATTTACTTATTTACAAGCTCCAAAATGTACATTATTATTATTATTATTGCATTAAAATTTGATATAAAACGATGCTAATTAAAAAAATGAACTAAAATTGACTTAGTTACCATGCGAAATATGACTTATCATCTCGTACCCTGTATTATTAAATTTAAATATTTCCTAAGTACAGTGGCGAGAAGAAAGCTGGTAAGAATTGTATATTTCAAATATGGTAACATTAAAATCGAGAGAAAAATGGGAAGAGACAGTGGTTGTTTGACGCGAGTAGCAGCAGATTCGGCGGTAGGCAGCCAATTGTTGTCAAGAACAGATTGCTCTATCACGTTTTGCATTGTATCTAGAAAAATATACAATAGTGTTTATTATTAAAAACATTTTAAGTAATAGTAATTTTACTATTTCGTGATGTTCATGTGGGAAATCTTACCGTATGTTGTAACATCTGGCGTGTAAAATTTCTGCTCGGCGGGTTGAAGTGGCACGACATATCCTGTGGAAAACATAAAATTACTTAGTTGTTATTGTTCTATAAATTGTCATCATCAATATTAGTTCAGCCAAGAGTAACTCGCTGTTGATAGATAGATTTATCAATGATATTTACACTTGTCAACAAATGCTTTTGATCCATATGTACTGTAGTGATTCGACTCCCTTTTCTCGGTTGTTGTAAAAGCAGATTAAACAGATTTACTGCAACAGAATATTTGTAATATTACCGGACAATGCAGTAGAGCTGCTCCCTACCGCACCACACTGGACATAAATAGAGTTGACGAATGGAGAATGTTTATGGACACCTATGCCTTAAGCGAGCACATGACATTTGTTGGACTTAAATATAAACATTATTTAACACATGTGTGTTAATATATGTTTATACATTATGTCACTCATACTATTATTGAGAATGTCATGAAATTTTGTAGTGTTCTATGATATTGTCAAATATATATATATATATATATATATATATATATATATATATATATATATATATTATATATATATATATATATATATATATATATATATATAAAAGAACTACGTCATGCTAGCTAATGTCCGCGACTTTGTCTGCGCAAGATTATAAGTATTTTGAGTAGCTTATATTAGCGTGGCGTATATCTTTATAAGTTATAGCCTATATAGATTTTAGATTTGCGAACCGATGGCGTAGCTTTTCGACTTTCACAAGACAGTGCTTGTAACAGCCTAGACTGAATAAATGATTTTGAATTTGAATTTGAATATGTTATTCTGGTGTATAAGCTATACTCTTGTTACGTTTTATTTAAATCCATTCAATAGTTTTTAGGTAAAAAATATAAATAATATTAGCAGGAGAGGTATGGTTTTGAAGTCAGTTATTGTTTTTTCCAAGCTTTGTTGTTTTTAGCTTAGAGGGTCAGTTTAATCCTGCCTTTTTGAATAGTTGTAGTAAACTGATTGAAAACTGATGCTCTTTATAGTTCAACTTTTTTACAATTACAGTTCAGTGTACAGTTAGATATTTTACTTACGGGATTCAAAGTACTCCGTAGTCGTCGGCGGAGGCGTAGTAGTTGTAGTGGTCGTTGTGGTGGTGGTTGTCGTTGTAGTAGTTGTCGTAGTGGTTGTTGTTGTTATTTTAATTTCTGGACATGAAAATTATTATTATACATACAATGCAACTTTATTATTTTATACAATACGACTTTCGGGTTACATCATAATTCGAGAACAATTTTGCATATTCAATTCATTATATTTTTCTAATAGATACTGTATTCTTTTTGTTCTTATGAAAATAAAAATTAAGGAAATTGCACAAGTAAGTATTTTAATAGTAATCACATTATTATTGACATGGCAAATATTTTGCGAAGTTCAAAAAATAATGATTAATCAAATAACTATAGTTAAATAATGTCTATATGAGCAGTTAGGCAATGATGCGAACTTACCATAAAGTCTAATAGTGCCTTCGGCTTTCCCTATTGTGTTGGTAGAAACACAAGTATATGTTCCAGAGTCTTCGGTTTCAAAGTCTGATATTGTCAACGCTATCCGTGTTTGGTACGCGGTCGTTCGCTCTTCGACTATATCAAATTTATCTCTGTAAGAAAATGATATTACATATATCATTTGTCAAATGTCTCTTACAACTTTCAACAAAAGTCGAAAATAAAAACAGTTGAAAACCTGTTACGTCTAAGTTATAAAGTAATAGTTGTCTTGAATTTTATATTATACGTCGAGAAACGTGAACAAAGTTCCTACAAATACAGATAAGACTTGAAGGTCAAAAGCTTAAACATTTAAAGATAGAAATAATAGGCTGTTGAATAATATGTTTTATTACTTTAACCTAAATAATTATTAAATTAGATTGATAGACTTAGACAATAAATTTAATAGAAACTCCCATTTATATTTATTTTCATACTACACTATTGCAGAATATACACAATTTTTGAAACAAATCTTACCCCGCGAGAATCATTTCCTCGCCTCCTTTCAGCCAGTAGTTGATGGATTGAGGGAAAGATTCGATGTAACACTCCAATCTGGTATGCGAGCCTGTTGGCACGCCTATCACTTTTGTTGCCACTACTATGGATGGCGGAACTGTTTATACAGAAAGAAAATGGCGTTAGTACCTAATATAATTTACGTAACATAATATATTGGTGAATATATACACAATATTTATTAAAAAAGATTCATTTAAATTTAAATCGTTATTATCTAGGTTTACAATAACAAGCGATTAATAAAACTGTTGTTATAGAGTTCAGGTAGAGAGGGGGGGGGGGGCAAACTAGCGAAGGGTAGCGATTACCTCTGCCTATATACAGCCGCAACATAGAGGAGTTACAGATGTGTTGCCGGCCATTTATATTAGAATACGATCTTTTTTTTGAAGGTTTAGTATCGCATAGGTACGAAAAAAAACGCATAGGTACGAAAAAAAACGCAGGCGATAATTTTTGTTTTTTTTTTTTATTCACAATGGTTCATTCCACAGTGCGAGGCAGAAAGTTTCTAGAATAATTAGGGCAGTCAACGATTCGAATCGCTCGCTGTTGAATGCGGTTCAGAGAAAGATACCGATACGAGGGCGCCCCCGCCCAAAGATGAGAATAACAGGGTTTGCTGTATATGGAAATTTATAGCTGAATCTGCGTCTTAGAAAGTTGTAAGCGGTGAGCCGCTTTGAAATAATTATTCGATCTATTAAGCACATCAAGCTTCTTTAGTTAGCCTTAGCCAGAATGAATTCCAGTACTGACTTATGACAGTTAAGGAAACACTCTCAAATCAAGGAAACATTACATAAAGGAACTATTTTACGGACTTAAGAAAGGAACTATTTTACGACATAAACTTGAGTGTGTTGGGTTAAATTGAACCATATTACGTTTACATTTAAGTCTGTAGCGTAAAGTTAAAATTTTATAACAAACACCATTCAGATGATACTAGCCACAACAATAGGCTTGCCGAAAGGAGAAGAATCAGTCTTCTGCGGATTTCATCAGTTCTGTTTGGAACATACAAAGAAACTCCGAGCATATCCCTTTGCCTTTTAAGTGACTTTGAGCCCTATTATAGGGTCAGGTTAGTAGATAGGTTTTGGTTCCAAATATTGTCACTGACAACATGGACGAATCAAAGATTTTCCTCTTGAGGCACTGCAGTAAATGGTCGTCGAGAATACACTGTGTAACTTCTCAAATGCCGCTCAACCGAACTTACTTACTTCTTCATAGGTAAATATAGCCATTTAATCTTTTATTTATTATGTAAAATCCCCAAACTTTACAATAATTATTTTTTGTAATTTCAAAAACAATACAACCTATGCAATATGGATAGACGTATGTTGCAGACGCAAGCGCCGTCTATAAACAAGTTAGGGATACTCAGGTATTAGCCAAAAAATCCCTCATTCTACCCGTGCCTAAAACAAGGTTGACACTCACAGTTGACATTGAGCATAATCCGTTTGCTCACAGAGGGTGGCACGTCGTTGGAAGCGATGCACAGGTATGCTCCCATCTGGCGTCGTTCCACCTTCGTTAGGTTCAAGTTGGGACCCATGAACATGTCCACTGCGGATAAAAATACGTCATTAATTTCAGTAATATATTTTAGTATGTACACAGCCTATTAGACTAGACAAACGTAAGCTTATGATGACCAGCTTGCTATATCGATATCTCACTTACGTAACTATACTACAGCAAGCAACAAAGGCATGATTAAAATAGTTTTCGTTGTCCTGATTACAGAAAGTATTACAGAGCTACGGAATTACGTTCTGTATTCCGTTTAAACAGTGTTTTCCATTTTTGAATATTTAACAAAACAAACCATCGAAGCAAATAACCGCAATCCAACTTTAAGCGTCTATAAGTAAACAATAATAAGCACCAATGTAAAGGTCATAACACTTTGTGGCAAATACCCAAGTCCCTTCATCCGGTCGTGGATTGGCGTGAATGTTACTGGACATGATGATCGATTGGAAACACTCAGACCCACTTCCAACTTTGCGACCGGTCAGCCCTTTCAAATTGTATCACAGCTCTGTCAATATTTTTACGTTTAAGTACCGGCTTTGCCACCAACTCTTTTTCATCGTGATTTAGTTGAAAGCTGACCTAGTTGGAAATTTAAGATTTCGTACGTCAGAAAATAAAAACGAATTATTTATTAACGAATTTATACGACCAATTTGCAGTCTGTTCATTTGCCGCAGCCAATTTTCTCAGAAACTTTTAGGCCGTTCATGAGTTACACATATCAATGTGTAAGATCAGAGCCGTAAAATAATCATTTTACTCTTAATCTAATATTAAGAAATTCTGTAATAAGTCTAGCTGCGGGAGAATATCTTACTCCCATAGCTTTTAAATACAATCATGCCAGAACTGAACATATGTAATGACAAAGAATATGGGCAATAATATAGTTTTGAAGACAAATCACATTTTATGTTATATTTTATCTCGCATCAATAATATATGGCAGATACTAAATTACGTTAAAAATCTTTCTTAAGACGTTATCACATCTAACAGCTACGCATAATTGCCAAAACTACTTATCGCAGTTTTTTAATTACACGCAAAGCTTCCGTAACGCGTAACTAAAACGGCTTTCGCGGAAACTTATCGGATATTCATAGAGAAACCCTGGCTCCTCTTATTTAAAACATCAACGCTGATAATAAAGAGCAGCTTACGTTACCAAAAGACACTGCAAAAGTATGACTATTTAAGTATTTTTTCCCAGCGTGTCAATAAATTTTATTCTTTCTTTTGTTTTTCTTTCTAAGAGGGCTTAAAAGCGAGCTCTTTCGTTAATACAAGAGATATAAAAGCAGTTATTGTCAATAATTATAGGTAAAATAATTTTAGAAGGATGAGTTCCACAATAATCCTAATAGTGAAAATTATTAAAAGAACATACAGCGCTACATTTAGCTGCCAGTCCCACTAATTAAAAGCTTCTCGTACAAATTTTGTGTTTGTAAATATTTCGTTTTTAGCTTTTTGTCTACGGTTAAAAAAAAAGATGTTACAGCACAACCATTAATTTAAAAATTACTACATATTACCGGAATGATACTTTATATCAAAGTTATCTGTCTCGGTACCTCCTTCTTAAATTCTTAACTCTGAACTACTGAATAGCAGTGCTCGCATAATATATTTCGCTTTGAAAGTTATATTGGTATTGCAAATGTGCTGCAAATATTATATGTACTATGACTGAGTAAAGTCATCTACCATCAAATGGGTGCTCTATTTGATCGTCATGTAACGGTGTCTAATTTATTATATACAGCTTAGTTCCTCCTCAATGAGCACAAGCCAGTCCTATGTTAGGGGGATTAGGCCTTCGTCAACCAAGCTGTCCTGTGCAGGTAGGGTAGACTTCACATATACCTAGTGTATACACAAGTGAATATACAGGTTACCAATCTCAGTTAGAATCTAGATACACAAACTTTTCTTTATAGAACTGTTAGCTTTATTTATACTTATAATAAATCTGTAGAGAGGTCGATTCTGTACATGAAATGTATTTCCAAAATAACTATCAGGGGATGATTAGGGACCGATAATGATGCCGAAAATGCAATCAGTGAAATTTTTGTCTGTCGGATGACGAATTTTAACGAAGCTTGGTACAATTATTTTTCATACTCCTGAGCTGGTTATAGTATACTTTTCATCACCAAATGAAGACCTACAACTATCTAGTAAATGGAATTTTAAAATAATTGAGAGTAAAATTTTGATAATTATTGAAAACTTAATATACGAATTGATGCAATTATCAACCTGAACAGAACCGTAGATATCTACTAATGAACGTAAACAAAATCCAGAGTTGTTGGGGACCAAAAAATACGTAATAGCTGAAATCATAAAGTGGGTCGGTGGGCACAGTAAATCGACGCTGTCAAAAGCGTTTACAAAAAACTTCCGTTTCCCAATTTCATTTCTGCTTTGCGGAAAACAATTATTTAATGAATATTCATACAAAGCAGCCCGCTGCGAGCTCGGCGAAATTATCTAGTCAAAAGATATTGCAGTCAATTTAAATGTTCTAAGTGATGAATTAAAAAAAATATCATTTTTTCATAAAATAAGTATTTACAAAATGTGCTGTAAAATTCGGCTTCTAATAATTAAAAATTATTTTCACAATGTTCGTTCATAGTATTACCGGATAGTTACTAAAACAGAACTTTAGAAAAATGACATTTGTGAATAAATATTCCCTTCTTTCTTATTAATACTAAGTTTAATTATAACTTCTTATTTAAGGAAAATAATTAAAATATTCAAAAAGCAAATCATAAATTTTACTCACAAATAAATTTATTTATTAGGTACTAAGCAATTCTTAGAAAATTTTGTGCAAATGAAGATTACGATACTGTGAAAAAAAAAACGGTCTATAATTCCGAAATCACGGTTCAAAGTAAATTCTATTTCAAAAGAATAGAAGTATTGTTATTGGAATATTTTTTGTGAAAATATTTTTATAACTGTGGAATTGAAAACATGGTATTTCTCGCAAATAGTAGTAATGAAAAGGTTTGTCGCAACAAACGAATAATTAAACTGGACAGCCCTTTGTGATCCGACTACATAGTTTTTACGAGTCAACAACGTTGTTTAGTTCTTATTAACGTTTCTGGGTTTTAACAAAATGTTAATTGACGTCAAATATTGTTCTACATATTTTAGAATTTTAATCACAAAAGCTGGATAAAAAAATTATCATTCAAAATTTGCTTTACAAAATTGTTTTGTTTATCACACAAGATTGAGCTCCATTTAAGTATTTTTATATTTTTTTTAATAATTTCTTTTTTGTGTATTTGTCTTTTGTATCATTATTTTTTTGTATTTATTGTAGACACAAGGGAAGATTTTCTTCTTGCAGCCGTCTCAAATGGGGTTGTATGATTGATTACACATTTAGGAAACAGCACAGTACTATTAATCTGTGCGGTATAATTATGCGGTTATGATTGTAGGTAGAAATAATATATATTTTTCGAGTGTTAATTTTTTTTATAATCGTTGAGTCTATTAGTTTACAAAGAAAAATCATTCAATTTTTGTTTAATAGCTCCATATCTTCTAAATATGAATACATTGTTTCTATACATTTACATAAGAATAAGTGAACATAGGTAGATTTCGTTTGTTCAAATACGAGAATTTCCCAATTGCTATGGCGATTAGTTAGATATAACGCAGCTTAGTAGGACAGATAAAAGTTATCGGAGACGGATATTAGAAAAAGTTTTGCGTAGTCACACAATCTAGTTAGCGAAACTTTTCGGCAGCCACTGCTTACATTAGCGACATTTGTCTTTGCTGGGAACTTTTTGTCGTCATCGCTCCACAAACTGGGTGTTAAGGAACTAGCTCTTCATTAACTGGGTCTTTGTTAATTACGTACAAAGCTACCACAGAAGATTAATTCTAATTTTGTTGCTATATTTCAAGAGATTTTATTGTTCAAATCATTACGTAGAATAACTTTAACTATAAAGTCAACTATGAAGTTTAAAATACTGCTTAATACTTTCTTTATTAATTTATCACAAAACGTTATTGTAAACAAAAATAGCTACTCATTTTGCACAAAAAAAAAACGATGTAAGCGTTAGGCAACAAATTAAAGGCAACAATTAAAGGTAAATTACCCTAAATAACTTAGTAACCGTATTTAAGTAATTTCTAACTACACAATTTGACATGTACAGTTCACCTATAAGATGAGATTCATGTTAGTTTACATCATAATTACAGTCCACATTTATCTCCACCGAAGCTATCACGTGCATGCCGGTTGATTTAAATATACATAAAAGTATTTTTCCGATGAATTTATACAATACAGAAAATAACCTAATCTAGCCTAGTTATTTGGAAGATAGCTTCAGATCAAAAAATCGAATCAAACTTAGTGCTACTCAATAATCAGTCATTGCAGCTGACGATAACAAAAAACGCTAAATTGGTTATTTTACCTTTTCGTAACTCCCCGACTTCGTTCCTCAGTTGTATGTTAGTCCCGTCTTCTCGACGCCAGAGGATGCGCGGTAGCGGCCTACCATCAGCTCTGCAGGAGAGGCTGACGTCTTGACCTTCTCTGGCAACCAGATCACCACTGGTACCCTCATCCACGATGTTCGGCGGTACTAAACAAACATAATTTTATGGATTTTTTTATCCCACAACGGTGGCAAAATGACTTACAGCTGGCCTGATGGTAATCAGTCACTATAGCATATGAACACTTGCAGCAGCAGTTGTAACTCAAACACGTTGCCGATTCTTCAAAAATGTATTTACTTTCTTCTTGAAGAACCCCATGTATACCTCGGAGAAAACTGTAGACGGGGACATCATTGTACAATCGGAGAGTGCGCAAGAGGAAATTCCTCCGAAACCGCACTATGCGTGACCACATAGAGTCCAACTTATGAGGATGGATGAAAGTAGCCGTTGGTTATTATGTCAAATAATTCCGTACCTACATGTAAATAACCTATTTGACTCGTCGCAATAGAAGGTGTACACTTTTTTCTGTATCATGTTATAATGCATTTCTATTAAAACAAAAAAACACTTGAAGAAATTTCACAGAAAAGTTACAAAGTTTTCTTATTTACCGATCTGTGTTATGTATATCATGACCTTATTGTAATGCAATAACGTTATGTAATCTAGTTGTTGGTATGACGAGTTACGCGAATTTAGTATGTTTGTCACTTCGTTTATATATTTTGATATTATTATGAAATTAAAAATATATTGAGAGGCATTAGTTAGTATTATTGTTGCCGAGCCGCTACTGTAAGCCTTTTTTTATATAAGTCATGTACCTATTTTTTAATTACTCTTTGATATTTTATAATTTATGTAAAATTCTATTGTCTTTGTCGTTACGTTGCTAAGTTACTTTTCTAAACCTGTATTATTGTGAATTTTATTATTAAAACCTTTCATTGCCCATTAGTTCGCTTTATCATTTAAAACATTAGGAAACAGCCATATTCTACTGCTCTCTACTACTCAGCTACATTGTTTGGAATGTTGCCGAGCCGCTACTGTAAGCCTTTTTTTATATAAGTCATGTACCTAATTTTTAATTACTCTTTGATATTTTATAATTTATGTAAAATTCTATTGTCTTTGTCGTTACGTTGCTAAGTTACTTTGCTAAACCTGTATTATTGTGAATTTTATTATTAAAACCTTTCATTGCCCATTAGTTCGCTTTATCATTTAAAACATTAGGAAACAGCCATATTCTACTGCTCTCTACTACTCAGCTACAATTATTTTTATCAATTATTTTTTAACAATAATGTCTTCAAAGTCTACAAATGAAGTTTTACATCCCGCCAGACGTTAATCAGTTAAACAACGACGTTAATAAATGTTGAAGTTAAAAAGTGGCTATTTTGTGTCTGATTCTGTCGATTATGTCGGTTACGAACGGTGGGGAAATGAAATGGAAGTGCAATTGGGTTTGCCCAGACGTATCTTTATAACTTCATAGTGGCTACTGCTGGGTGTTTACTACTAACCAAGTGACCTGTGTATATTAAGCTAGTTTAATAACTAATAAATATAATACTTAAAGAATTATAAATATGACGGCGCATTAAGATTTTTGACTCGTCCATTCTACTGATTGATAATCGATACCGATAATTTCCGATTGAAACAGAGCATCGTATTGCTATGTTACAAACAACATTACGGACCGACTCTGACAGGACACCGAACACTGGAGGGGCGGCCATCTTGACAAGTTTGCAGTTTAACGTTGGCTGTGTTAGAGCGCGCACGCATCCACGTGTTCGGTGGACGTCAATTTTTAATCGTAAATTATCAATTTAATCTTAAGTGATTTTTTAAGTTGATTATAATAATTAGTTATTAAATTTCTATAAGCTTACATTAAAAACATTATTTTTATTAAATATCACCTCCTTGCCCGATCTACCCACGCTACATAGTGATCGCAGTTGGGGAAAATTATGGAGGGTCACCCGAAAGCGAGTCCAGTTCCTACATCAGAAGTGGGATTCGGAGGGCAGATCATCCCTGAGGAGGTATCGAATGACAGCCCACAAGCATCAAGCAAAAATAATGTGCCAGACACTTCCAACTTACTAAGTGAAATGAAAATGATCTTCAATCGATTGCTGACAGCCGCACAAGCTGGGCCTGCTCAACATCACCCGACGCAACTCATAAAATTCGACCCAGATGATGCGGACACAGATATCGAAGGTTGGTGTAAAATTACCGAACTGGTTGTCACCAGTCGTAAGCTAACAGGCCCAGATCTCCTTTTAGCCTTGATACATTCACTCAAAGGCAGAGCTGCATCCTGTCTCACCAAACTAGATACAACAAACATAGAATGGCAACAAGTGAAACAAATACTGCTCGCAAAATTCGCAAAGCCTATGCTGATTCAGGATTACTTCGACAGCATAATGAAATTTCAAATTGGAGCACATGAAACGGCGTCAGAAGCGGCTTTACGTCTGTGGAGTTACATTGAACGCATACCGAGAATCGACATGCCGGAAGACGTTATGGTCGGTTTTGCTGTATCTGTTCTTTGTCAACGAGACGCCTTGATTCGAAGAGAGTTGAATTCCTACACAATAACGACACGCGCTCAACTATGTCGAATCCTTAGCGGTATTTCTATTAAGAGGCGTAACGATGATAACGACGGGTATGAAGTACCTGAAAAGAAAAGCCGCCCATTACATGATACAAGATTTGCTAGCTCATGCCGTTATTGTGGTAACCGAGGTCACAAGATAGAAGAATGTCGCAAGCGTCGAGACCATCTTTTGAAATCCAAGCCCGCGGAAATTGAGAAAACTGTCACCTGCTACTCTTGTGGAAAGCTAGGACATATAAGTACTAGCTGTCCCAACAAGAAACCTGGAAACGAACGGCCAGCCAAGAAAGACGTTCACGTGTGTGATCGCAAGTTGAGAGGTATACTATCTACAGTCACTGGTAAGACCATTCCATTTTTATTCGACAGCGGTTCGGCTTGCTCTTTGATTAAGAACTGCTTAGTCAGCGAAGTCCCCGGTACTGTGCGCAATGAAACTGTATATTTGACGGGTATAGGTGGAGATAATATTGAGTGCACGTCTCAGATTCTAAGTTCGGTTCAAATACAAGACATTTCGTTATCGATTTTGTTTCACGTAGTTACAGACAACGACATATCAGAATCTATCATAGTTGGTAGAGAAATTTTAGACCAGGGTATTCAAGTTGAAATTAACAAAGATAGGCTAAAATTTTCTGTACGTAAAGAAAGTAATAAGTGCGGAGCTCATAAAACTTTTGATTTTAGTAACATTGATACTGATTTAGAAGACTCCGAAAAAGAAGCCTTGCTAAAGGTACTGAGTAAGTATAGCGCTTATTTCATAGACGGGATTCCCACGCGACGAGTAACCACAGGAGAGTTAAAAATCGATCTTATCGATCCACATAAAACCGTACAGCGTCACCCATATAGACTCTCACCTTCGGAAAAGGCAATCGTGCGGGAGAAAGTGCAAGCGTTACAAGATGCCGGTGTTATTCGTGAGAGTTCGTCTCCATTCGCAAGCCCTATTCTTCTAATAAAGAAGAAAGACGGTTCGGATAGGATGTGTGTAGACTATAGAGAGCTGAACTCAAACACCCGACCCGAACACTACCCTCTCCCCAGGATAGATGAACAGATAGATCGCTTAAACGGGGCATTCTACTTCTCATCATTAGATATGGCATCCGGATATCATCAGATAAATGTGTCCAGGGAGTCTGTTGAGCGAACAGCCTTTGTGACACCTGAGGGGCAGTACGAGTACCTAGCCATGCCATTTGGGTTGCGCAATGCTGCGTCTGTTTACCAGCGTTGCATAAATCGAGCTCTTGGATCCCTAAAAGACACTACGGCCCTGGCATACATGGATGACGTGCTCTGCTACTCCTCGGATGTCACTGAGGGTTTAAATCGTCTGGATGTCGTACTCAAAGCTCTTGTTAACGCCGGTTTTTCTTTTAATATTACTAAATGTAAATTTATGAAAATTGAAGTTCACTATTTAGGACATCTTATAAGGGCTGGGGAAGTAAGACCTAACCCAGTCAAAATTCAAGCTCTCGCAAATGCACCTATACCTTCTACCGCTACTCAAGTGAGACAGTTTTTAGGGCTTGCCTCATACTTCCGCCGATTTATTCCCAATTTTGCCACTCTTGCAGGTCCCCTTTACCCTCTTACTAAGTTAAAGGGACCTATTACGTGGACGACAAGGCATGCAGAAGTTCATAGTAAAATTGTGAAAATTCTCACCTCTAAACCAATTCTAACAATTTTCAACCCAGATGTTCCTGTAGAATTACACACTGATGCCAGTTCTGAGGGTTATGGTGCTATCTTGATCCAAAAAGAAAATGGTATGCCGCATGTGGTCGCCTATTTCAGCCGTCGTACGACAGAAGTTGAATCAAGATACCACTCGTACGAATTAGAAACACTAGCAGTAGTTCGAGCAGTCGAAAATTTCCGCCACTACCTCTATGGACAGCACTTCACGGTGTTTACTGATTGTAATTCCCTTAAAGCATCCAAGGCTAAAACAGATCTATCGCCCCGTGTTCATCGCTGGTGGGCTATCTTACAGGCCTATGACTTTGACATTGTTTATAAAGAGGGGCGCAGTATGAGTCATGCCGATTTTCTTTCTAGAAATCCATTACCAGCTACTACGCTTAAAACTAATGATTTCAATTTGACGTCACCCACACATCGTAAGTATGTCAATTTCGTTGAGCTTCACGACAGCTGGCTTCATGTCGAACAGCAGCGAGATCCTGAGATCAAAAATCTTATAAGACAGTGTGAAAGTAATGAATTGCCGGAAACAATTGCACATACTTACGACGTTCGGAACGGTGTTTTATACCGCAAAGTTGAGAGGAATAAATTAAGTAGCTGGCTACCCATAGTCCCACGATCATTAATATGGACACTTATCAGTCATATACATAGTGAAATTAAACACCTAGGTCCTGATAAAACTCTAGATAAAATTTACGAACAGTATTGGTTCCCACAGATGTCGAAAAATGTTCGAAAGTTTATTGACTCGTGCATTGTCTGCAAGGCTTCCAAAGGTCCTTCAGGAGCTCAACAAGTCAGACTGCACCCAATTCCCAAAGTTGATGTGCCATGGCACACTATCCATATGGACGTTACGGGTAAATTAAGCGGCAAGAGTGACAGAAAGGAATACGCGTCTGTCATCATAGACGCTTTCACAAAATATGTCCTTCTAGAGTATACCCAATCTTTAGACGCAGCCTGTGCAGTAAAGGCTTTGAAAAAAGCAGTATCACTGTTTGGTTCGCCAAAACGAATAATATCTGATCAAGGTAGGTGCTACATCAGTTCCGAATTTAAACAATTTTGTTCTGAACATAATATTGAACTACATTTAATCGCGACTGGTTCCCCTAGAGCGAATGGACAAGTGGAAAGGGTTATGCGGACACTTAAGGGTTTGCTAACAATAATTGAAAATGACGCAAATAAAGTTTGGCGGGATGAATTGGATGAGGTTCAACTTGCTTTAAACAGCACCACATCTAGAGTGACAGGCTTTACACCCACGGAGTTAATGTTCGGTATACGAGCACAATCTTTAGGACTCTCGCAAATCTCGCCCAATTCAGACCCGCCTCCTCGTGCCGACCTAGAGACTTTGAGAAATCGTGCATCCAATAATATCATTAAAACAGCAAAATCACAAGTAGAACACTTTAATCAGGGGAAGGCTACAGTGCGGCCTTTTGAGAAGGGTGATTACGTTTTCATAAAAGCTAGCGAACGCAATCAAACAAAACTTGCGAGAAAGTTTAAAGGTCCTTTTGAAATAATAAAAGTTTTAGATAATGATCGGTACGTTTTAAAGAGCATCGACCGGTCTAATCGTGTTTACAAGTATTCGCATGAGAATTTGCGCGCAGTACCCAAAGGCTTTGATGGCTTAGTAGACATTGCTAATACTATGATGAATGAACATGAGGATGCCGAGACGGCGGTCAGTGTAATTGATCGAGGAGACTCGTCAGATAGTGAAACAATCTCAATTTCCAGTGAGCACACGTTAACCGCTGTCTCTGAAAATCCCTCATCTTCTGACGATGATCTCCAAATTAGCATCCATCGTGCGGAAGTACATAGATGTGAGTGACTTTCGGTGACAGTTGATTCTCTTGGCAATTCATACCTTTTAGTAGTCCTAGTTGATAGCAGACCTATGGCCAATCTGTATGACGCTGTTTGGTTAGGCTGATACGCCTTATGCCATGCCTTATTCATCATATACGAGATCTCTATGGTAGTCGGAAGGCGGGCCTAGTACGCCCCATCCTGATAAATCTCTACGATAGTCGGAAGGTGGGCCTAGTACGCCCCATCCTGATAAATCTTGACGGTATATGGAAGGTGGGCCAAGTACGCCCCATCCTTATCATACCTAGTAGTTGGAAGGTGGGCCCAGTACGCCCCATCCTTATCATACCTAGTAGTTGGAAGGTGGGCCCAGTACGCCCCATCCACGCTAAATATGATTTTCAAAGGGTTGAAAGGGCCCAGTACGCCCGAGCCAAGTTTTCTTTTTACTCGCAATCCTTGACGTGTGTTAAGTGAGGAATGGATGAAGGGGCCTCGTATGCCCGATCCATATAGACGAATATGAACTAAGCTATAATTGATTGAAAGGGCCAAGTATCCCCATTTTGGAGTTGAATGTCAACTAATGTATAAGGAGTAAAATTGTTTCCACTTGCCGTCAGGAGCTATAGCCGAGCGGTTTCTTATGTACACATTTTCTTTGACAGGTTTCGATGAGTGATTACAACTACGCTAGCAAACGCACGAGGTCGTGCGATTGTCAGGGTTGGCCGTGACGGCGCATTAAGATTTTTGACTCGTCCATTCTACTGATTGATAATCGATACCGATAATTTCCGATTGAAACAGAGCATCGTATTGCTATGTTACAAACAACATTACGGACCGACTCTGACAGGACACCGAACACTGGAGGGGCGGCCATCTTGACAAGTTTGCAGTTTAACGTTGGCTGTGTTAGAGCGCGCACGCATCCACGTGTTCGGTGGACGTCAATTTTTAATCGTAAATTATCAATTTAATCTTAAGTGATTTTTTAAGTTGATTATAATAATTAGTTATTAAATTTCTATAAGCTTACATTAAAAACATTATTTTTATTAAATATCACCTCCTTGCCCGATCTACCCACGCTACATAGTGATCGCAGTTGGGGAAAATTATGGAGGGTCACCCGAAAGCGAGTCCAGTTCCTACAAATATAATACTAGTCAGTTGTTCATAACAAAAATAATTACAAGAACTGAAATTGAATAACGGCCACGCCAAAATAATTGCCGTATCATCTCGTAGCTGCTTTGGTGAATTCCACCGTGTCGTATTGTTTCTTCACGTATAAAATATGAAGGAAAAGCTACACTGTTGTGGATGGCTGCCGTGACGCGAAATAGGACCCGAAAAATGTACCTATTTAGTCTCAACAAAAATCACTCAATTGATGATTTATTGGATAGTTCGCAATTTTATTTAACATACATATATAGAAATTGAATGTACTTTACTTTGCAGCTGCTTAAATGGCACTTACGCCACTAATGCGCTCTAAGCGTTTTGTTGTTCCTCAGTTGCGTGTATAATTATGATCTCTATTGTTAACGGTTATCTAAGTAAACTGAATTTTTTATAGAAAATCTTTTGTTTGTTGAAGGATATTAAGTTAACACTAACAAAAAAATGTTCAAATCTTTAACTTTTTCTCAAAATTTCCGACATTAAGTCAGGAAAAGAAAGCCAAAACTTTTGAATAACAACGATTGAGGGAGCCATTATCAAATAAATGCAAGTCTAATTTTTATGTAAAATTTAATAAGAAAGTGTCTGGGCCACGGTAATTTATGTACAAGCACTGTTACTTGGGGGAATAAATTTTACCGGGAAATAAACTCTATTCGAATTTTTCCGTGTTCATTGCTTGCCAACAATAAATCTTGCTGCATATTCTTACAAAAAATATGAGATGTTACGCTGACTATGTAAACAATTTTGTATTCCTTATACATTTCTGCTAATGGCAATAAAACAATTTTTAATGAAATGAAAATTCCAATAGCCTTAAACGTTAATTAGTTTGTATATCAACATGCATGAATATCAAAATATTCCTCTTTGATATCCGATTCATTGGTTCCGATAAAATAATCAGTAGCAATTTATAACCGCAGCGTTCAATTTATTTTACCGCGTTCATTACCTAATTCTACGTTTATTGGGAAATCTGACAAAATATATTAATATCGTCACGCTCGTTCATCTCGTAAGATTCGGCAGTGGTGTATATGTTAGTCACACAGTTAGACGAACACTAAGAGTACTTCTAACCTGATCTTTATTTAGGATAATTAAACAGAATATTGAAGAAAGTTCATCTAGGTCGTCCCTTACTTTCTTGCCTTTTCCTTCTCGCTTTATTTTCTTTCGTTCGTTATCTTTAGTCCATCCATTCCACATTCCTAAACGATATGTTTGATATACCCACTAGTGCACAATGCTAATTTGAATTAAGATGTTGCTACTTTTATGCGGGTATTATTAGGTATCTAATTGCTACGTTCTGTTTTTGATAAAGCTATTGTTATAATTTTTTGTACATATATACATAAGTTTAGTGATGACTCGAATGTACATAAATTTGCCTCGAATTTATATGTGTTTGCCGAATTCATCACGTGACTTTGTAGTGTTTATTTAGCTTAATATATAAATAATTACCAACAACTAATTTTATATTCGATTTTTGTCTCTATATCTTTTTATTTTTTGCATATTCCCGTACCATATTTCATAATGTATTCTTTAACATCACTCATACATCATAAGTAAAGAGATCAGTATGCATACATGCACATCCAGATCTAAAACAAATAGTTAATGGTCAACTTCTATGTAGATACATTTAAGAGATATATCAAATTAGGTAGTATTTCAAAATAAATTTTCATTTCACACTTGGTCAAACAACCGCCGTGCTAGTTTTCGGATGCATTGTTCAGTTAGTTCAGTAATCCGTCAAAAAGTTTCACTGCTACGAGAGAGGCTAAGGGCGCGGCCATTAAAACAACTGGGTTTATTTGGCTGACAAAACAATTATAGAGAAAGTGAGAACCAATATTAATTCATATTAAATTTGCAACTCGTGAAAACCAGAACATAATAACTGAAACACAGAAAAAAGATATGAACGCGAATCAGAGACGCTAGCAAGTTATATATTGGAAGAGACTACTACCGTTCTAGCAAACGATATGTTTTAACTCTGTGTTCGAAGCACGTTTTGGTATCAAGCGCGCGTAAAAAGGATAACAACGACTAATTTTAATCCCATTGCATCACGTACCTACGTAACAGTTACTTTATTATTGGTATTTAATTAGTATGTGAATCGGATTAAAGTGATGACAATTATATAATTGTTTGAAGAAATAATAGCTCTAGTTTCTGATCTATCTCCCTTAACTCCCTAATCACAATGATAAATTGAGCTTAAAGGCACAGAACAATCGATAGAAAATTAGTAGTAAATTGTACGTAATTACAATAGAAATTGGAATATGAAGTAACTTAGTAGGTGTGCGTAATACGCGTACAATTTGAATAATTTGTGTATTGGAAAAACCGGTAAAGTTAAGTAATTTACATTGAAAAGATTTAAATAAGTATATTGAATCTATAAACTTAGATTTATAAATTATGTTACTTTAGTAAAATATTTACTACATCACCGCTTTCAGTCTGACCGCGTACGTACATTTTTTGCCGTTCGGCGCCGGCTAGCTTATCTCCAAACTATCCAACGCCCTGCACAGTACTCACGGACAAAATGTATCGTCGGTAAATCACTACCTTTGAACAAAACGACCGATGTAATAGGTATACGGCAACGTACGTGAGTGCGCGACTATTAAGCTACGTGCCCATTTGAGAACAGGAAACGGTTTCTCTCAGACTCGTTTATTTATTTACCAGGTTTTTGCCTTGAAGATATATTTATCTTGAGCTTACCTAATGCATGCTAGTAACGTAATATATTAACCAATTCGTTATTGTAAAAGCACAATTTCTTCCGACATGACATGGACAAAGGAAACAGAAAGAGTACTTTTTGGGATGATAGCAATGAATTTTATTAAGTGAGTCCCACGTTAATTTTGGACTTAACAATACTACTTGCAGGTTAATATATAAAACGAAATGTGCGACTAAGTGTACATTATAGTACACAATTTATTTATTAAGGTTGAGAAAAGCCTATTACAACGTTATATCAATAAACAGAGCTAAGAAGAATATAAAATATAACTATTCTCTATAAATATGCTCATTACAATTTTCTCTAATAATAAAAACACGAAGATTGTATATTTGAAGAGTTAAGTTACTTGGTTATTATAATATAATACAAACTAAAAGGTTTGTATTATATTAAACTGGCTGTATATTTTCATATTTTTATATATAAGTTTTAGTACTCATTCAAATATAAAGATCTTGTTTAAAAAGATAATACGAGCACATGATAAACGAAACACGAAGTTTTATTGAATAAAAATAAATAAAACACTATGTAACGAAAGAAAATAATTTAAATAGTTTATAAGATTACACAAACCAGTGCCAATGGCGACTGAGTTTAGCTTAAGCTTTTTAGCTAATCTTATTCACTTGTGGCCTGAATGGTGGAATGCAGTGCGACCGCTTGCCATTTCACATGCTTCATTACTGTGCTATAAAGTGGTAAGCTCACACGAGTTGAAAGCCCGCGAGCAATTTGGCTCGATCGTGGAGTTAAAGCTGGACCATTTTTTGATTAAGCTAATGTTTTCAATATCACTTTAGGTTTATTTAGTTGTTGTTTTTGGATATACTATTTACTGAATCTACTTTTTACCATGCTAAAAAAATACTAAAAATTACTATTTTTGAATTATGCTTGATCAGAAAATTCTGCAAAAAATAATTTTATATCAAACTTAATACTTTGAAATGCACGTTTCGTTGTGCTTACATTAAAGTTTTTTTTCTCTCAAGAGAGAGAGGCTGGAAATCCTCAAAAGGAGCACGAAATGTACCCAGGATACTTCCGCAGCCAAGTGTCCCGGAGATTTAATGAGTCCTATGTTAGCCGAACTTGCCCAACCGACATCGACCTACCAACTAAACTCTGTCTAGGAGCCTTGGTCCTATTGACCTTATGGCTGGGAATAGGAGCGACTTCGCCTCAAAAGAGAACGCGGTGCTGGGCTTAAAGATATACACAAAATTAGTCTCAACAGTTCGAAAATTTTACGAAACTCGTTGAAAGTCAATATATTTCCATAAAGAGGTTAAAACAGAACCGCCGCTAAGTACATCGAGACTTGTGAATCCAATCACCTATTTTGTAATATAACAATAAACTTCCAAGTATTCGTAAGCGTACTTGTTGCTTAAAAGTTTGCAACTCACGGAAAATTGTTAGGCTGTGAACGAGTTTTTTTTTATAAGGAAACTTTGCTAATAAAACATTCAATTTTTGAGTGCTTACAGCTTGACGTCAATGTTTGAATCCGATACAATTTGTAACAAAGGAAAGTTGATGGATTTCTGCAGGAGTGGTTACTTTGCTTGGGAATTTCTAAGCACCGAGTATATTAAGGCTCTTGTATACGCTTAAAAAATTCATTTTACTTAAACATTATTTCTTCTTGTTTTACAAATAAACTTTTAGAATCTGTTTTATATAGAATACAAGCGACTTGCCCCGGCTTCGCATTGGTACAATGCTGGTACTAAATACACTAAAGAAACATTGTGAACGTTGTATATAATAAATTATAGTTTAAAAAACTAAAAACAGAAGAAAAAGTAAATGACAAAAAAATGTTTTTTGTGAGATATACATAAGAGATAGACATATACCATCGCAGGGCTTTCTGTAGACCTTTTCAATGTGTACAATACTTAGTACATCATTTTGATAATTTTCGTAGGGTTCAGCCTGCGTTTGCAATGTAAGCAGAAAAAATGTTAATATTTACGTCACATTAGAAACCTCAAAAATAACAGTTTCCACTATTTAATGGTTGTTATTATACACATAAATCATCTTCAATCTTATAAACTTTTAATCTTGGCATTAACTGTTTATGTATAGTTGCCTTTCATGACTCCCTTAATTAAAAAGGAAACAGTAAATAGGGAAGATGCAATATTTTTATTTTTGTGCTCATTTTAGAGAATTCCACGTAAAATAGACCACAAGTATATTAAAAAATTAAAAGACTGTATATTACTGAAAAAAATGCGGTTTAGAATTGTCAATTTAAATTTTCGCGCGAAAACGGACCTATTGTTCGTATGACGTCACTCCTGTCTGTCACTGGCTCACTGATTCTACTGCGCGTGTCATTGCTGGCTTTAGTTGTTTTTTTTTATATATATCACGATGGTGGCAAACAGGCCTACGGCCCGCCTGATGGTGATGTTTTTGCATTTATCTCGACTTTCAAGGTATTATTTTGTAAAAATTTACAATCGACGTCAGGTGATCATAACTATGCCATTGATACTCCGAAGAAAAACCGTATGGACGTATGTTTTGTGCCAATATGTCCATCTACTTCAAATAAGTTTCCTAATAAATTGTTTTTGACTGGACCTTCTAACCCAAAACTGAGAAAAATGTGGTTTCAAGCGGCGAAGAGGAATGACATTTATTCCCCAAAGACTTTATTTATTATTTATTTATTAATTTATTTATTTATTCGATGCTGTGAAGGCAACTTTGACATAAGTCGGCGGATATATTTATTGTAAACTTAGTTAATCTGCTTGTACACAAAAGAAACAGTTACCTATCTAACACTTACCCAAACTTTTCAATATCTTTTTGTTAGGCCCTTTCATTTCTACACTTGAAAACTACACTTTCGACAAAAAATGTCACTACCATGTCAACTTTAACTTTTGGCAGAGTCCTAGAATCTGCCTTGGCAAACCCAACTTCCATTTTTATTCAAAAAACGCAATTCATTTTGGTTTAATTATTTACTTTTACTACAACTTATAACCTCAAATAAGTTGTCATAACAGAGACGTCACTGAACTGATTGGTGTTTTAAATCCGTTCCGTTTCACGTTACTTTTGATTCGTAATTATTGTTAAAAACAATATTTTTAAATATAAACCTTGCAGTGGCCCTACTTTTATATTTTTTTAACATTTTAATAACAAAATTTTCATAAATATTATAATTGCATGTTCCCCATTGTAGTTTGGTATGAATGAGATATATAGAATTGTAAGGTAGTTATTAGTCAAATCAGTAACAAATGGATACATTTGTTTTTGACGCTCGTCGCTAAATCTTGTAGCCCAAACCAATTTCGTTATGAGTGTTACTTTCGTGGCTCTTAGCTAAGGCGTTGTAGACGAAATAAATAACGTCTAGTTAAGCCAACGACTCAAATTTACATTCAAACCACGCGGATTTTTGTTTCCTTCGCCTGTTCGCCCTCTCATTGCTCCTTAAGGATTCCGGGGCCGATTTGGTCTCTCCAAGCTCTCCTGTTTAAATTAGTTTCAGTTAGTTGTTGTTTGAGTTTTATTAATAGCCATGACTATTTTAATTAGAATGTGCTTATGGTGAAAATCACAATTTGCTTATTTCACCTACTCTTATCACTTAGGCGTATTATTTTTAGGAATTTTATTTCGTTTATATTCGGATACAAATTTTGTTTATTTTTTGTTGTAACTGTATTATGGAAAGTAATATAAGAAGTTTACCTCAAACACACTTCATTGGATGAAATTTACTTTTTTTTTTGTTAAATTTATTATATTATGTTTTGACACAAAATTTGGTGTGACAAACAATGTAATGCAAATCAATTTCGCTAAAGTTATGCATGTACTATAATCCTTTCATTCATTTGATCTGATTTGCTGCTTTGATCTTGTTACGTGAAAGGAAAATCTGATAACAATGATTTTATTTTCTTTTGTCTCCGAAGCATCTATTATAGAAAGTGCCCTTACATCTTACATTAAATTCATTGTTGTCTTGGTAAGTGGGGTCTGACAGTGACATGGAACCGTCTGTCAATTGGGAACATCGTGAACCTAATAAGTTCGATATTGTCAAAATGCGAGTTACGAACCTAACTGAACCTTTTAAGACAAGTACTTATACCGATTCGAAAGTTGATTTCTCTGATAGTAAATCACATTAAATTATTAATCATTGCAAAAATTTATTTGGCCGGTATTCAAAAACTCTGATTAATAACAGTCGCAAAAAAATAAATGTATTGCATTATTGTAAAATAATCGATAAACAACTTTTGATACATGACTTATTGATTTGTTAATAAAAACTTCGCCAATCGAGTGTTATTTGATGAAACATTAAATCATTACATTCGTAGTTCATTAGTAACGCTATAAGTACACAGATTTATATGCACACATTACAGATCATCTTAAATGGATTCAAACACCACCATACAAGTACTACAATAATCAAATTTATTATTTTAATTTTCTAATTTGTGGTAACTGCAGTTCGGTAAAGAAGTGGTATATGTAGGTATGAAACTAGTCGTTCTTTGTGATCTTAATTTCATATTCGTTTGAAGTCAATAAATGCTTGTAAAGACCTGTGTTGAAAAAAGTTTATTTTGATTTTGTAATAACTTCATCATTTTATATATAATATCAAAATTTGTTATTGCAACGAATTTCAAATTTGGAACATCATCCAAAACAATCACAGTTTGAAAAGGCTTTAATTCTAATTATATGGAAATTAAAATACAGCCGATTCATTATAATTTCATACTTACCCAAGACGTCCACACATCCGATCTGTTTCTTCATAGTGCTAGTGTTTATCTGGCACATATAGCAGCCGCGGTCCTCAACTTTCAGCGGCCGGATGTGCAGTTGCCAAGACCTGGGCGAGTCGTTAGTGACGGCGTATCGTGAGCTGTGCGTCACCAGCCGTGTGTGTAGCGTTAGGATGGTTTGATCATCGGCGCGGATCCACGCCACCTAGCGACAAAAAAGGTTATTTGACTTGCGATTTATAATATAATTTCATTTTATTAGAAAAGCTTACACTTGATGCTTAACAAACAAAACATATAACTGAATATAAAGACATAAAATGATAAAAGCCTGATTTAGTACACTTAATTTATAAATATGATAGACACAAAGTTATGTATTTATATAAAGTAATATTCATTGATACAACACTTATTGAATACCAACAATTTTTATTAAAGGGGCTACAAACCTAATAAAAAACTCTGCTGTCAATACCTATTTTTTGTTCCACTTGAAATCATGATATAAGCTTTTGTAAGTTATTGTGTATTTGTGAATTATCCTGAACAGATAATAAACAAAAAAAAATCTGTTATTGAGAGTAGAGGCATATAATCCTTATGAATACCAGCGCAACTAAGTATAACAGTCATTATTTTGGACTCCAAACCGATCGGAGGCAGCTCGATCGGTATGACCTACCGACTAAACTCAGCCTGAGCCGATGATCCTAATGACTTCACGTGATGAATGAATTTTTGTTCTATTGCGGTATCTTTATATGTCTTTATATGTCTTTGTATAATAAGGCTTTACATCTGCACTATGTCAATTGATGCCAACTAACTACAATTTCAAGCATGTTATGTAATTCATTTGCAATACAAGTATTTATAACTAGATAGAAACATGATCTCCATAACCACAAACGCTCAGGTGGCAATTGGAGTCACCAGTCTGTGTGTCAGTCACCATTATACGTAACGAAACTCCTTATATGAACTACTTATGAATCTAGATTTTAAGTTGATTTAGTAATGGAAAACAGTTTGATTAGGCGGTTTTGAAGATAGCGTCATTATTTTATTACGCTTTAATGACAGAATGATTCCAAATTACAGTTGTAGGTTACGAGAAAATTTTCACACAATACATATATAAGCTTCATAATATAAAATATTTTCCCACGATAACAATTAGCTTAGGTTCTTCTCTATGTCTTCAACCATCCTGCTACAAAATTGCGTCAAAACTCGATTAGTTGTTAGATGTTATCAGATTTTCCGCAAGAATAATATATATTCCCATGGTAAAAATTTTCCTATGCTCTTCTCTGAGTCTCAAACTATCCCTATATTAACTTCCTTCAACATCAATTCAATATTTTGTGAGCCTATTTATACAAAACTTTCATCCTCTGTAAAAATATTTTGAATGTCGTATTCATTTGTATCTAATCAATACCCCAAAAATATGTTTTAAACTTTGAGTCCTTAAAAATAATAAGGTCGACCTTTAAAAATGACATACTCTCCATACAAACTAAAGTTCCCTATTTCAACCCCTTACAGCCTTTTTTCGCATTAGAAACTAACCTACGTCCTTTCTCCAGGACTATCTGTATATAACTCTGTATAATTTGAATCGGCTTAGTAGCTTTGGGGTAACTTCACGATAGTCTGGTAAAGTTACTTTCGCAGTTAATAGTATTAGATATATACAAGGTATGATATTAAAAGTATTATATATAATTGATTATTATTTTATTTTCATTTCATTTATTCACACACAAAGTATATTGGTAACCAAAGATTAAAGAAATAATTGTATAAAAATAAGAAAAATTAAATAAAACAATATTTTGTAACATAGAATCATTAAATAAAACAATCAACCCTATTTCTCCAGAAGCAATGTACGTAAACGACTTTTAAATACTTTAGTATTTCTCGCTGTTTAGAGCTCGTTCGGTAATTTATTAAAATCAGGTATATCACATTTACTTTTTGGGAAAACTTACACCGTTAGAGATAGCGACGGTTTTGGTACAGCAAATATAAAGGTTAATAAGATTGACAAAATGGTATAAGTTGTATAACGATTCTTTTTTTGTTAATATGTGACGGACTTTAACCATTCGCCTCTGCATTGCTTTAATCGCTTCAGTAGTACTTTCTGAAGCATACATATATTTATTGCATTGAAATGTATGTTTTTCCTCATTGTTTTACTAGATGTCTATGTGTATTTTCAGACAATAATAAATGCTTTATCTATCTGATAATGAAGCTAGCATCATCTAGACTCCTCATTATTTAACGAGCTAGCTTAATAGTAATTGTCAACACGACAGTTGTTGAGAAGAAACTAGCTGAGTGGAAGCCTAGAAAACTGTGTTATAATTGACACAAATATAAAACGACGGCTGAAAAGTTAAACATGTGTAGTGTTGTGCGGAAAACCCTAAGCTTACGAATACTAACTACTTACAAGTGTATACGTAATATTTGCGCTTTAGCATCTACTTAGGACAACATGAGTCTAAAAATTAAATCAAGGACATTCGCTGCGGAGCGGAAGAATTACAACGAAGAAATACGCGATATAATAAACTGAATTTCCTCCGTCCTTATGTAATCCACTAAAACAGAACCACAGTGTATTCATAACATTTGTGTTCAGCGAATCAGATGAATGGATCGAATTCCATTAATACCTACGCCTCGCAGACTTGAATAAAATAAGCTAGACGGAAATATCCTTTTTTGAAATGTTTATATGAACGACGTGGGTTGAGTAATTTTGTGGGCTACCATTTATTTATATATGCAAACAAATGGTATTATCACAGCTCTTCATCGGAGGGTCACGAGTATACCCAACTATGTTAGCGCGATTAGGCCCTAGTCGATAATGTTAGCCTAATGCGGATTGTTCGACCTCGTGTACACCTTTGAATATTTTTGCAGGTGTATTAAAGAAAACATTGTGAGGTATCAATGATGTTTTCCTTCATCATAGGAGCCTCGAATAAAATGTATACATATATGAAATTCAAATCACGAAAAACACATTGATATGTTAGCACAAAATAATTTAATATTTAAATCAAGCATTACTTTGAATAATATGGTTAATGTTGATGTGTCTGGCATTAACGAATTATCATATTAATTCATTTCCAAATAAATTCATTTTCATAAAGGATAGAATACGTTCTGGTTAAATATTGTAAGAATAGGTTAGCAATTTTACCCATAAACTTGGCTGCTAAATTACTAAATGACAATGTTTTTAATAGGCGTACTATAGAACTACTTGGAATCTGTTCCAATCAATATATATATATATATATATATATATTTGACGTTTTGATATAATAAATAACAAAAATTTAATGGCATTACATAAGGTTTAAGGTTTTTATGGGATCCACATATTGAAACTTTGAAAACAAACTTAGTTCAAACACTAATGTTGGAACTGCAACATTGATTTAAATATGACTCTATAGAGAGCTCTTTTGAATCAAACCAATTTTTTTTCCCTACCACCCATTATTTGAGATTGCACCTAATATTGAAGTAATTTTATTTGTATATTGATATTTCCAATTAAGAATGATTCATACAATATAGTCGATTTGTTACAATTTATTAAATAAATAAAGTAATAACATGTTAATATCAAATTCTGTTTAAAAATAATCATAATCGAGCGCCTTTTGTTAATTATCGATTTTAAAGCGTGAATCAGAACTAACACAAATACTCACTGTGCTAAACTATTCATTCTACTCGGAATTCGGTATAGATGTGCAGTTACTGTCCATATTCGTCTATACTTTATTAATAGCGTTATATTATAGATTAGGTCTTAATTACGACGCTAGCCTAGTGCGGACTAGCCAACTTTACATACAACTTTAAATTCCATTTATAGGTGTAAGCAGATTGCCTGCGTTTAATCGCAGTAGAAACGTCGAATAAATGTATGTATGAAATTCTAAAACGAAAAGATATTCACTCACATCACAGGGTCATCAATGCTCCAATATAAGCAATAGTATACAAATAATAAATCCATCTTCATAAGAACAGCTTCAAATTAATTACCGAACTTCAAAGTAAAAATTAAGTGCTATCTTATGTCTTTGTCAGGTTGTTTATATATACCACCTTAATACACGAGGCATTGTGTTTGTATTCCTGGATTCATCGTACATAGGCCCGAGAAAATATTCAAGTTAGTACATAATAATACTATGATATAATTTTTGTGCGTGTAGGTTCGCACATTACTCCCCACTAAAATATGATTATGTATGTGTAGTTATTATTAGTGCTGTGTGATTGATCATTTAATCTGTATTTATAAAGATAATAAATAATTTAATGTGTATCTACCTCACCAATTTGGACCTAATCCAATAGTAAAAAAAAAATTAATAACCTTAAGTCCGTCTTGAAAAAGTTTATGTGTATAAAATAAAGAAATAAAGAACATCATCATCACAGCTCATGTACGTCCCCACCGGGGGGCTCGAGCCTACCCTAACTACGTTAGGGCGATTAGGTCTTAGTCAACCACGCTGGCCCAGTGCGGGTTGGTTGACTACGTACACCTTTGAATCGCTTCGCAGATGTACCTACGCAGGTTTCCTCACGATGTTTTCCTTCACTGTAGGAGCGTCGGATAAATGTACATATGAAATTCGGAACGAAAAACACATTGGTACACGGTGGAGATTAGATCGCGGACCTCCCGATTCTTTGCGGCGCACAAACCAGTGCCGAGACCACAGCGCCACCGACGCGAAATAAAGAATATATTAGTCAATGAGAATTTTTAAATGGTTTTCTATTTTTGTGGAAGTCATATGTTTAATTCATTCCTGGTCAACATTATTCTACTACACTGATCTGTTTTTTTTTCTCTTAGGAGAGGAGAGGCTGAAAATTCTCATTGATACCACTGCAACCAAGTGTCGCGGTGATTATGTCGGACCAGTCAAGGCGGCCTAAGCCTTGTTCCTAATGACCTCTTGGCTTGTAGTGAAAGCCACCACACCTCATGCGATGGCGTGGTGTAAACCCTTATCTTACACTAAACGGGATTGACATAACTGGTTTTATTCATTCACTCTGCTCTAATACGCGTCACATTGGCGCAGCGATGATTATTTTTCCTACACATATCATTCTTCACACAATCTATCGCATCCTCTTCCTTTATCTCCATCCATATTCATACACAAAACTCTTTAACTAGAGTATACAGAAATGGTAATGGCAATCAAAAAGAAAACAAATTTGAACACACCTGGCAATAGTGACAATTTCGTTATACAAAAGAAATATTTGATGTTTTATAGTCTATACATATGAGGAAGTGTTTTTAGAGGCATGGTGCGACAAAATCGCTGGAGACATCCGTTCTATACATCTGAGCGATTTTTGGCATACGACCAACGATTCATTTTCTTAATTGGTTCTATTGTTAACTATAGTTGATTTACAATTTGATTGAATTAAATGACAACTAGAATAACAACTTAATGACAGCCGATCATTGTGCCGTGTCAGTTTGCTATTGTCATGGCTGAATTCCAATACATAGAGGCCCTGGCGCAAAGATAAAACGGAGGCGCCAAATGATTTTAAAAATTCAATATCAACATCTTTTGTTGGGAGTAGTGTTGACACAGTGTCTTTATATACACCCATTGGTATGCAAATTGGTAGTCAAGTGGGTCCTACATTTTCGGGGTGCTAGAATCCTAGACCTCGTAGTTAATAATAATTATGAATACTGTATGTTTATAAATATTCAAAAACATTGCTTATGTACATACTATATTAGATATTGTCTCTTTAATAAAAATGCCATGTAAGCCTGCGCTAAAACTCGCGTTATCGTAGTCAGATTGAACGGATCGATCATCGTAGTGAATTATAAAGACACACACATATTCTTATACTCACCCACACGCACACACACACACGTACATACACATGAACACACACATATAAGTTTATAAAATAAGGCAATTATAACTGTTAATTTATTTTCTTTTGTACTAAATGTTACACACTTACCCTACATTTTTGTATGTAGTACTCAAGATAGCAAAGTAAGTTTCTGTAATTGGCTTATGTACAGACATATTTTTTTTTGTATAATTGTAATATGAATTTAAGCTGTAGAAACTATGTTAATGATAAATAAATAAATAAATACTAAAACATGAACTCGGATTGTGAAAATATTGGTTCGTGATCAATCACCATAATTTTGTCTCTTCTTAGGACAAAAGTGTCAATATTTCCTGTCAGTAAATCTCTTAGCACTTTGAATGCAATACAATTATATGTCGTCGCCGTTCTCCTTGTTACACACACTCAACTTGAATCAGAGTGAAATGTGTAGCAAGATTGATCACGATTTATTTTAAATTCCATTATAACAATTATATATATTTTTTGTATTGTAGGAGCCCCTTTCTTATGGATGCCCCAGGGTCCCAAATCCAATCCTGGTCATTCTACTGAGCTATTAGTTAAGTTCGATCAATGGTATTTTACTGTAAGTGACGCATATCAATACTGTGCGACTGGTAAAAAGTGAGCCATTTGCCATGTCCATTCCTATATTTTAGTTTCATAGGATTTTTATATCTGTCTTGTTAAATCTTTCAACTTTTTTTAACCTAGGATCTTCTCTAGTTATTTAATTTCACGAATCGAACTATTTACGTATTCGCAGAAGTCCCGAATTTGTATTTTTAAGCAAGTTTTAATAACGGAAATTTCTAAGAAACTCTATCACGAAATCCAAGATAGGTGCTAAACAGTTAAAAGAAAAATAGTTTGTTCGAAACATATCTGTATCCATAACATTTTCAATTACTTTTAATCGAATCACAACATTTAGAGATAGTGGTTAACTATAATAAAATATTTACAAAACGTAGCAGAAGCGGTAACGCCATTCAAACTTGTATATAGATAATAAAATATTATGGGACTTAGTACTGTGGAAATTTGCTCGTGCAACGTTGCAGGTGACCTGACTACAAATTGTATGCTTGTATCGTAAAGGATTTGTATACTTGCCAAATGAATACATCCAGTATCTTATATTTAAAAATATGTGACTTGTATGACACATTTATCTTTCTAACTAATGAATTGAATGATTTAATGATTTGATCATGAAGTCATTGCAAGTAGATAGTCGACTCAAGCAGAAATTAACAAGCCACTGGCGGGTGATGACAGTACTGAACCTCAAAGTATAAACCAGTCTATTCTTCGCAGGGATAAATCAATATATTTATCAACTTCACCATATAAAATGCAAAGCGACGTGATTTAAAATTATGATCAGTCCTGTTATCCCCGCATAAAATGCAAGCAAGATTTCCTTATGGAAAGCTGAAATCGCTGAGCCAGCCACCTGAGTAGTAGCGGCTATTGATCGTCTTTCTCTCACCACTTTCCTAGTTCATCGGCTGTTTCTCGGAAGCTTATTATTACTAGGATCGTTATTGTTTCTTGCACTAATAGTAAACAAGTAACAGTAGTTTTTCTTGTTTAGATTGAAGTCTTAGTAATTCTGTGAATATATTGTACGTGTCGTGAATGTTATACTCATATATATATTATAGATACTGTATTATTTTATTCATAACACCATGCGTAACCGGTTGGAAAGATTTCGCAGAAAAGTTATTTTTGATGTATTTATTTTATTTGTATTATTGTTAGAAGAAGATAATTTAAAATTAGAAAATTTAAGGAAACCACTTTAATAAATGTTGACCTTTGCGCTTCAGACAGTATAAACTATTCCAATTAAACGTTATAGATATTTACAGATCTGTCAATAATTTGATAAATAATATACATCTCTATACCGCGCGGTGTTAAATCTGAGTTTTGCATGTACATATTTATCTTTTAACGTATCACAAGATTTGTGACGGAAACGTCATACAAAAAATACAGGACGGAAGAAACAGCATTACGCTAGCCAAACGGAGCTGTAGAACCGACGTCTGCTAGAAATGAATTGCTATGCGACTAAATGCAATTACCCAAATTTGATTGCCTCAATGTTGATGGGCTAGTGTGATATCTATATTGTTTGTACATAATATTATTGACACTTATTTATTATTTTTTTATTTAATTTATTATTTTTAGTTAAAACATTAAGTGTTAATTAACAAAGGACAACGTCTGACCGGGTACTTAATACACTAACAAAAAATCTTAAATTAATATTTATAATTATGCTTGTTCTCTCCAATATTTCCCATGTCCAAACACTCACATTTTGCCAAATTATGTGCCAAAGTAATATTTAATTATATAATATTGGCTACTGTTCGGGGACAGTGAATTCCCTTAGTGGGTTAATACGACATTCACGATTTTAATCCGTCAACGCAAAGATAATATAATGTAGTAAAGTTGAGCTTGATAATTGATACGAGTATTTTATCAGGTTAAGCTTAAACAATGATTTGTTAAAGACTTCTTCGTTTGTCTACTTTAAGTAATATTGTCGTCCTGTTTTTAATATGTGTGTATAATATGTGTGGCCAATACATATTTTTTTCCTCTCTCGCGTGATTTATGTTTGTAATGTTTTTGTCATAACTCTTAACATTCAGTGTATGAGTCACTAGAGTCGTGACGACATTAAGAAAGCAAGAAACAAAGTCTTTTTCCAAATATATGAAAGAATCTAGATAATAAACAATTACAACTAGTGGATGTGATAGTATTAATTTGTCAGTTGTCCGGCGATCGTTAGTACTGACATACTCGTATATAATTGTCGGTAAGATATACAATTACAAGGGAACTACACCTATAATTTACATTTTAATTCATCGTAATTCACTTATTTAACATATAAATGAAGAATAGATAAAAAATGTTCAGTGTTTTTGGTTATATGACGTCAATATAAAAATGTCCTCTCATTCAAGTTTATCTAGTATTGGAGTATGCATTTTTAGCAACTATACATCTAATATAGTATAAAATATTAGGAATACATAGTGAGGTGTGGGTGGTGTGGTCTTGGCACTCGCTTTTTAATTGCAATGTCAGGGGTTCAATCCTAACATGTCCTAGTGTTTTTCGTTATTCAAATTTCATATAAATTTATCCATCACTCCTATGGTGAAGATGAAAGCTAAAAGACAAATTGAATATAATTCTTTAACGATGGAACTCAAATGTATATACAAAGTCGACCAAGCCACACTGAATGAACTTGGCTAGGATAGGCTCCTGTTCCTCAGTGGAATGACAACGCGTCTCGAGTTGAAAAATTGTGGAAAGAGAAAAAATAGTTTGCTACTTTTACTTTATTAAATTATATGTTTTCTCTTTGCAGTTATTTCATAAATTCAGATCTCTGTTGAACACACTAACTCAAGACTGGATACTGGATATTTTAAATATGTCACATATTTCAAAGAGAGATGAGCAACAAAGTTCAACATTAAAATTATGTAATTCAAATACTAACACAAAAGCATCCAACGAATTCATGAATACAAGAGCAGCTTTGCCAAATGAGTTTCGGGAACTTGACAAGACAACACTTTGTGATAATAACGGCACCTGATAAATAATTCCATTGATGTGTTCTGTTTGAGCCGCTTAAGTCTACAGGAATCTTGTTGATGACTTTTGATTTCTGACGAACTTTATGACGAGTTCGAACAAGCGACGACGTGATAAGTTAACGTTTTAGTAATAAATACTTTCTTAGATTTTTTCTTATGCAGTGTATCAGGGCATATACATTTAAGATACAACGTACTTTTATACGGACCACATTTAAATGAAGATGTCGCGCTACTATTGTACACTGTTTGAATTCTGAAATTTCGCGTAACTTTAGTGGACAGCTGATATAATGAATGAATGAATGTATACTTTATTTGCATAATTTTACAAAACACAAAAACAGACATAAAATAAAATAAATCAAACTTAGTAACTAACAAATTGAACGAGGAAAGGATGGATTGCTAACTTCTGACGAGTTAAATACGTAGAACCAGCAACCAACTCACCTCAGTCCATGTTACTACATACTTATTACTAAATAATGATACAATACATGCGTGCTGCAGAGATACAAAAAGGCGATAGCTCAGCGACTGATTTTGTTTCAAGAGCAAAGCACATTCTGGTACATGGTATTCTGCTACAGCCCAGAGGATGAGGACAGGAAGAAAACTAAATGAAAATGTAAATTAATAAGATAATATATAATACTATATCAACCACATCTATATTAACCGTGGATTGAACCATGAACATCAGCTGAATTGTTGAGTAAACAAGTGAACAAGTGATGCCTGTGTACCAAATAAATACATATATATAATAATGAATAATATAATATAGAGAACCCCAGTCACCAGATCAACACGCCCCACGCACACGGTTGAAAAAAAAAACGGTCGAGAATCAGATAAAAAAATGCGCCACCGAGTAACCATTTGGTATACCCACACGTTGCTTTTCCGAAAGAAATAATTTAAATTGTTTTTTAAATGTAGATTTAGAGAATGTAGATGTAGGTATAAATGCAAAACTGCACTTTCCAATGATGACTCCAGTTTCGATTGAAACATATTTCGTAGTCTACGAGATATGTTTACTACCCACCGTATTTCCATCTGCGCTACGCGTTATACATACTCTTTTTATAAAGATGTTGACAAACAGATAGGCCACGATGCTTACCTGAAGGTATTTCACTACAGTCACATAAATTACATGTCATGTTACTGAAACCAATGCACCGGACTGATTCGTGTCGTTAATGGCTTAGGCGTAGTCTGCCGCTCTTGTCATTGTCATGTCTGCCAGGACAGAATTACTTAAATTGAAAATCACTATCACCATCACTGTCACTATTGCCCCCCCCCTTATGCTCACTTCTCTAGACACAGTGGGCAAGACCGAGTCACTCGGCTTACTGGAAGCGTTAAAGGTTGCATTTCTTACTCGTATACCTAGACATGACGAAAGTACCTGTCATAGCATTTGATGTAAAGAAATCCAAATAAAGGGTTATATAAGTTAATCCAGGTAAAGGTAATATATTGAGCTAAGCTAAGTTATAAATATAAGCCCAAATCCAAAATGAGGCGGAAGATTCCGCCATGATACGATATAAGATTCACAAGAATATAACCTCTGCAGGTACCACATTAAAAGTTAGTAACTTTTAATTTCATTCCAGTCCAATCTTTCAGAATAGAGGATTGTTGAACCCATGTAGAGCATTTCAATGAATACAAATAAATGGTAAAAAAGCTCTCACTTCCTAACTCCGAAGAACATCGTTATTATTCAAGTGTGATCTTTGTGACACACAGTGTGATTTTTATGTCACTGTATACAACGTGCAAAAATATGAGAAATAAAATTTTTGTTAGTGGTTCTACTCATGAATATGAAAAATTTTTACTATGCCACTGATTATTTTTTATCTGCTGTTTCAAAAAATCTACTGTTTCATACATTTTGATCGATTAGGTATTGACTATTAACATGAAATAGCAGTTTCTCTTATACTGAGTTGGTGCCATATTAAGGCCGTGTTACAAAGAGACTCGAACTAAAATCTCTGTTTGAGTACAGTTAGAAAGGGATAGCGCTATTAAGCCCACATATCGCCGGGCCTTAATGTTGTTCGTATTCATGAGTAAAACCACCTATGGAAATTTCATTGCTTCTTTTTTTACATGTTGTATATTGCTATCGCCACCTGATGATCCAATCGATCACACACTCGATCTTGACACTGTACTCTATAGATGATCAAGCACTATATTATTGATTTTTGGTAATATAGTGCTCGTAGTAATAAATATTGTTACATTTAAGGAGGCAAAGCAAACACGAATAGGTATACCTACATTAATTCAATATGACAATACACAAGAAAACTAGAAAACATTCTGATCCTGTTTGTCGTTAATTATTTATTTCAATTTTTATTGCACAATATCAATATAAATAAAGTACAAACGGGGAACTTAATGCAACAAGGCATTATCTATCAATAAACCAATGAACCGAGTTGCTAATTACAAAAAACTGTATTTGGCGCCGACAAATATCAAAACTACTATAAACTTACTGTCTAAAACATACATAAATTATGTATTTACACACACATAAATATTTAGCAACATCTATCTTTGTCGTTGTCACATTCCACCCTAGTTGCCATAGCCCTGTAGTTTGATGGAGTCTGTTATTGCCACGTTATTACTTTACGCACCTTTGCTTTCGTCAAAGATTTCTTTGTGCAACCATAAATCATATTTTAATGTTTGTGCCAAGCTAGCAATGTAGTGTGGCTCTGAATCTTTCATTTTCAATGAAATGAAAAAGCAAGTCACCGACATAATATTATTATTTCTTATTTACTGCAGGGAGAGGAAAGGGAATAGAATGACACGTGGTTCATGTCAAAATGTCGTGTTTATTATTCGAGTCCCTGTGGCTTTTGATGGCTGCCGAAGTAGCGTTTCCCGTCTTGACAGCTAATATGGATGCCTTACCTTCAAATCTATTTCTATTCTTCATTATATTATTTCGTTAAAAATACAAAAGATTACGAAGAAACTAGTGACTAAACAAATATTTATTTGGCATCCATTTTTTATTATTTCCGTAGTCAAGTGGTTTGTATACCGGTTTCGAGGTGTCGCCATCTCTGAGGTCCCGGTTTCCGGTTCCCGGTTCCCGGTGATGGCAAATGTTTGTGTGATGAATGCGAGCCTTTGCATTTTAGACATGCTCGTTAATATATATTTATATCTGATTATGATTATTTAATTGAATTGATATTGATGCTATGTTCGTATTCATATATAAATATTAAAGTAATTTTTAGTACAGTAAAAGTTCCTTATTCGTGGGGGATACGTTCCATAAATATGTCGCGAATACAGAAACCGTGAATACAGAATGGTAATTTGTATGGAACTATAAGAGATACGTTCTTAGGTGACAAAATAAAAAAATATATATAACATAAATCAATTTAATTGAAGTTTTTGAATATTTTGATAATTTGAAGAATTATGTAATATTCTCTTGCTTGGCAGTTTTTAAAAGCTTCTTCAATTCAGACTAATACGCAGCAGTCGCATTTTCAATTTGCCTCTTAAGACTTCGTCCCATAGACGGATCAATGTTGATAAAGAAATCGCAAATTGGAATCCTTTTATTTTTATGTATGTACTTTTTAGTAGATCCGCGAATAATATTTTTTTTTGCCGCGAATAAAGGAATTGCGTCGCATTTTTTTGATCCGCGAATAGTGAAATCGCGAATGAAGGAAGCGCGAATAAGGAGCTTTGACTGTACTTTAGTACATACACATGAAATGCTAGTATAGTGAGAGATGACCCAATCCACCGTTCTTAAAGTAATATAAGCCAGTAAGTTGTTTGAGATAAGTTTTAAAATAGAGAAATTTATATACCCTAGTTTACCGAAATGTTCTAACAATTCAAATACAAAATACGATATAAATTGTTAATCATATAAAATAATGGATTTACGATTACTGTTTATACATGAAATCCACGACGAAGTTGGATGCTTTTGTGATAACAGTGATGTCGGTAACTTCTGCAATGAAGTTTACTTTGACAGCAGATAATAGCTATTATATATAATCATTCGCGAATTAATTACCAAACTTTAATATTTCAACTTCAGTTATCGGTGACACACAGATGTATTATTACAATCTCATGTTTACAAAACTTATTGGACACATAATATTGAAAGATTGATTCAACGAGCTCTTGGTTCGGTGGCTTTCGCGCTGTAATCGTGACGGCGCTGTTTCTGAGCATCTACTTTGACGGGAATGAAATTTCCTTCCACGTTTAAAGGCAAGAAATCGATGGAACTATTTGGCAAGTCACCGGTCATAGGTAGAACAGTGCTGAGCCGTCATTAGAGTGATAGATGGTCTTCAAAAAGAAAGAAACTCGTTTGTCATGAAGAGACACTAAATGGATCATCAATAAACGAAGGTTATTTACCGACCACTTCCTCTAAAGAAAAAAACATCGCGAAAAGAGTAAACGGAATGTTGGCAGAGTTTCGATTTGAGAGATCATTAATTTTGTCCCCTGGAGACATGTTTGGTAGTACGTGAAATATTGGCTTGTTGTATTTTCTCTCGCGAGCATTATATTTGCTGTGAGCAATGTTTGTGACAAATGTGAGAATCACCCTGGCGTTTTGTTTATTGAATGGTACAAGTGTAGTGTGCTTTACAGATAAAATAAACGCAACCCATTTTTATAGGTTTTGTTTAGTAAATTATATTCACTTGCAAACTGTTTGAGGGATAGTGATATTGCTGAGCTAATATTGTTTGAGCGTCGGTGATACTGTGTTCTCATTACTGATTTATCACACACACTCACAGTCGAAGCGGCCAGTGTGAGTTCGTTTTTTAGAATATAGAGGAAATAGTGGCAGTTCGAATGTAAAGCTTAATGTGTTGATAATATTATTTTTTTTGATGCTCCTACAGCGAAGCAAAACACATAGAAGTAACCTGCATACACTTGCAAAGAAATTTAAAGGTGTAGTCGTTCAAACCAGAACAAGGGTAACATAGTGGACTAATCGTTATAACATAACAAATCGGGTCGGATTGTGCTTTTCGATGAGGACGGGTAAGAGCTATGATGATAATAATGATATAGCTAAACATACAACCACGTAAAAGCATATCTTAAGCTGAAACAATCTAAATCTAATAATATTCATGTTAAGATTTAGTTCACATTGATTTCACTTTCATTGTAATGCTACTGCAAGAGTACCAAACATGTCATAATTGGCTACCAAACAAGTCATAATTGGCTACCAAACATGGTTTAAAAATTGACTATTATTTAAAACAGATTTCAAAAATTATTCTGCTGATCTACTTTGTATTTCAGAACACAACGTAATTATAAATACGGTTTTCACTTATATTAATGATCAAGCAATGCTTTTTGTAGTTGGTACTTTAATTTACCCTGATTTAAATCGGAAGTCCTGGGATCGATCTTAGCATGTACCAATATACTCCTCATCTTCATCCTCTTAATCACAAACAATTTTGTTACCTATTTACTACTACCCACAAATCTTACACTTAAATTGCATACTCGTAACACTATATGACGTGTCAAACTTTTTTCATTTGGACAAGCATGACAATAAGTCATGAATAACTTATTGCTAAGACATATTTCGCTTTAATTGGAAGGATAATTGGGGTACCGCGCTAAGTAAACTCGTAATAAACCGTTATCTCGTACAAATCTTATACAGAAAATGTAGCTCCTTGAGTTAAGTGATCTTAACCACAAAAGGTTTGAAAAGGCTCACCGACTTTGTGGTTATTGAAAGGGAGAAGTTAAAATTTTATAGCCTGCCAAGCTTGGCTGGGTCAAGTCTTACTTAATACTTTTTAAACGGTTTAGTTACTTTACACAATGAATAAATTTATTTCCTTCAATTATAAAGAATTTACTTATATTTTAAATTATTCAAATTTTCTATGTGGATTTATCCGATGCATCCCACATCCCACAGTGACAGAAAAATAGTTCAACTCTCAAAAATTATAGCGCAGATATGAAGAAATAAATAAATTAAATATAAACTAAAATGTACATGAAGTCCATCAATAAGCAATGGTTGAAATTTAATAGAAGGATTTTCCCCTCAGTAGGGACATAAATATTGTTGACTGTAATTATATGTTTAGTTTAGAATTGGATAGTGTTTAATTCAATATATTCACGACAGTGTTATGATAAAAAAGTGTTAAATATACATGTCATACACTTGTCTTATGCAACTATTAAATGAATAAATAGATAAATACTAAATAACCTAACAATGACATTCACAATACAAATGGAAGGTTTTATTTGCCTCTTTAACGAAAATTATTTACTACTTGCTAAGAAGGCGTCTCCAAAAATAAAGCTTTTGGTGATTGGATAAAACTGAGGGTAGGAGATAAGTGGATTACGTTAACATTACTTTATGAAGCAATAACTGACTGCCTCTTGCATATATCGTGATACGGTTTAGTTTTATATGTGCCGCCATTATTTCTATTTTCTTTAGGCAGAGTTATTACTTTTGAGAGCCGAGTTATAGTTTTCCACAAAATATAACACTATATTTAAAATGACACATTTATCTATTTTATTAATTATAACGATGAGCTTAATGTACGTGTCTAACGTTTTAAATAATAAAATTACTTCTCCCCAATTATTCAATAAATTGAAAATACGCGTTATTTTTAATTATACTCGGAAAAAAAAAATTAAAAAAAAACTTTTTAAAAAACACGCTTTTTACGCAAAGACTAAAAAACGTTTGAAAAAACTTTTGTTTGTTATAAAGACTAAAAAAACATTTGATCTAAAAAGTAGTAAATAAAAAAAAATAAAAAAAAACTTTTTAAAAAAACACGCTTTTATTAAAAAGACTAAAAACCGATCTAAAAACTTGAAAATAAAAATAAAGTCACGCTTTTAGAAAATTTGGGTACATATCAAGAAAAATTTCTGATGACAAAAAGAAATGTAACTCAAAAATTTGTCTATAAAATTTAGCAAATTAGTCCAAGAACTCAATGACTATAAAAGCGTGGGGTGTTCAAAATTAAACATTACTCATTTAATGGTCTTAACATTTACACTTGGTATTTTTTTTTTTTATTTACTACTTTTTAGTCTCGTGATTATTATAACAAACATAAAGAAATGTACATAATTGTTCAGAAAATGTAGTATTAGAATTAAACATATGCATTATATCAAATTCTATCTGTTTGCTTCATTGAACCAATTCTCATATTAAAAAGTTTTTAATTTATTACAACATAATTATGTATTTTTATGATTCGAAAATGATTGAATATTGTATTGTCATCTAGAATACACATGTAAAAAAAATTTGAGCTCGATTGGAGCAGTAGAAGTGGTCGAAAAATCGATTACAAGATTTGATCATGACAAACAAACAAACAAACAAACGGACAGAGTAAGTCAATAAAAAGCGTGTAATAAAATAGTCCCATTTAATACAACGTATAAAAGAACAGTTTTTGGTACTAATTCTCTCAGTTCAAGACTTAGCAAACTTATATGACTGTGCCGAGATCGATATTCTTGTCGAGTCATCGAACAGGTTCCGCACATACAACTCCGATGGATTATGGAATTTCAATGTATATACTTATATAAATTATTACGTTTTTGATAAACCATTAATGTTTAATTAGTTTGTTAGTAGTTAATTTTAGACCTTTAGTCCATTGCATGTATTTAATTAGTCTGTTATTTTTAGCTTAATTAGTTTTTCCATAATGTGTAAATAAGTGTTGGTAAATTGAAATAAATAAAAGAAAGATTATATAAAACTTTACATTTGCGAACGTTTATTTTTATAAAAATGTGTAATTGAAGTAACGGGAGACATATTTAAGTATACTAATTGAAAACAAAAAATCTAAAGTATTAAAATAACAAGCAATATGAATTAAAATATTTTAATGTTATCAATTTAATATTTTTGTTATAATTATATAATTTTTATAATTTCTAATGCAGATAGTTTATATTCCGTTTTGAGCATAGTAGAGTTCTTGATGACACTGTTCAAAAATGGACCATGTTTTGAAGACAAGTACTTATAAGTAATTCGTTTTTATCATATGTTTCCTAGAGAAAGAATTTTATTTATCAACGAAATATTTATTAATATTTAGATGTAGATATAGTTATAGTGATATTGAGATTTATATTCCTGAACTACAATCAAATGTAACAAAAAAAGTTTACGTTAAAGATAAAGATAAGTTAAAGATTGGCAGAAACTAAAAGCACATTTTATTTCAAAAAACATTTTTGAAGTTTAAGAACAGCAATCTAATAAAAATTTGAAATAAAATACGCACTTAATCGAAGATAAGAGAAAACCTGAACACAAACGATAACTTATTTATTTAATTTACGACGATACATTAATTATTTAAATATTGATTTATTATCATCTTGTTGTTAGTATAAATGAATCGATTTTATTATTTAAAAAATTGGAATGACGTACTAAATAATTGCTTATTTTGGATTTAAAATTTCGTTACTCGTAAATAAATATTTTTAACTTTGAAAATATACCACTAACAATATATTAGTCAAGAAATTAAACAACGTTCTGCTTTCACTTAGAAGTCAGAAGTACTTAACTAGAATTTCGTAGGTTACCTACATTAGAAACAACTCTGCCATTCGATGCAATATATCATGAACCAGGCAGACAGGATTTCAAATTTATTGTTAAAAATAATTACACAATTCTTTTGCAAGAAACTTTTATTATTTATATAAGCGTGTCCATTTGTTATACCCATTATCATTCAACAGTTACATTGTATTAACGCTGCATTCTCGAAATGTGTATCAGAAGAAAAAACCTTTTAAGCCTCTTCGCCCGCCTGTCAGTCTGCCTGTCGCCGTCTATTTTCTCAGATGACAGTTAAAAAATGAGTTATGGAACCAGGATTCGGGAATTAAAATTCTCGGATTTATGCACTTTCAGAGTTATATAACTTGTGTTGTAATTGTAATGACAAATTACTGGATTGTTTTAGAATTTATTAAATTTCGGAGAAAAATAAAAATATCTACGCGTTGGGGCCCTCTAACCGTGATTGATTGTGTGTTTTTAATTGTGTTTACCTATTGTTTTATTTAACACCTATATCGAAACTTAAATCTATTGGCTGTTACTAAAAATTATTACTATGAATTTTAAATATATTTACACTGTAAAGAAAAAGAAAATTGCAAGTTTTCTATTTTAAAAATATGCCAAAAACTAAATCAAATATTCGATTAATGTTATAAAACTTGATCAATATTAACTGTGAAATTTAGATTGGATGATGACAAAAATTAAATCAATATTTTTTAAATACGTTACTGGGAGTAACTGTGGCGTACCGATATAATACCGCGGTCCGGTCGCAGGCTTCGATTAAAAGTATTTCCCGTGGGGATGAAATATGGCATCCACCCTAACAATACTTTCATCGGGTCGAAAAAAGTATAAAGAAAACCGATTTCGCTTTTATAATCATATTCATTAAATGCTCGTAGTCGTTTGGACGTAACTCAAATAAAATTGCTGTTAAATATTAAATTATCCCACATTTACATTTTTGTAATAAAATAGAAACATTTCTTTGAAATTTATGATTAAATTGAGGTACAAAAGTATCGATTATTGTTTTTACAGTTCAATTGAATTATAGAGTATCAGTAAAATCGACATGAATATTTGTTTCCGGTTAAAATTAGAGGTAGAGACTGATATCTGTGAATCACCTGGAAATCAAATTGAATTGAAACTGTGAATTGAATTCACTATTACATAAATGAAATATTGAAAATGATTTGATAAAACAAAATTATACGTAGTTAAGTTATATTTCAAATGATAATACGTTTTTTTTATAGTATAGGGCAGCAAACGAGCAAACGGAGCACCTGATAGTAAGCGGTAAGCGATGCCCATGGACACCCGCAACACCAGAGGAGTCACAGATGCGTTGCAGGCCTTTTAAAAGGGAATAAGGGAGAAGGGGGGGGGGGTTTGGTCCTCCGGTACCCTCACTCACTCGGCAAGCGCAAGCGCTACTTTACGCCGGTTTTCTGTGAGGCCGTGGTATCACTCCGGTAGAGCCGGCCCAATTCGTGCCAAAGCATGTCTCTCCTACGATAACGTAATCTACGAATATATTTATTCAAATCTCTTTAAAAATGTAACCATAATTTACCTGATATGACATTTGTAATAAAATATATGACTTAGAGGCCTACAATATGTCTCACCAGGAATCTATGTATTAGGAAGATATAGTTTATTATAGAGGTTCAACATCGGCCTGCTGTTTAGAAATTTTTATGAACAAACTACAATTTGTAGTTATCAGATTAAAAGCTTCAGATCTAGGCTTAGACGGAGGCCAGGGTGAAAGAATTGATATAAAACCAAGCTTGCGTATATGGTGAATAAGTGCAGTCATACTGGAAAGTTCCCTGTACGTTGTTAAAATGTAAGGTTCTTATTACTGTAAGGTTTTACAATACAATCCAAGATGGCGTCTTCAAATACTTTGCGTGAAATCTACACTTAGTTTTGAGTAAAATGAAGCTATGCGACTACTTGTGAAGATATTCATAAGAGTGTCGCAGTAATAGTACTGACGCAGGATAATGACCACGTTGTACTTTTTCGAAAAATTGCGCAGTTTATTTTGGACTGTGAGCTCATGAAACATTGTTTATCAGTAAAGAGAAATTTTTTGTCTTTCATCTGCCCATCGAGATATAAGGAGATCAATTCTATATATTTAACGATAGAAAACGATTTATTGTATTTCCTGTACATCGATGATACGCATCGAGCCTCAAGTCTTGTTGTATTATCGAGAGAATCATTATGAATATTCTAACTTCTTGCCATCGCTATTATTTTGTTAAGGATAACTAACAGTATATATATATTAAATATAAACAAGTATAGTAACTACTACATGCCAATAATAAACTATCGCAAATAGCCACAGCTTTATCAGTAGCTATCTAATACAATATAATAAAAACAATATTAAAACTGATTAAAATAATTTAAAATAAAATCAAAATAATATTATAACAGAGTAGAATAATATAAAATAAAATCACACAAAATTGTTCAGGCTCCTTTCTGACAAAAAATACAATAGAACATTTATTTTACCTTATAATCCCCAAGGTCCGATACAGAACAAGTCAGCACAGCTTCCCTACCAAGGGCTACTGTGACGTTCTCTATAGGGCCGATGAAATCTGGTTCCGAATCACGGAGCGAAGCTGTGGGCCCCACTCGAATCAGCGGAGACGTCGTCTGGTGCCACATATTGCTCTTGACAACTAGAAAGACACATATAGCTTTAATAGATATTTATTAATCGGAATTTTATTAAAATGTACCATTACTATTGGTACGAGCCATAGCTACACAGGCTCTGTGTGGATTGGTTGACTTCACATACACCTTCAAGTTACTTTGAAAGTGTATGTGGAACGGAACGAAACGGAAATTCATTCCACAATCCATTGCGGTTGTAGGTAGCCCGGCTAAGCCTGAATGGCAATTCAAGATCGTTAAGCCCTTAAACATTAAATTTGTGAAACTGTTGTATTATCAATTAAATGATTCATTCAATATTGTTCAAAAATATCTCTAACATATTTCAAATTAAGATTAATTTCTAAACTGTGTGATAAGGCGAGATAACTTGCTCTATAAATTTATATTTTGATTGTGTCTTTATCAAATAAAATTGTTCACTTCTGCATCAATCACTCTTTTTGATAGCTATACATTATTATATTTTGATAGCCATACATCAAACCAGAAGTGACAAGATGTTTAAAGTAAAATCACAAAGATGACATTGTAATATACATACAAATTTTCATTCTATTCGACATAAATTATAAATATGTGAAAATGTTTAATATCCATTTAGCATATTTTTACACTAAACTTAATAATAATATGAACTTAATAAAATATTTATTAAAAATTTTGTATTATTGATCCATTTATAACTCTTTATGCTAATATTGAAAAAATTAATAAAACTTATAATAATTTTAAATGAACTGGGACGAAATTAAATACATACTTTTATTAGCAGCGAGTGCCATTTTTATTTTACATGAACACATCGGATGATGAATACCATGAAAAGAATACATAAAAAAGAAGAAGTACTGAAATCAACAGTTCTCTCCAAGTTCACTCACCATTAAGAATATTGTAGGTCTTCCAAATGTTATAAGTTGTTAATCCGTACTTACTTATGTAAATCTTAGAAATAGATGTAGGCTCAAAAGGAATTTATATGTTAAAAGACTGTCCTCGTAACTAACCGCAAACTAAATTACAATAGATATACGAGCGTCTACCTCTGATTTGAATAACCGTCGGAAGCCTGCTATACTCAATTATAACAAACTATGTCGGCGCATAGTTCAATCTAACTTAAATTCGCATTGAACTCGTCGCCGGCTACCGGATTTCCAATTCCTAAGAGAGTTTTGCAAAATTATTTGAATGCTTGCTTTCGATTATTGTCCGAGTCTCTATAATTAATAGAACGCAATTAAAATAGATACGACCATCTAAAATTTAAGTTAAATGAACTACAAATTACTAAATTATGTAAATATTTTGTATGCCCCCAAAAATATTAATAAATTTAAAATGTATACAAGATAAGCAAATTCTTTAGTTACACTGTGTGTAAAATGTGATATGCCAATTAATAAATTGGCATATTAATAAAGATTGTAAGTAATTACGTGTGATTCTGAACAGAAAAGATTATTTGACTTCGACTCGTACTCGAACTTTAGAATCATACACATGGTTGCATTTTCTTCGTTTAAATACCTTGGAAGGGTGCATGAAAGATTATACGAGTAAGGTTAAATTATACAAATTATTCATATAATTGAGTATCAGATCTCGATCAATAATTTATATATAAATACAAGAGTGTTTAAATTAAAGCGTTCAAATTCGAGTAATTGGCATTCATTTAGTCGCATAGAAATGCCGAGAGATTGATGACGTCGTTATTCGCTACCATTCTATATTTGGCTAGATCAACACTGCCACTTTCTGCTTCGTACTTTCTGTATAATATATTGCTTTCATTCGAAAGTCGCGTAATAGGAATGTGCATCATTTACGATATTTCTAAATAGCATTGATCGCGACTAAGTGAAAATATGACAAAAATCAATAGTAAGTCGACAGAAGGCAGATAAAATTCAAAGATATCAACAACAACACCATTTACCTCCTATTTCATCAAATAAAGCCTAAAGCGTTGTACAAGTTGATAATATCATGCACTCCTTCAAGGCTTTTAATACAATTAAAATGAATAAGAATGCTATGAAAAACTTTCTTTTTCAATTATTGTTCAGCATAGTGCTTTATAATGTCATCTCTTGCGAAAAGGGCCGTAAATAGTGAGATTTGAGGTCTGTACTTATACTTAAGGCTCTTATCAAGAGACTGTGCAGTGCTATGTGTGATATACTAGCCGGACATATAAAGTAGTAATTTATGTGACACCGCTGGCCTTCAGTCATGAGAGAACGGTCGCCTCGACCCCACGCCTATTCAAATTAGACCAGATACAGCCCGGCTACAGGGTTGGCAACTTTTTCAATTTAACCCCATAAAGCGACGAGTCACGTTGAAAAATTAGATCTAAAACAATAGCCGCAAATGATTATGTCCTGTGCTTGCTATATTTCACATTATGAGGATAGGCGTTGGGTGGTTTAATTAAAATTTCGTTGCCGTTTTTAATATCCATCGCTCATCGCATGCGAGAAGCGACTACCCTCGCTATTTGGATTAAAAAAATATATATTTGTTGAGTGTCCGCATGGCTATCGCATCTGCCTAATTGGTTCTGTCTTTTTCTGTATTTTTAATAAACTTGACTTCTCTTGAACGGTTTGTCATATAATAATTAAATGGCTAGTTATATATATACATACACACACACACACACATATATATATATATATAATCAATTAATTACGAGAAACTTGTGTTTGTACTTAAAATAAACAAACAATAATATTACATTTATGTGTCTTATGAGAGTTTAACATAATCCAAAATAATGTGTATGCAATCAAAACCACCGCCGATCAAAACGTGAGTACATTGTCTATTCGCAAGCCCTGTTTTCCGCATGGATTCTCACCCCATGTGCTATTTCATAACTCCTAAACGTGATTTCGGACGCACGATTAAGCAGAAGATATGTAAATCCCGACCAAAAAAGTAAAAAGAATTTGGTCATGATGTTGAATGAGTTTTGGACCGCTTTCAGGGTTCCGTGTATTAACAAATTTATTATTTTGGGTTTAAATCGGCAAATATTTTAATGATTGTTTCATTAAATGTGATTTGATTTTATGATAGAAAAATTATATATTCGGTTTAAACACTGGACTTCTAATCGGGAGGCCCAGAAACCTGCTATGTGTAATATATTTTTCATAATTCGACATGACACGACTACAACTTGCATACACTTGCGAATACTAAGGTGTATGTTAAGTGGACCGCTTACCTAAGTTTAGATTATTATAAGTATATTGACTTGAATCTTATCTAGATCGTACCTATTTAATATGTTGTTATAACAATATAATTACAACTTTTCAAATTACAATTCAATATAATTACGATAATATATTACAACTTTTGGTGGAAATTTTGCATTTTAGTCGATACTTGACATACTTTCCCACTGAGGGGCACAAATCTAAACTAATCTCACAAATTAGTAAACATTAATAGTGACTAGAAAAATATATAACATGATTCATATTTAAATATACATGTGTTAACAATATATGCTTTTATTATAAATAGCTTGGATAAGTAAATAATGGTAAACCAATATTTACAATTCCGCTTTGCGAGCTGGTAATAATTTTAAAATATTTTTGATACGATAAATGATTCCTTGATGTTATGGAATCAAGGTGAACTTCGCTTCCACCTTTGGTCTTATCATAAATTACCGTCAGATGAGAGACCTTGAATTGCCCTGTCGTTTATGAAAAAAGAAGCGCATTAACAAAATTAAAAAAAAAAAACAATATCCACTTGAAATCTTTCCTTCATTACACAACGAATAAACTGGCGTGAAAATATGCAAGAAATCTCTTTATCCAATATTTACAACGAAGTTTAAAATAGCTTACTTCATTTTTCGCAGAGCCAGAGCAAATATTTCGCCCTTTTCACTTTTTCTTTATGCTGAACTACAACTTGCGCCATACAATTTTGCCGAACGATTTGTTTCTTTGTGAAGGAACTTCGGGCTTGATAGCAAAAACTTACAGCTCTCGGTGAAACCATAAAGATATCAGGCCTGCAGTCCTATCCATGAACGTGCAAAGAAATTATTATATCTCATAAAATTTCTTTCCTTCATTTCATTAGGAAAAGCTCTTTAAGCTTTTCCTTTGAGCACATGCTTCGTGCAAAGTAGAAACTTAATCATGTGAATGCTCTCCGATTAATTTTATATCGGTCCCGACTGCCCCCTACAACTGCGTATAAATCGAAGTAATTATAATTTTTATCAGGCCAAGCGAATAAAAACTGTATACTTATGCGCGAGTAATTAATAAATATGTTATTTAAAAATATTTTCCTGTCCTTTTCTTATTAGTGTAGTCTGAATTATTTTTCTCTTCCTTTCCCCTCCGTCCGCAACCAAAAATTACCCAATGATTTATATTCAAAAACCCTTCCAGATTCTGTTATCTTTAGTCCTCTGCTTTTTCTATTACTATTGATGTCCAGAGGTTAATATTTATTTATTTAATAGAATTTACTTAACTAAAATCTTATTGTGTATTTCATTTGTATTCTATCATACATTCTCTCTTCTAATTATATATTTTGAATAAATTAAAATACTCTTTAGTTATAGCGATTCATCAATAGATTTATTTTACGTATATTATAGTAAATTAGAAATATCTTGTACGTATGTCTAGCTTAGATCATCTGTCTCAAAAAACAGTGAGATGAAATGATCTCACTTATATTGAGCTCTCTTTATTTATTGATCTCACTTTTATATACTCATTGGATGAAGTGCAAATGCGCAATTAATTTTTCTGATAGTGTTATTGTGTTTCGATATATGATAACCTTTCTTCAGTTCGTAACTCTATGGCCTCTCACGTTTGGCAAATTAAATTACACGAGAATTTTTGTTTACTCGTAGTTTCTTCACTTAATTTCCTCTCCCAGCATCTCATACCATTTGGCCGCATTCGTAATCATCGCTTAGTTGTTTACAAGAGTTTCCGCTGATTTTCCTAATACGTGTGAACTCGTATAAGAAGAGATGTAATAATCTGAAAATACTTGGAAGAAAATAATGAGCAAGCTGTCATAATTACCGTCGTATTCTGACTCGTACTCAATTCATTATAATAGCTCAGTTTGGGTACGAGAAAACATTTTCGTAGATGAAGATCCATAAATTTCTATCATAACACAGATCTTATTTACTTGAAGTTAGATAAGAAATTTTATCATAATTACAAATAATTTTAAATACAACTCCTTAAAACAATTATAATTTAAAATATTTTACATACACTGTTTTCCATGAAGGGTTATGCAGACTTTTGCCACTGTCTAAGCATTTTCAAAATGTTAAATTACGGTATAGTCCCTTAATCAGTTGTTATGACATACATGGGACAAAAGGACGGTGACAACTGTATTCTATACTCCTCACCGCGCATTTTATAATTACGTAAATGTTGTGAAATGTTCGTTAGATATATTTAATTTCATCATCATCCTTGTTGCTAAAGCAGCCTTGTTGTATATTTTATCGACCTTAACCTTTTAACTTTTTTTTATCGACCTAATTTTTTTTATTATTTATTTGATAATGATAATGAGTGAACAAAACTATAAGAAACTTTAATACAATAAAAATAAAGGTGTCAAAATATTGAAACAAAATTTGAGTAAGAGTTTCAAATAGGCGTAATAACTCTAATTCAACCATCGACAACGATTATTCGCACGTTATTTATTATGGATCAATCTAAGTTTCGTCAAACTTTCATCAGGTAAATTAGAATCAAAATCAAGAATATAAATTTACTTCGACCCTGAAGTTGTTTTAATTCAAATTTGAAACTCAGCAGGGGTGTCATAATAAACTAAATCAGTAAGGGCAATTTAGAAGACGGATATTTCGTATTAAATCAGTGCGACCTACTAACAGATTTTTAGTTATTACTTTAAAACTACATTAAAGTAAAAGTTACAGGGCATAATCAAACATAAAATATATTAAAATCATGTATAAATAACCTACAACTTTTTATAGTGTAAGATTCTCACCGAATTTTGAATTGACGCATAAGCCACAAACAAATCGAACGAAAAGGTCTTATGTGCAGATATAATTAGATTTCTTTTTCTTTTTAACACCTAAGACGTTTTTATACCGAAGTATATATTTTATTAAATAATATTAATTTATTTATGTAATTGAAAACTTTACCAAACTTAGGCATAATGAACTTAAATCGACTTTGAACACATTGGTGCTCTCAATATATTGAAGCGATAAAATTACGAAAATATATTAAATTAAAAATTAATAAAAAAAATTAAAACGGAAAGTCACAAAAAACATATATTAACAAATAAATTAAGGTGCAGCAAAGTAACTGAATATCTCCAATATTTTCATTATGATTTATGTAATAAAAGGAGTTTTTAGCTTATCGTGGAAATCCAATAATTGTTTCAGAAAACACAGCGAAAATAGTAAAAAACGTGTTTGATAAACTCGAATCAAATATTTTTACTATCAATACATAGTATAAAACAAAGTCGCTTTCGCTGCATGTCCGTATGTATGCTTTGATCTTTAAAACTACGCAACGGATTTTGACGCGGTTTTTTTAATAGATAGAGTGATTCTTAGGAAGGTTTGTATGTATAATAAATGCATAATATAGTAGAGAAACACTGATAAATTTAAAGGTTTCTAATGTGATGTCGTAAATAAGCACGTTTTTTTGCGCTTATATTGCAAACGCTGGCTGAACCCTACGAGATAGACCAAAATAATGTACTACAGTATTGTACAACTTACAAAAATCCACAAAAAAGTCCGCGATGGTATGTCTATTTTTTCACTGCACCCGTGCGAAGCCGGGCGGGTCGCTAGTTAATTATAAAAGCAACATAAAAGTGTTTATAATGCACAACAAAAATGATATGATATGACTACATATACAGATAGTTTACAAATAAAAATAATTAGAAAGCTAAATTTAGTACGTCATGAATTTTCTGTTATGTCATCCCGTTTTTCCGCCATTTCTCAAATAGACAGCTAAGATTTCTAGTTCTCCAGTTGTAACACAATAGGTGTTTAAATGTGTCATGAGACAAATCCAGTGATTGCTTTAACAATTTATTTTTCCTCTATATATCTTACTTACCACCAAGTTAAATGAGTTATGTTTGTTGAAACTTAGCTATATTGAATATAACATTTACTAATTTTGTGTTTATTCTGAACTAAGAACAAATCGTTATAATAAGATTTCTCACATGAGATCTAAACACATTCTATTTCCTAACTTTTATACACCCTCGTCTGTTTTGGGTACGTACAATATTACTTTTCTATAGAAGATCTCCTGTTTAGCCCAGGTAGTTTCACCTACTCGTATCGTCGTAGGTACGAAACATTTGATGATTCACATTCATCTTAATATTTGTTTTGTTCCCTTCTGCGGTTTTCATATATCCTTTGTACTTATCCAAACACTCGAAGTATTCCCTTCTAGATTTTCCCCTACAACTTGTTGTTAAACTACACAGAATCTGAATACATGGACATAAATGCTGGCGTCCCGCAAGGCTCCGTTCTATCTCCGACACTGTTCCTGCTGCATATCAATGACATGCTGTCCATCGATGACATACATTATTATGCGGATGACAGTACCGGAGATGCGTATTACACGGGCCGTGCAAACATCCCTCGTTCCGCTGTGGAAGAAAGACGCGAGCAATTTGTGTCTGAAATCGAGAGAACTCTATCTAGAGTCTCCGATTGGGGCCGGGACAATCTAGTCCGATTTAACCCCTCCAAGACTCAAGTTTGTGCGTTCACCGCTAAGAAAACTCAATTCACTGTAGCCCCTCAATTCCAGGATACACCCCTTTCCATCCGAAAGTGTATTAGGATTCTTGGTGTTGACATCTCCAGCGACGTTCAGTTCCGAAGTCAGCTGGAAGCCAAGGCCAAGCTGGCATCAAAAAAACTCGGTGTGCTCAATAGGACGAAGCAGTACTTCACACCGGGGCAAAGATTAGTACAGTATAGGTCGCAAGTCCGGCCTCATATGGAGTACTGCTGCCATCTCTGGGCGGGAGCACCTAGGTACCAGCTTGGACCCCTAGACTCGGTTCAAAAGCGCGCTGTGATGCTCGTCGACGATCCCGTACTCAGAGGCGGTATCGAGCCTCTAAGTCTTAGGAGAGACACTGCCTCCTTATGTGTGTTCTATCGCCTGTATAATGGGTTGTGTTCTGAAGAATTATTCGACATGATGCCCACGGCCTCTTTCTATCATCGCACCGCTCGCCATCGACAGGGAGTTCATGCCCACACACTGGAGCCTAAATGGTCCCGTACAGTTCGGTTCCAGAGGAATTTCCTCCCGCGTACACTTCGTTTGTGGAATGAGCTCCCTGCCGATGTTTTCCCAGAGGGCTACAGTATGGGGTTCTTCAAAAAGGGAGTAAATAGGTTTTTGAAGGGTCGGCAACGCAGGAGTGACACCCCTGGTGTTGCAAGTGTCCATAGGTAACGGTAACCGCTTACTATCAGGCGGGCCGTAGGCCTGTTTGCCACCAGCGTGGTATAAAAAAAAAAACAGATTTGTAAACAAATGAATTCACCAAAGACAAACTCAAAATAAATAAAATTACTTTATTCCATTTACTTAATCAGATTCTATTTAAAATCTGATTTTTTGTCTATATTTTATAATTATTATCAATTTATAATTAAAAAAAGATTAATCTATCGACTGCTATTTATTACTTTTAACGTGAACTTTATATATAGAAAGCATTCATTTTTATATATAGAAAATAACATTTGTATTTACTAAATAACTTATTTTACTTCATCAAATTTCCTATAAAAGCTTCTGTAAATAGTGAATAAGGCAACCCCTTTTCTGAATTCTAACCAAATTTATTGAATTTTATTAAGACTCGCAATGCGCGACCGGAAGGGGCAAAATTATGTGATTGCATCTACATCGCGTCCCGTCGGTTCCCGTGAATTACGCTGTACCCCATTAAAGGCTTTGCGACTCAATCCAATTTGTAAGAAGATTCGTGTTAATTAAGACATTTTCCAAAAGAGTGTCAGGATAATTAAAAAAAATGTGTCTTGTGTGCGGGAAAGTAAATCGATAGCGGAGTTAATTAAAATCACAATCTAATCGTCTGATATAAACATTTTACTTTTATAACACCGAAAGTAGTAAAAAAATATACATTATACAAAGAAAAATAGAGTTTTCATTATGATTATTTATTAATTTCAAGTTCGAGCTTATTAATTTAAATTATTTGCGAATTTTCTCGGCAGTGACACCGGAAATTAAACACATGCAAGGTATTTTAATTTGATTTTATGTAGTGGTCTAGTTAATCAAAAGCTTTACGATGGCCAGAGTTATTTCCTTATCGGAAATACTCAGATACAAATCGGTGTCTGGATTTAGCAGAGGCTCAAAGATTCACCACCTATTATGGAACTTTAAAAATTGAGTATTAACCCGCGCATCAGATTAAATTTTATGCGTAAAGGCTATAAGAAAAATAGTCCGCACCGAACCGATTTGGAATAATTGACATTTGAAACATGTATTAGAATAGAGAACTTTTTCTATGGCGACAATTTTAAGTACGTTCGTCTTTAGGTGTTTATGATTCCATACTTCGTATTAAACGAAACCTTTATAGGAACACTTCGTTATCCATCTGTCTGTTAGAATTTTAAAATAGAAAGAAGAATCGTTCTCTATGTAATCAGCTCGCATTATTTTGAGCAAATAAATGCTTCAAATTGCTTACTTACAACCTATTATCCCTTAGCTTGTAGTCTCCCATGGCAAAAGTGTTACTTATTGTGGAAGCATGAATTGCTCAAAAAATATCCTTATATGTGCATTGCTACCTCGTATGGGCGGGTCGAGGTCGCAATGGCCGTAAGCTTAAAGACCTTCAACCGTTAGTGTTAGTGTAGATACCGTTGATGTTCCTTAGTTTTTAGGTACGCTACCATATTCGATATGCTTCCGATCTGTTCAACGTTGTCAGCAGAGATTTGTGAACAATGAACACGACATTATCTAATGTCAGATTTTGTCCCTCCCGCATATAGAGCTAGTTGCCGGATTTAGGAAGTAATATTTTTTAGATAACACTTTTTTTCGGATTTTAGGTAAATGCAGGTATTAACAATGGAGATTGCCCATTCCAGTACTTTTTGTAGAAACATTGTATCTCAATAATTTTCTTACCAAAAATAAAACAATAATATTTTAAGTATTTTGTCTTTTCTGCTTAAACATTCCTTTTGGGAATTATTTTCTGAAATAAATCAGTAATAAACTTCCGTTTTACAGCAAACCACGTTTATAGGGTTGGGTTAGGTTAGGTTAACTGTGGAATGATTTTGTACCTAAATCTACAATCGAATCGCTTTGCTTAATGTCTGCTCCCTCTATGGATGCAGAATATTTTTTTATGCCCTCGGCAACGGCAAATTAAATACTTTCATTAATGTGTTTGTTAACACTATAACATGAAATCGATTCCAAACCATTCATGCTTTCGTCTTAGCAAACACAATTACGCTGCGCAACCGGTTTAAATCAAACTGAATGTGTTGCGTTTATGAAATTCGATTCACTAGATCTATTCTAAAAATCGATAAGAAATTGATTTTGATTTGGCGTAAATCTTCAATATATCTCAGATCACATCCCTAGATTTGACAGTCTGTGTTTGTTAGTTTGGTGTGTAACTAAACGAAAACAGCGCATAAAACTAATGCAAACCTTATTACCTACGACATAAAGTGTAAATGCACACTTTGTACCTTAAAAATATAATAACCTAAAAACAAACTTATTTTCTTGATTATTTCAACATTCTCATTATGAATCTTGACAGAAGTTGGTAAGTATCATTTATTATTATCATATAAAAGCATTTTCATCGAGACACAAAAATAATAAAATCAGTACATTTGCCCATACTAAAATGGTCAATCTCCTTTGCTTAATTCTCTCTCAAGTTATAGTTGTTTCTTGGTCCGGAATGTTAGCAATTTGTAGATCAAGGCCACCCGGAAATTCTAAGCACCTCTGGTACCGACAACATCTTAACGCTTGTTGCCGTTGGTATGACTTCTGAAATCGCCAGCAATTATAATATTAATTATACCGTATGTGACTCGTACTCCAGACAAACGACTCGATGACTTGAAACACAGGCTTGTTATTTCAGTATGGGTAATATGTCTCCATGTACGTAACTGCTTTTTATATTATAAAATTGTACCTTTAATAAGAATGTTTCATTTCAAAACTTTTACTATTCTTACTTGATCTTCCAAGTTTATCGTCCAAGATGAAACAAACAAGTTTTTTAGATTACCTCCCATGTCTAACAGCTCAATGTTTACTGTGAAAATGGTATCTTTCTAGCTCCAATCTTATTTAATGTTACCCTTACAAAAATACAAACGTAAAGAATATCAATTCACATTATACCGCCGTAATTGCCAAAGATAATATCCAGAGGGCCTAATAAAAGATATGGAAGTCACTGAGTATCACGGGAACGTGAGTGGAATACCACAGCCAAAATAGTATTTATAAGTATGATTTTCGTCGTTTTATTATTTATGTTACATCCATGTATGCATAACTTATAATTCTTTTTTGAGTAGTTTTTTTAGTTATCTAAAGTAGGTTAGTAAATTTAAATGTGTATATGAAGCTCGTAAGATGCTAAACAACAAACTGATCTATGTTGTGTTAATTTTTATTAGCACTGTGTGGTTACTCCCAAAATCCGATTTCAATACAAATAAATCAAATTTCAAGCAAACGCAAATTTACTAATAATTTAATAATATAAACTATTTCAATATAGAAAGGAATCCTTATTAAGTTTCTAAAAATATTATTTTTTATTTCTTAGAACTTTTCATATTGTTATTGAATATATTTTTTATGAAAGACATGGCCTTCTCTAATTTATAGGAATTATTAAATCATTAATGCTATGCCAATATCATTCACACAACGTTTCATTATTTAGAATCATTACCACAATTGGTGATAATATGTCTAAGGCCTTTAGACGTATTCTCTAATTTACTGATAGAAAAACATTTTGTATTTCGTTGTGTAGTTTTTAGCAATTGATTTGAGTACTATTAACATAAAATCCAGTCACATTAGGAGGCGACAACTTTATGTTATTTATTGATTAATTGTAACGTATGGAATAGAATTTGTCGGATCTGGTCGGATCCGGCCGGATTGATTAAATCATGATGATTTTCGCTTTTTAGTACAAAATAAGTGAGTTAATCAAGTGTACTTATATATAGGTACTTTATAAAAAATAAATCACAAATATATAATATCGACCTTATTTCTTAACCAATGTACAACAAGAAAACAATTAAAATTTAATAGTGTAGTAATAATTTTACGACGTAACGAGTAGCTCAGTCTTTCTAGATTTCACTTTCACAGATACATCAATTTATAAGTAACAATAGTAATTATTAAGTAACTATAATATCTAATCGATATAATTAACCTTACGTAATTCACTGAAATGAGATCAAAATCATTATTAAAGTATGTGAGAATGCTAACAAACAAGTCTTATAGGTATTTATGATTATGACAGATACCATCATGATTAATAACTACTAGCACCGGATCCGGTCTTCGGATCCGGTATATTAGTACCGGATCCGGTAACCATTAAATGATGCCGGATCCGCCGGATTACCGAATCCGTTTTTCCGGATTGCAATCCCTAGTCACGGTGTATGTCCACCGTGCCGTGGTAGGATACTTATTTACTGATATTATACTTATATGTACTACTGATATTATGTTATATATGTTTGTTAATAAATAGTGATTTTTATTAAACAGACATTTTTTCAAGGTTCGTGCAGTTATTGCATTGAATGATGCACAAATATAATTGACATAACCTTTTTTGTTATACATATCAATAAATATAGCGTAAAATATGAATAACTAATAACTGGCTAAATATTTGACTTAGAAATAGCAATATAACTTCATATTTACAAAAAAAAAATATTACAGTAATCGTTAAACTTCAAGGCCAGGCATAAGCCAGGCAAACTCTATATAAATAGAGTTTCGATATTCACCTGTTCTAAATGTGGTTCCAGTAAGATTCGCAGCGTATCTGCAACCCTCACAAAAACCACAGTGTATTTTGCCAACATATGACATAATCTGTAAAGTCACAGTACCCAGTAATTTTACTGCCTATCCTACCCTAGTTGTGAGTTAGGTTTCGGCACTTTGTTTGGCTAGTACGTTTCAGAACTATTTTGGAATTGTATTTAAATAGGGTTCAGATTCTAATCAAAATATCTTAAGGGTTAGTTCCTATCTAAAACACATTATTACATGACTAATGTGTTTTGTGTTATTCTACGTTTCTACCCTAAAGTAAAACGGCACAAGTCTATACGGATATACTTAAAAAAGTCAAAGATGTATGTAAAGTAGTAATTAATCCACACGGGCCAAGACATACAGACATACAGACCGCGTCTCTTGAATAGCCTCACTCCTAAAATTTGTTGTATATCCAGTTCTAAGAGAGCAATTGCTGTATTAATTTATAAATAAATTATACTGCTAGATTATATTGCTGTATTTTTATAATTTATTGTTAGAAGTTTACTGCAGAAATTAGACAATTAATAAAAAATAATAAAAATTGCACTCTGAAGTAACAAATTGGATGTGTTACTTGAATAGCCTCAGTAAAATAAAACTCTGAAAAAAATTATTTTAATTTCAATAATTTGTATATTTACAAGTCATTATTATTATTACTTTTGATAACGCCAAAAATTCGATTGGGAATAGAATCATATAACGAGCGAATGCAATTTTGGCCCAAATTATTCCAAGTCCAATGAATTTCTTGTATAAGATCTGCGTTGCTATTAAAATGGCGTCCATCGGCAAATAACTGGCGAGATAGACAGCCCCAAACGTTTTCGATGCTATTCAAGCCTGGAGAGTTCGATGACCAATCTAAAACTTGAACTTTATTTTGATTAAACCAATTTTTTGTTTCATGTGAACGCGACGGGGCATTGTCTTGTTAAAAAAACCACTTTCTCTTTTTAACAACATAACGAATCTCTTTTATTTTTCTTTAAGAAGGCTTATATACAGTTTAGAAGTTTGTTTTCTTTTAATAATAGAAATACTGATGATACCGTGATAAGAAATAGCATCCCAGACCATTACGAAACCACCTCCTGAATGACAACGTAATACAATTTTCTCTTCTTTGCTCAAATCATGAAAATAATACTCATATGGACCATCTAAATTAATTTTTGTTTCGTCAGTAAAAACACCATCATACCACTGATCAATCCAGGACATATATATTCTAGGAAACGATATTCGGGTCTTTCCATGTCTCTCGCACAAACGGGGATACATCATTTTTCGTTTGATATATGTTGAAGAGTTTATTATGCGTCTCACTGTAGATAATGAAGCACTGGTGTTTACATCGTTTGCTATTTGCCGCAATGTCTACGAAGAATTAGATGTTGCACGTAAAATAAGTCGGCGTTCACGTAACGATGTAGATAATTTTGTGCAACCTTTATAATTTTTTCCCTATATTTTACATAATTATTAATCATTTAAGCACTACGAGCAATTTTTTGCGCAATATCAATTGTTTATCCAGATCAAAATTTATATTTTCTATTTCGATATCCGTTAATTTTCGACAATGACCCATAATGATAATATTATAAAAACTATATGAAATGAAATGAAATTAACACTTTAGGTACAATAAATTAGCATAGAAAACTCGATAGACGAATCATCAAAATATGACATTATTGGTCATATTACGTACGTAGTATTTTATTGTATGAATATAAATTGCTGAAATATGGGGTGAGGCTATTTAAGTGACGCAGTCTGTATATGAGTTGTTATGATAAATTAAAAGATATTTTACTCTTATTTTAGAAAACTATGCATTCTTAACAGTTTATATAAAAAACAATTATGAAGCGATCAATTGCTTTATATAGTAAATAAGTGTGGGTAGATATATAATCACTTACTGAGGTCACGGCCAATGTCTGTGGTTGCTAATCAATTACTTCGTTATTAACGAGTCGTGGTGTTGAATGAAAGTTGAAGGATATTATACTGATTAATGGTTATGCGAGATCCAGCTCGATGCCATTCAACCGCGGTGAATTTTTCTCTACATTATTTTTGTAAACAATGGATATACGTTTATTAACTCTACCGATTTCTATTTCTGAACACAATATACGTTTATTGTATTCAAAAATAGAAATTTATAGAGTTGTTCCTGAATAGCTAACCTTTACTTATATTCAATTGTGCCATTCCATTTTCTATTAAAATGCTACTGATATTATAATTATTAGCTTTTTACGATAATTAAATATAAAAAAAAGATTACGATAAAAATAATTTGATGGTGGTTTTTTGTTAGTGTCCCCTTAAGATATTACTGCTATTATGATATTGTAGTAGTTTGTTGGAGAATGACTACGAGATTTAAATGAAATCGAGCTGGCATCAATAATTGAATCTGCATATAGAAGGAGAAATAAATAGAAATTACATTTACAATGTGTAATAAATAACATTTTCATTATTTGCTGTGTTCTACAACGCAACAAATACCAGTGACATGAAAATCAATATGAGATACGAATCAAATGTTGCGAGATATTGCTGTTAGTTTCCGACTCTGGAATCACCAAATGACTTTCATGTGTAATTTATTTTTTAATTTGATACGATTTTTACCTTCGACATATATGTACTACGTAAAATATATGTTAATGATTTTTACCATAACTTAGCTCTAAGGTTCAGCCAAATAAATGAACGAATGTTTACAATCAAAGTATTGCCTAGCAACCACTGACAGGCATATATATAACCTTTTTCTATCATTATACAGTTTTATTGCTTTCGAATTTGTGATACTTTCGCATTTATAATATTAATTATAAATGCGAAAGTCTGTCTGTTACACTTTCACGCTTCAACCGTTGAACCGATTTGGGTGAAATTTGGTTTAGAGGTACCTATGTGAGATCTGGGAAAAGACAGGCTACTTTTTACCATGGGACAATTGAATATAACACTGGCTCAGTCGCGGGCGGAAAACTAGTATATCTACATTAATATTATAAAAAAGAAATATTTGTATTTTTTTGTTTGTAATAAATAAACTCAAAAACTAATGAGCCGATTTCAATCCATTGTAAAGCTACATTCAAGCTGAGTAATATAGACTATATTAAAAATTTCACCGCGGGAAAATATTTCTTTCCTATGGGAAAATTTGTCATTAATTGGTTCATATGTATTACGGCCAGTTACAATAATGCCATTTAAGCCATAATAAACATTCCAATATAATATGATTTTTAATAACACACGACAGTGCTCGAAAGCAGGCAGGCAGGTAAAATGAGCCATTATTATAATAATTTTATATAAATAATGTAGTAATAATTTAAACTAGTAATTTTTACTTAATAACATAAATATCAATTATATAGTTGCCACAGAATCATTAGTAAAAAAGTTAAAAAAAGATTAGTATTTATGATTTACAACAAACGAAACATAGAACTTTCGATCGTGGTCGGATTAAAATGCAAATATATGCAACTGATTTGAAAGCTAAGTTGAAGCGAGTAAGAAAATGTGGTCTATTTCAGCTGATAGATTAGTATAAAAGTGCCAACTATAACGAAAAATGTTTACTACAACTGAATTTCACCCATATCATCAAGATTATAGGATTATCAAGTAAAATTATGTTTTTATTTTATAAATTCATTTATATGGAAGTTTTGTTTGTTTGTAGTAGTATGTGGTAGAAAAAAAATTATAATGAATCAGTCATGAAAAACATTTTACAAATACAAGATAATTGAGGTTTTTTTTTCAATTAAGTTGTGATGCCCCTAAAACTGGTTTGTTTGCATTTATTCGTTTCCTTAATTAAACGAAGCATAGATTTTTTGACGCTAGATGACATGATTGTGAGTAAATTGATTGTTCACATTGTTGAATATTTCCTGAACTACATAATATTTATGATATATTAAGAGATATATTAAGCTAGTAAATGTTATGTATGTGAATATATTGTAATAAGGAAATCTTCCACAATTAAATTTATGTGAAATATCTAAATACGACGATAACAAAAGAGTATATTTAGTAACACGCATTTCGTTTATTGAAGTATATAGACGATCTAAATAAATAACTTCCAGCTTAAGAACTCCCTTTAGAACTCATGAGGGTGATGTATCTATTAATAAGATATCGTTGTAGACAAGTTTGATAGAACCGAGGCGTAATCGACGTTCCGATGTTCAAAGTTAAACCTTAAGCATGTTCAAAATTACGGTTCGCTCGTCGATTATTCAGTTGTTATCGAATTGAATTATGAAGGCAAAATGTGTCTGAGAAATATTTGAATATTTCCTTGACAATTATTTATATTTCAAACAAGAAATACATAACTAGTGTGTTGCGACTGCGGCGTTTCAAATTCAGGCAGTTGGTGTAATTTCATTTAGTCGCACAGAAATAGCGAGATAATAAAGATGTTCCTCGCTACGATTCTTTTTGGCTAGCCCAAGGTGTTTTATTATTTTAAATATATAACATTCTGGTATTTGGTAATTCTAACAAAACATGGAATTCCCTAAAATGGAAAACAAAAATTTAATTACATAAGTATATATATATATATACATCGAAAGAAACACTTTTCTAATATTGGTATAATTATAGATTGCAAAATATGTCCAAAGGTCATTTAATTTGACATCTCATGCTTAAAACAATAAACATTCCCGAATAAAATCCCTTGTTATTAAATATGTCAATAAATGAAGTAAAATATTCCTCATTCATCAAATAAACAAAAAGTTCGGTCATCCAAACAACAAAAAAAATATTCCTTTCCTAAAATAACGCCCGTCGAACTTTTGTTGATTTACCAATAAGCCATTAAGAAAGTAGTTCCGCGAAATTGAAACCTCGGTTGTAATCTTAAATGGCAATAAAAATACCAAATAAACATAGGCGAAAGTTCTGTTTATCAGAACTCATGGAAGTCGATATCGCGACCAGAATAAAGATAAGATAATAAAGGCATTAGCATTCGACACGGGGGGACTCGGTAATTTAAGCTCGACCCTCTGATAGGTTATTTGATTTTAATTTTACAAGCCGCGCCGTATCCTATGCATAATTAATACGTATTATTTCCAGTGATCCGAAAATCATGATTTGTTATCAATGAACAGACCGCAGTGAAATATTGTGACAAAAACTACGTGATTTTTTTTTTGCAACAGCATTATTGGATATATGGTTTTTGTATAAACATAAATTAGACGGATGGAATGTATTTGCAATTGTGTGATCATGTAAGGCGGGTTTTATACGTATGTCTTCTATAGCCCAGACTATGCGTCGGCAAGAAGCGGCATGGGGATTTTTCGCAAATGGGATCGTTGTTTCCGTACAGCTCACAGATTCCTCTCAGAAGAAAGAAATGAAAATACTATGCCTCTTTATCTTAACAAAACTAACACAGCCGTAAAATTACTTCATAGCATGGACGCAATGTCATTATATTTGTAATAGTTTTAAGTTAATTAGTGGCGCAACAAACCAATCATATTTCCGTTTTTGTAATGTGTGAATAGTTCATTATTTTTTGTTTGACTGTTACTGTTTATTGTGTTTTTAATGTATATTGCTTTTAGCGTTTTCATTAACTTCCGTTGATACTTTCAACAGAAGTTTACATTAACTTTACATTATTTTTAGGATATTTATATAAGGAATTTTGATGTAATTGTACACACTGTACAAACTAATAGTAAAACAATTACAATTGTAGTTATTTACAATAACTGGTTGCTTGGTATACTTTTTAAATTTAACTTACAAATAAATGTGAATTGTATTTGACTCAAGCCTATAATTAGATTGCTGTATAACTTTCGGGGATTATTCTCTTATATTCAGAAACTCTGGCGTTTAACAGTGTCTAAATTATGATAAAATTGCGTTTGTGTTGGACTCTGCCTTTAAGTTTTTCGCAATGAACCTGAATGGGGAGCCGACATGTACTTACGTTGTTGTAGTGGTTGTAAATTTTACAAGAACTTATTTTATGCTGCTTGCTGTTGGTGGTAGACAAGCTACTGTTTGCCCTCTGGAGGTTACCGTTATATCCACTGTAATGTACTCCGACGGCGTTAAGACTTGGCTGGTAGTTGGCTGAATTGTCCCAAGGTAATTTAGAAAAATTGGGTTATCCAGTTTCTTCATCGCTATATCTAAAGACCAGATAGATGAAATTTTGAGGTATTTTAAATTTCCAGGGGTGTAAGGAGTTCTGAACCACACTCAAAGGGAATCAATATTACCTCATCTGTGCGAGGGTTATGTGCGATAAAGACTCATATAATTCAATAAAAAGCCTCATCGGCACCAGTTTTATATTAATATTGATTTACTTATCTATACCGACAAACATTTGAAGACCAAACATTTTTTATAATAACTATATTGACAAACAAGCAAGCTGCCCAAGGGATCTTTACTGCCGTTGAGAGTCGTTTATTAGTACATGGTTCTTGACAGAATGGTAGCAACTCAGTAGCTCTCACACGAATTAACGGCATATGTTGCCAAATTGTTGTAAAAGATATTCTCAGGTTATTTCACTAACATAACGTATAATGCTAACAATACAAACACTGCTGTTTAGAGGTAGAAACTGAATTCGGGTACAGAATGTTTTAAATTTATAAACTTAAATAATTAGACTTACATTTCAACACGTTTGCAACATAACGCAGCTTTCGCTCTAACCCTGCGCAAGGCGAATTACATACGCCCGTAATTGAACGAGGTAAATAATTCGGAAAGTTGTCTGAGCGAGCCATTATTCCCGATGAGCAAGTCATCCATCACGCGGCGGGCTTTCAGCGCGTAATGAACGGGCACAAAAAGATATCCACGTGAACATAATACCGAGGATAAGTTGGTATCATATACCGACCAAAGAACATCACTCAACAGTCCGCGAGACTATCACGATTGCCACGATTTTATTTACAATACTGTAAGGGTCAAATATTGTTTCTAGTCGGTCTTTACGAAATCACAAAACACAACTTCAATGATATCCTAATAAGCTGGAGGTACGCTGTATTGTCAACGATTGTTCCAAAGTTGCTTGATCCGTGCTAAGACTTGTTATAATTAATTAATCACGCATGTGTCACCGCTCTCTTTTTAGTTGAACTTAAGACCTAATTTCTGGAGTTACCTGCAGAGACCTTTGTTAGACAGTGAGATAGCGTCCAGCCAAGTAATCGTGGTCTGAGGTGCGATACTGTGTAGACTACTAGCGTTAAGGCTACTAATATAAGGATATTGGTGGGTTGATTTTGATCTTACACTTGAGAAGGTTAATAGGATACTGCTAACCTAAAAGTTTACAATACGAGCCCAGGAGCATTACACATGCGCAAGTAGACCAAAATAAGCTCTGAGCTTTTAGCTTGTATACCGCCGCTACTATTTGACCTAATGGTAGCGTAATGCCGAGTTAGTCTCCAATTTGGAGTTATAAATATTCCTATTGTTATTGTTCGATATATATTTGTATTGGGTTTTCGTTTGTACTAATCTTGTTGTCTGTACTAAATAAACGATTAATCATTTTTTTATAATCTGAACTCATATTAATATCGTACTTTCGATATCCGTCGTCGATTTTCCGCACTCAACTTCTCGTTTAAGTCAGAATGGCACGACTACAATATCTGCAAATTTTATGTTAAGGGTGCGGGGTACTGGTAACATCGATAATAAACAAATAATCGAACATAGTTGGACAAAAAGTATCTAAACTACATTAATTAACAAATAAGTAATAATTTTGCAGACATACATTTTTACGTCTAGTTTGGTTAACATCTAACAAACTACATGTTGTTATTTTCGTGCAATAAATTATTATTGAAAAATTCAGGTAAGGGTGCCCCGTAATTTCACACTTCACTATCACGTAAGATGTTAGCCAATCTTCCCCGTCATTTGTAAGAAAAGGCTCACGCAAAACTCAAAGCAAGTTGTAGGTACTCTTTTAAAAACAAGTGCTTACTTAATGCAACTTAAATCGAAACTTAATTGTTTCAGAAGGTTTTTGAAATACAATTAAAAACACCAGTGGCCCGAACAAACTTCATCTCTTAAGCATCTCGCGAAAACTTCGAATTAATGATTTTAATATTATTACACGGAATTTTCTTCGGAGAGTTTCTTACTTTAAAGGAAATTGTACGAATTATATCATAAAGAAGTGCCTACATAAATCTTGTGAAAGTTTAGGAACTTTTCTTGTATTTTAAACACAATTACAAGTACATCTACGCTTACTTTTGAAATTGAGAGAGGATAAATCTTTGTACAGTTCAATGATTGATTTGCAAATATAAAGTGAACTTTATTGCTTAAACACTTATTTATAAATTATTAATTTAACAGATAATTACAAAATATTTAATTGAGATATTTATCAATTTGATCAAAATATATCTGTACATAAGCTAATTATAGAACAAACTTTGTAATGCAATAAAATAAGCATAACTAAGTGACACGGCAATTCCGTTAAGGCAATATACATTTACAAGGCAATTTACATTAATTTTAGCATATGTGCTAAAATTAATAAAAATGTGTTTCAGTAGATTAAGTTATTTACATTGATTAATTTAATGTAATAAAATTATTTAAAATATCAAGATATATTTTTTTTAATGAAAAAACGTTTAATTTTAAATCTGAAAACAGTTTGTGCTTAAATCTCGTTAATTAGATAATGTACGGTATGTGTTAATCTCTTAAACATGTTATACGACATCCTAAAAGGTTTAAAAATAAACAAACTTCCCTCGACTCTAATATTAATACGGAAACGAAACGAACAACATTGAATTTTAAGAGTCTATAAAATTTTTACGTTAAAAAAGATTACCTATTTTTGTTAAAATTTGTTATAGGGAAAGTCTGTCTGAGGATACACACAGTAAAATTTTTACTAATCGTATAGTAAATAACATTATTGAGGCCGTAAGCTAAAAGCTAATTGTGATGAATATGTCATATGAAAAGTATGTAATCCGTCATTGTATATATTGCCAAAGTTTATATGATTTCTTTTTTGTTCAATATTCACTACAATTTCAACTTTGGACTATGTTGTAATTAAGTTAAACCTTTTCGTAAGAAATCTATAGATTTTAGAAAGGGATACAGTAGGTATAATGGAACATTGGAGACATCGAGCTATATATCATCCTGGAATCGCATATAATTTAATATTTTAATATTAAATTATAATAAAAAATTTAATATTTGTATTTCAAATATTTTGAAGCATTATATTATACATTTTAGTATTAATAGCAATTTTTAGGAAGGATAAATGTGACTTATTTTCTTTACTTTTTAAAAGTTGTATTGAGAAAATAAATATTATTGATATTCATCTATTAGTTTTTTACTAGAAAGTGAATAACTAATAGATCAATATGGAATCACTCTTAATTCCATGGGAAGTATAAGAAATGATGATGATATGATGAAAGCTAAGTATAACTATACTTAAATAGCTTTCTATGTCAACAATGGGAAAACCGAGCCGAGTATGGTTTTCCGAAAAAAATATAGGTGTAACTACTCTTCAGGGAATATGTTTTCTAAATAAGCCTCATACGGAGCATAAAGATTTACCTATACAAGGTACTGTTTCATCTTACAAGAGATATTGTGTCTCAAAAGAAACATGACTACAAATGTTGGTACAGAAGGTAATTGAAGACACATTTATTTTAGGTCCAAACCCTTTGTTTGTGAAAGTACAACTTCTCAGGTGGAAACGTAACAAATATGTAATCTTATAAATATGAAGTACTATGTACCTACTATCAACTTAGAACTTTTTAACTTATTCCAAGGACGAGTTGAGTATATCGTTCAAGATCCCAAACTTACAATCAGTATTGAGCCATTTAGTACTCGTATGTGGAGAGTCATAAGAGGAGACTATTACAGCGCATTATGTTCCGAAAACTTGTGTTACATGATGCATTGATCACCATCTTCAGGATGTTCATCCTCACACGGTGAAGCCTAAATGGTCAAGCACAGTGCGGTTGCAGAAGAATTTCTCCCCGCGCCGATTATGATATTCCGATTGTGAAATGAACTCCCCGGCTGAAAGGTTTTCCCCGAGGAGTAAATACTACAAGAAGACAATAAACATCCTATACCAATTAGAAAATCGGGAAAGTATTCTCGAGAAAAACAGGCAAGAAACTCAGAAGTACTACTTAATATGTTTTTTACTACTACTTAATAATTTTCAAAAATAGTTTTTCTTAACGTGCTTGTGCGGAAGTTTGTTGTAAAAAGTTATACATTTTCCTATGAACGAAGTTATAGTTTTTTGAAGCTTGAACATTGGAACGGAAAGCTTATGCTCCTGCCTGCCTCACTGCGGTTCTAATTTGACAGCTATTTTACGATCATAGATGGCACCAGCTTTCTCACGCCAATTAATTCAGGCAGCTGCAATGTATGCAATCAATGTTACTTGGACACGTGAAATACAGACACCAGCACTTAGGATAAATAACCTTACAATAAACCTGTCGCCATTTCCATCTTCAATTCTTTTGAAGAAATAAGCAGTAAAATAATCTCAATACTTAGCAGTAATTATTGGGCTTAAATAGGCGATACCGAAATATTAAGTATGTATCAATAAATCATTTTTAGTTTTAATAATATGTATTACAACCAGTTTGTATTTACAAATACTAACTGGATCACGAAAAGACAGTATAAAAATTACCGAGCCATGGCAGAAAAATCTTTGGGATACACTGCTGTAAAGCTTACCTATTCGGTCTTCGTCTTATTAAGTTTCAAACTGCCGTTTCCAAGAGTCGCATAAACATATCCTAACTAAGCATAATGGTTCATATGAACATCTGATGCTGTCCGACAAATCGTCTAATATCATCCTAATGAGAAATAGTTTTATAATGAAGAAAAGTCGCCAGCGTCAGTTCCACTGTAGTTTTGGCATAGGTTTGTGGCCCTATAACAATCGAAACATGCGAAATCGATCCTGTTATGTACCATTCTATTTTTCGTATCTCGTATTCTAATTTCAGTTTCCACTGGACTAATAAGGTTGACTAAAGCCTAATTGACCTAATATAACTAGTTAAGGTAAGCTCATGGTTGTCAATAGGAACACAGATATTTGTACCATGATGTTAAATAGGGTTTCGAACCACGGAAACGGCACCCATCACAGGAACTAAAACTTTTAACAATTGCTCTAAATGTCATTTTCATTAGGAAACCAAACGTAAAACTAATTGGCATGACTTACAAATCAAGCTGTGCCAAATTACTAAATCCAGTTAGGACAGATATAAATTACGTTGGAAATGGTCAGGATTATATCATAATGATATCAACTGTCGCTCGAGTGAGCGAGATAATTTAAATGGCTCGCTTGAGTCTCTATTTGTTAATCTCGTTATTTTGGATCTGATATTACTTACATATTTTTTTATATATGTGTTAGGAAAAATACGGCTTTTGCTTACTCACCGTATAATCAGATCATATTTTTTTTTTATGACAGGCAAATTTGACTTATTTAATCCCATAATATACATATGTTAGTACATACAGATGATTCTTTACTCAAGACTCATTTTATTCAATAATTACATCTTGACTCGATCTTTTAAAGTACAAATTTTTAAGAAGAATTAATAATTTTACGAAAGTGTGACAAAATTTTCTTAATACAAGATAAATCTAAATATTTGAGTCACATCAATGTGTAGTGCTCATGAAAATGAACTACAAATAAAATTTTAATATTTTAACTGAAAAAGCAGATTCATATAATTTAGCAAAGTTTTTTTTTTTCATTATTATACATCTGTAGATTACTCGGATTCTTGCCAAACTGTCAGTTTTTTTGCAAGTGTTCGTTACTAAATCAATACACGAAACACACTAGATTTACTTATCAAGTTGAAAATGAGAAATTTGCGCAATAGAAATTGAGGTATAAATTCTATGAAGTGACACACAAGCCCTTAAAGATATTATATCTTTTAGACATAAATATTGAAATTAGTAAATACCTACTAATATAAACGTGAAAGTTTGTAAGTATGGATGTTCGTTACTTTTTCAAGTAAAAATTATATAGAATAGGAAAGATCTGTATCTATATAATATCAGGTAGCAGAAATTCTTTATACCGGTAAAATCGTAACATTCCAGTAACATGTTGTCAAACGCTAGTGACTTGCTGCTGCCAGTTGGACGTTGAAATACACTGTTGCAAAATACGGCAGCATTATTGTCAACATACATAATAAAACCAGATTTTAATTTGCTTAGCTTTAGCTATAATCATTGAACTATCTATAATTATTGCCTTTCATTTAGTTGGATTTACAGAAATTACAAATTGGTCAGACCAGTCTTTAATGGCAATTAAATCTTCATTTATCCTTATCAATGGCTTAATTTATTTTATTAGATTTAACCTTTATGCTTTATTTAGCATATTTTAACATTTATAACAAAGTAATAGTCACTTTTTAGTGTTGCGCATTGTAATTATATATTCGCTTCCTACAGCTTCCATGATAAAAGTGGGTTTCTCACCACATTTGTTATAAAATACTGTTGGCTGTTAGTAACACTTTTAATATTAGTACGTCCATAAGCATGTTCCTAAGCTAGATTAATCGAAAGTGTTCCTGGACTTGTATTACATAGATTAGTGGTTTATTTATCTTGATTCTGATCTATTACTGTAATTATAATAGGTCAGAAATTGTTGATTATAAGCACCACTTACGTTTGTTTGCTAAAAAAGCTGATTGCCTCCATGATAGCAAATAATGATACTACCTACATATGGTTCTTGTGAAATTCACAAGAAATCTCACAGCAACCATAGTGTACGCAAGTCGTTTACGACATAAAATAAAGCCACGGTACCTAGTAATTTTAGAACATTATGTTACCTTTCAATCTGCAGGCTATCAATGTTAACGTTGCAGTTACAAAAATACGAGTAGATAAGATGACGTAACCAAATAGACGATCCTGAACTGTGAATCCCTGATTATCACCGTTTTCAGTAACACCAAAAGTTGGATCTAAAACAAAAAAAAAATAAAAGATTGTTCCAATCAATTTGTTTGAACAATCTACAAGCTAATGTTGAAAAGGTTTTATCCTGTATGACTGAAACTCGAGTCGAAAAATTGTCTTTCTACCATACCTATCTAAGTGCGTCGATTAGCGTCAATGTCCAACGATCCGTCCGCATCCCGTAAACGGCGATTGCACGCGTTCATTACCGACGACTATGGCCCACAGCCTGATGTATAGCCCTCATTGTCGCGAACAACGCGTCATTCCGACTAACGACCGAAATACTGACCTCATTCATTCCACGCACATCACTATTGTGCTCGCATGACATACCAAAGACTTTGGCTGTAACACTAAGAGCTCCCTCGACATGCCGTTAGAAGTAACGACAGGACGATGGAAATAGAGCTCGCCTATTTTTGTATGAATGCATAGTTTGATGTTACCGCGTCCCGTATTTATTGAGACAGTGTATGTAAGATATAACAAACATTGACTGTGTGTAATAATTCAACATAGCTGCTTAAAGTTATATAATTTACCGAAAAGAGAAGCGCGGAGGGAGTTTCTACGATAGGGCCATTTGCTTGGGTAAGTCTATCGCAATCCTCATTATTTCATCACAACAAAACAACAGTGTTTGCATTTCCATAGCATGGCTTTAAGGGTAGGCAATAAAATTACTAATAACAGGGGTTGTAAATTTACTGACAAAAAAAATATGCTATAGACCAACCCCTAACAACACATCATCACCACCATTTACCATCTGTAGTCTGCTTATCTTATAATACAGAGCAATAAAAAAATGTACGGCTCCCCAAAATCATCATCAAACATCATTCTTTAATAAAAGTCCATTTAAAATTAATTATTGAAACAAAACTAAAGATGGGGTAAATCGGGCTGTTTGCCAAATAATCATTGTTGGTTAGAAATGATGCCGGCGATATATCAGGCTCTGGCAGGGAGTAATGGACGCAGCACTGCCACTAACGCTAAACAGATGGACGCCGCTACGCTAGACGCTAATCGTCTCATAAACATGCTGGAACACAAAATACGCATTAGTGTTTTAATACATTCTTATTTAAATATTCAGTAAACTTGTGATTGCTGCTATCCTTAGTATCGCTCTCGTTTTTTAATGGTCAGAATTTTATTATCTGTCAAAATCGTAATTTTTTTTATCATTACACTGATCAATGTAATTTGATCATGTGATTAAAGCACTATGATATTTTTATTGGTAATTGAGATTCTTTCTTAACATCACCCCACTATTATGTGTGGTTGATGCACGCTTTCTTCGTCCATTCCTCTCTATCTACGTTATCTCCGCACTGAAATTATTCGCATGCACATCCATTCACACGCAAGCCACTAATACCTTTTTATATCATTCTTTACACTTATTTTCACTCTCCTAGTTACATTTCTCCTATCAACTGGTGAAACTTTCAAACTTCCTCATAAATAATAGTTTCTTATCGTCTTCATTCGAGTAACACCACACATTCATCTTCACATTCTCATTTCTACAACGTAATTTTTTATATGTCTCTTTTGTTGGCCAACATCCAGATCCTAATATAATAACATATCTAAAGATCAATTTAAAATGTCACAATTTCATCCAACCTACACTTATCCGATTTCTTATATCCTGGTTAATGTCCGGCCAACCATCTTTGATAGCCCGAAATACTTGAAGCTGGTTCAGACTGGTAGGGATACACTCTTTAAGACAATATGATAACAACTGGATATACCACCGAAGTAGCGAAACAATTGTTCAGATTTGGATCTGCTAATCAGCAAACTGATATCTTGCCATTTTTTTGCTAGCTCCAGAGGCATAAATTAAAGTGCTTCCTTCTGTATATCTGATGTAAAGTATCTAAAGTCGGGTAAAACAAATATGGACTTAAGGTCTTAGTGTAGGCCACTCGCCACTTTGAACTGGTCGCTAGCTATGGTTGCGGACCGAACTTATGCACAAGTAGTTTCTGACTGATTTGGGTATACTATTTTACATTTAAACACAATATTCCTTCTCTAAGCCAACGAATACTATAAGCAACATCTGTATAAATGGAGAATTTACGGGGGCCCGTCTGTCTTCTTCCGGGTATAAATTCAAATTGGTTCGTCGTGACTTTCTTCTCACATTCTTACTTCTATTATTTTCTACCAGAACTGCATGCTGTTTATTCACATATTTTAAATTCCTGCTTTAACAACCGCCTATATTAAAAGGTGCACCATTTTTTGGTGGAAGGTAGGAGGGGGGGGGGGGGGGTTAATAAAGCACCACCTTTGGCTAGGCGGCGGGCATGTGAGCTCTCCCGATCTTATGGGCCGATGTGACAGACTCCACATAACGATACTATATTATTATAATTAAATTATTAGACTAAGTACTTGAATATTCCAAAAAAAAAACTTAGGCCCTGGCAATATATGTAAGTCACTTAAATCTTCCATTACAAATTATAAGTATAACTATAATTTTATTTACACCAACGTTTAATATTTGTCATTAAATATATTATTAATAAGACTCAGGTAGTTGATACGATGTTTATGTTAAAATTGTAAGATACGATTTTATTTGGTACCTGTTTGTCGTTCAAATGGATATACGAGTATGTATATTGAACCGAATAAACGGTATCAACAGCTGTTTTTGTACTATTCGGCTTCCCATTATTTCGTCTGTATGTGTGTGTCTGCGCAGGTGTCTTTGTGTATAGTTTTATTAAATAGTTTTCGTTACTTTTTTTCGTTTTCTACTGCACAATGCTACGACGACTTACATGGAGGAGCTTTATTATTCGCAGCACGTGCTTGAGATTCCATATTCGCAAAAAAGTTTTTCTTTAAGAGCATATCAATGTAATATTAAATCATGAATAATATTACATAATGTAGTCACACAACTATGTATTGAAAAACACTATATATTTGTTGCTTGTGTTGATCCGTAAGTGGTATTGGGATGAAACCATATATAAAGCACTGTAATATATGTCCGTAAATATGCAATTATTAATCCGAATTAATACTGCTGAAAAATGCGACCGAGATAAAATCCGTAGACAGTAACGTATCGAATCTCAAAATCCTTTTTTTTTTATTGCCCTTCTTTTTACACGGTCCGAATGTTGTCAGTGGTGGTCCTATATAAATCCTAAACAACATTTTAATTTCATTATTTTGCTTCTCTTTACTTTATTCCATAAAACCCAGTACCTACCCAGTATTTTCACCAAACTGTTTGTCCTCTATAAAGTCTACAAAAACTACGATTTGCGGCATATACTTATTTAATTATTTATTTTGTGAGTTAAACATTACAGAATTACATGATAAATTTGATGAATGCAACATCTTTTTTCCGTACATCCCCGATTCATTAACAGACCTAGATCCACATGTAAAATAATTAGTCACAATAGCTTTGATAAAACCAAACCCTAATGTGAATGTTTCTGTTGATTTCATTCGTTCTATTGATGTAGTGTAATGTAATGTTGTTATCAAGACATGACATGATCAAGTGACATATATACAGAAAATTATCGATCTAAAAATATAGTAGGATATGAACGTACCCTGCATTGCTAATTTAATGGAATAAAGTTGCATTCATTTTTAGCTTTTACAAAAATTTCGTGTGAAATACTGTAGCTGGAATTTCGAAACTACAAAAAGACAACCAAAAGAAAAACGAAGATATAATAAAATTATTATATTTAAAAAAACTAAATAGTTTTTTATTACTCATATTTATGCAATAGACACCAACACGACTTGCAGCGAAACCACGTGTAAATTAATTACAAAACATGTGTAAGCATAGACAAAGTTGAATCTAGATAGTATTTAATTTTCATGAACACTACACATTGAAATGATGCAACTGTTTAGATTTAGATAGAGAGAAACTTTATTTGGTCTACAAATACACACCACACACAATTAGTAAAAGACACAACAGACAGACAGAAAAAATAAAAAATATAACTTATCAATAACAACAATTAAATACAATATTACATTTATTACAAAACGTACAAATAGTTATTTGTGCAACAAGTGAGCAAAGTTGATGTTTGCTGCGCGTGCTGATTTGAGTCCCGAGCAAGCGAAGGATTCTGTTTGAATCACGAGCGAAGCGAGTGATTCTAGAGTAGAATCCTGAGCGTGTCGAGGGATTCAAAGGCACGAGATGCAAACATCTTTGCTCTCGTGTGACACACATAACTTTTCACTTCAGCAGCGAGAACAAATATCATACCTACTTTGGAAATATCACGTCAATTATGCCTGACACTTCTCGTTTTTCCGTGTTACGCATACCACTTTAAACAAATGTAAAATAAATTGTCAAAAGAACAGAAAAGTAATTGTTAAAATATGTCTTCAAAAAATATAAGTAAAGTAAATTATTGTTATTATTATTCCCTGTTAGTAAATTAAGCGAATTAAATAAAAAAAAATATTAAAATCTCAAGAATGTATGATGCGTGGAAAGGAACTTCTGTCAATAGTTCCGTTCCGCGCATCATTCTTGAGATTTTAATAAGTACTTATTATGTTCCGTTCCGAAGAGACATTTTTTTAACAATTATTTTTCTGATTTCTTGCCAATTTATTTTACATTAGTTTAAAGTGGTACCTATGCGTGACACGGAACAACGAGAAGTGTCAGGCAGATCCAATGTCCATGGGCATATTATCTTAGGGCGAAACAACATAGTCTGTATGGTTATCCCATTAGTTACTATACATAGGTTACTATAATCTGTGGTTAGCTTTGTCTCACTAGTGAGTAAAAATCGATTTTACTCACTGATTTTAAGCAGCAAAACCTTCATGTTTGAGCTACTGAAGTGAAAAAATTATTAAACACTCAATTCTGTATGCCGTATGTTGCGTGTGTATACTGCAGCAACACGAAACTCAGCGTCAATATTTCCTCATAAAATATGAGCAAATCGCTGGTTTTCTGTTACAGCCTGCGGGAGCTATGTCCGCGACACTAAGCAGCGATTGCTAAATTTGGGTGCATCTATCAATTTAAAAATGTTTAAATTTGTACAAAATAAATATAGTATTTGCCTTTTGAAATAATTAAATGTGTTATGTCAATAGTTAAATTAAAAATTTTAATTGTATGTGATTATTAATTATTATATATTTTTCATAATTATTATGTGACTAATAAATATATAAAAAAATTGATATATACATAAATATATATGGTCCTATTTTGATAAGGTGGGTCATTTCATGCATTGGCTTAACTACAATAATTTATAAAAGACATTTCGATACTCCATTCTGTTGACTCTCAAGTAATAAAATTTTAAGTTTATCTTTGAATGTTTGCTTGGATTTTATGAGTCTAATAGGCGGAGTGATATTATTTCAACATTTTGTCGCGTGGTATCGAAAACTGCCTGTAAATGCTGCTGTTCGATGCGGGTGTACGCTAAGAGGTGTACGTAAAAATCTGGGTTCAAAATGTTCCTCTTTATTAAAACGGAGAAACTTTAATTTTGTTAAAAGGTAATCCGGCTTTTTAAACTTGATAATATCGAACATTAACGATGCCAGATGCAATTGTCTGTGGACTTCCATATTTAAAATAGATGCCTTGTTTAAAAAAGGTGTAATATGATGTCTAATAGGAGGGATGTCAAAAATATATATGCAGCAGGCGTTTTGTACACGCTGGATTAAACGGCTAGTCCTATAAAGAATTCTAGGTCCATATATAAGATCTCCATAAGTTCACCGAGAAAGTACCAAAGGCTCACAATGCCTAATCCATTATTTATCATATGTATATTTTGATATTATTACACAATTTAGTTAATCCGAGGTTTCGAATGCTGGTATGTCAGATAGATTAAATAAATATTGTTAGCACCAAAATATACTCGGGATATACCCGAAAAGATATTTAGTTCAAACTAGATTTCTACTATTTCTTTAGTGCAGAGCGCCAACGTATGTAATTAGATTTAAAAATTTGGTAAACTTACGAACGGTACTATTAGGGCAAATACGAATAATGATTTCTTCTACTTCCAATTATATTACATACCATTAATATTATTCATATAAGATGTAACAATTATTAAAAATAATTTATGATTAAACAAATTCTAGACTTAGCATCGAAGACTATTGTACGAGTACGACACAGATAAATGTTCTACGCATAAAAAAGGTTCAATGGGCTAGCTATGTATTCTCGGTTAGTATATCAGATTATGAATGTACATTTTTTGATAACATTAAAGAACTTAGTCCTTAACAAAAAAAACGAAACAGCAAATATGTTATTAGATATACAGATATATAGACCCTGCAAATTTCCAACATTACCCATATGTTTCAATTTGATCAGCGCTACTGTTTTAAATGAAAACAGTGAGTACAAGAACAGCATTGATTAACTTGTCAGGAAAACACATCCGCCAGTAAAATTGCCAAGAGTGATTCTCCCAACGCCACAGAGGGGTGTCCGTGTTCGAACACTGATATAGCGAATCTGCAGTTCAACAATCCGTTTAAGGTGTAATAAATCACCAAGAACACCCCCGTATCGAACCCATTATCAGGGGTATCCGTGCGTATTGTCTGCAAGCGCGAACCCTCCGAGGTATACACACAGATGTGCAGGGAACAATTTGATTATGTCATTAACACGGCCCCAGCGGCCGGTTAGTCATTACGTATCGATGTCTGAATTATCGGCGTCACAACATCATTCATTCGCCGGTCATTGGAATACGCCAGTGATTCAAATAAATTTGATTGAGTGAGAGTTAGATGACGCGATCTCGTGTATTTATTTACATTTTTTGCACAATATTAAAAAATAATGTACATATGGCTGACTTAATGCCAGGACTTAATCTCCCAGTCAACCAATAAAACGTACAGAAATATTATGTAATAAGGCTGTGCAAATGTGTGAAAAGGATACAACTATAAATAAAGCAACAACAACTATATTAAACCTCCCAGTCAATCCGCGTAATACTGAATATCGTCGACACAGGCACGTCATTTCTGACCCTCCGACTCAAGCTTGCGAGAGGCGGCATCTGCGCCGCCATCCCTTAGTTAGTCCATACTTCGCAGCTTGCTGCATATGTACGAGTAGGCCCCATCACTTCAAGGCCGGACCCACTTTGGCGTACCGAGCCTTCCTTCGCGCATATGTCCTCTTCGGAGGGCAGCGCCGACGTGCCCTCTCCTGAGGGTACGCCAACCATTCCATTCAAGCCATAAGGCCACTAGGGCCAAGGCTAGGCTGAGTTTAGTCGGTAGGTCTGTTGGATCGAGCCGCCTCGATTCACCAGGAGTCCGACATAATCAACGCATCCCTGCTTGCCTGTTGCGTTGGTATCCATGACGGATTCTCAGCCTCCTCTCCAGAGGAAAAAATAAAAAAAAAAAAAAACTATATTAAACGGAATGGAACACGAATGAACTAAGTAGGTAAATATAAATACACACACATATAAAGGTGATGAAAATGAAATGGAAAAATAAACATGTGCAATTAGATATGGACTTTTCAGAACATGATATAATATTGTGATATGAATGCGAAGGTCTCATCCTGATAATAATTCCCCAAACGCCACACTTTGAGCGCTGCGTCGAAATAATGGTGTTAGTAATTTGTCCTCTTCAAATACCGTGGATTTCTGCTTCATGAGAAGATCGTAGCTGTAGATCCAAGATACGTCAGTTTTAAAGATGTGGAATATCTTTAGCGAAGTTTCTCGTTCAAAGTTTAACATAAAAATGGACAAAGGTAATATGTATTTTATATAGCTACTACATTTGACTGCATATAGATAAACGTCAAAATATAAGTCCTACGTATAATTAAACAATAGTATTTACGTAGTGGCATTATGCAGAGAAATGGCTTTAAAATACTTCAAAATAGAAAGTTGAACGCTGTCAGGAATGCCACCATTTTAATGAAAACAGACAAGAAAAAATTGTGGATTATTTAGAAGAAAATAATATATTACTAATACAACGGTCGTTGATTACACATAAAAAGCTTGTAACGAAACAAACAAACAATAACGTAGCTTATAACAAAAGCAAATACTATAAACAATGTTATCTGAATAGTTTATCATTTTATGTGGCAAGGATTAATTTGTGAAAGTATTGAAGCCCACTATGGATTTAACCGGAATATAATATAAGGAGAGTAAGGATATTATAAGATTTTCCTCTTATATTGAGGTGGAGGAGGACAGGAAGTTAGCTATTATTATTTTTTCCGTATTATATAACGATGTCTGTATCTTTTAGCTTGTTGTTACAATAAAAATACTATCGACCAAATAGTTATAATTAGTGCTCGGAATAGGTAGTTTAATTTTATGCACTTGCGATTTGGTGACATCAATAGTATGGGTATACCTGGGAGCTTACTATTTTCAGAGATTGTAAAAATATTATATTGAACTTCAAAATAGTATTTCATCTTTTAGCTTATTGTTGTAATAATAAGTTGTAAACATAAAATTGTACAATAAAAGCGTAAAGAAACGAATAGCAAATAAAAACAGAAAATTTTAGGTTTATCCATGTTACGCTTACATTGACTTTCTTTCTGCAAGTACATAAAATTAAACTACCTATTCCGAGCACTAGTAATAATCTAAATTATTTCATTTTGCACACTTTGCTATATATACATTTTCCATAATGGTGATACTACATATAAAATTATTATGTGAGTTTGAATGATCAGAGCAATGTTCAATATTACTGTTCCGAGTTTGATGTGCTGTGATGTAGGGATAGTTCAAGACTAGGACATAGGAAATTATGTGATAATATCACTTTCCCATGGCGAAATTCGATATAACGCTTGCTAAACCGCGGACGGGAAACTAGTTAATAATATAGTAAAATATGTATAAGCAATAAATTCTTGATATAAGTAGGTGCCCTATCAAGAATACAACTTGAATACAAATACTCCAAAATCGTTTTAGAGGGGTAGAAAGTAATTTTCTCTTAGGAACTCAACAGTGAGAGGGTGGAAATGATAGAATGGCCACTTTGAAGTACAATGACGATTTACAAACACAATAGAAGCAATGATGGTGTGCCATGCACATGTGCAGCCTAGTAAATAGCGCAGGGATTGTTTATATCACTATCGATAATAAATCATAAAAGTTAAATACGTTACTTTTATTTTCAGTATTATTATATGTTTATGTAAGAAATACTCTTGCCTATATTAAGAAAATATAAATATTTATTGTATGACAATCCTTTGTAATTCTTCTTTTACTGCTGAGACTCCTGTTTATCTTGCCAAACCTAACTTTTATTTAATACAAGAAACACTTTAATAACTATCATTTAAATTTAATGACTTATTTTTGGATAAAACAAAGTTCTTTTTGAATACCCCTTTATAACACATCTTATAATTAGTTTATATTGATGAAATAGATATGAAATATAAGGTGTACGTATTGCGTACTGAAATATTTTGCTTAAAACGAAACAGCCAAGAGAGATAGAAATGCTAGAGATTGGGTACCAAAAAACCTTTGGATTGCAATGACTAGCGACACGCGGATTAGTAATCGATCAGACGATACCCAATAAATCCGAGATTGCGTTTAATCTTGAGTAGGAAACACGTAAATAGTAGGCGCTTTGGGTGACCCTTAAATTATATAAACCATCTTATAGCACTTTTTTTAAAATCTGCACAGATACCATCTATAATCCACTAAAACTATTTAGTTATAAAATTAAAGAATATATTTATTAATAAAATTGGATAACACTGAAGGATATATTTCCATTCCACGCTTTAACATCTTATATGAGCTATTGTTTTTAGCATGGAAACAGAGCACAATATCGATATTTGCATAATGTTTTTTTCGTCGATCACACGCCCCTCTCTAAAGCCCTCGAGTATCGCGTGTGCTGCCAAGGGTGGCGAAATGTGCAAACAATTAGGAGACCTTAGACCTTTTTTTGCGCCCCCAATGATATCGCGTCGACGGGCCTTTCAAAAACACCTCGCTATCTGGACTCCACATCTGTTGGGTTCGCATCACCCATAAATTATACCCGAATGACTAGTACAAAATATTAACGCCAGAGGAATACGAAACAATACAAGATTCTCTGGAGGATAATGAATTTAATTGAGTTTTCGGGTCGTCATCGCTAACTTTTAATAATTAAGATAAGTATGACGTCATGTCCTTTTCGAGCTTTTGTATCATCGCGTAATTTATTATCTCAATATAAACATATCAATACTCTAGGAGTGTAAACAAGTATTCATTCATGGGCAAATGCGTAGTTTTTACAGCGCATTTAAATTATTACATATAGGTATTTTGCTTTAACATGAAAATGACGAAGTCCCCATTATTTTTGAGCGTATTCTATGGAAAATTAATATTTTAATAGACAATTTATAATATTGATACAAATTGAAGTAAATTACAATTAATAATTTTTGGTTACATACGAAATAAATAAGTACGAGCCTTACATTGTGTTATGATAAGATATTTTATTTCTTCAGATTTGGTAGAGATTGTTTAAAATATTATATTTATAGTCGGCATAATTATGTAATTTATGCTATTGACATGCAAGCATGAACACCAAAATACGATGACAAAGCCATCGCACTAAACTCTTAAAATACAAAAAATCTATTGTATTTTGACAATTCAGCTATCACGATAAACACTAACGTCGGAGTCGCAACGAGCATAGGAATCGCACCACACGTCTGTTTACTTAAAGAGTTCACAAAGAAGCCTGTCTTCGAATCCACATAAATCTGTAGTGATGCTTTTGATAACGCCTCTTTATACTTGAAAAACGACCGCGACTCCCATTATTCGGCTAAATACATACCGGCAATCGGAACTCAGCGATACCGTGAACCTATTCGATCTCATGCATTTAAATTTAGAATTAGTGAAAAGCCCACCCACAAACTGTTTTTCGTAGGTTAGCAATCGATTCGCATTTCCACTCGATCCTGTTTTCTTTGAAAAACTAATTTATATAATGGATTTTGTAATCATTGATATTGAAATAAAAGGGAAACAACCTACTGGATCTGATGGGTGAAAGAGAGTGAGAAAAAGGATAGTGAAAGAGTGAGATTTAAAGGTGATTATTATCGACTTGATGAGTCATATAGAAGAAACAGGGTGAGAAGGACGAGAGTATGCTAAACAATAGAGATGAAACTAATAAATACTACAATAATTGTACACTTAACATATAATTTTAAGTATCAAATATTAATTGAATTAGTTCTCCAGGTTGTCAATTCAGCCAAACGTGCCTGTGCGAGCTACATTCATATACCTCAAGATGAATCTTTAATTTATGTCATTTTTATTTTATTGATTTAATATTTTTTTATCGTAAAATTAATAAAATTTAAATAATTTACTTTTAACAATTTTTAAATAAATATTTATTTCATTGCGTTTTTAAATGTTTGTTCTTTTTTGTGCCTACCTCAATGATATTAAATAATATCATTGGCCTACCTTATACTTCATACAAAAATAATTGTTAATCAATTTCTTACATCTTATATACATTTTGCCTAAAATGTAACAGACAAAAACTATAGTTCGTAATGTTTCTTGGTACTCAAAATGGTAAGCAGTTTCCGTGGCGTATAAAATGTTACGCGCTGTAAAATTGTAGTTGCCGAAGTAATATGTAGTAGCAAAGACTGTTTATTCTACCAGTATTTTCTTAGCCGCTCCATTTTCTCAACAAATACTATTGTTGCCAAATGGTGATTCTAGCCAACAATCGTGTGTTTTATATTTCACGTATTTCCTTGGTTTTGCTTTTAAGGATATTTATGTCCTTGGGATATACATTCCTGTCTTTGTCACAATTTATTACTTTGTGAAAATTGAACACTTTAATTTCATTTAGTTGTAAATCTGTTTTTATTAGCTACTCGTTATATATGGTGCTTTACTTTTTTATTATTAAAGTAATGGTTGACGTTCAAGCAGCGGTGAAGTTAGCCAATTTTATCCATATATATTTACTCGCTCGTTTTTTTTTCTGTGACATCATAACACCAGCAAGATTTAAGTCAAAATAAATTTAAAATCTATTTTTATAAATGTAATAAGAAGAAAGTTTGAAAGATCATCATTATTTTAGTTATGATGCGACCTTTGTACGTAAGCCTCCCCCGAGGTCCCAACATCCATCTATCCATGTGCTGCCTCTTTCTATGCCCTTCCTGTGATATTCATCAAATCGTTGGTTGTTGTTTGCCTAGAGAAGTTACATTTCCTAGCCTGCCGCTCATGGGAAAAGTCCATCTTAATTTATTATTACATCGCAGATATGTAATTACGGTTATTTCCCTTCTGAATTTCTTATTCAGAAAATCATTACAATAATCACCATTTCAGTTAACAGACATCCACTGCTGGAGGCGTCGTATTGATTGGTCCAGTTCGAAAAATATATTGGAAAAATTTTACCACTTCTACTTTACATACTACAACATTAATTTAAAAAAATAATATTTTAATACAGTGTGATGTTGCTTAAATATCTGTTACTTTTATATTTAATAATAACTAGCCAATCTACGGGTCCTAGATTTATGTTATAGCTATATTTTTTTTATCAATAAAGGAGCTAATCTAAACTATAAGACTTTTTAAAAAATTATAACGAGAGACAATTAGAGATTCTGTCTATAATTTACACAAAATCAATTAAATAAATTGACCAACTTTTTTAGTTTTCTGAAAAAAAATCCAAACTTAACAATCATATGTCCTCTTCCGAGTCTCATACAACAGGCATACTGTACCAAATTTTATCAAAATTAGATCAGTAGGCCCGGAGATTACTTCGAGACTGCAAACTCACAATCTACCTCTTTAAAATATCAGCTGAATAAATGTAAAACATCATCATTTCAGCTGTCACGCCCTCAGCTGAACATAGACCTCCTCAAGGATTTCAACATCTCAGACCTGCGCTGTTAGCTTCTCTAATTACTAGTGACATCAATATTAACATATTGCAAGGCACTGGAGACAAATACTTTGAATACTATTTCGCTGCCATGGCCAGCAATGGTATTATTCCAGCTCATGTAAAACATAACTGACTGAAACTGTTGTATAATCTATTAAGGTACGCCGCCAAATCCTCTAATCTAATCTAAGTTACCAAGTCACTTAAAATTCGACCCTGAACCCAGCGACACAACAAGCACAACCTTCACAAATAGGCTAGAATCATAAACCGGGTTGTTTACAAATCTGGATTGCGACACCGGCATAAAGTATTCATGGCGAACGGAGACAGTGGACTCGCGGGCTGCACCCATGGGAGCGACAAAATGTAACGAAGCATCCGCTTTCTTTTACACTAGCTAACACACTTTTACATAACAACGCCAATGTGCCTCGTTTTGTATTATTTCGATAGATTATTATTCTTTCACGTTTTTGAATCGCCCAAGAATCAGTTGTATTGGATATTGATTACTTTAGTAGTCAGACTGAAAGATTTTATTAAGCGGTGTAGAGAATGCGTTATTGCGATTTTGTAACTTGAATCTTTAGCTGCATTTCTATTGCCTAATATTCTGACGTAGCTTATACCACGGACAAAGTCAAATCTAGCAGCTCAATTTTTTAAACATTCGTTGAACGTTACGTGTTCGTCGAGCGATATCCGCATTTGATTTCTGTTTTATTTTAATTTTCTACAGGAATAAATCTTAAAAATATTTGACTAGCGACTCGTAGCGATAGATTGAATAATAAGGGTTAAGTATCGCAGACTCTATCTTTTACCACTTCATTATTATCACAGCAACAATATGGCGAACCTTTTTTTTTGTTCCCCTGAGGGAAATGCATTAAATTGCATACCCCGGCTGTGACGAGCCGGCGGTTATGTGGGGCTCTCCTTCCTAGAAGGGGGAGGCCTACCCACTAAAATCCTCAGTGATGGCCTTCTTCAGGCATGTATAGGGAGCCCCAGGGAACGCGAAGCGACTTCCGGGAACCCCCAGCCTCCGCTCCCCTGCCCTCCTCGGGGGAGGCTACTACCTCCCCCGATCTCCTCCACCGACAACGCCACGGAAGGGGCGTGGTCCATCCCGGGTCGCCGTATCCGCGGGCGCGACTTCCTCGGGCCCGCCGGCGACCCGCGGCGGCGCCGCAGCTGTGCTACCGAGCCCGGCGCCGCCTTCTTCGAGCGGGATCGGCCATCACCTGACCCCGCTCGGCGGCTTCCTTCTGGAGCATCACTGCTTCACAGAAGGAGGCCACAGCACTCCAACCTCCCTCGTCCGCCAGCATTGCCGCAATCAATGCCGGCGGAGACAGATCTCGCCCGATCTCTGCGACCAAGACTCGGCGCTCGGAGGCCCACGCGGGGCACTCTGCCAACGTGTGCTGGGCCGAGTCGAGGTCAGATGTGCAGTGATGACAATGTGTCGATCCCTCCCGTCCTGTTCGACACAGATACTCACGGAAGCAGCCGTGCCCGGTGAGTATCTGAGTCAATCGGTAGGTGACCTCCTCCTTCCCGTGGAGCCAAGCTTCGAGGTGCGGGAGTACGGCACCGACGGCCCGCTGGCGCGCGCATGTTCGTATTTCGAGCTGGGCACGCCAGGCCGCCACAATCCGTCGGTGCCACTCCCGCCTAGGCACTTCGTGCGCGGGTTCCGGGGCGCTCCCCCCATCGCTCCCCCGGTCGTCATGCCGCGACACATACGTCGTCGCATAAATGTCGGCCAGGACATCGAATGGGGGGGAGCGTCCCAGAACCGTCGCCGCCTCGTACGAGATGTTACGGTAGCCTCGTACGATCCGTATGGTCATTATCCGATGCAGGGTCCGTAGCAGAACTCTGCAGCGGGGCGACCTCGCGCAGTCTTGCGACCACACGGGGGCCCCCATACATGGCCACGGATCGCACGACCCCCTCGTACAGGCGGCGAACTCCATCCCTCGGTCCCCCGAGATTGGGCAGCAGGCGATGCAACGCGCCCGCCACCCTTTTGGCTCGGGGGACCAACCGCACGAAGTGCTCTTCGAAGCTCCAGCGGCGTTCCGGGGTGAGGCCCAGGTACTTGATGTACGGCCCCACCGGGACCACCGCGTCACTCAACCGGAACCGGCAGCTGGGTGGTTCCCGGCGCCTAGAAAGGCCGTGGAACCATAGCGTCATGGTTCTGTGAGACGCTATTTCTAAACCAAGCCGGCGGATTGCCCGCACGACACATACCACCCCAAGCTCGGCAAGCCTGAGCACCGGCCCGAAGTCGGCCCCAGTCGTCACGACGAGAGTGTCGAGGTTCCATAGCAGGGGTCCCAACACCGACCCCTGTGGAACGCCGCATTCGACCCTCCTCGACGTTTCCGTCCCGTACTGTCCCATCACGCCAATCGTCCTGTCGCGCAGATAGTCCCCGACCACGGCCCGCGGGTAGGAGGCAGCTCGTGGTATACGAGCACTTCCCTAATGGCCTACCAGGGGAGAGTGCCGAAGGCGTTAACGTTGTCTAAAGACAACGCCCCCCCCCCCCCCAATCGGACTGCGGACTCCGACAGGGAACAAACACGCTCCAGCGTTGATCGCCCCCGCCGGAATCCAAATTGGCAATCCGATAGGTCGGGACAGGTACTCGCTGATACGGGCGGAGATAACACTCTCGCAGAGTTTCCTCGCCTCGTTCAGCAAGCAGATCGGACGGAACGAAGACGGAACGTCGCCAGTCCTTCCAACTATATGGCGAACCTAGTGCAAAATGTACTCAAAAGATGGAAAAGGTTCTCATTATAAATTGGTGAATAGTAAAAAATTGTGTTTATCAATGAAACCATGAATATAATAAACATCGTTATATCATGTTCGAAAATTGTGCTAGAATTTACTTAAAATACCTTTACACACATTTCAATTAGGCAGTAGGCACGGACAATCCTGGGTGGAGCAAACAAAAGTTGATAATTCTATTTGCGGTTACAATTGATGGAATAAATTTCAATATATTTGTCTCTGGACTCAGATTATAGGCACGATAATCATGGATTCATTGTTTAACTTCGGTAAAATATCGAGTTTCTGCATTGGATATACTCGTATATAGAGTTTGAGAAAAGAATGTTTCAAGTCAGGAAAATCTGAATAAATTTTTAGAATAAACACAAACAAGTGGATCCCTTGTTGTAATTATTCTATTTATGACACAAAAGACAGATATAATTAATACAATGACGCGATTTCTGTTAGACCAAACAAAAATTACACAGTAATTTTTTAAGGCTAGCTAGAAAAATGTCAAAATATTTATTACTAGCTTTCTGCCCGCGGCTTCGCCTGCGTGGAAGTCGGTTTATGGCGCGAAGGTTTTATCGCGCTTCCCGTGGGACTATCCGTTTTTCCGAGATAAAAAATACCGCAAAACCTCGCTCAAGAATCACATCTATCTATTGATGAAAACCGCATGAAAATCTGTGCAGTAGTTTTTGAGCGAAGCCTTTAATGCGCATCCCGTGGGATCTGTCGATTTTTCCAGGATAAAAAGTAGCCAATGTTACTCGGGGATAATGTGGCTTTCCAAAGGTGAAAGAATTTTTGAAATCGGTCCAGTAGTTTCGGATCCTATTCATTACAAACAAACAAATCTTTCCTCTTTATAATATTAGTATAGATTTAGGCAAATAAAATTTATGCTTTTAATAAGACCAATCTATATTTTTAGTATAACAATAAACGAATTAAAACTTTAATTTTTGGGTGCAATTTTATATTTCGTAGTTTTTATTTCTTTTTACATTTCCATCATATCTTTAGAATTTGTTTGATCTCTTTCCGGATCTCTTCCTTCAGTAGTTTTTTTATGATCGAACTGTAACTACACATAAGACATCCCTACTCACAGCACTGATTCTTCTACAGGTAGACACTTTCCCGGCACTTGGTTCTATTGGAATCCGAATGGAATGCTAGAATTCTTTCCTTGAAACTAATAAGAGCTCGCATGTTAAACTTCCCTTAAAATTGCTTATATTTGAAGTTCCTTTTTATTATTATTAAGACTCTTCGTGGTCAACCAATCTGCACCAGGACGGCGTAGTTACCCAAGGTCCTAAAGTTAGCGTAGTCTCAAACCCTTCCGTAGAGACGTATATGAGTTGTGATGATGATGCTGAAGTTCCTTTACATTTTCCCTGATCCCAGATTATCTGGAAGAAATGATTTTCTTTACCATTTGTTCATAATTTCAATTGTTAAGATATTATTTTTATTTCTTAAACATCAAAAAATGTTCAAGTGGTATACTTATATAAACTTCAACAAAATATTGAAGCGAAACGAAAAATTATTGGCCTTGACATAATGTCGTCACTGTATACTTTGTACTTTTATGCCTTCCTGTTAAAAACAAATATAACTTTACACTTCGCATTCAGCGGTTGGAGTAAGCAGTATCCCTATAGTGGCTTGTTCGTAACTGACATAGTAGCCGTATTGAAAATTTACAGGGCTGCCACCATACCCAGACAAAGTTCCCTTGCAATTTCAAAATTTTCCTGCCGATGAATATAAAGAATTGATTATTTTAATATTGATACGAGAGATAATGAGAACGTGGATATAAAAAATTGATTAATTTAATTTTGATTTAACTCTCGATGTTTAGTCATACAACGGATAAACCAATTTAATAGTCATACTAAAAGTAAGAAGGCACATACAAAAGGGGAATCTAGGAGTGACTAGAGTAACTATGGATTTTTTTTTAATATAGTCAATATTATGCTATACTATATATGCTATGCTATATTATATATGCTGTGTAGGTAGTGAAATAATGTTGAAGGGATTAGTTTCAGTCAGAAAAAAGACAAAGAAAGTAATGTTATTACAATATTACTCCAATTGATTTACGTTCTTTCTGTTGTAACACATCATTCGTAGAGTACGCATTTATTGAAACAAACTATAATCCAATATACACATGTAGGTATTTAAATATTTAACCTAAGATAAACTTAATTATGTTTTATCTACATCTATTAAGAACTTGAAAATAAATAACAATCCATAAATTTATTATATACTGTAAAAATCTATGGAATAATCAATCTAAGTTTCTGATCTTAGCATTACACCTTGCACATGATGATGTACACAGATGTACAGGTGGCACATAATTTCCGAACAGGTGTAGAGTCATTATTCGTACGTACGGACAAGGTTTTTGTTTTTGTTTTAAGCTTTTTTTTTGTTTTATTTGTTTTGACGTCAATAAGTGGCTGTAAAGGTCTATGTTGAATTAAGATTATTTTGATTTTGATAAGTGTAGGATGCGTGCGATACTTTGACTTTGCCCGCCGATTCAGTTAGGTTACGTTAGCAGCTATTTCAGAGCACTACTGAATATTTGTGTATGTACTGAATTGTCATTTAATTATGGCCTATAATATTTATATCTAACTGGCTGTTTTCGGACAATTATCAAATATAATAAGTTATGAGTTACTGAATTGTCGTGACCCCGACTGGGACTCTTTACTACAAGGACTGCCTACGTAACTGCAAATCACGACACGCACCAGAAGAAGCAAACAGTATTAAAGTAATATTTTATAAGGACATTTGACGACGTTTTTCTTAGAGACTATAGACTCATACCAATGTTCAAATAATAAACGAATTGTTATAATTCATTATTTGAACTCTCCCGAGCTAACCCCAGTACCTATTTTTTTTTACCAGTACCTATTCATATACACTTTAAAACAAAATATACACTATATTTTTTTTTAAGTGGTTTTAATATATTAAATTTCACTCGATATCCGATGTACCGAGTTATGAATTTTCAGACATAAAAGATATTAGAAAAATACTTAAAACGTTGATAACACGAAAAAGAGTTGAATCATGTTTAGAGCAGGTATGTGACAACGGATAAAAACAAAAAATGGTAAGGAATATTTTGACCAAAGGAAGATAATACTTCAATTATTGCAGCCGTGTGAAGTAACTGAGGTTAGATTCAGAGATACTCGTAATAGGTTGAGAAAACATTTTTTTCACGCGTAGGACCGGGGTGAACGGTTCTTTTATTAGTTCATAGATGTAGCTATGGTTCTTTTAATTATTGAGTCGCAACATGAAAGTAGGAGAGGGAGACAAATTGAGAAAGAGAAAGAGTAATTGTACGTATGTAAATGTTCCACCGAGTGATTAGAGTTTACTTAATCAGTGGTTCTGATTTTCAGCTTTACATACATATGATTTGATTATTGTTCTTGCAAACAGTATTTACATATAGATAGTAATTAATGTGTATATTAATGTATTTATTATTATACAACTTATTGCACGCAGAAACAGAAGACATTAACAAGTGGCGCGCAGCTTTCTTTTGATATTTTTCACACCGCTGCTGTGACATTTCTTGCATTTGTAACCACATTTCGCGCTATGAAATTTGCATTTAGTACCATTCTAGAATACCGGTATTTTTCGTAAATGTTTTAAAATACTACATTTGTGCGGTAGAATTGTTGTTACATTATAATGTGATGAATTATTTGTAGGATGTGGTAACCAATTATACAGTGTAAAATTTTGGGATACGTCAAAAGAATAAAATAATTAATATTGACAATCTATAACTAGTTGATATGTTTTGCATCTTTGTATTCCTATTACTATTGATTAGCTAGAAATAAATAAGATTACCTAGATTTTATATTATACAATGCTATATAGGACGGTTTCAAGTAATCAATACAATTTAGGTACCCATCTTTATTAACCTATCGCAAAAACCCTATCAAGTTATTAGTTTCTTTGTTTTCACAAACAAAACTGAAGCGTCATATTCGTATATTTGAAACAATTAAAAAATTATTTTCATCGCCTCGCACATAAAAGGCCCGGGAAAGTTGAAACAAATTGTGATATAAAAAATATATCGCGTGACAACGACATTAACTCTGTCGATGTCGCCGGGATGTTCGAACGTGTTTGAAATGCATGAGCAATAAAACAAAATATACTGCGGCCACAGACAGAGGAAACTGTTTCCTAAAAATAAAAGTAACTTTATTGCCTCATAATAAAGTAGTGACCAGCTGTAAAATGATGTAGCGCAGGATATTTTATTATTTAAGACATTTTTTTGGTCAAGGCATAATAATATCCATGTCATATTTCACATTGTCATTAGCAAAATACTCATATCAATAATCAATATCACGTCTATTATTCACTAAAGTGATAATTAACACAGATTTTTCTTTATCCAAGGATTTTCCTAGTCTGGATATATAACATATAGGTATATAGATAAATAATATTTGATAGAAATATATGTTAATAGTCATGAAGGCACATACGCTCGCATTTATCACAGAAACATCTGCTCCTTCCGGAACTCGAATCTTAACAGAAATCACTTGTACAGAGAATTTGTCAAAATCAGAATGTACGAAAATAATTCTGCCATGTGGTAAAAACTTATGAATTCCTGTGAAATCAGAACAACATTTATAATGAAACAAACACGAATAATACTATGTCAAGAGTCTTTCATCACAACAAGGTACTAAAGCGCAGCGATGATGAAATGAAAATTGAATAAGCAGACTATTCTAATATCGTGATTTAATACATTATTATTTACAAGAAAAAGCAGTATAACTAGAGAATCAATGGTACTGTTCAGGCTGTGTCGCATCTTTTTTCGTAAATTGTCATCATCCTATTGATACGAAAATACTCATTGATTTTATTTATTAGAATTAAAAATTGCGTCATATAAACTTCAGATATTTTCTCATTCTATACAACTGCAGAACATAAAAAATAGTAAAAAATTTAATAAATATAACCCGACTACAAAATCACATAATTATTTTATAACGTCGTAAAGCATAGGTTTGTTGTTATGTCATGAAGCATATACAGGTGGAAATTTGTAATGCCACCCGAAGGGGAAGTACTCTTAATACTGTAGATAGAAAGTTTTACTTAAAGGAAACATTCCTTTATTTTTGAAAAGAAATAAAACTGCATTCAAAGATTTTTGAAAATTCACTTGCCCCACCCGGTAATCGAACCGACTAAAATCTGCAAAAGTTTCACCCTATATTTTTATTGCACCAATCGGTAGGGTCAATTATAAGGATCAAATCTCTCTAACAAACTTCATAAATTAAATGAAAGGAAAACATTAATTAAGTATGTACAAAAACTGATACACTAACTAATTAATTGTTCGAAATGTGCCCCATTTTCTTGAATACACAAATTTATTCTTCGTAGCCTTTAAAAGTGTGTTGTGGTGAATATTATTGATAGTATTTTATACTTTTACTCTCAATTCGTTGACATTAACATACGATTTAATGTAAATTTGATCTTTTACATAGCCCCACAAAAAAAAATCTAAAGGGGTGAGATCTGGTGATCTTGCAGGCCATCTGATTGTGCCGTTTGTACCAATACCAACCTTATAATTGACCTTTGGAATTGGAACATAACCTCAATCTACAACCATTTATCAAACGATAATAAACATAATAGCCCTAAAATTATAGTAATAGTCATAATCTCTATACTGCTTCGTCATAGGCTGGTAAAAGAACACTGACCTTTAGTACTCTCGACAACACAGTCGATCCTCCACAGAAGCAGAGCAGCGTAGATAGTCAAGATCATGTTGCTGCCTGTAACCCGGATCGCGTCACGTTCACGGCCCATTGTCGCCTCGTCCCGCCTCGGCGCCGCCGTCCTTAACGGGCGGGGCGCGCAACATCACAAACGCACCACTTTGTTACTCGAAACAAAGCAACCAACGAAAAACGACACAGTTTCGCGAGTTTACGATAGCCCTAACAATAGTCGTTTGCCCGTATTTAGCGCTTCACATACTCTTCAGACGAAATATCTGTAACAATAGAAAACATATAATGTAGAGCGAAATATATATTTTGATTGATATATTTTTTTTAATTTTTGATAATGTTATGCAACTTTAGGACAATCAAGCAGACTGTTTCCCGGATAATAAGTGACCTCAGTCACTTCTAGCATATGTGCATCATGTGACAATCGCTGAAAATCTGCAACACTTACACGGATCATAGTGTTATATCAGAAGTCCACATTGTGAACTTCTGATATAAGATGTGAACTAACGTTACCAATTTATTTCATTGCCTTGTGCTATGCTCCTTTAAATGTCACATAAACACAGCAATGTAAGCACTGCTTTGAGGCAGTGACAGATAAGACAGAAGTACCCAAGCAGACCACTCTGATATGGAATCTCCCTCCGGGTTACAATCGATAGATACAAGCATCATGTCAATATCTGAACACCATATAAATTAAACTATTATAAGTATTTATATCTTAATATAAATAAATAAAATTTTGTTAACAAATTTACACTCCATAATTGCACTCTGTTCGTAGGTTGAATTCAATTCAGTTACACAACCTGGTATGTGTTTTATCATACCCATACATATGCACCTACTTATTTTGTAAACATCTATTTGCATTGAAATTATATAAAAATACATTTGTTAATATTGTAATAACACGATTCGTTACATAAAAACAGAATGACAGGCGCCAGATTAACCCGGATTAAAACAGTGAATACTTTTTATTTTAACACACAAAAATGCTCGTTTGCCATTTGAATGACAGAAAATCGATAAAATTCATCACATTGTAACTTTACTGTACATGGAAATGTAGCTATTAATCACGGAATAATACCACAGACAGAGGCGCCCGCTGAATATGTTATCGTCCCATTCCGCAATAATAAATGAGCAGGCTATTATAGTAAGCTGCACACATTTTACACAGATCTCCTAATATCTCTACCCAGTTTAGCGCTAACCGCTGCTTAAATTATTATTATTAATAGGGGTGCGATATAATTAACTATATTTAAGTTGCATGAAAATAGTCAAGTCGACATTCCAATACGACGTCGTCGACTCCTTACATTGCCATTTGATCTTGTTCCTTTATTCATTTGATGTTATACTAAGCTTTAAAATATTTTTTAATTATTTGTATTTGATGGTTATAAAACATTTTCATTGTATAACAGAAGTATAGTCACAGATAAAATAAACGTTAAAATTTACATGTAGCGTGTTAGTAGTGTTTCAATAGATTCGGATAACATTCGAGAAAGACAAATGTTTTGCTTGCCTTAGCCTTAAATCAAGTTAGTCACGTTAATTATAATGTAAAAAATACAGGGAAGTAATATTTCGCGCTTAGTAATAACATGATTTTCTACAATAACAAATGTTACCATTATAATTTCTTTGATTTTTTACCGCCGTCTTTCACATTTTATTATGACAATAGACATTTTTATTTGTTAATATCTCTTGACGGGCTTATTGATATGACAGAACTTAAAGTTTCTTAGTCTCTAAAAAGGCTTGAAATTTCTACGTAATTAATAGTTTTTGAGTAAAAATTTATTACCGCCGCATTCCTTCCTACTTGTTAAATATGAGTTACTGCTTCTGAAGCACATGTTTATATAAAGCAAATGTAGCCATAAGCAGTGATGGGTAGTAAAACCATGTAGATGGTGTCAGAGCATAAAAATAAAATTGCCTCTGCAAGTAGTGCCATTTCAGTAATGCGATGCCTGACGTAAATGACGGTGAGCTGAGATTCTGACCGCTGGATCAATGAGTGGGAAAAGTGATTCATTTTCAGTTGCTATCAGATAGGGTGTCTGGTGACCTTGAGGTAGTTACGGTTGTCTGCGTTTAATATTAAAACATTTGCCATTAAATTTGTAAATAGTCTGTTTCATTAAATTAGAGAGGTTTGTCCTAAATACATTTTAAAAGAGAACAAGAATGTTGTATATATTAAATTGAAATTTTAAAATGTAGAATAGTTTCTCCGTTGGCAATATCAAAAACTATCTGTCCCTAATCGAAGAATAGATGTGGACTGTCAATCACAAAAGATGGCGGAATTAAAAAATTGACCCTCTCTTTTGCTCACTATGCACTCTGCCAAGCAACAGACGAGGCTCTAGAGTATGTTGAAGCTATGCCGGGGCCAGGGATGTTAAGAATCCAGGACGGCAAACACAAGACCGGCAACTTGTACGTATACTGCGGACCATGAAGCTGTTGAAACTTGGAAAAAATTATTACATCATATATATATATATATAGGTATATATATATATATATATATATTATATATATTATATATATATATATATATATATAATTATATATATATATATATTATATTATATATATAATATATATAATATTTATATATTATATGATGACTAGACATAGGGATAGACTATAATAATCCATATTGTTCGTCTATAGTAGATAGTTACAGAAATCTAAATATACGTTATTGTCACTGTCACTAGAATGCGAATCCACCCAAACTAAAAAAAAAATACGATAAGTATTTGCACATACTGGCTGGTACATATACACAGACGGATTTTGATTCACACTAACTTAAATTTTTATATTTAATTTAAGAATATTATTTAATATTGAAGAGAGGGTGAAGGTTTTTAGCCGGCCTTGAAACCCGGCAATATGCTCTATTTCCGAGAGGGGCAACTCTGGATCACCGATCTCTCGTAATAATATTGTACATACTGGAATTATTTTGAATAGAATTGACCTAGTACTTAGATTCACCAAATGGTATTCATTGAAAAATTGAAAGTAATTCAGGTTTACGCCATAATCTAGATTCACCCCGACGAGGAAATGGAAGCAATATTCGAAGATACCTACAACTCATGATATTACACTTGGAGCTACAATATTTGAAGCTAAAATCCGGAACTTGTTTAGTGAAATGTTATCCAACTACATGCAGAAATAGACTCTATATATCTACTTGATGCTCTGTCAAGCAGACTTAGCTCAGCTGCGTATGCTGTTAAAAAAATAAGGCTTCTAGCTGATGTTGAAACAGCAAGGTTAGTTTACTTTAGTTATTTTCATAGTGTAATGTCTTATGGCATTTTGTTATGGGGATCAGCTGCCACCATTGAAAGTATTTTTATACTACAGAAAAGAGCAATTAGAGCTATATATAATTTAAGACCAAGGGATTCCCTTAGGGATAAGTTTAAAGAAATTAACATTTTAACATTGGCGGGGCAGTACATCTATGAAAATATAATCTATGTACACAAATATTACAATAATTTCATTAAGAATAGCGATGTTCATAAATTAAATACAAGAATAAAAATAAGCTTGCTGTTCCAAATTTTAGATTACGTAAAACACAAAACTCATTCTTGGGTAAATGTATAACTTTTTATAACAAGTTACCACACAGTATTGTTAATCTACCTTTTAATAAACTTAAAACTCGAGTAAAAAAAACTTTGATGAGCAAAGGATATTATCGAGTCCAGGATTACTTGGATGATCGAAGTGTCTGGGACTAAAAAACCCTCGCTCGTTGAAATAAAAAAATGTTAATAAATTCTTAGGTAACTGTGTAACATAATAATGTATATTTAACTGTACCTATTATAATAACCTTTTGTTACTTGTATAATACATTATTGCTAGTTTTTAAATGATTGTATGCGCGTGTCCTGCGGTTGATTTTTTTTTTTTTAGTTGTGCTAATTTACACGGGTACCTGTTTTTGGTAATTTGTATCCTTCTGTGGCTTAAGGGTAGTCATACTCTCATTAAAATCTCTTCGGCAGTGTCGTGTGAGGCGGGTCGTTACGTTCCCTAAAACATGGTTGAGCGAAGCGATGGCTGGTTCATGCGTCATGCTCGTGAACGGGTGCTGCCAGCGGAGATGAGTCTGCTCTTTGCTATACTGGGTACTACTCGTATTTATTATAATTTTAATTTAACATTAATATATTCTTTTAAAACTGTATGACACGGCATTCCTAATATAGGCATGTTTATCTAAATACTTTTTTATTAATTATACTATGTAATGGAAAGTGACTTCATGAATGATCAATATTGAAGTCATTTTCCAAATTGACGACTCTGTATCTATTTAATACAGGGAAAAAAAAACAGCCCTTGCTGAGTTTCTTGCCGGTTCTTCTCAGTACAAGGTCTCCCGCCGTAGATTTGCGAACCGATGGCGTAGCTTTTCGACATTCACAAGTGCTTGTAACAGCCCAGACTGAATAAATGATTTTGAATTTGAATTTGAATTTGTTCTCCATAAACAGACTGCATCGTGGACATGGACCTGGAAAAGTAAAAAAATCGTGACTAATGTGGGCTTATACTGTTTTTCTCTGTCTTTCACTTATTTATTCAGGTTACGCTACAGGTCTCTCAATATATATACTTACATCTGATCAATGTGCTAAGTTGCATCTAGGATCTAGCTAGCTCACCAGTATATTCATGCCTTTGCCTTAGGCGGAAAGTTTTATTCTATTGATTTCTTTAAAGCTTAATTTAATGAAATTCTTAACCAACCTTCACGGAAACCTTAAAAACTATGAATTTGATGTTAAATAGTAAATAAAGTATACCTTCGGAAAACCTTATTCCATGGCCATCCGAACAACAGAGTATTTACCATTATTGCCCAAATTAATACCAACATGCAGTTAAATTCAGAAATGTACTTCCACGTAAATATTGTCAGAATCGCGTACGACTCTGATAATATTGACTCATTTAAACGACTTTTGAAGGAGCACTAGTAAACGTTATGCAATTATTAGTTTTACGTTGTAGTTAAGACAATAATCCTATTAGGAAACAAACCCGTTGTGACTGATTTTTATTCTAGTTATTTCTTTCTTTTTTGCATTAGTCTGTTTTTATACTGTAAACTGCTTAGATTTGTTTCCCTCAGGAGAGAAGAGGCTAAGACCTTCATAGCTACCACCGCAACCAATTGTCACGGTGCTTATGTCGGACTTCACACCGATGGAGGCGGCTCGAGCGATATGGCCTGCCTACCGAGCCAGTGGTCCTAATGACCCCGGTCGCTTTCAATTCATACCGCGAGATCATTAGGACCATTATCTTAGGCTGAGTTTGGTCGGTAGACCACATCGGTTAGATTTATTGTTATTTACTATATTCTACTAATATTTCCTGATGGGGGATATTTCCTAAGAATCAAGCAGCGTTTTTATTCTCCAATGATTGTAATATATTGTTTTGTTATGTTTAGTGTAAACAAAAATAAATTGAAATTTTATCAGACTGTATCGTTAACTTTGAGGCAACTCTTATTCCGCCCAAAATAACGACGCATTTCGTAGCACAAAATGTAAAGCTGATACATGATTACTATTGTGCTCAAGTTGATATATGATATGAAAAAAACAATATACACTAATATATTTTACCCATATCATTACATTTACCATTATATACATGATGATATATAAAATCTGAATACTAACTCTGAATAATTTATTTTACCTTAAATTCAAAGCATGGTATCGAATAATAAATAACAATTACTTCTCATTTATTCGAGAAAAAGAAAATAATTTCGAGGCACAAATTATTTAATTACTAAGAATTAATCTGTAATCTTTGACGTCGAGCGATCTAATCTAACGCGTCAGCGATAATTGTGACATCAATAAAATTTTAGGCAATTTATTTGCCTTCAAAACCAGTCACTGTAACGCGACGCTTTATTGAATTTGTAGAGCTTGATAAGATTTTCTTAAAATTAGGAGTGCTAATAATATTAAAGTAATAATTAACTTTGTAGAGTCGATTTGATAGATTTAAAAATTTTGTACTTAGAGTCAGAAAGGAAATACTTTGTGATTTATCTGAAAGAATCTGTTATTAAATTACTTTTTGTTCAGAGTATAAGTAATGCTAAATGTGTACAGAGCTTTCTTTTATTACGAATTGTGTGTTAGTGCTTTGCACGTAATGAGAATATTCAGTAATTATATATAATTACTGGTAATTATACATTTTAAACATTATATTAAGTGTACTGGTTGTGAATTATCCACATTAATTGGTGATTATGCGGAATTACCACGCAACAGTGGTAAATGTTAACATAAGGTAAGACTGGATTGCAAGGGGTGAAAATCCCAATAATCGTTCCATCTACATCTACACTTCTATCTTCGTTGGAAAGCTATATTATCTCTGGTAAACATAGGCTATATAAAATGATTAATTATTAAGAAATAGAGATACCATTTACTTAAAGTATACACATTAGGCTAGCCAAAATTATATATTAGTTATAGGCTCATTGGAGTATTGAGGAACTTTTTTACTTTTCTTGTGTAAATAGCCTTAGACAAGTTTTTGTATTGTGTATTTTGTATCTTTCCACGTCAGCATTTTTATTTTAAAATTTTCACCGCGCGGTTCCACAATAAGACAAAAGTCCATATAAAGTTAGTAGTAGTTATGTTAATAGTCAGATGATGGAAATATTATGAGTCTAAGTCCATAAACATAATACTAATTTTCATTTCATAATATTATCTCAATTTATTAATATTCCCTCTGGGCGAAACTTAACTAGAAAGGGAAGATTCTGGTCGTTTTCTGCCACATTTGGTCCTGTTAGGGGTTATTCGGAACGTCAAAGCCCCGAACCACCCATTAAGGCTGTTTCATGAGCAAAAGTGGCGCTTTCAGCACTTTTTCTAGATAAGCATTATTATTTAAAAGAGGTCTTAATAAAGCTAAATGAGAAATTCTGAAATACGCCGTACATTTTTTATAGAATTATATAATAATATTATATATATATAAGGACATAGACTATAATAATCCATATTGTTCGTCTATAGTAGATAGTTACAGAAATCTAATATACGTTATTGTCACTGTCACTAGAATTGCGAATACCACCCAAACTAAAAAAAAATACGATAAGTATTTGCACATACTGGCTGGCATACACAGACGGATTTTGATTCACACTAACTTAAATGATATTCAAATTAAATTAAGTCACAAAAGGAGTACAATACATTCGCTTACTTGACTTTGATCAATCAATATAGCGTGTGTTAGATACGATGACTTGCGACCTGTTACTACACTTCAAGAGCACGATATTATCACTTACTATGCATTACATTGCTTTCTGTAATACATTTTTTACAGATATTTACAAACACAAGAGGTAATAAAAAGTTAAATATTTTATAAACGACAAACGCTAACAATCGTGTTATTCGCATAGATTTTATATTGATGAAGTAATATCGGCTTTATATCTAAATGACAATATTTATCAAATATACATATATTATCCTTTTATATGAAATATAGTCCACCTGCATTAATATATGATTATCCCAGTGGAAAAAGATGTTTTGGTTAAATTTAAAAGTCAAAAATACAATAGTAATTGCAAATTGCTTCTAATGCTTCATGTTAATTTTATCAATGGAAAAGTTACGAGTAAGTTAAGAGTAAGGTTAAGATTATTACTTATGGAATAAATAATAATTATATATTTTCACCCTATTTCATTCGTTTAGTAGTTGTACTAAAAATCCTGAAACCCGTGTTTACTTATTTGCTAATAAGAGTAGTTTTGTCAAGTATCGAATCAAATATTCCTAGGAATGTCGTTTCTGATAGGTGATAGGAACGTGCACAATTGGTACGACTGCATATGACTCTTTCGGTTTGACGCACCGACTTGTTGCATGCGTTACAATCAGACATGGTAATTACCAGATAATATAATGAAAAATCAAAAATTTGTATTTTTTTTTCTTGTATATGTAGGTAGTCCGGTATTGCTTACAATTCTATGCTTCTTATCTGCGTAATATTAGTAATTTTTAGTGCACTTAAGATGTGGATAACACTAGAGCATGGATATTACGTGTGTATTAACCGACTAAAATGAACTTCAAGGGGTTTTTTACACTTCAAAAAGCAATTTCAGCTATGCCGCAAAATAATTAATGTTACTCTCACGACAGTAGACAGTGATATCTTGAATTTAAGGTGAATTAGTTATATAATTTGTAATTCTGGAACAATTTCTTCAATTGGTAATATTGTAACAGATTACAATTACACATACACGTTCCGGGAGCAAAAAAAAAAGATAAGAACGCATTGATGGCGTGCTGAGAAACGATAAGGTCAAACATGCATGCCATCGTTATTGTTGTTATTTAAATTTAGTTCTTTAGATTTTTTTATATTTTAGTGATGCTCCATGCATCTATCAAACAACATTTCAAGATCGGTGCGGACCTGAGCGGCGTAGGTCTCTTGCATTTGACTTCTAGCAAGTTATTATCTAGATTTCTGCTTATGCTATCTACTAGACATTTCTGCTATTATGCTCTAAACATACTAGGATCAGTGTGGTTACAACTTCTTCATTAATTCTATATACTTGTTTTCTTCTTTAATTTCCTCACTTAATAACATAGTTTACCGTGAAGCTGTCTTCGGTTAAGGACCCGCCTAATTGAAAATTAAAACTCATTACGTCGTCTCTAAAGAATACAATGTGTTAAATATTCGCATAGCCTTAGATAACATAGAATAAGCCCTCTCCAATTCATTTAATTTTGATTTTCTTGTCGAGTAACAAAACGAGTACTACTTCAAATGTGTGTCATAAAATAAGTTAGTAGCCTTTTACTTGCAAATAATAAGACTGTAATAAACTTACGTACGTAACTCGTTAAATTCTAATGAAATTTGACCGTCGACATTACGTAACCATGGAAAATGCTTTCTACGCTGAATAAAACTGTTCACGTCATTAAAGGGGCAATAAAGTGACACTCGGCCATTTTATATTTTTATCACCGTCCCGTTTAAACTCTATAGTGACGTTTCAATCCAAGCCCAAGTGCTTGGCGCCAGATGATCGGTTCTAATGGGGAGCTGAACTCACATAAATGTCGGCATATGTCAATTATCACGGCGATCCTATAAAAAGATATAACATTCCCACAGGGATAGCTTCCTGGGCCAATTAATGTGTGTCGTGTTTTTTCTCAGTTTCTCTTAATACGTTTTAAATTATTTTGATTTTATATATTTATGTAGAATTTTCCTACGTATTTGCTGACTAATAAAAAATATCAATATTGGAGTATATTTTTATTAATATGCTCGATTTTAACGATAAATTTATTTATACTTACTTGGAAGATAAACACTTTCAAAAATGAATTTATTTAAATATTAATACTTATTAACTAAAAATAAAAGTTAATACTTATTAACTTTTAAATACTGAAATACATACTTATAAATTTATTTATTTATTTATTGTAAGTAGGACTACCAGCAATTGTTATAATATTACATCCAAAATATTACAAATCCTTAACCTATTGAATATAACAATTTTTTTAAGGCAGTCACAACATACACCAAAATATACACAGTCACACATATTACAGTATTACAAAAAAATCACAAAAGGAAAAAGAAAATAACATAAACCAATCGGATGATTATGATGTATGATGGCAAGACGAATCGGAACCGAAGAAACCGAAAAAAAAAAATTAGAAATATTTAAAATAACATTCATAGCGCCCTCAACAACTCCGTTATTCTTTTCTTAAACTGTTGAAGAGAAAGAGAAAATATGTCGAGGTCTGCGTGTCCTGACAATCTATTATAAGTATCTGGTAAACGATACAATGTAGAGTGCATGCGAGCATTAGTACGGGCAAATGGCTTAAGAAACAAGGGAATCGCATAACGCGGTGGCTTTCGAGGGACTCTGATATTCAACTTGCAAAGCAATTGCGGACTGTCCAAGATGTTCCTGAAGATTTTGAAAAGAAATATCATGATATCATGAAATTGAATATCTATTGTCATTTAAAGACGAATAACTTGATCGTTTTTACGATTTTATTCAAAAATACGAATCACTATAATTTGGAGACACAAATATATAACTACCAAAGTAACATTGAATAAATTTTACTATTATAAAAGACACATTCCGAACAGAACTACAAATACTATATTAGAATTTCAGTATACAGAACTATTTTGGTTGAACTTACGCGTGGCCGAGATGAAAATAGACATTTTGACTATAAATATTCTGTCAAATCCATGTCAGCTTGTAATTACTTTTCTAATATTTATCTTTTCCTATGCCAGAAGATTAACACGTGTTACTATTAACACATATTATTTGTCATAAAAAATATAACATAGTATAATTTTTGTTACATACTAACAGGTTGCGAGTCTAGTAAGCTGGAACGACTTAGTTTTGATCTGAAGATCCGTAGTTTAATTCCCTGTACGTACATATATCTGTTTGTTTTTGCTTGGTTTGAAATCCACTATCTCGCTAGTTAGTTGGTTAAGGTAATCTAGATAAAAGCTTAACCGTAGCCACAAAAATATCGAAACACGTTTAATTTTCATTTCAATTAAAATAAAAAATTTATTCTTTTAATAAGATTTTAACAATCAGTTTTGCACGTCAAATATTCTACGCCATTGGTTGACAGGTCTGCGGCCAGAAACCGTATAATCTATGTAAATTATTAAATTGTAAATTCAAATTTTCCGTGTATCCTACGTTAGTCAAATATTTACAAATATTTTCCAATCAATTGTATGCACGGTAGTGTCTGATTGTGGAAATTTGCCAATAGAACCAACCGTCATTAAGGAGCGTACACAAGATACTCAAACTCAAAATTCTGCTTTAGTACAGTAAGAAAGAGATGGCGCTATGTGGACTAAATAGCACCGTCCCTTTCTAACTATACTCAAGCAGCGATTTGAGTTCAAAGTTTGATTATAGAATACGAGGTCTCATATAACGTTTAGAAAGCGAAAAACGCCTTGTTAACTGTTATGTCAGGTTGCATTACCCTACAAGCACAAAGTGAACATTTAACCTATTTACTAATATAATAAGCATGAAAGATAGATTTCGTAATTTGCAAGACTATTAAGCATGTTTAAAAAAAACAACAATCATTCGCATTTTTTACTAATACGCTCTTTTAAAATGATATTAGGTTTAATTTTAAAATGCACAAGTCGTTTGTCACAATTTTTGTTACAATGAAGTAGCGACGGCGTGAATTTTTACACGTGTAATAGAACATGCGCTTACACTTTACAAGTGAAGTTAAATAGATACATTTTTTTTAGTTTTCTTTTATTAGTAGTCTTTTGGAACTTCTTATTCGATAATTTCTTAGCTTAGCTTCGAAGTCACTTAAGACGCAATATTCTGAAACTAAAATTACTAAGTTTAACTACATCTAAGCTAAAAAAAATCCTAAAATAAATGTTCCAAGAGCAATGCTTCCATTAATGTTGGTGTGTTGCTATTAGATACGTAATAAAATTAAAAGTTCAGTTCCCAAGAGAGCTTGTTGCTACCGGGGTTGATACTACTGGGTAATTAACTCGTTATAGTCTGGGGACATCTGTATACACGCCACTGCAGTTTATTTATAGAGGAACCATCAGGATTTCGTGGAAGAAAGACAACGTCTGTCGCATGAGCTCGTATGAGATTTTTCTAATTATTGCATGCAGTTTGGAATACCGATTATCTTGATAAAAACAATCTGAGTAATGTGACATAATTTATGATAGGAAAGATTTCAACTAATTTTAGTATTTTAACTTAATCCAAAAATAAATTTCTAATTTTAATATGGAATATCCAGTCTGAAGATCCGCCTGTGGGACAAGCGTCTTCTATAATAATTTAGTATTAAAAATAGTATATATCTATATGATATATCTATAAGTATCTATAAGAGTGTAATGATTTACCCGAGGTTTACTTAGTTCAATCATACTAACAACGTTTTATCATTGTACGTACTCACAAAGAATTAATAAAGGAATAAACACTTGTTTTGTATCTTATACAACACACAAAAATAAATAAAGAAAATAATATAATATTAAAATAAATAAGAGAGTGCTCTACAATCTATACTTAGCGACTAAGCTCAATCTTGTATAGATTATTATTCTTTTACATTTTTAGTTAATAAATATTCTAAAATACAGACTTATGATATTACCGTTAAAAAAAACTCATTTTTCATATTTTGCAAACTTAAGATAGTTTAAGAAGTCTAAGGCAATGTTGATGAACTATTCAAATAAAAATAAAACAATAGTATTTAAAATGTAAATTAAACAGAAAAATTCTTCAATATAAATGATTTCAACAATAATGTGATTTACACTTACGTTAACCTGCACCACTGCAAATTCCTCGCCATTAACTACATCAAGACTGTACAAAATTCAAACGTTTAAGTCTGACCTGTTATTCTGTAATCTTTTTTATTTTGTTAGCAATACCATATTACCATACAGTCAATATAAATAGATGTATACTGTTAACTTTAAGCGGAATTCCAAAACGGATATCATAACTAGTAAATGTGTCAAAAGGTTACCCTTTACTCTACTTTTACCGACATTTGAATAGTTATTCTACTAGTCTGGGCGGCGACGAAGCTAGATATATCGGTCCAGCCATTCTTGAGTCATCTTTGTAAGAAAACTAGGTAGTACGGTTTTCTTCTACACATATAAGTGAAAATATATTTAAACAAAATAACAAATATATACGCGTTTTAAATATTATTTTTAAATTTATAACATTTTTTTTGCTACTACATAAACAAAAGGAACTCAAAAATGTCGTATTCGAGATGCGGATAGGTCATCAATAATAGCCGACGCCTTGAATCTTGAAGCAAATTAACTACAACGTTAATGCGTGAAAGGCTATCTTTGCGAGTCCCTGGATGGAAACTTTACTTAATAGAAGGAGAAATAGGGATAAAATTTCGCAGAATAAAACAAGAGGTGTCTGACGCGAGCAATTTCCTTTTAAGTTAGATTACTTCATTAGTGAAACAATCATGTAACATATTAAAACTATTAAATTAAGTAATTGAATACTTCGCCCAACATATCGCTCTGGCGGTACAGAAAGGTGAGGTAAGGCTAGAAGCGTTGGTACACTTCAGGATTGATAGATAATGGTTTAATTATGCATATATTGTTTCTGATGGGTTTCTCTAATGTCGGACGAAATTACACCATTAAAATATGACCACATTATTCTTAATATTTTTATTTATATAGATGTAACTAACATCACGGATTAATATTTTGAAATAATTATATATCAAAAATAAAGATTATGTCAAAATATATTAGCACTAATCAAATGACTTTTTCCCGGAAGGAATAATTTAAGGAAATGGTAAGGAGGTAAGTTAAAATTTGATCCTGAGTATTGACAGCCCTACATTAGAGTACAAGTGATACTACGCAGCAATCAGTCATGACACAATAGTGCTCCATAGCACTATTGTGACAAAATTTTTCTTTAATTTTTATGTTAGTTATCTCGGAAAGTACTAGAGTTTCGCGTCCTAGATAAATACCTTGAAATACGTATATAATATATTTATCATACTATTATGATGATACATGATTTTTGATATTACATCTTTTATATGATATGACGGGTAATAAAAAAACGCAAGCGTATAGTGTTTTACATACGTAGTGTTTTATATTATAGTATATTTTGATTTAAAAAAAACTAAATAACATGAAATTTAATAAAAATCGCATCAATTCGGATCACATTTGTTTTCATCTTTATTATTTTTATTATACCACTAGCTTTCTGCCCGCGGCTTCGCCCGCGTGGATTTCGGGATTGGGTGTATAGAGGGTTAAGGGTCATAGCTTTTGCCCACGGCTACATATACGCGGAAGTCGGTTTATGGTGCGAAGATTTTATCGCGCTTCCCGTGGGACTATCCGTTTTTCCGAGATAAAAAATGCCGCAAAACTCCTCAAGAATCACTCTATCTATTGATGAAAACCGCATAAAAATCTGTGCAGTAGTTTTTGAGCGAAGCCTTTATTGCGCATCCCGTGGGATCTGTCGATTTTTCCGGGATAAAAAGTAGCCTATGTTACTCGGGGAGAATGTAGCTTTCCAAAGGTGAAAGAATTTTTGAAATCGGTCCAGTAGTTTAAGCGTGAAGAGGTAACAAACAAACAAACAAACAAACAAATAAACAAACAAACACACTTTCGCATTTATAATATTAGTTGGGATTAATGTACTTAGCAAACGAAAAAGCTCAGCTCTTCTAATGTCACTGTGATCGGTGATTCAATCCACAAAGATTTAAATCACGTTTGTGCTCCTTTCATGCGAGGTGACTCTTTTAAAACATCACACGCGCAGGATTAATAAATAAACAGTTTGCGAACCGCATTACGCTGTCCCTAGTGAAATTCAATTTGGATGGAACCAAAAAGCAGGCCATTAGGAAAAGTAATTAACGTCCAATGTTTGGATCCTAACTGATTAATATTGCAAATCTCAACTGGCTACCTTTGCCTTCGATAAATCCAATTGTATTTCTTACTTAGTTTAGTAGGATACTGGCTTAGTAGGCCTTTTGAAAACCCTAGATAGCATTGTAATATTATAGTAAGAATAAGTTACAATAGAGAGTCAGCGCTTACCTGAGGTGCTTAATTTCACAAGCTTCAACAAAATATTCTCTCGTGTATCTTTTACTTCGTGATATTGACAATTTCATTTTATTTTATTTTTATTTATTTGCGACAACAACAGCAATTTACATTATTATATTACAACTTAGTAGTTACATTCTATAAGCCAATTATAGTTATCTACGATTAAAATATTTATACCAAGCTATTTTATTAATATTATAGCTACAAACAAATTACAAATTTAATTGGTTAACAAATTACAATGTAGTAACATTGTAATTTGTTAACCATACCTAATAAGCAACTACACATACTACAGATAGATATATTCATATACTACATAAAATACAATAATACGCATAAATCAATACTTATACTTACATATATTAACAAATTATAATAAATTTAATCAATTTACTTTTTATTTTCGTAAATCATTTACCTACCTATTATCAACAATCTTACCTTGAATTAAATCAGCTATAATTACATTACTTTTACATAAAGATTATGCAAATTATTTGAACGAAAACTTAATTACAATAAATCGAGAATGCCACGTTCAAAGTAAAAAACTACTGTTCCGAATCTCGATGTAATACGATTATCGCAACAAAGTACCTACAGCAATCAATATACAGTATCTTATTCCATGGATGCCAAAACTGCATTTTACGTAAAGAATCTCCTTCATTTCCGAGTTTCGAGATCAGCGAAGAAATTATTACATACTGTCTTACTTTGGAACGCGTTACATATAATTCATCATCATCATCATTTCAGTCAATAGATTCCTACTGATGAACAAAAGTCTTCTCTAAGGATCTCCATACCGTTGGGTCTTCCAAATCTAGTATCCAGTACCTACCTGTGATCGCCAAATTATCGGTCCACCTTTTGACACGGTCCGTCATAAGTTTGTCACCTGTCTTTACCACAATCTTGTAAGCTATCGGGTAAAGTAAAAAAGTTTATCTCGGAGACCCGGTACTTGTTAGTGATGGAATGAATACCAGGCGTGAAATTAAACGATAATAAGTATTTTGTGAGCCAGTTCTGTAGATGCAATAAAATGTACGTTTTATATAATTTGTATTGTTCAATTGGGCAATAGTACTCCGATAAATTGTATTTTTCAATCCCAGGAATTGAAAAATATTACCTCCATCAAGAACAATTTTGACGTCAAGGTGGATTAGAAGGTGTACGTGTCATAAGTTGATAAAGACCTACACACACCTATCGACTAGCTACCGACCTGTATGGTGCGTAACAGCTTTTTACCTCGCTAAAAAAACGTATTCTGCGTACTATTTATATGCGGTATATATTTTGATTTTTCCAAGAGAATCAATAATTTCCAGATTATTGAACTATTCTAGCTCAAACTATCTGCTAGTTATTCTAACCATAAATTGTTTGACGTAACCTATCCAATGAATCCTAACTTAATTAGTTTACCTCTTTAGAGCAATTTGCTTATAAGGTACGTCTTCTAATAATGAGTACTATAAACAATCATCATGTAAACAATCATACATTAGATGATCGCGGCCACTATACCATTACGAAGCATGTAGCATGCAGTAAATGTTCTTGCGAACATTCTAAATTACCTTATTAATTAATTATCTATGCATCATATAACATGCTATTTTATTAACTTCCGTTGTTTTTGAAGAGGAACTATACCTTCATGAACCTGAGTGGACGTGCATTAAGTTACATAAAGGCAATGCCCGTGACGATATTTATGTAAATTAACTTTGTGAATGATCATAAAATTTAATTTATCAGTTAATTCACAAAGCAGTCAATTTATTAGCAGCTTTGGAATCCTTGTGCGAAAACCATAAATAAGATAACTTTGCGGCTTCTCGTTCAAATTTATTGTGTTGATTATACTACCCAAGCTGATAATTAATTAACAAAAAGTTAAATATCAACTAACTTTCAGATACAAAATATTTTACATAACATTCAACATATGAAACATATTCGTATTAATAGTGCCATCCTGTGGGGTTGTGATGCTTAATAGGAATTCAACATCTTTTTCTTATGGTCCCCGTGAGTTATGTTAACTGATAGAATGTACACACAGAAATGCAGCAGACTTGTTGATTTTGAGACAGTTCTTATGTCGCTCGTAATAGTAGCGGTTTTCGTAATGCAAATGTAAAACTTGACGTATTGCTGATTGTACTTGGACACTATTTGTACACGTGAATATACCAGTAAGACAGCAGCGTTTATTAACAAAAAGATCTATGATCTCCCAAAAATCATATCGCCTGTTCTCCCAAAATTCTCCTATTCAACAGAGGTATTATAAACCACCACACTTCTAAATATTATAAACTACTGAATTAATAGTTATATAGTATAGCGAATGAAATTATTGCCACTTTGCGGATATTTTGCAAATTATTATTAGGGTATATTGTCGAATTCAGCTTTCACGACATGAAAAGGGAAATATGGAGCGAGGGTATATATTTTAAACCCTATTTATTATATGGAGATTCTCTTCACTGTTCGTGTAATACTATCAGTGTCAATATGTAAAATAATAATTCTAAGAGATATTTTACCTTATATAAAAACTGGAATCATATATTCAACATCAACGTACAAAACACAATCCATAAAAAAGTTCTCGAATTTTCCAATAAAACTCTGGTACAAGCCTCAGATGACAAGCGCGCTAATTGTTAGAGTGGTGCGGTAATAACATTAACATGACACGGAATTTTTAACGTCTGCAAAACTTTTTCAATGCACGTCATAATTGAATTTCGCCGCTGGCATTTTTTGGCCAGAGTTTAGCTGCAGATAATTATATTTTTGCGTCGAAATGACGTACTCAATGAAAAATGACTCCGTGCTTCACGTGATTGTGTCAAAGTTTTCCTTTTATCTGACGAGCGAGCCTGTGAGCGCTTTCGTGATACTGTATGAATTGAAGTATCCAGCCCCTGCGTTTCGCTTAGTCACTTCACAGACCATTTTTAACCATTCTCTGTGTTTTTATTGGTGAGTGTGCTTTGACTATAGATTTTAAGTCTGTCAGTCATGTGATAAAAATGTCAAGTGTTATTGAAACCTTGTGATGCAGAATAATTGTCTACATAAATCAGTAATACATCATTTGAAAGCTGAATTAAAAGAAGAAAAAATATTATTTTGATCATTATTTAACATTTTTGTTTTAATTAATTCAAACAAAAATTCTTATTCTCAATGCAATAAAAAAAATTGTCATTTAGTGTGTCAAAGAGTGTATAAAATCACAAATGTAAATAGAAATCGAACATAATATTGAAAACCGACACTATCTAGAGTATTTGTATTTTTCCGAAATAATTCCGAGTTAACCAAAACCCATGTATTACACATTTTGAATCTAGAATTCATAATCAGTATATTATTACAATTTGATATCCGAAACAAGTTGTATCACACAACAGATAAATTGTCAGCGACATTCCGAGTGGCTTCCAATAAGTACGATGCAGAATGAACGCAGTCAGTCAAGTTGAGCGGAACTATTGCATTGTTTGAATTCACGGTTAAGTTTGGATAAAAAATATTTAAAATTAAAATTTCTATTTTAATTATTTGTTTATTTTATATGATCATCACTAGTGAGCGACAGAGTCTATATTTTCAATATTATCATTCCTATGTAGGTATCATTCCTATGTAGGACACATATTGCATATTTTCAAGTAATTCATATTATGGACTGAATTTATAATGTATAACTTAAAAAATAAAAAAATTCAGACCTTTTATTAGGTATTAGGTATTTCGGTCTCATTTTACATTATTACATACATTTTATTACCGCTTCTTTTAGCATCCACATGTACAAATCAGTGATTGACACATTTACATTTAAGGTATTATTCCTTGTAAATCATAATTTGGGTTTATATTATAGTTTTGTAATACAGTCAATCACACGTCAGCGTAGTGCTGACGTGTGATCGGTCTGGCAAATGATAAACAAGCGAGCGGCGGTTAAAAGGCGCATACGGAGCAAGAGCTATCCGCAAAATTACGAATTTATGCTGACAAATGTGTCCGATCCCTAACTTGACTTTTACGGCAAGTTAAAATGTAGTACTAGATCGCTCTCACGAAGGTTTTTCTTTCCAAACAATTTATCATTGTCAATCTTTACATTTATAGATACTGTGGGCTCGCAGTGTCACTCACTGAATTTTATTGTTCGGGGTTTAAATCATTTGTAAACAAGCTGTTGACGACTAGATTGTAGATATATACGACTCTGGAAAAATATCGCCTAAGAAGTTGCTCACGTTTCTTTCCGATGGAGATCACATGATTTGTGATTGTGTCAATTTTTTAAAGACTCAATGCTCAGTAATCTTTATTTTACTTTAATTATCAAATTAATTTTACGCCGCCACGGTTGCAAATAACCACAATGTGCTCCGCTAAAGGTTTACTATTTCTAAAAATAATTATAGCAATGAGTTGTAGATAATGACAACATTACATACAAAAATTGTAAATTAGCAATTTACTTTCATAATTTAAGTTAGGTGATATATTTGCGATTAGACTTTTACAAGTTTGACAACCCTATTTCAGTCACCGGCCCAAACCAATTCCGCCAAACCTATAGACGAATTTGATTCGATAAAGCCGTACGGTGGAGCATTTCAGCTTTGCCTGAATTGTGGTTGAATGTAGCGCTATTACCTACAACAAGGCTTTATGATGGACGTTACAAAACTTATTTTTATTATTTATTTTAACAAATAAGCAAGCTAATGGCATGTAATACATTGTAATTACTTTAATTTTATAATTAATGTGGTTCCTATGAAATTCACAAAAGATATGCAACCACCACAAAAATCACAGTATACATTGTCAATTGTATCTTTTTGTAAATAGCGTACAACAAGATATACAATTACAGTAGGTACCAAGTAACTACACCGAAACATACGATCTTGCTAATCAAACGTTCTTTTGGTTGCGTAAGGTTGAAATTTTTTGATGAATTTTTCACTTACATTTCCAGTAAGATACTCAATGATATGAAATATTCTATTTGTACAATAACAATACAAATGACCTAAGGGTTTACAATAGAAAATACGTGTCTAATTTAAAAAAAGGATAGAGACAGATCAAATTGAAAAATTAAAAGCGATTAGTTATATCATACGTAGTTTGTGTATTATATATGTATGACTATGTATATGTATGAACACGTTTCGTAAAACGTAAACTGAAAATAATACATTTATACAAATGCTACAAGAAACTGAACAAATATCTAATCTGTTGGTGTTGCCGATTCACGTAGCCATTTGTCGCGATAACGAGAATGTTTACATCGTCATTGCGATAATACACAACCATACCACAGCTGCCAACTGCGACAGAAAACACGCTCCGCCTTTATTATTTTATTACATTGTCATTTTATGTTGATCAACCTCTTAATTTAAGTCATCAGATATTCTATCTAATAGCCAGACTTTCAAAGGTTCAGCTTTTCAACTATTCAGACTTTCAATTATTTAAAGTAGGACCTAATAAAAATAATAAATTAACAATTTTGTAAAGATGTCAAATGATCAATCTGTTCTGATTATTATATCAAAGAGTTGGTTCTCGAAAATAAAATTATAAAGAGCAACATTAAAGGGCCATTTACGAAACAAATGTTTAGATGAGAAAATTTTAATCACAAAATTACTTTCGTAATTTGTTACTTTGCTTTGGAGATTGAAATTCTGGGTGAGATTTCACGTTTCGTGTATAAGGACGTTTCGTGACGTCCTGCGTTAATGAAATTTATTGGAATTTTCTTTGAAAAAATCCCTAAGCATTTAACTAAATGCTAGCCCTGAGTGAAAACTTGTAGTAAGGGCCTTCAATAATTTAATTGTTGAATAAATTATATATTATAATAAAGTAAAAAAAAAATGTTATTCACTGTCAGTAAGATCAACATCCAACTTAGACATCTTTACACAATTGTTGAAAGCTACTTAAGAATTAAGCAAGCTCATATTTATGTGATCAAAAGTTTCAAGTCATAATTATATTTATGCGCATTTATTACATTTTTGAAGTTAACCAAAGTCATAAACACAAAAGGAGAAAACTATGAATGCAAATATTTTTTTTTTGTATGTTTACTATGCGATTAGTCCGGCAATTATGAGTTGACGATTGATTGATATTGGTTGAATTGAATTATGATTGTATCGCAATGTCGCTAAAAAGATACACCTAATTAACAGAGAAGAACACTTGATGTAAGACTACAAATTACTAAGAACTTAGGTTAAGGTTTTAACGATCAACACTTAATTAAAAAAAAAGTAAAATAGTCCAGCGTATTTCAAAGACAACTTATTTACTGCTAACCTACTGATATGTATGTTAGGTATATTTAAATATTGCCACTGACATCTAAAGTTTACCATTGATATAACATGTCACACATATGGTAAAATTTTAAACATACCAGGACATGCTCACCTCTATCAAATGAATATAATGAATCCAAGACATAATTAGGAACTATTCTGATCAGACATTAGATCATTTATTTTTTATTTGTTTTGAGTTTGGAGTGCAGTGACTTATATTCATTGAGCAGCTCATAGAACCATTTGATGTACTTACCAGAAAATTTCCTGCGCACTACTCAAAACCTTTTGAAAAATAATGACATATCCAGCGATTTACGAATTTTTACATTTACAGTTGAAAATATATAAACAATCTTTTTATATATAAAGGCTGTATGGTTTGACCTTTGCCTGCTATTGGATGAGTTTAAAAAAATATCTACCATTATTTGAATTACTTTTGTGTCATATACAAAAAAAATCTCACTCGATTTCCGTCATTAGCTTATTTATCTCAAATATGTGAAAAAATGGATTTAGTGATGATAGCTCAAAGTATGTCGTAATAAAATAGTATTTTCAACACCATTACTCGTAATTGGTATGTAACTACACCAATTTTAGTTTCACAATGTATCATATTACAAACTTATAATATCTTTCAAATTCGATTACCGCACAGTTTGGCAATCAAAAGTTAATAATTTCGTAAAGAAAAGTCACGCTTTTATTTATAAGAAAAAAAAAATAGGAACAAAAAGAACTTATATGCAAAATGCTGAAACATTTTTGTAAATTAAATAAGTTTAGCGTTTAGAAACACTCTGTTTGAAGATATACAATTATAAAAACTGTTTAAAATTATTTAAAATTACAAGTATTAAATAGAAGTTGTATGACTTCTAAATATAAAAAGAATATTTATTTAGTAAAAATTATATAATTTGCTGTTTTGGCTGTATGTTTGCGTCGGTACCTTAGTCTTTCGCGCAAAGCCGTCAATGAAAAAGTAAACGCGCCATTTTTCAATTTACAGTACTATTTTGCAAGTAGATATTTTGCATTGTATCTTTTGTTAAGATTTTTATATAAAAAATGTCATCAAGCGATGAAATTGATTGTACGAATGAAATAATAACGAATATTTAGGGTCTAAGTGACTTTATTGATGAGGTATGTATGTTATTATACTATTGTTTATAACTATATAAATACATAAAATTACAGGTGTAGATTCCGTTCAAGCCGTAGGGCCACTAGGGCCAAGGCTAGGCTGAGTTTAGTCGGTAGGTCTGCTGGGTCGAGCCGCCTCGATTCACCAGGAGTCCGACATAATCAACGCATCCCTGCTTGCCTGTTGCGTTGGTATCCATGAGGATTCTCAGCCTCCTCTCCTGAGGAAAAAAGAAACAGGTGTAGAAAAATAATAAAAGCGGTAATACATTATAATATATATAAGACATTATATACTGAATACGCATGCAATATTAGCATTCGTAACTAAACATAGTTGAGGAAGTATTTAGGGAGGTAGAACAGGGATATTAATTTAATTCGTGACCCGCTTCAAGCCTCAGGCTCTATTTTAAGACAGCCATAAAATCAAGTACACATATGCGGTTATATTAAAATTGTGATGTAGTTTTGTGCAACGTATAAAATTATACTATTTTTGCTGTGGGATCGGTATATTTGCAAATTCAGTAAGAGCTTATATAGTTCTCTGTCAAATAGCATTAAAAAATGCTCTAAAATAGTTGCAAAGATCTATTTCATGGCAAAAACATCAAACAGCCTTAATTTATTTGTATATAATTTGCATCTAAAAATAGCAGTCTATAATTAACAATCTTATTTATTGATAAGCTGCTACTGCTGCTGCCCATGTGATGGTATGCGCGTCGAAGAGTTGTCTACATGTACTTCCTGTGAGATTTACAGCAAATCTGTAACTTTCACAAAAACAACAGTCTTCATACGTTGCGTAAATATCTTGATAAGATATAAATCACTGATAATATATCACTGATTATCTTACTTTTCACACCGAAATAGATGCTTTGCAGCAAAAATAGGTAGAACGTATATACCAAATAATGGATCCGGTAAAAAGTCTCGCTCCGGTAATATATATATAGATCCTATCTAATCACTAATCTTTAAAGATATACGATGCTATCATAAATGGATTATGCAACCGCAAGCTGATAACAAAACCACATTAAGAGCTCAAAGGGTTACGAGCCAAGGAGAGTATAATGTCTGCTGCAAACATTCCAGTTTTATAAACTTATTATGTAGTGATTACCTTGCATTATTTATAAATATACTAGCGTAATCATACCTTTTGGCTAAACTGAATTTATGTATTATCTACAAACATAAAACTAAATCTTTATATCGCTTCGTTAGTTGCTTTTAATGCAAGAGTATGTATATTCTTCTTATATATTATTTTCTTCTACTTCTTATAATATTTTTAAGATTGTAGTAACTTGAACAATTTGTTCAGAGTCAAACAAATAGGTATCATAAAATCACTTGGTTTTAAAAGTGTGATATTTATTATAAAAACAAATAGAATCAAAACAATCAAATAAATATTAATTTTGAAGGATACAAAGTTCGTAGAAGCTATCATAACCTTATACGCAGATAAGTACAAGGAAAAAAATACTCTACACTTGTTCGTGGTTTAATTGTTATACATAGATTTTAAATGTTTTATCTCATTGACGCAAAACCATTGCGAATCCAAAAGCTTACTTTAGAACGTATAAAATAAGATAACGTCAACAACGTGGATACTAGAACACAAAAGGCAAAATAATTGGTAATTTAGTTATACCACTAGTTGCCACCGACAATCCAAGTTTCAACGTGATCATCACTCACGATAAGATACTAACTGGGTTAAGAGCAGGTGACCCAATTAAGAATCCAATATATGCTGCTACTTTTGTTTTGGTCTACATAATAATAGGTATGTCATCTTCTTTCTCTGTGTTTGTCATACGTACTTAGGGTAACTAAAGATGGTTTTTACCTCTTACACAAAATTGTAAATGACAATAATACAGTCCGAAATTTGCTGTTAGCCCATATGTGCGGGTGTCCGAGTTCAGTGCATTACTTATTTTCTTCATTCATATTTGCATTATATAAAAATATAATGCAAATAGATATTAAATAGAATATAAAAATATTATTTTATTCTATATATATGTTAAGATTATGTTGTAAGCTAAGAAATATTGAAAAGTAACAGTGTGACTCCGATTATTACTTTCGAAGATACAGGGATACGTTTATGGAATTTCAGCAGTTCGCTCAATAATGCTCCACACTTAAAATATACTCGAACACTGTATTATGGTAAAATCTTGTAATTTGTATGAGATGATAAAAAAATGTTAATATGTTTCTTTGCATGTACATTTATGTGTACATGGAAAAAAATATATGTAAGAAAATGATTTCGTTTTAATGGACTCAATTTATAAACTTTGGAGTTTAATTTGTTTAAAAAGTGTTTGCAAACGTTGCAAATAAGTATATACATTTTTGAAGCTATAAACAAAAATTGCTATTTAAAATTGCTTTTATTAATTAGAAATGAAAAATAAATTCTAAAACTTACATAAAATTCAAACTGGAGGTAGAAATTGAACGTTTGTTTTAAATTTGAGTAGGTATTTATTGTTAAAAGTGTTTAATTAGACCATGTCTGGTTACAACATAATTTATTTAAATTACTGTATTTCTTTATTTATATTTATTGTATATTACACTAATATTATTATATAAATAGGATTGTAATAAACTTTATTTTAATGACAAGTAAAAAGAAGAGGTAAATATCAGAGTTTTCGACTTTCCAGACTATTCTGAGTCACATACTTTGTATTTGTTGGTACGTATATGGTTAAATAACTGCACGTTTTTTTTTTATAATATTTTGACTATAATAAATGTTTGTAATGACCTTTTCTGCATAAATTATTATTTTCAATTAAATTTATACGTTGATTGTAACTTGATTCCACAGATTATAACATTGTCTGGATAGTTTTCAATTCCTATATGAAAGTGGAAGTAACAATAGACAGATAGTAGTAAATATACATGATTCCATCGATTGCAATGGATATCAGGACTTCGAGGACTTCTTAACAGCCCTCCAACTTTCCTGGACGGATCAAGTTAGTGTAATAAATATGTTCCCTAGTAGCGTATGTTATCTGCCATAATTGAAAAAGTTTTTGACGCGGGTGCAGTTGCTCCGCGAAGGCGGTAATCCACGGTATTTCGTATTTATATTTATTATTTTAGCTATCCACTTATTCCGTCATCATAGTGTTTGTAGAAGTAAAAGGTTTGATACAAAATTGCGATTTTTATTGTTCAGAATCAGTTATTTATTGCACGGTATAATCAAACCTGTTCTTCCTGAAAAATTATGCAGAATTATAATAGACCTAAACATTGCCTATGTTTGTATACACCTAGTATAATAAGAGACGAGCCTATTATTATTATCTCACAGTAACAATAGATACTTCACAGAAATATAGTTCCGTAAAATCCCATAGTCGACTCTTACGACATCTTTTTGGATGTTGGTATGACGCATGTGATCTCGTCTATCTACTTTTAACTATTCCATTATATTTTTACAGTAGGACGACATTTATATCTTAGTTTTATATATTATTATCCAAGTACCCTAATTATCAATTGCTGTTGAAAATTAAAATAGGTCTTCTATTAAATTGTCGTTTTTATTTTCTTTTGTACATTAATTTAAGATTTATAGAATTTCATCGTACAGAGCAATTTTGTGTGTGAAAAAAAAATCTTCAGAAATAGACCCAAATTTTTACGTCACAATTTTGGAGTTTATTTGTCGAAACCGTTTGAAATCAATTTATTGTACCTCCACATTTATGTTATTCGATTTAATACCAATTGACATGTGTGAAAGTTTTAAATAGTTAGATTTCATACTTAAACATAAATGAGAAAAACGTGGCAGAGTTAGGTAAAACGGAAGAACAAAAGCTGAATCTTATAGTCTCTGTGGGAACGTAAGATATTAGTAATAAATATGCTGCAACATGTTTGACAATTCAATAAATTTTTATGTACGAGTATATCTCTATTATATCTGACGTTTTCTATTAAACCAATTTTAAATTTGTTAAAAAGCTAAATTTTAACCGATGTTTTAAATAGCAATGTAAAAACGCACATTTTACGTTTTTTTACATGTATAACAGGAAAGCTCTTGGCCTTCAACTCACCAGATGGAAAGTGAGTGATAACTATTTGTCTCATCTCACAACATAACAATGCTATTAGGTATCTATGGAATTGTCACTTTTTTATTCGAACATCTTGTATTTTATTTTACAGTACAATTTTTAATTATTCTTACATCTCTCAATTTGTTTTCTTAAATTAAAAATATTAACAATGAACAAAATAACTCCTATTTTTATCTTCAGTATTTTGCATTTTATGGGTTGAAACTGTCTGAATACTGTTTTGACTTCAATTGTAAGTTATTAGTTAGTTTAATTTCAATTGACATGAAAATAACATTGATAAAAAGTTTGCTTTATTGGTTGGTTATTAACGAAATATACTATTATATATTTATATAAGATAGTGTGTATGTATATGTATATACTGTGCGAGAATGAACCCTGCATCTCGTTGCGTAAGCTAATCACTTGACCGCTACGACAAATGTGTCGAATGTACATATAAAGATCTAATATATGGCAACAAGCAAATAAGTCATTGGTAGCTTGCCAGGCGGCATCAGGATTTCTACTATTAACAAAAACTAGTAGAATAAAAGTCCACCCTCATGAATCCCATCATATTACTATTTGGGTGACTTTTCACCGCTTAATAGCCTGTTATGCTTGATGTATGATCTGCTATGACAAACTGTCAAAGTTACAGTAGCACGATCACGAAGTTGAAATCTAGGAAGAAACTGTTAATCATTTTGTCGAATTACTTCATTTTTACCTACAATCTAGCTATTCTCCTTGAAGTTAAGCCTTTGAGCAGAGATGCAATAACACCTATTGTTCACCAAATTTTATTGACCTAGTTTGGCCGGCTTATTGCTACTATCCAAGAAAAATTAGGCATATATTTTACTTTAACCCAATAATAATGTTATCGACATTCGCCGGAGTAAGTTGATTGTTGCTATCATACACTATCAACGTCACGGCGATTATATTTTATGACCATAGTTACTAATATTGATTATTATTATTTATTTATACATAAGAAAAGCCTCCAAAACACATACCATGTCCAAGACAATAAACGCCATTCTTCATTGCGATCTGAGATTGCCACGTGGCGGAATTGCGACTGCTCCTCTCAAATACGCCGAGGCTTGTACAGGAGGTAACGAACGAAAAAGGAGGCTGCTATCCGGAAAATTGGATTTCCTTTTTTAGCAACATATCACACAGCACAATAAAACATGTCAGTTTAAAATAATGGAATGGGTGCTTCGATTGCGCTACGTTTACAGATAAGACACACTGACTTAAAGAAGACATTGAGAATTGTATAGAATTTTTCTGTCTCGCTCTGTGTAGAGTTTACTGTATCAGTTCTTAACCTATTGTTGTAGAGAATAATGGATGTTTTTCTAGCTAGTGATTAATTTGTATTAGTTTCAATGCTACGAAAACCATCAGTACATATTTAATTTAAAAAGAACTAGGCAGGCTTTGTTATTTGTTTACAAATTAACTTGTTTTTAAAACCGTCTTTGTTATTTTTATTTGTTTCTTTAAGAAAATGGAAAAAATAGGCACGTATCTTCAATTGTTTACAAATAACGTATTTGGTTTATTATACAAGTTGATATTTTATTTTATAAGGGATAAAATTTTCATTCTCAAAAATCAAAAATACGCTAGAAAGGAAGTTTTCATAACATATGAGATTTCATACAGAGCTCTATCATAATGAATTCAATATCTAGAAACAACATTACAGCAACATAAGAAACAATATTTATAACGGAGATTTAAGCAAGAAATTATTTCCAGCACGTTTTATTCGAAGCTTCTTAAGATATTGGTGTTCATATTGTGAAAATCTTTTCAGCTTGAAACCTTTATTAAAAATAGAAGCACAATAAGTTACCTGTAACAGAATTATTACATTTGTTTTTGTCACTCTTAACTTGATTGATACTTCATCAACGTATAAATTCGATGCAAACATTGATAACGTTTGCAACAAAAAGAGCAATAAAAAAGATTTGTACGATTGTAACGAATAATCTAAAAAGCTATTGGACCGGTCATGATGAAATTTCGTAAATCAAACGAGGGTACAGCTACGAGTGGAAATCATAATTATACATTATTTTTATGTTTATTGCTTAAGTTTTTGATAACTGAAACCGTTTCAAATTATTAATAAGCAAATAGAGACCATTTGCTCCGATCTCAGACCTCAACTGTATATGAAGGATGCATTTTAGTTAAATGATTAGTACATAGACATTTGCACATATATGTCTGTCTCACCTTTAAAAGAAACATTGATTTAGGAGTGAGCGACTGATCTGTTTTAAAAGCTTTCCATAGTTTCCCCGTCTTCATGTTATTGAGAAATGTTAGTCTTGAAAGTGTTAACCATATACAAATTATATGTCAATCTTTTAAAGAATGAGCATCAGTCACATTGACGACAGAAAAATGATAGCTGGGTAACGGTTTTTTCTTTTCATCTCGGCCCGATTTTTTGTTCTCTTCCGTGACGAGGCGGTCTCCGATACAAACAGTTTAGTTTGGCAACGTGCCCAGTTGAGTATTTGAGTGGACAGCGGCAGACTGTCAGTCTTCAAGTTGCCATTCTTGTTTTTTGCTTAAGAGACATTTTTTGTCACCCATAATTTACTGACATATTCTTGTTGATAGCTTATTTACGTTTAGTTTTACATAATTCAAATGCATTTATTGCATTTGAATTATGTAATCTGAGTGTAGTGTACTGATACACTCAATCACTCTCATGCCAGTTGTTAATTTGAAAATTTTAAGTCGAATATTACTCAACCCTGATTTGTGTCAAGTAATATTTTTACGTGCTTAATCAAATTTTAAATCATTTTGACCACAATTTTACATCACATCAATACTGGGCTGTTGTTTAAAAAAAATCGATTTAAGTTTTTCAGTACAAATAGGCACTTATTTAAGTAAGATAATCATGATAATATTTAATTGTAAAAAATATAAACACAACTATCGCAATAATTCGCGTAATTAGATATTATCCTATTAGATTAGATTTACCAATATCGACCCGCAAATAAGCTTATACATTTGTTTCTGTGACTTTGCATTTATTTTAAAATGGTTATTTAAATATTTAAAAAACAAATAAACTTGTGTAGCTGATATTTTCAATACTCTTCTGTGACTATATTTTATATGTATATGTCACAATTTGTAAAACAAAATACAAAGTAATTTGTTAACAATAACATTGTGACCTAAAACCCAGTATTGCTTACTTCAATAGTTTAACCTCACGTGACTGATGCATTTGATTCTTGTAGTAAAACAATACACACCAGATCATCTTTTCAGTAAGTATAAGATCATGATAAAGATATATTTTTTAATTAAAATATTATGATATAGTTGAATAGTAATGAGCGCATTCAAACTAAATGCTGCCGATTAGCGAACTTACTTGAATTAGAGGCATTAGCGTTAATGCTGATTACGCGGATCATAATATACACTGAATTCATCGTACATAAGTGGCATTTCATAAAGGTGTGTATTTGATAACAAAATTTTTGTTTAAGAAAATCTAGTTTATGACTCTATCCCACTAAATAGTAAATGAGAATGAAGTCCACACATGACGATAGCTTATACAAATAAACAAACAGACACGACGATGACAGAAATTGACCGAATTGACAAAATAATATCTAACGGCACCTTTCATAGATCCATATTCCATGTTTGTTACAACTAGTAAGATACTAAACAATTCTATTTTTTCATACACCAAAGAAATGAGTTACAAAATTCTTTCTTATACATTTTATTATTTATATGATAGTTAAAGTTAGTAGAGAGATCTTTCACGCTGCGCCGTCACTGATTTTAGTAACAACATACATACATAATAAAGTACGTATTTTCCGTATTACATACTATTACATATACAAAGATATAATTTTTTTTACACACAATAAAACTGTTATTTATTTCAACTTTAACGTAGTTTCCACGAATATATATTAGTAATAGTTTTCAGCAAAATATATGTAGAAAACCTGCTAAGATCTCTAGCCTTAACGTGCTGGATGCTATTTCTCCGATTCACGCCCCTCTAGAGAGGTGGCAGATTTTCATGCGATCTTCAACTTCTGTCGTATGGCAGTTATAATGCTCTGAATAATATCTGATACGACCCAAGTCTTTAATAATTGGATCAATCGAACTAGCTATCCAAACAACTCATATTATTTTAAATAACATAATGGCTAGATTTACAAAGCGTGTTTAGCGGGCGCGTGATAAACATTGCAATAATCAATGGTTACATGTCAAAACGAACATTTCATTTCGTATATCTAATACATTACTTGTTTGTTTCTAAATGTAGTTAGAGAAACTAGAGTGACTAATATACTCTATTAAATTCAACAGATATCCTTATCGAGTTAAAATGAAGAATGCTTTTGTCGACCGACATATTGTTGATCCATAAGTCCATGCTCGAAAAGCAACTTGAAAAATAATCATATTCACAGATTATGTTAGTAATGTTTATTTGAACAAACGACAAAACCCGCTTGGCGGTGATTTTATTCTGTATATATAGGTATATATATATATATATATACCTATATATATTTTTTTTATTATATTTAGCAGCTTATTATAGCAGATTTATTATAGTTAGCAGCAGCTTAGACAGTATTAAAATTGACAGGCTTTAAGCAGCGCAAGAAGACGACAGCGGAACTACGGACTAGAGCATAATTAAGTTATAGCGACTAGTCTTACTTGTAAATATGAATTTGCTCGTTCCTGTGAAGTAATCAGCAGTCTTGTGTCTTGCTTTTAACCTCCTGGTACAAAGACGACGAGTTTTATTTATTTACATATAATGTGACATTTTTATTGAAATAATAGAACTTTCCGAATTTACCTCGTATATGGTGGAATGCATTGTTTTACAAATATTCGAAAATGACATCATATAATATAAGAATACAGCATAGAGAGAAAATAGAAAGCAGAAAAGAGTGTACTTTAACGGCACGGTATCAATCGCAATATAAGTTTAATATGTACAAAATATTAACACATAATTTGTCTACATAAAACACAGACCCTAAAGTAGTCTCAGGCAAATTGAATTAGACCTCCGTCAGTCGAAAAACAGTGCAAGTTTAAAACAAGGCGGGCAATACAAATCCCGGAGTCGGGCGGGTTTTAATCATAATCCCGTGTCTATCCTTCTGCGGTATTATACGCGAATCAACTCCAGAATGCTATTTTCAAATACCGTTATTAATGTTTCACCGTTAGTCAAGTTTAAAATCAACACAAATTGCTGCCTCCTAACTCGATGTATCAAATATGCGTTACTCTTACTGCATTGTACAGCGAACTTGGAGGTTCTGAATTGATCACAGACAGAGTAGTACCTCTCTACGAGTGTATGTATCTTACGTAAAATGTAATTAACTAGGTCGCTCTTGTACTTCGAGAAAAATACGATGTAACTGAATTTGCTAGTTTCAGTACATTAGTTTTTTATGTGTACTGGTGGTGGCTAACAGGAAACTGTTTGATCACAAAAACTAATTCTACGTTGACCTCAGTACGAATAATGTGCTTAAAATTGTGCAAGTCACGGTTATAAGAAAAAGGTAATACAATAAAAGTATGCGAAGATTATAAGCTTTACACTGGAAGTTCTCGAATAGTATGTTTATCTTGAGCAAATAATTCAACTATATAGCTTCAACTTCCAGAAACAGGTAAATAGAAAGATTCTGCACACCAGCCAGAGTGCGAGAAGTTATGCAGTATATTCTCGGCCTAGCTACCGCAGTTCCTTAAGACGACAATCTTTGATATATGCCTGTTGTTCTATTGATAACATATTCAGGGTCACCTATGTATGCCGCAGAACTAAGAACCATAAGTGGTAGTTGGTAACGCATATTTCTGGAAGAATTGATGACTACTGAGGTTGAAAACTAGACTGCGCACCGGATGCTGCTTACGTAGGCCAAATCGGTGTATAAGTCTTAAAACAAGATATGTCTACAGGCGTCTTTCAGCTGAAATAATGATATCTTTGAACTGTCTGTAGTCATACTATTTATTCACAAAATGTTCATTGTTTATTTGAGCACACTAAATTGTGCAAAAGAACTCTATGTTTCAGAAATAACCCCTAATCTAATATTTTTAATCATCTGCCATTACATAAAAGAAAAATAGTATTTCATTGCTGTATACAAACAACACATATGTGTGTTGTTTGTATACAGCAATGAAATACTATTTTTCTTCAAATAGTTCAAACTGATTTCTACTATTACTGATTTCTATTCGTCAATGGTGTGTCAAATTATACCATAGAATTTACTCGAATGATAGGATACAATATTATGAATAAAAATTGTAAATTAGTTGGCAGCATTCAAAAGATGAGTAATCTATTATTTTGCCCTGAGTAATACTTTTTATAAGCTATGAAAAGGGACTCATATATCTTACGTACTCATGTTCTAACGTTTTATTTCAAACGTGTGGGATGATGTCGTCATTTTGATGAATTGCCTCTTCGAAAACCCTTCTCTAAGCTTATAATTTACTTCCTTCAATTTCGTATAACAGTATATGTACCTTAGATAATTTTCTATATTTCTTTTACATTTAATGTAATTGTTCCACATTGGCTAATTAATTCGAAAAGTGCATTATTAATTTGTGCACCATATAGATTGATACAAATTGTGTTGCATATTTTAGAAATTAGCTTTTTTAGAAATTCGTACCTCTAAGAGCTCTGAAACAGTTGTACAAGCGAATTTTGTTTCACCATAGTAAGATTTTGCAAGATTTCTCAGCTCTCAGAAAGTGCTTAATAATGCTTAATGTACGTACTCCTTTTGTAGTCAATTCTGCATTGCTTCGTAAGAGATCGTCTTGAAAAACCAATAGGGTTTAAGGAATTAAGGAAGTTTAATCAGAAAAATCCGACATGACCTTTACGACCACCGTGTAATGTACTTTTTATGGATTCTTTGTTTTTGCCTTGTGAGAAAACAAAATAAAAACAATACCATATTTCCAGCTCGACTGAGTGACAGTGAGACATTTTTACGTACTAGCCATACGTATTGCCTGACTATTGCCTCATTCACTGTGTTAAAAATTATAGTGCAAACAAATGACAAGTTCTGAAACGCTGATAATTACATTTTGAGCTACAAATCTTTCAGTAACAAAGACTTAAAATCCGTATCTTCAATTTTACAATAAGAGATAGCTCCGATTAACGTTTGCAACGGGGAGTAGCTTAAATTTATTTTAACACACATAGGACACAATACTCGTACAAACACCGACATGTCAGTAGTATCTGTGTTTTTACGAAGTCCACAGACAAACAAGCTTGAATACCACCAGATGTTTAGTGATTTCTGTCGCCCATGGCCATTTGCAGCACGAAACTTACTGGCGTTTACTTCGGCTGAATCTGCATTTTAGTACAAGTTAACAAGTTATAAATTAAAAAGCAAAAATTACGCGAGCAAAATTACGGACGAAATAGAAGGTACAGAATATAAAGCAATTACCCTTTGATGTTAACTACTATTCTTGAATAGTTAAATATTTACGGACGTTTTACGGTATCTGTTAATTACACAAAGCTCGCTGCAATATTATTAGGTTTGTAAAATTTATTAATCTAGAGGCGGACTAGTTTGTTTTTGAAGATAGCAACATTTTTAATTGCGATAAACTGGAGGATTGTATATTTTAGCTTACACAATCGTCAGTTGTTAAATAAATTACACAAAAAATAAAAATTATACCATAATGATATCGTTGGTAATAATGGTATCCCTATAATCCTTATGAATTTAATTAATTAATTAAAGCCTAATAGTTGGGAAATCCCTAGCTAAATATCTACCATGAACCTAAATAGTATTAATTATTTTTTTATTATAAAAAATATACCTGACAATTGAGTATAATGGAAACGCACGTTGTTGAAAATTGCATACACATACGAAGAAATTAAAATCTGCCAACCTGCACAAGTCAAAGAACCCCACCTCAAATTGAGAATTATTTGCTGCTAACGTTGGTGACGATAACGATAAGATTATATCTCAAAATCTATTTTTCAATATTCTCACAGGTTTTATACAACCCGGCATTGTAGAAAGGATTAATCGTCTTCACATAAACTTTCTGTATAGTTTTTTTTTTTTTTATAGTAGTAGTAGTAGTAAGGTCGAAAAATTCTATTTATATATTTAATTTGAATAATGGAAAACGCATCAGTACATAGTAAGATCGAACTACGGACGTTGCGTTCCAGTGCGGAAACCAAAATTTTAAAATGCTAAATATATTTTAGGGTTTCTATTTTTATCTTAAGCTGATATGATTTATTACATATTTATTTTGACTAACTATTATTTTTTTTATTTATTTCTTTAAAAATAAAAAGAGTGCTTAATATATATTACAAATAAATTTATTTATTTTTGTATGTAAATTACATTGACAAATATATAAAGTCGCCGCTGATGTTAATTGGGTAATTGGCGACTGCCTATGTTATATGTGGTTGTAAAGTTCGCAGGAAATCTGCAATCTCCACAAAAACCACAGTGTACATTGCCGACAAATAATATAACGTCACAGTCTTCAGTAATTTCACTATACAATAATTAGCCATCACTAAAAATGAACAAAGGGAACACTGCTATTTTGCGGCACAAATAGGTAAGACGCAGGTACCTAAACATTATTCAATAGGTCTCCCTCCGGTAAAACTATATTTGCTAAATGTTTTCTTTGCTATTTATTAACTATATATTATTATTATTATTATTACTTTGCTACTCGTATTTATTAATTATATACTGCCATTTTAAATAATACAATGTGTACAATGACTAGATGTAACTAACGTGGTAGTAACAAACTAGTAATAAAAAAACAAAAAAATTAAACGTTGTTAACAACAATTATTTATAAAAAATCACATTCATTGAATTTGTCCTTAGCCAAATTTAATTTAAAGTTGACATTTTTTTAAATTTCCACACAATTACATTAAAAGAAAAGTATAAATAATTATCATATTTATTTGTAAGAAATCATTTCTGATCGCTCACAAAATGTATTATTTAGCAGCATCTCCAAAAAGTTAATATAAACCAACCTGTATGCATTTACTTATCCCGCTCTATACGCGGCTAACTAAAACTAACTTAGTAAACAAACTAGAGACTTACATTCGTCTCTGAAATCCGAATTCTTCAAGTTTCCGTGCACAAAACTATTAAGCCACAGAACAAAACACTCGTTTGTATCCGTCACCGAAATTGTATTAGTTAAGTTTCTGCGCTAAGAATCACGTAACAACATCAGAAGAAGCCGCGCGGAGCCGATGCGTGCCGGCTGCATCACGATCCGAAGACATCTAAAAAATCCCGAGTCCTGGAAGCTTATTGCCATTCTGTCTGGCGTTGAAACTCCGTTGGCTACCGTGACAGTAAAAAATTAACTTTATATTCAAACCTTAACGTGCAGATTCCTCTGATTGTTTCGGAGGGGATAACACAGATGCTGCACGCATGCGCCGTAATGCCAAACTCACACTCGCGCGGTTGTTTGAAGCTTTACAGCCCCACATTGTTCTGGGGGAAGCTGGACACCATTATTGTGGACATTTAAGCTTCCAAATAACTTAACGAAACATAAAACGTGATTAATATCGATACGCAAAATCTATCGCACAAATTAATTAAATATTAACGGAAAAAATACGTGCATTATAGGTTGTCTTGTGTTTGAAACGACAGCAACGCCTGTTTTAATGGAGGCCTTAGATAAAATTATGGCTATTGCGAATCGAATCGATTAGTTTAATACTTAGATAAATTTAATAATAATTTATTTAATTTTAAACATGACTATTGTTTTGTAAACTGCATCACATACCAAATTTTTTTTTATACATTAATTTATCGGAAAAAGATCGTACAAGTTTACTATGAGTAATTTAATTAAGTAAACTACATATAATAGTAATTCAGCTATATTTAGAAAATTGAGCAACAACTTTATAAGCGTCATATTTTTTTCTTAAGCATAGATAACCTTCTTCGTTGCACAACTATAATATTATGAGCACTTGTTAGAAAAAAAATAGTCTATAATTCTTATCTATACTAATATTATAAAGAGGAAGGATTGTTTGTTTGTATTGAATAGGCTTCCAAACTCCAAAAGTTTATGTAGAAATACAATAAGGAAAATATTTTTCTCGGCGGGAAAATCCAATAAAAACTGCTGAACGTATTTTGATATAATTTGGTACAGGGATGGTTAAAGACTGGGGGAACAACATGAGATAATTTTACTGCAGGATATCTTTCCTATGGATAAATGTGATATAATGCGGATGAAAGTTGGGCAGAAAGCTAGTATTTTATAAATACTATAAATAGCCAATTGATATGTATCAAATAAAACAAAATTGTAATCAATGCACCATTCACGAGTCTATGGAATGAAAACTAAATATATAAAATAATATTGAGTCATTTTTTTAACATAGGGAAATGTCATACGCATTACGCTTTATAGAAAAGCGCGAGATAATGTCGCACCGTCAGCAAACTTGGGGGCTCAGTCCTAGCTAAAGTCGGCAGACCATAATACGCCAAACACACCCAGTAACAGATTGGTCGACTCTCACACACACCTTGAATTTGTAGCGATATATATTTAAACTTCCAAAAGGAGCAGGTTATTTTAAATTCAAGAGGTTATCAAATAGACTTCAGATTTTTTTTATGTGTTGCGCAATTATTCATCTAATAAGGATAGTAATTAATCTTAATAGTTATCAAAAGTAAGTCCATATAAATATTATCAAAATAGATTTAGAAGTTTTCAACAAAAACAGAATTCAAACTATACCTATAAAATTAAACAGTAAATTTATAATATTGTGATTACTTCAAGACTCCCCAGTTTATTGTCCTTTAAGACTCTTGTTCTTAAAGGACAATCAACGTTATGTTGATGATATATCTATTTAATTGTTAAACATAAACTTTTGGAGTCGGTGCTATAATATCAACCCACTCTGACGCACAGTGCAAGATTACTGTCCTTCATAACTTCATGACATGGTATTTGTAATAGGCCAAGGTCCAATTAGTATGCATTTTATCTGCCTTCACACATTAATTTGTTTTGGGGAAAAAGTTTCATGTCATTTATATTGTAAACTAGCTTTCTGCCCGCGGCTTCGCCTGCGTGGATTTCGAGATTGGGTCTATAGAGGGTTAAGGGTCATAGCTTTTGCCCACGGCTACATATGCGCGGAAGTCGATTTACGGCGCGAAGTTTTATCGCGCTTCCCGTGGGTCTATCCGTTTTTCCAACATAAAAAATACCGCAATACCTTGCTCAAGAATCACTCTATCTATTGATGAAAACCGCATGAAAATCTGTGCAGTAGTTTTTGAGCGAAGCTTTTATTGCGCATCCCGTGGGATCTGTCGATTTTTCCGGGATAAAAAGTAGCCTATGTTACTCGGGGATAATGTAGCTTTCCAAAGGTGAAAGAATTTTTGAAATTTCTTGCCCGTGGCTCCGCCCGTCGTTGCTCCGTCCGCGTTAATTTCGATCCCACGGGAACAGTAGCTACTTTCTTCCGGGATAAAATGTGATATCCTTCCCGTACCACAGACTATGTGTATGCAAATTTTCGTGATGATCGGTGCAGTAGTTTAAGCGTGAAGAGGTAACAAACAAACAAACAAACAAACAAACACACTTTCGCATTTATAATATTAGTTGGGATAAACTAAGTAAAAATATTAAAAACTCAATTTTTTTAATTACTTTATGTACAATATAATTACACCTATACATTTTTTAAATGGGTGTGGATGGGGTTATTATTATTATTATATATACTTTATTGCCATAATTAGTTACAAAAAAAATAAAAATTGTGGTTCACAAAGGTGGACTTATCTCTATTAGAGATTTCTACCAGCCAACCTGTGAGTGTCTACGGAATGCTACTTATAATGAGAAACGTCAAAGCAACCAAAATTGTTAAAGAAAATTATTTATAAGACATATATATACCATGAATATACACATACAAACAATATATATATATATATATATATAATATATATATATATATATATAATATATATATATATATTAATATATATATATATATATTATATATATATATATATATTATATATATAATATATATATATATATGCTATAAATAAATATATACGTAAGATGATGATGACAATGTGACATTTATGACGGGGTTCTATCATAATACGGAAATTATATATTTTTTGCGAGTCTTTGAAGAGATGTGATGTTTTTGATATGTTGACTAATCTCATCAGCCACTATAGCTGTAAGTGTTAAAAAGAACTATATCTATATAGATATAATGACTAATTGGTTTGAGTATAAATAATTTTAAGCATTATGTAGTTTTTCGCCTGTCTTCACTGTGAATCACGGATTGAGAGGGGTGTCTGTATTATATGAGCGAAAGGAACTGGCTGAAAATAAGCAATATATAAGGTCTATTTGACCTTAAAGTATACTGGCTCAGCATATGCTGAGCCAGTATACTTTAAGGTCAAATAGTTAACATATCTATATATACTTTAAAATGTTATGTTTGTGTTTGCTTTATAAGTTAATCTATAAATTTGTATAAACGTGTACCTACAAAAAAGTGTTTAAGAAAATTAATCCTTTTCAAGAACAATAAACGTTTATATTATTATAACATATAATATGTATACAAAACTTTTGTTAAGTATTCATATTATAATATAATATAATTTACAGATTAAGGTTAAAGTCAAAATTCAGTTATTGTTAAGAAAAACTTTAAAACACTCTAAGCAGCACACTGCGACATTACAAATTGACGTGAAAAAGAGTATTTAAGTGAGAATAATGAATTCAACTAATGGCAACACTTATTTACGAGTAGGTACGTCTATTTTTATCTGACAAAGCGTGATCAACAGAAAATAAACTATATTTAGCATTTAAGTAAAAGATAAACAGTCTATAATTATTAACTCTGTTGTGAATAATTAAAATTTTGCAAACTTAGTTATTACATTTTTAATTTTTTACTTAGTGAAATTTTTCAAATTAGTATAAAATGCTTTGAAAACAACTGCAATTTTAATCAGAATAATTATACTACATAGTTACGGATAGTTGCTACCAAATTGTGATTCTTTCTATTTCATATAATATTATATATGTTATATTAATAGATTTTATTTTTTAACAGATATCTCCATGATAATTCACCGATCAGCGATGAGCAATTTTATCAGCGATACATATTTTTGTTATTACTATTTTATTTATTAAAAAATAAATTCTTATTTTTTAATAATATGCTAATATTATGCGAAAGTGACTTTGTCACCAGCCTGTATATCAAATAAACCGAAACTATTGAATTGAATTTAATGAAATTTGATAGATACGTAAATAATTTACACTTATTAATACGAAAAGGGGATTGAAAAAATGAAATGTTGTATGGCGTCATTTTTAAAGTAGAAGCTTGACACCTTTTTTTTAAGCTGATGATTAGATATTAATAAATGTGGTCAACATTAAAAATGTTGCCCGAAGTGACATAGTATCTATAACGTAGTACCTATTTTATAAACTTATTTTTACATTTATACATTTCTGTACTATTGAAGAAGAAGCAAAACAGAATCTACGATGTAAATGTAAATATTTATTTCCAGACGTCAATATACATGCAAACGTTTGTCCGTTAACACTAAATATTTCTGCGTTTGAGCCGATGTTTTAAAGTGCTAAAGGCGTAAATGATTGTGAGTATTAATACATCTCTTACGACTCACAAAGTGAAACTATTTATTTTAACGTCTGCCTCCGAAGCGTTGGTCTAATTGGCTTACGACGACCGTAAAATCAAGTATCACGATTTGTCACGGGATGGAAGTGATCCTGCGAATAAATGTATTAAAAATAAAGAACATCGGTAGCGCTATGGACTTTTTTTGAACGAATAACCTGAAGATTCAGGGTCGATCCTGCCATGTGTTCCATTCTCGAATTGCAGAATCATATGCTTTTATATGCGCAAATATTTTTAAAAAGTAAGAATATGAAGTCGTGTAATCCTCACCGGGCTAGCGTGAATAATAACGGTTAATCGTCGTGAAATGTATACGCTACAATGATGAATATTCACACCATGTCCTTTTAAATCATACAGCGGTTTTACAAAAAAATTGTTTTTGCTTGTTATGCTGCTATTCTCACGCTATGACAAGTAATCAATAGAATGCATAGTCTTGTTGCCACATTTACTTAACTAACATGCAGTGTATGTGTATCAACCCAACGGGAAATCTTTTCATATTGTATAAAAAATATTATTTTATTTGCGTTCGATACGAACAGCAATAAAAGATTTTTGTAGTTAATTTCATTGTGCTACATTTTTTTCTTACCATCATAACCAAAGTAAGCTCCTTAATGATCCGTACCTAGACCGTAACCGCTATTTCGAGTTGAATAATCACAATGCCTGCCTTAGTACATAAAAACGTATTAGTAGATAAGATATACCCGCATTTTTACGTAACGTTATAACGCAGACATGATATTGGCACCAAACGTACACCTTGAGAGTCGTATCGAAAACCAATTCCATCTTCGAAACTGCTAACCAGCTAACTAAACTTCATAAAAATTCTATCTATGTTTTGACGTAACCGAATCCTTCGAACTTTTGGTTGTGATTCTAACTGTCATATCGACAGGCAAATATTATGTATTTTGAGTGATTGACTATGAAAAAAGGTCATTATTATCATATCGTATGAATATGTATGTCAACTTATATTCCTGAATTAACCAACTATGCAAAAATATATCTATAACACAGAAGGTGGCTTTGTACAAAGGAATTTTAATACTTTAAGTAGTGTAGTCAGTATTTTACACCTACCTATATGTTGCCGAAATGGCATGTCCATTGAAAGGTGACACACACACAAGGTGTGGTACACACAAGGTGACACCTACCTAAATGAAATCATGCTAAAAATTACAATAGCAGCACACTTCCTATTTTAACGAATATCCCACCACAAAGTCAGTGCAGATGCCACGCTGAAACTATCTTATTCCCCTTCTGGATAATATTGTACCATACTTGTAAAGAACGGATGCCTAATCCACATTCCCTAAGTTAAGTTAAGTAGATACAGATCGGTTGACTTCACCATTCATTTTCACTATACCTTAAGAGCTTCAGGTAAATGTGCGTATGAGATTCGAAAAATGATAAACACATTGGTACATAGCTGGATCGAACTTCGGGCTTTCCGAATCATGCAGTGGAGAGATCACAGTGACGACGCTCTGTCAACTCATTTCGATCATCGTGGACTGGTTGTTTAAGCTAATGATGAATGATAAAACAATAGTGATAATCAAATACTGAAGAAATTATTTTTGAATAAAATCGCCATAATTTTTCATTTATTGTGCCGTCAGTACGAGGCAACTGTCACTGTCAACAACAAAACAGAAATCAATGCACTTCTACTATCGGGATTGATTGGATAATTTTTAGATTACACAATCAATTGGTCATAGTACCTAAAGTTGACATGTAACTGGATATAGCCGAAACTTAACTCAGAACTTCCTGCTAGACTTTACAGTCACGGAAAAAATCTAGATATTTTAACGATAAAGCTTTCTTAATATCCCAAATTTCGGCCCCACTCAACTATTCAATAAATCAGAGAAATATATTTGTCCCACGGAAACAAACCACAGCGCAGCCGTCAAAATCACAACATCCTGTTTACGTGCCATTTTGATAATGTCAACTGCCAAAACATCTGCTCTCAGGTGGATTCTACGGCTTCGATTATCCGTTTACAAAAGTCCTGGGCTCAATTCTCACCAAACTTGTTTAATTAAAGTTTTCTCACTCTTTTTCCCTTTGGCGAGGAAATAATCCCTTGTTAAGGACAGTGGAAGCAGTAGAGCTTCTCGTATTATGAAATATAAAAATTAATATAATATTTGGTCCCTCGTAAGATGTAATAAAACTTTCTATTGTTGGCTTTCTTGTTTTGCGGGCACGTATTATTGCGAAACGCAAAAGTGCCCTAAGTAATTCTTTATTCATCGCTGTACTTACTCCCAAGCTTTCATAGTAGGAGCGCATATTCATAGTTAAAACGAGTTTCAATTAATTACTTTAATGAATATTTAAATTTCTTAGCAACAACTCAAACTTACTTATTAAGTGACTGAGTTGAGATTAAGGGTTTTTATATGTATATACCTCCCCCTAAGAACAAAAGCTATATAGTACAGAAAGGTGAGTTAATTAATAAACGATTTGAGAGCTTCGAGAGTTGGCTTCAGAAATCTCCTAAAATTCGTCTACGGTTACCAGCATATAAAGCTGCGAATCAGAAGCATAAAAAGATTAAAGCTTTATCGAATCTATCAATCCTTTCAACATATAAAGAAGTTTTTGACACTCCCTCTAAGGAAGTAGAAACTGTCGCAAAAAGCGAATAGTCAAGGTCAACGGTAAAAAAAACTGTGCTAGTTACACCTGTGGAGATATCACAATATCTACTGTCTATAACAGTGGACGAGGGTATTGGGGACGAAAGAGTAGGCCAAAAATACCGGAATAGCTCAAGAATTGCCCTGTGAACGTTGAAGATGCTAAGACCAAAACAATGCTAATCAAGATTTAAATAAATAGGGGCAATGAAATCACCCCGCAATTTCACAGTGTTTACAATAAAAATTGACACTCAGGATTATACAAAGTAAACCAAACGGAACAGAACGAAACGGACTTATATTACATGAGGCACATTGGGGTCAACGAACTGCGTTTCAGGGGGACAGCAACAAAACACATCCCTACTGAGAAATCTAATCTTTTGTCCCCCAAGTTAAAAGATATCCTCGCGAAGTTTGTGAATATTTTCACAAGAGCGTTGAGCTGTGCCTTATGGTTTGGCTGAAGTATTCAGTGACTGCACAACACAAACTGATCCGGACAGCACAAACTAATTGTTGCTGCACAGAACTAAGTCGAAACAAACGCAATACTATAGGTGCTTGGAGTTTGGCGACATGAATCCAAGTGCAGTAGATATTAAGCACAGTGGATTCTGCCTCCACTGTGGGAAGTCTCTCCACCAAGAGCTGGAAGTTAAAAGTACTACACATGGCAATAGATTCTAATACAACACAGAGGCTAGCCAATTATAACAGTTCGAAGCTGTAAGCTACTTAAATGTAAGGTAAGACCGGCCGGTAAGTTGACTTACTCAATACCAAGGATATTCTCCTTACCGCTTTCCACAAAATATCTTCAGAGAATCCTAAACAATCCATGGCGCAGTAATTAATTATGCTTACATAATGTTGGAGGCATACTTAGACTGAAACAGGACACTTACTCATAAAGTTGTGACGAAATGTTTGGCGCAACGGCCAAAAAATCGACTTGCGCAATGGGTCGAGGGTTCAATTCTCGCACGGGGCAGATATTTTGTATGACCTGCAAAAATTTGTTCTGGTCTGAATGTAGGTGCATGTAAAATTGAATGTTTGTATCTGCATTCACGATAAAGGATAAAATCCTAGTGTGGGACGACGATTAAAAAAAAATATCAAAAATTAATTGTCCTGCTTAATTCAATAACGAATAGAAAAAATATCCTCGTCGATTCTGTCTAAAACAAAAAAATCGTTATGTGCTTCTTCTAGGCGAACATCTGTTAAATTCTCCCTGAAGATTTCCACACGAAGACATTTCATACAGTTCCCTGACGAGTCAACAACAAACTGTGTCCACAAACGTTAGCTAAAGTTTTTGTACTCGGTATTTGCTTTCGGGACTCCGGCGGAAGTTCCAATATGGCGGAAAGTATTTCTGCATTCGCATGTTGGTTTGAACACCTAAGAATAAGTTTTACTGCTATCTGATTGTGAACCCCGCCTGGGAGCGCTGATTGCCGTACCAAAGCATACAACTGTTTGGCCTCAAGGAGTTTGATAAAAGTAAAGATAAAATAGTAAACATTATCACACTACTTAAGAAAAACTTAAATTTATGATATGATTTGTTATAATATCGAAAATTATTTTTAATATCATAGATACACGAAAATAATTCAAAACAACAAAAGCAGATTACTTCCCCTTTTACAATTCATCTTCAGAACTCATTTTGATAGAAACAGAACGCTATTATTACAATTTCCGCGCCAAAATCATCCATTACGTACTTGAAATTTGACAAAGAGCGTGTCTGTATCAATAAACACACTCACTTCGTTGAAACGATTCGACCAATGAACACACAGGAATCCAAATACAAACAAAATAGTATATAGTAGCTAAGGCATTATTTATTCAAAATTAACATTTGAATTGAATGAGGTTTGTCGCCGTGTGAGATAATTGTTTTGCTGAAAAGGTTGCCATGCCGATTCTTTGTTACCATAGAGACATTCATTTAAATAGAATCCACTGGTGGTTATGATTTGCGTGTCAATAGGCTTGTGGAAAGTAAAGTTTTTCTTCACTAAAATGCTGAAAATCATTTACAATATTCACTAGAACAATTGTTATTGTTATTGAGTAGTTTGAATGAAAATAGAGCACAAGACTACTGGCAGTATATTTTGGGCCGTACCACAGATTAATCTTTCGAAGAACCTCGTAGTAAGTCTCGATAACATAGACACAAACAACAAATTGAGACACGTATTCGTCAATTAAAATGTGTCACGTTCGCTTGTTTCAAGACTGGAGGATGTTCATTATCTAGTCAGTTTTGGTCTGTGCCTCCAATTCCTACTATTATATTATTATTATTTATTTATACATTTATACGTTTGTTGTAACATGTTTTAGGTAATGAAATAACAATTACCTTATAAGCTTGTGGCTATAATATACATATGTGTATCATTTTGCCTATCCGGATCATGACTCCATTTATTTCCATAGACGATTTCGATAGTTTGTCCTATCCTTCGACTGCTCTAAGGCACCGTTATCCGAGTGCCTGAGCACGGGAATATTATATATTAAAGGACATTGTTCAATTTTGGCCTAAGAACCGATGTGAATATAAATTATACTATAATTTTTATTTATTTTTATATTATTTGAAACATATTTTAGTATTCCACGGACACTTCAAATAAATAAATTCCAAATAAAAAGTTGGGTCACAATTATTGATGCCATATAAAATGTTTTCCGTCAGCCAGTGCTGCCAGTTTCGGAAGTTTTAGCGATTTCGGTTAAATACGGATCGAATTGAAAACCTCCTCCTTTTTGAAGTCGGTTATTAAAATTAGTTGATAACACTTTATTCATTTAAATACCTAAATTGATTAGCTAGAAAATAACTAGTATTATATATTTTTTAAGCGAAATCGCGAATTTCTATCTTGGCATTCAAGTATTATAGTTTTCGTAATTGGCAACACTGGTGTACTTCATACCTTATCTGTGTCCGTTTCATTTCATTTTTGATTGCTTTGCGACTATCGTTTCTTTTGTGATTTTCTATGCGTTTCATGGTTTTATTCTAACAACTTTTGACGACCTCCATAGTCGAGTGGATAGTACGCCGGTTTCAAGGTGTCGCCATCTCTGAGGTCCCGGGTTCGAATCCCGGTGGGGGCAGATGTTTGTGTGATGAATGCCAGCATTTGTACCTAAGTCATGGTTGTTGATATATATTTCAATAAAAAATATTTATATATGTATAATACATGTATGTCTATCCGTTATCCTAGATCCCATAACACAAGCCTTACAGAGCTTAGATTGGGCTAGGCTAATTGGTGTAAGTGTAACAAATATTTATTTATTTATTTATTTATTTATAACTTTGGCTTGATTACGGACTCCGATTACATTGCGTAGGTACTTGGTAGACTCGGATGTGTGTAAAGGACTGGATTTTGTAAAATGATAATTGTCAAAGAATTATTTTAAACTTGACTAGGTACTATCTCTTTTCCTAGTATCTAGTAGAGTAGTCCTTTCCTAGTTCTAGAAGAGAACATATATAGCTGTACATAGTATTGTTAATATTACTTTGATATTACTACTCTGATATTTCACGCAAGGTTGGTTATTTTTTATTTATAACCTCAAAATATTAACTTTTTTCGTAATTATTTTAGTTTCCTGAAGTGTCCGTTCGTGAAAACTTATTTCATAGGATTCTATATAATTTTAAGAGTTTATATAAGTCACTTTCGATTCGAACGGTTCTTAGGCAGAACATGTATGGAGCCGGAACAATGTCCTTTGTTAAATATCGCTTGTCATAGATTAGATATTGTAGTAGCGGCGAATTGCCTTATAACAAAAATATTGCAATATTTTTATGTTATTATAGAAAAAGAGAAACAGCGTGACAAAAACTGAAACGACAATACTATACAACCAATAAACGGTCGAATCCCACAAATCTTTTGAGCGTTTATAGCCTCAACCTTTCACGGGGTTCACTTAAAGGCTAAACAGACGATCCCGTATCCCGCACGCAGCGGGCGACGGATCAGTAAGCTCTACTATTAAACAATCCGTCGCCGTAGATGCTATTTTTGTTCCCAAGTTAAGATAAAGTGGTTCCTTAGGGATGACAATTTTGTTTGACTTCTCTTACGGATCTAGATTAAGCTGGAAATGAAATTCACCTCTTTGATGTGATAAAGAGTGTATAGTATTCTGCATTCAAGCCGGATATACTTCTATTTTCAAAGACGCTTAAACATGTTTCATGGTTGAGTTGACTGTACCTTGGGAGATGAACATCCCCAAAGATCACTCGATAAAAGCTAATAAATATTGTGATTACACAAACCAACTAACATCAATCGATATATTGTTGATTTGTGCGCGGCTGAGGTAGGCGCAAGAGTAGGTGTTTTACAAAAACCGACTTCAAAACTAATACAATATATTATAAAAAAATCAATAAATAAAATTTTATTATTTCAAAACTTGAGCTTTACAATCAATTAAAATATATATTTATATATATATATATATATATATATATATATACACTTATATATACTTAGAACCACTAATAGAACAAACAAAAAAAAATATTTTCAAAAAGCATTCATAATTAAATAATAGATTAGAGGGTAATGATCGCGTAACAACATAAAATATAATAAAACATACAAGAACCTCCACCTTTTTTTAAATTTGATTGAAAATTGTATATTTCGACAATGTTCCATATCTCAAGTTAAATACTGTACAAGAGAAAATTAATATTAGCTGGGACAAGTATCGAAGTAGGTCGGCATCCATATGAATTGGTGAAAAAGTTAGAAGTAAGGCCCAAAAAAGAAATACGTAATCCATTTATAATATACTCTCCATTTTCGGTTAGATTAGACCAGCCTTAGTGCAAGGAGGCTAGAGTGGCGGATATCTTCTTTTTCCTTCGATGCTAAAAAATACTTCAACTACCCTCATTTAATTAAGCGTAATGTAAGGTACACATAACACCGACAATATTATTACGAATTCAAATCATGTTAGCTTAAATAACATAATCTCGAACGAGTATGCAATCTTGATCCTTCGTAGTTGATTTATACCAAATTTGTTTGTTATTATTAATCGCCTGCTTACTCAAAACATATACCTAATTATAAAATATATATAAGTTGTTAGTCAGTTTCTATGATACTTTTGTTAAACCGTTACGAAACCCAATCTCATCCTGGCAATTACGTACGTATAGCTATAGCCCCACGAAATAGAAATTATGTGAAATGCTGTAGGTAGTTTAGCTATTCCTACTGAGTTATTATAATAATCAATAGATTTGTGGATTAATGTCTTCTTAATTAATAAATTAAGAACACATTAATCCACAAAAAATATAATTTATCAACAGTAGTAGTTTTTATTACATAATCGTATCAACCGTATATAACAGCAAATATATTTTACCTATCCATTTCTACTACTACAAAATAAAATTAATGTTAATATTACAGATGGTCGCTTCTAGTCAGTACTCTCGCCATGTCGGCGCGTTTTCTCTTCGCATTGTTTGGAAACCGTTTCGTCCTTCAGCTTTTATTAAAAGCCTTTTAAAGTGAAAACAAAGGGGGATTTAAAATCATGAAATTTTAAGACGATCTCACATACTTATATAAGAACTAATTCAATAAGAGCGTCAAAGGAGCTAACATCAAACTAATTGCTTTGTTCGATGTACACACTTGACTAAGCACATCAGCGTCAGTAGTGCAGCTAAGAGGGTTAATGACCTAGTTTTGGTGGGAATAAAGTAAACTGTTATTCTAGTGTAACAATTTTTACGGCGTAATAGTGAAGACAACAAGACTAGCTGACTAAACTGTTTGCTTGGATAAACCATTGGATTGGTCACAATATTGGTGGTACTTGGTATACAAACTACACAGCTTAACCTACCTCTGGTACTACTCCTCTCCTGTGGAAGGTATATTTAGGTACACCAGTTGTGAATACGGTAAAGCTCAAGTTGTTTTGCAACTTATTTCTCGACCCCAACCTTCTAATGCGGTATCATCCTGCCAATTGACAATGTGTATAATGTTTTTTGAATTTTTTATTTTCATTTATTCTATGTGAAGTATCTGCATTTGACCAGCATGGTTTGTCAAAGACCTAATCGGCTAAACGAAGCACTCGGTGGTGATACTGATAATGATGATTATTTTGCTTACTAGTATGGAGAATAAGTTTAAAATTTTAAAAACACAAACAATAAGTTGAACGCTGTTGTAAAATGAAAATATTTCACAGAAAACTATGGTTGCAATAGCGAATGCTCTACTTTGATATCTTTACCGATATAACTTACGAAACATCCCAATGACCCACCTGAGACCGCCCGTACGTCATAATATACGATTATTGCTTAGTACGATTCACCTGACACAAGCGAACAAAACTCGTAAGCGTACGCAATGTTTGTCTCTGGTTTTCTAACTTTTTTGCAAGTATAGTAGACGCCCTCAATACTGCAGATAACCGATAATTCGAGATGTACTTACATATTCAATTTCGTCTATGGATTGGGATGTAAAACTATCATTTCAGAACTCAAGTACGAGTAAATTTTTGCTTATTGTATTGCCTGTTGCGCACAAGGCACCTGTTTATTGCCTATACACAGAATCGAAATTCCTGGTACAGTTTTTCAATGGTCATTTTAATAATTAAATTGGCGTAAAAGATGACTGCCCACCTGATTATACAGGCTTTTTTTTTGTTCCCCTGAGGTAAATGCATTAAATTGCATACCCCGGCTGTGGCGAGCCGGCGGTTATGTGGGGCTCTCCTCCCCAGAAGGGGGAGGCCTACCAACTAAAAACCTCAGGGATGGCCTTCCTCAGGCATGTAGGGAGCCCCCGGGAACGCCAAGGGACTTCCGGGAACCCCCAGCCTCCGCTCCCCTGCCGATACAGGGGAGCTCTCCTCGGGGAAGGTTACAATACCTCCGCCGATCTCCGCCACCGACGACGTCCCCCGGCCACGGAAGGGGCGTGGTCGCTCCCGGGTCGCCGTATCCGCTGGCGCGATTTCCGCAACTATGCTGCCGACCCCGGCGCCGCCTCCTTCGAACGGGATCGGCCATCTCCCGACCCCTCCCTCGTCCGCCAACATTGCCGCAATCAATGCCGGCGTAGACAGATCTCGGCCGATCTCTGCGACCAAGACTCGGCGCACGGAGGCCCACGCAGGGCACTCTGCCAGCGTGTGCTGGGCCGAGTCGAGGTCGGATGCGCAGTGGTAGCATCGTGTCGATCCCTCCCGTCCTATTCGACACAGATACTCACCGAAGCAACCGTGCCCGGTGTGGCTTTAGTTGCTTGTAATATCTACATGTAACAACAAGTGCGCATAAGATACCAATCTGTAATATAAAACGCAAAATTTTGATACCCCGTAATTTCACTACCAACATCTTACCTTTCATACCTGAACACAGTAAAGCAAGCACTGTTGCTTTGAGGCAGAAATGGGTAAGACGCAATTGCCCAGGCACACGGTCCTGGTGTGCCGTTGTATCCGTTGTCCGGAACTGCTTGAGTACAATTAAAATAAACGGTACTATTGAGCCTACATAGCGTCATTTCTTTTTATCTGTACTTCGCAGAGATTTGAGGCCGAGTTTGATTTTAGAATACGATTCTTAGCGTTAATTATAGCCGAAGCATGGCTCTCTTCTTATAATAACATTTATTAAAAGAGAACCATGCTTCGGCACGAATCGGGCCGGCTCGACCGGAGTGATACCACGGCCTCACAGAAAACCGGCGTAAAATAGCTCTTGCGCTGTGTTTCGCCGAGTGAGTGAAGGTGGAGGCCCAACCCCCCCCCCCCTTCCCCCTTATTCCTATTTAAAACGCCGGCAACGTATCTGTCACTCCCCCATCAACACCGCCTTCCGCGAGCCTATCATTAGGCAACAGTCAATATTGGCAGAGGATACGTAGACCGCGACATGTCCTTAGCGACCCCCCCAACCAACCCACGCAGGACCTTCAAGCGGCGGCGTCTGAGCCGTCGCCTCTTTTGTCACCCCCTAATCATCAGCCTTCAACTTAGCCACGAGTAGGTTCTCTGTCAACATAGGCCGGTTCCACTTTGGTGTACCGTGCCTCTTCTAGTGCTTATGCCCTCTCCATGGGGCAACGCTGACCGTACCTCTCCTGAGGTGCGGCTCTCCGTCACTTCAAGCCAGTAGGGTCATTAGGACCAAAGGCTTAGGCTGAGTTTAGTCGACAGGTCTGTTGGGTCGAGCCGCCTCGAGTCACCAGGAGTCTGACATAATCACCGCATCTTTACTTGCTGTTGCGGTGGTATGGATGAATTCTCAGCCTCCTCTCCTGAGGAAAAAAAAATCTGTCACTCCTCTGGTGTTGCGGATGTCCATAGGCAACGGTTATCGCTTACCATCAGGTAATCCGTTTACTCGTTTGCTGCCCTACCCTTTAAAAAAATTCGTAAGAATGAAATTTGTTTGATAATAGTATTCTAATTATGTATTGTATGATTACTATCACATTTTGATTATAACTGCGAATAGTGCAGATACATTATTGCTTTTTGATTTATTACTAAAAACGAACTATACACAGATATCAACAGAGTTAAACAATTAGCCTGCACCTTAGTACTTTCCACCATTCTACGTCGTCGGACGTCTGTGGCGTCCGATTCCTATGATAATAACTTTAAGACACGATATCACATTCATGATCACGCAAAGCAGAAGGCACGTAAGATAAGTAAAGGCAAATCACAACGGTAATGTAAATTTTAATATATGCTTTGACCACCTATTTTGACATAGAACTATATATATTTAAAATTAGTTCGATGATGAGATTATCATTCGGAATATTATTTGAGATCTTAACATTCCTTTCCGAGTTATGGTTATTAGGTATCTTTTCCTCATATTGTTTTTGTTTGATATGTCTATAATATTATGTTACATATTTACTGAAGAAGTTATATTTCCTGTACTTTATTACTGCTTATTGTAATCTAAAAGTCACATATAAGTAAACATAATATTACAATACTTAAACATAATATTCTTTATGTTGACAGGGTAAATATTATATTTATTGGCTGTAATCTGTCATTTTTATTATTTATTACTGGGGATTCCGACGAATAGAGAGAGTTAAGTAAATTCAAAGTTAGGCATGTATATTTATATATTCCCAATATTAGTATATTAACACTATGTTCCACATCTTGAAATAAAATAGCAATTTACAATGGTTTAACTTATAATTTAAACATTCTCAGATTACGGTTACTGTAATATTTCAATAAATTCAGGCAAGATTATGTTCGGACTTTTTCTTGGTGATAGAATCAAAAATAATTAAATGCGAAGAACTATGGTCACCTACATAGGATTAAGATTATTTACAACAGTAAGTCGTAGTAAGCAGATCCAATTGCTTACAAAACTAACGGCTGTTGGTGCATAAAATTTTCGAGGATTGCCCCTCGAAAATTACGTACAGCATTGGTAGGTCATCTACAAAGGGAACAGACAACCGACAGTCTGGTGAAGATCGCATTATCCTTGAGGGAGATTTATGACCAATAATACGCGTTACTCGAGTTAATTTTAGATAATCATAAAATTGATTTATAGTAGCCGGTCGAAACGGCAGGGGGGGCGCTGCTGCCCTTCGGGACGGGAACTGCGAGGAAGGAAACCTTGTTAAAAAATAACCAGGGCAAAGGCCTTTTTCAGGGCCAGCGGCCGATTATCGGCGTGGGTTGGCCGGAGGAGTCCGGCGGCCGCCCTTGTAGTGGCTCAGAGGGGCGCTAGGCGTCATGCGTCGGTGGGGTCGTGGTGGTCGTCCGTAAGGTTTCCATGGCCTCGTCAGGGCGTGATGCTGCTGTCCTTAAGGATGATGCGCTCGCGTCGGAGTTTTGATGCAGTCTCCTTCGGGATCAATCGCTCGGCTCCGACGTGATGCAGCTCTCCTTGGGGATAAGCGGTCGCGTCCAGGCGCAATCGGGGAGAATGGTGGGTTTTTAGTGGGTGCCTCCTTCTATGGAGGAGAGCCCCAGATAACTCGACTCGCGGGTATGCAATTCAATACATTTTTGTCCCACCTTAAACAAAAAAAAAAGGCTCTGGGCATACCAGCTTCGTGCAGTAATAATCTCAGTTAATTTTCGATTATTTGATTGTATTTAATTCGACCTGCGCCCAAACTACTCTAGTCTAATCTTCTAGTAACTAAACGTCCAGTTGGTCAAATATAACAAATAGTAAATTTCTTACACACAGGTCACGAATACGGGCAACATATTATGTTCAGACGTTTTCAATATATTAATTACATAAAGCTTACATTTCCTTTCGGTTTTATTCAAATTCAAAATCATTTATTCAGTCTGAGCTGTTACAAGCACTTGTGAAAGTCGAAAAGCTACGCCATCGGTTCGCAAATCTACGGCGGGAGACCTTGTACTGAGAAGAACCGGCAAGAAACTCAGCAAGGGCTGTCTTTTTTTCCCTGTATTAAATAGTGACTTCAATATTGATAATTCATGAAGTCACTTTCCATTACATAATATAGGAAATACAATTAATAAAAATATAATTTGAAAACATGCCTATATTAGGAATGCCGTGTCATACAATTTTAAAAGAATATATTAAAGTTAAATTAAAATTATAATAAATACGAGTAATACCCAGTATAGCAAAGAGCAGACTCATTTCCGCTGGCAGCACCCGTTCACGAGCATGACGCATGAACCAGCCATCGCTTCGCTCAACCATGTTTCGGGAACGTAACGACCCGCCTCACACGACACTGCCGAAGAAATTTTAATGAGAGTATGACTACCCCTAAGCCACTAATGGATACAAATTAGCAAAAGCAGGTACCCGTGTAAATTATCACAACTAAAAAAAAAAAAACAACCGCAGGACACGCGCATACAATCATTTAAGAACTAGAAATCATTTATTATGATACAAGTAACAAAAGTGTTATTTTATAGTTAAATATACATATTATTATGTTACACAGTTACCTAAGAATTTATTAACAATTTGTTTATTTCAACGAGCGAGGGTTTTTTAGTCCCAGACACTTCGATCATCCAAGTAATCCTGGACTCGATAATATCCTTTGCTCATTAAAGTTTTTTTTACTCGAGTTTTTAGTTTATTAAAAGGTAGATTAACAATATTGTGTGGTAACTTGTTATAAAAAGTTATACATTTCCCCAAGAATGAGTTTTATGTTTTATGTAATCTAAAATTTGGAACAGCAAGCTTATTTTTATTTCTTGTATTTAATTTATGAATATCACTATTCATAATGAAATTTTTGTAATATTTGTGTACATAGATTATATTTTCATAGATGTACTGCCCCGCCAATGTTAAAATGTTAATATCTTTAAACTTATTCCTAAGGGAATCCCTTGGTCTTAAATTATATATAGCTCTAATTGATCTTTTCTGTAGTATAAAAATGCTTTCAATGGTGGCAGCTGATCCCCATAACAAAATGCCATAAGACATTACACTATGAAAATAACTAAAGTAAACTAACCTTGCTGTGGCAAATGCGCAGTCAATGCGACGACCACGTTGACGATTCGGCCGCCATCTTAGCCGCCCCTCATTAGCTATGTAGATGTTGTCCGGTCGTCGGTGCCAGCCTTGTGGGAGGTGATTCGGTGACTGGCGCTTCGCTACTGCTGATCCCTCACGTCCTCTGGCCGTCCCACGTATCGACGGTAGATTGCGGGTTCGTTTGGTTAAGAGGGATGAAGCCACAATAAAAGTACTTTTCACATATAACTGGCCTGCGTCGGCCTGCGCTTATTCGCGCGTTTTATTTACACATTACAATTAGTTCGATTAATAACGCGCAACGCGATGTACCTCTACACGGTCAACTTCCGTGCGCTTCCCGAGGCGGTCCCTTTGCAACAGGCGGGTCGACCGATGGCCGCGCGCCTCGCAACTCGGTCCACGGGCGGAAAAAGGGTGGGGCAGCGTCGCCCGCGCTTCCTAATTCCGAATTGTTCAGATAATATAACAATATGACTTACAGATTAATAAACAATTACACAAATATTAATATTGCATGAACATTCCCAGGGGCGCCAGCAACGAGGTTGGAAAACCTAGTCCTCAGTTATAGGTAACTTAACTAACTTAACTACTGGCCTGACAAGCTCGCCAGATTGGGTTCTTAACCTTACAGATCTAACAACATTATCTTTTCCTTTATGTAACTCTAACACCCTATTACCTAGCTTCCAGTGTAACGGTGGAGTATTTTCATCCTTGCTAAAAACTAAATCATTTACCTTTAAATTATCAACATCATGATACCATTTGTTACGCGATTGTAAGGTGCTCAAGTACTCGAGGTGCCAGCGTGACCACACGTGCTGTGCTGATACTTTTGCAGCATCTGAAATCGAGACAAACGTGACACATTAGTTTCCAACCAATTGCCTTCAGGCACGGCTACTAATGGCTGGCCGATGAGAAATGACCTGGCGTCAAGACTTCCAGATCCCCAGGATCTTCAGACATCTCTACGAGCGGTCTGGAGTTCAAGATAGCTTCTATCTTGGACAAGACGGTTGATAGCTCCTCAAATGTCAAAATAAAATCGCCTACTTCCCTTTTTAAAAGATTCTTAATACTTTTGACTGCAGCCTCAAATAATCCACCCATGTGTGGTGAGGCAGGTGGGTTAAACTCCCAATGTATATGCTGTCGTCTAAATTGCTCTTTCAGAATATGTTCTTTGTCCAGAAGAAACTGATTAACTTCCTTGAGGTAGTTGTTAGCCCCAACAAAATTTGTACCTCTGTCTAATCGTATCAGACTGGGGAGTCCTCGTCGACTCACAAATCTAGTAAATGCAGCTATAAATGCCTCAACTGACAGACTAGAAACCAGTTCCACATGTACTGCCTTTGTAGCTACACAAACAAAAACACAAAAATAGGCCTTCGTTGAGCTTGCATTTCGTAATAAACTTGATTTTACAAGATATGGTCCAGCGAAGTCTGTGGCGACTCCATCGAACGGTCGTGCGCGTCGCACTCGATCTGCGGGGAGATCTGTTTCAACATCAGCTAGAAGCCTTATTTTTTTAACAGCATACGCAGCTGAGCTAAGTCTGCTTGACAGAGCATCAATATGGGTATACCATTGTAATCTGGGATCGAAGTGTATGCCTAAAAACTTAGTACTCTCAACAAGAGATACCACTTCACCATTAATATTTAAGGGTGTATTAACCTGCCTTACATATATTTACTAATGTTTTCAATTTTTTCACAAATGCTAAAACACATATCGGCACTAAGCAGTCCTCTATTGATATATTATATTATAAAATAGATTTAGTATTTCAAAAACAATATAACAAATTTATAAGAATTCTTACTTATAAGCCGAGAGTAAGTGCTTATTCTCTAGAAATTCAGTCAAGATTCCAGTGGACCTTTCCATTGAAAATGGAAACCATAAAACCTACGTCTCGGAATTGCTACTAAAAGAAATTAATCTTCAAATAGGTATATATAGACATTAAAGCTCGTTTTCTGTTTAGATTTTTACTGAACCAAATATTAAATAAGATCACTTTGTAAGGAATAAAAAAATCATTCTATAAGCTTTAACGAATTAATCTCATTTCAGAGAATTTTAGGTTGGACGCAACTTGACATATTGTAGACGATATGCCCTTTTATGTTGCTCGATTCTCATTGTTAGACTACTTTCTTTGTAAACATCTTAGGGATACGTTTATAGTTTGATGTTTTTATTCTTCAATGAATACAAATTTGCACATTTTATTTGTGGAGTTTTATATCAAATATTTCGATTCTTTAGAAATTTCTATCGTTAAAATCAAGTAAATGTTAGACGAGGTAAATATAACATTTCTCTTCTTATCTTTTGTCATTTTATATTTTATCGTACAATAGAATCGTACTCATCTAGTAATTAAATGAATCATGATTAATAATTTATTGTAATAAATATAAATAAGTCATATTATTAGTACATTTTACAAGTATTTATTCTATACTAGCTTTCTGCCCGCGGCTTCGCCTGCGTGGATTTCGGGATTGGGTCTATAGAGGGTTAAGGGTCATAGCTTTTGCCCACGGCTACATATGCGCGGAAGTCGATTTACGGCGCGAAGTTTTATCGCGCTTCCCGTGGGTCTATCCGTTTTGCCAAGATAAAAAATACCGCAATACCTTGCTCAAGAATCACTCTATCTATTGATGAAAACCGCATGAAAAATCTGTGCAGTAGTTTTTGAGCGAAGCCTTTATTGCGCATCCCGTGGGATCTGTCGATTTTTCCGGGATAAAAAGTAGCCTATGTTACTCGGGGATAATGTAGCTTTCCAAAGGTGAAAGAATTTTTGAAATTTCTTGCCCGTGGCTCCGCCCGTCGTTGCTCCGTCCGCGTTAATTTCGATCCCACGGGAACAGTAGCTACTTTCTTCCGGGATAAAATGTGATATCCTTCCCCGTACCACAGACTATGTGTATGCAAATTTTCGTGATGATCGGTGCAGTAGTTTAAGCGTGAAGAGGTAACAAACAAACAAACAAACAAACAAATAAACAAACAAACACACTTTCGCATTTATAATATTATAGTTGGGATAAGGTAGTAGTACTAAACTAGTATAATAATACTGTTACTTCATTACAGTCAGATAAATATATATATATAATCCCGACGCGTCGCAAAATGACTCTAGGTCTACCGATTGGTACCGTTGGAGTTAGTCGGTAGTACTGAGACCACCATTAATTTTTGCATTTCATTGTAATCCTACATAGCAATTTTTATTTCATTTGAATCTTACAATTACTACATTTAAATTGAAACAAAAATCAATTGATCAATAAGTTTGCTTTACTTTACTTGGATTGGAATTACCAAAATAATTTGTTGGTTTATAAAAGTTTCAAAAAGACATATTACGGTAAAGTAAAAACCGATTATTAGGGAAAAGTCAACTTATAAAACTAATACTTTCTCTATCGAACATCATAGTATACTCGTAATAACTAAGTGACTACAAGTGTAAAGTACAAATACTGTACAGACCTTTATTAAGTGTAAAGTACAAATACTGTTCAGACCTTTATTAATAGTAATTTGTGTTTTTATTTCGATAAACCTATCTCACAGCTAGAGCACTAGTTTTAAGCCAGCTACAATACATTTCGTCAAATAGTTGGGTTATGTTGGCACTTCTCTCACTCATTATAAATGCAACTTCACAGCTTCATGAAATACAGATGTAAGGCGTAATTGCACAATAGGTTGTCAGGTTTACCACATTCATGACTGTGACTGACGAATAACCTACTATGTAATCACTAGTGGTTGCAGGACATGCGTCAGTATGTATTGATTGTTAGTTGCTTGGCGCCTGCGCAAATCTTTATGAACGATCCTCTCTCACGTTAAACAAACAGAAATAGTCGGTGATATGAAGTTTGAACGGTGATTAGAGATCGATTGTGTCGTCTAGCTGATCTTGATTGATCCGGCCTATCTAGGTCTTCCAGGAATTGGGCTATTCAAAATGTTCAATTTGTGGGATTAATGCATATATCTTTAGTGTTAGGTTCCATTAGAAAGCGGAGGAAGGAGGATGGTTTGTGAAGAAAGCCGAGGGGCTTAACATACATATATAAAAAATACAAAGGTGAAATGAAATTTGAACGTTGGTTTGGGGTTTATTATGACATCGCCATGTATAACAGGGATACAAAATGTCTCAATAAAATGATTGAAGATCTCAACATAACTATTGACGCTTTAACTTGCAAGTATGTCAGTTTTCAAAATTCCATTGAGGAGAATAGCCACTCAGTAACCAACTTAGTGCCAACCGTCCAATATAATACATGCCAAGTAGACTCTTTATTTAAAGACATAACCAATAACTCCAGTAGTAATCAGTCATTAGTTGTGTCATCACCTCAAGTTGACGAACCAGTGTTGTTGGACAATGTGACCCATTATACATCCTCTGCTCTGGTTAGACTGTCTTCTCCATTGAATGCAAGATATGTATTATTTAGTGATGAAATAGGAAAGAATATAGGATATTGATTAAGTAATCGGTTAGGAGAACCTGTTATAAACAAGTGTATGCCGGGTTGTAAGGTTCAGAAAGTCGTTATTAATAGATCAGAATCTGCTAGCTCGCCTATAACGATGGGGGTTCCCCAGGGATCAATATTGGGTCCTCTACTGTTTCTAATATATATAAATGACCTTCCTTACTACATTACAGAATCGTGTGAGACAGTATTGTTTGCAGATGATACTTCTTTACTATTCAAAGTTGATAGACAAAAGAAAGTTATGACGATGTAAATAGTGCTCTCTCGAGAGTTCTGTATTGGTTCACAACTAATAATTTGTCTTTAAATTCTAAGAAAACAAAATGTATCAAATTCTCTTTGCCCAGTGTAAGGCAGGTTGAGACTCGTTTAAATATGAATAGTGATGTCATTGATTTGGTAAATAATACTAAATTCTTAAGTATTACGTTAGATTCACGACTACAGTGGGATCCACATATTGAAACTTTGGCAATCAAACTTAGTTCAGCGGCGTAGTAGTTGCAGTAATAAAGATTAGACTTTTAACTAATGTTAAAACGGCAAGAATTGTTTATTTCAGCTACTTTCATAGTGTTATGTCCTATGGACTGCTGCTATGGGGATCAGCGGCTAACATTGAGAGTATTTTCCTTTTACAAAAAAGAGCGATTCGTGCTACGTGTACTGTTTACGGGCTAGAGAATCCCTAAAAGAATTGTTCAAAGAAATTAATATTTTAACTTTAGCTAGTCAATATATATATGATAATTTAGTTTTTGTATATAGAAACTATAATAAATTCAATAAAAACAGTGATCTACATAATGTGAATACTAGAAACAAAAATAAACTTGCCGTTCCAATGTTCCGACTCCATAAAACTAGCTGTTCGTTCTTGGGGAAATGTATATCTATGTTTAACAAACTTCCGCATAGTGTCATTGATTTGCCTTTATATAAATTTAAAATCCATATCAAAAAGACACTCATGAGTAAAGGTTATTATAAAGTAAGTGACTATCTAAATGAGCACACTATTTGGGAATAGGGACACTATTCATAGAGCCATGTTTGGTAACAACATTATTTATAATATTGTATTATTTTTATATGTGTATGTAAACATACATAATTATGAACATTGAAGAGGAGATAAAAAATAGACTTTCAGAGTTTCTTGCCTGTTCTTCTCGAGAAGGCTCTCCCAATTTCTGAACAGGTGTCGAGTCAATTTTTTTTTCCTTATTCGTACTTACGGACACGGTTTTTGTTTTTTTTAAGCTTTTTTTTTGTTTTGTTTGTTGACGTCAATAAGTGCCTGTAAAGGTCTATGTTGAATAAAGATTAATTTGATTTTGATTTGATTTGATTTCATCCTGGTTGTTCAGGGGATGGACTGGTCGAATAGTATAAATTGAGATATATGGGTAAGCTCATATGAGTACGAATAGCCATCTTACTTATTAAATGAAAATCAACAAAATTTTATTATACTGCACTTGCATGCATCTACGATCAACAACATGTCCAGCTTTACAGTCACATTACGAAAATCACTGTTATTGTAAACAGCATAAAAGCTCTCTCAATATATAAAGTTTAACATGTTGCTATGTGTACAAGTAGATAGTATATGTATATTAAACGTTCCACCTAAATTATGATTGATTTACGATCTTTTTAATGCAAAATCAGAAGATGCGGATTGAAATGAAGATCTTAGAATACAAAGCACATAAAATAAATAATCTAAGCAATGTTTTATTTTAAAGTTTACTACATGAAATGAACTTAATATATGTCTAATATATATTATAAGCGGTTACCCCACACGTTGCGTAAGGTTGCCGGCCGTTGCCTATAAAAGCCGCTGCGGTTGGCTAGCGACTCACTTATCGTCGGGCATTCGGAGCGGGTAGACCGGTCGTAACGTTATTACGTGTTGCGTTGCGTAACGTTGCGTAATTCGTAAAGTAGGCGTTAGGCTGATTTTGTTCCTCTGTAAAATTATGTTGATGCCAAATTATTTTTTTTTAAGGAATTTCTCTTCTGATTCCTAAAATCAGAAGTGGGATAAGCAACTCTTAGCCCACAATTACGAGGAACAAAGTCTTCTGCGTACTTTAGTGTTCGTGTTTGTGATAATGGCTGGCGGATCCAGTCGGAGTGACCGTAGGTCGCGAAGTCGTTCCCGTGATAAGTCGCGGCACCGTTCACGTAGCCGTCACGAAGTGTCCACTAGGAACCGCCGATCGCGACGTCGGTCATATAGTAGGACGCGTAATGAAAATTTCACACCGTCAGAAAAAACGCCTAATCGTGATCGCCATCATCGTCGCTTGAACAGATCGCGGTCTTCAAGCAGGTCACATACCCCGGATTTGGCTATTCATTCCACGTTGAACTCGATCATGGACCGTCTTGCGTCGATCTTGGCAGTGTGGGTGAGGGTCAGGTTGGGCCGAGTCGGGGGGTTGGACCTTTGATTGGCTCGGCTGAGCCTCGGAATGTTGGGCGGATGCAGGTGCGGACGGGTGTGGTGCGTCGGGGACGTCATCGGATCGCGGTGCGGCCTTGGCGTTCAGTGTGAAGACATACAGTTTTGTATGTATTGGACTTGGTGTCCGGCAGACATACAGTTTTGTATGTATTGGACTTTGTGTCCGGCAGACATACAGTTTTGTATGTATTGGACTTTGTGTCCGGCAGACATACAGTTTTGTATGTATTGGACTTTGTGTCGGCAGACATACAGTTTTGTATGTATTGGACTTTGTGTCCGGCAGACATACAGTTTTGTATGTATTGGACTTTATGTCCGGCAGACATACAGTTTTGTATGTATTGGACTTTATGTCCGGCAGACATACAGTTTTGTATGTATTGGACTTTATGTCCGGCAGACATACAGTTTTGTATGTATTGAACGTACGAGTGGACGTAGCTTGAATATGATGATACAGGTATAAGAATGAATGAATGACTGACAGACGAGGATGGTGGAGTTGCAGCAGATGGCAGCATACAAAGTGGTGACAACCCCGAGGCTCGTGTCGAGGACGACACTATGTCAGGAGAGGCCGTATAAGCGGTTACCCCACACGTTGCGTAAGGTTGCCGGCCGTTGCCTATAAAAGCCGCTGCGGTTGGCTAGCGACTCACTTATCGTCGGCATTCGGAGCGGGTAGACCGGTCGTAACGTTATTACGTGTTGCGTTGCGTAACGTTGCGTAATTCGTAAAGTAGGCGTTAGGCTGATTTTGTTCCTCTGTAAAATTATGTTGATGCCAATTATTTTTTTTTAAGGAATTTCTCTCTGATTCTAATATATATATATCTAAAAATATATTATATTAATATATGTATATTAATATATCTAAAAATATCTAAATGGAACCAGTTAGACTTCATGTAATGAAATGCTTTACTGCGTGGTGATGACATATTAATAAGAGGTATTACAACTGACAATAGATTATCGCCTTATCAATAATTCAAATATCAGCGTCATCATCATCAAAACAATTTAATTTTATACATAGATCGGTGCGACACCGTTCCCTTATCGCTGCCATTTGCATAATACTGACGCGCCGGGGCTGATATTGCGAGGCAGATTATCGTGGTATAAGCGGGTATCGCCTCCTTCAATAAAATCCTTCGGTAGAAGAGATGTTTCAGTGAACCAGACAGGCTGTGTCAGTGCTGTATTAAAAATAAGAATATATTTGTATTTTAAATCATTAAGTCCATTGATAGGTCTTGTTTATTTAATTAACTAAGTTTATTTAAACGTTCTAAGGTTTATTTAACTATATTATCCTATTAAATCCAACAAATCCGTGTAAATATTTCAAGGCAGAAAACTTTAGAAAGGACCTGACAAAATGAACAAGGAAAAAAATTTTATGTATTATACGAAATCCGTACACTTTGTAGCTATCTATTAAATTGAAATTTTTGAAAATCACAACTGTAGCATGTTTGAACTCTATGCGACCACATCGCACCAATATTTCCATATGTAAAAGAAACTTGATAAAATTAAATAAGAGAGTTAATATATCCTATTTACCGTATGCGAGCGATCAAAACACTTGTAAAACTTATTCCTTAAGTTAGTGATAACACAAAATAGTTTATTGATATCAAGTTTTCATTATATTAATATGTATGTAAAATAATATTGATTACTTTTTATAAGTAAATTATATAAATAAATATATAAAAATAATATCCATATTGAAATTTGTATTAAATTCATTATAATTTATGATATTGAAATTAAGGTGTATTAATTTGAAGTGATAAATTAATCAATCAATACGCCTATCTACTTATAAATCGTAATTGTCGTGTCATATCATAAGTAATCATAACATTCGATAAACAACGATAACATGTGATGCGGAGGAATGAAAGTCATGTCACAAAGCGAATGTTGAATATGAAAGTGGAGGGATACACGGGCAGAGGAAGGCCGAATAAAAGATGGATCGATTGTGTGAAGAATGATATAAGAATGAAAGGAGTAAGCATGGAAATGACGGCTGATAAAGAGGAATGGAAGAAAAAGATCTACTGCGCCGACCCCAGATAATGGGAAATGGGCAACAGGATGATGAATATTCGATAAACAAAAATCAATGTACAGCACACAAGGAATCTAAGACCTCGGGCACAGAAAAATAACAAAATTTTTGACTCCGTCGGGACTCAAATTCAGGTCTTCAACATACACCTTGACTAATTCGATCACCGAGTACTCTCCGTTTCAGTCGTAAAAGTTATTTTGACTGCATTCTTCACACAATACTTTGTAAAGTCAAAGTAGAATTTACGTGCTGTTAGTAATCAGGTTTCCACATCCAACTTTATTCAATTACAATCTTTACAAATTTCTTTCAAAATCGGATACGATGACAAAAGGTTGCTTTACTAGAAAAAAAAATTATGCTTTACTAGAATCAAAATTATTCATATCAACTCAACTTAAAACCAGAATATACCTAAGTTCAATTCAAATACGCCAATATTCCAACGCGTTCTTATGTTTCTAACATGGAATTTCATTTAAAAATGCTAAATAAATGTACAAATATGACAAACAATATACAAACAAAATTCGTGTCGGGTGGTGTTCGAACTCACGTCTTCAACAAACCTTAACCGTTTGGCTTCTGAGTGCTATCCTGCTATAGGACGCAATCGAATATTTCAATTTGAATCTCCACCTTTTTACTTAAAAGGGTACAGTTAGAGATTTCTAGATAATTGGTGAAGAATTAAGTCAATTAAACAAATTTAGTTTGTGCCTGTACATTTTATTGAAAATTCTAATTAAGTATAAATATAAAAAAATACATTTACATATCATCTTAAATATCATTCCAAACAGCTCAGGTATAATTTGTTTTTATTTGTATTCTAATTTGTATACTTTGGTCACCAAACGTGCTAAATATTGCATGAAGTATCGTATAGTACTCGATTAGGCGCAATTAAACCTAAAAAACAACAAGTCCTGTTTGTTAACAATGTTTGTTAATGATGAAGATTTATTAATAATATTTGAGACACGGTAGTAGAATTATATTAATTGGTTTATTTATACCTGATAATTATATTCTTCCGCGAACAACCTCGAAAATTATGTTATTATTTACCTGTTTCATAAGCATAAATATAAATAATCTACACTGCTTACATTATGGTCACAAATCTCAGTGGCTGATTAAATCTCCCCTCTTTGCAACACTATGCACATATACGATGGTTCCATGGAGCGGTAGCAGTTATCATCTCATTAAGTTTCTACAACTAACTTTTTGTCTTATGTTTATGGTCATTCACCGATAAATGTACATACATACGAAATTTAAAAACATTCACATGCATGATGGAATCAATCCCTTTGCCTGGATTAAATTATTAAAAATTTCACGTATTTGATATACTTTTAACAAAGAGTGAAACAATCTAATATTAAGATTTCACTTGAAATGGAATACTTATAATCTTATATTGCTTTTATTAATTTGTAGCCCCAACTGGTCGCCCACAATCACAGACAAAAACAATCTCGAAGCAAATCTTCACGCAAAAAAGCGCACATTCCATCAAACCGCTAAGGAGCAATTTTAAGATTTCCACTCGCCGTAACGGTAGGCGTTCAAAGCCTGTGAAGTATTACAAGCCATAATTCACAACGAACGCGCGGGATCTGCATCCATATGTTTGCGCAGACGATTAAACTCTCGCCGTTATTCCAGAGTTATACCTTGCAACGCTGCATTTTTATAAATGGCTCTAGTAACTTGAGCAAGAACATAATTCGGTGTAGATCCGCGCTGAGTGGCTAATTAAGCCGGCAATTTAGTGTTTTATCAGATTGTGATTGGCGCTCAGAATCTTAATTGCCCCTCGAAAAAGATTCTTTAATTTGTGATGTTTGTTAAACAGAATGGCAGCGTTAGGTTGGAAGTATTTTATCTGTAAAAATAAATACAGATAAACTACTTAATACAGATAAATACGATACATTTTGTATTTAGCCCGAAATAGGTATATCTATATACAAATTGAAGAGGAAACAACTTTCTGATTTTAAATTTCGTATATTTTGATGTTATAACATGTTGATTAGTTTGCCCGACATTTTGAACACTTTCAAGCATTTGTGGCCACGCGATGACACAGAATGAGGAATGCTGGAGTGTATGAAACGACGGGATAAATTATTAACATTCTTTAAATGTATGCAAAGTATGTGCAATTTAAGCCAAAGAATATTTCATTTGTATGTGTAGCACACGTCCAAATAAAACACATTACATAAAGTTATATTTTTTAAATATTAAATCCTTTCTTTACGTTAACTTTGAAACATTGACAACTTTATACATTTTTTTTAATTGAATACTTACAGAAACTATTTACATTAGCATTTTGTTAATAATATAGAAATATTGGTTATTTTTGAATCTCACAATTACCTTATCTAAAAATCTATATTGAAAAATATATATTATATTTAGATATTTATGACGGTATTATATTATTAACCTTACACCATATTGATTTGCATAACAAACTAGACGTTAGAGGTATCGTTTTGTTTTTATAGTAGCTTGTATTCGTCAAATTCTTTATTATATGTTGGTTCATTATTCAGCAATAGTCTTTTGACGTCTTAGTGCAGTCGGGGTAGACAATGATTACATTGAAGTTAATTAATACAATTAGATTACACAAAAAAGACCCAATATAGCAAAATTGTGGTTATTAATTAAATTATAATAGTAAATATTTATATTATAATAATTATTTAATAATAAATTGCAGGAAACGTCTGTAATATTAATATTAATTCATAAATAAATAGAAACTTATTATTTTGACCCTTGTTATCGTATCAAGTAATTTAGTTTGAAAAAATACGGTCAGCAACACGTCAAGCTTTACCTACATCTGCAATAATAATATACGCAACATAAAAGCTGTCTCAAAATCAACGTGTAAAGTCCAACAGTTGCTGTGTGTACAATAATAATAATAAATATTTCTTTCACTTACACCAATTAGACAAGCCCAAAGTAAGCTTTGAAAGGCTTTTGTTTTGGGATCTAGACAGATAGACATACATATATCTTACATACATAAATAGTTTAGATAGAAATATATAATAACAATAATGATTTTACGACTCGTTAAAGGATTCAAGTTAAAACTGGCCAGCTTTTTTCTTAACCGACTATACCGGCAGTTATTTCTATGAATATGGAAATACATTAACTTATGTAATAGGTAGTATATGTCATATTATGAAAAATAAATGAAGCATTTGAATTTGACTTTTGATAATAGCAGAGTAGTAAAAGAATGTTACATCAACAAACAGTACTGATTGACTAATAACAGGCCAACAAAACCTTAACAATGATTGTAGATGTTTAAAAACTGGTTACTTTAACAAGTCAATTTGTCGATGTTATAAGGCTAAATTCACACATATACTCTCTCAACTAACTCATATTATCATCAAATGGTTAATATCTATTCTACTGATTAGTACATGGTTTCTTGGCGCTCTGCAGTATTTTAGGCAGTATTTTTTTATATATAGCCAAATAGACTGTTCACATGATAGTAAGTTGAGAAGAAATTCCCACTACTGGCCAGTTACCTCCCCCAAGGTCAAACGCTGCTAGTAGTGCTTTCCTGCGATATACGCCAAATCCTTGGTCCACTTTGTGAATCTACCGATGCTGTATTTCCTGGTATATACTGAAGATTCGCAATTCTTCGGGTCATGTGGTCACCCTAGTTCATCTCCTTATTACATTATTTCTGATTCGACCACCCAGAAAAATCTCGACAATAACCCTCTGTATTGCTCTTTATGCAACTTTAAGCCCCCTTTACGACCCATTCTAAGTAAACAGCTTTCAGTTTAATATGTCATCACTAAAACAATACGTACAAATCAAAGATTTTCGTCTTGAGGTACTACAGTAAGCGGGCTGAGAATCACAGATATTGTGATATTTGCAGCAAAAGTCACAAGAACCACAGTTTACGTTGCCAACTTGTGACGCAGAAATTTACTACCTGACCATATCCTTCAAACCATCTCAAGATCACAGCTATGCTATTACTGCGGTGTAGCTGCAGAAATAGGTAAGATGATGATACCAAACCAGATGTCCTCAGTGATGAGTGTCCTCTGGTTATTTTATACGATATGTACAAATAAGATTAAGATAAAGCTTGCCTATACATTAAATCTTATTCAATTTCAGTTTGAAGCTCCTGAGGTGTATTGTGTGAGAATATAGATAGATTTCTTATCATAATAAAACTATTAAAAAAGTCAGTGTCCATTCTTAAAAGGAGCAGAAATTGGCGAATACTGATGTATCTTTCTAAGTCTAAAGAGCATTATAAAATTTACTTACTTTATTATATCTAAATCACCATTTCTACCCGCATTGCGGAGAAAGAGTCAGGTGACGCGACCGCTCTGTGAGTAACGACGTCTATAAAGACACTGCTCCGAGACATCGACCACTTCTAACCGTTTATTAAACAGTTGCTAAAATATGGTATTAAAATACTAAGTGGCTTTTTAAGGATGTCATTGCCCTTGTTCTGAAGATGTTGAATACGATATGCATATGGAATCCATCGTTCTTGGCAGAAATCAAAGTGGCCTAAAATTGAAGAAGTGCTCTTGAACTTGTCGACTACAAGAACTGATAATTCATTTCGAAAAGTTATCTTTTGATGTCTAAGTAACTGTTGCGATTATGAAACAAAACAGTAATAGACTTCATTGTTGAAACATGGTCTTATTTTTTATTGTAGGTTTGAAGGATCAAAATCTATTGAGATTATATCACGCCCTACCAATTTAAACGAAAAACATCGAGTTTTAATAATAACTAGTTTCAATTCGTACCATAGGGCTGACTACTGTTCTTCGTATTATTTTATTACTTCCCACTTTAAATTCCAGCCTAAAATTGTGAATTAGATTGTAAATACTGTAATACAAATTGAAATAATTCATACTATTACTGCATATTACAAATATATTTAATCATTCATTAAGGTCCTTTGTCCCCTAGCTGGGGCAGAGGGCGTTCACAGTGAGTCTCCATCCCGCTCGGTCTTGAGTTTCGCATTTGATTTCGCTCCAGGTTTATCCAATGGCCTTCGCTTCTCCAATGACAGTCCGCCGCCAGGTCTGTTTTGGACGACTACGTTTGCGCTTTCCTTGGGGATTCCAGTCTAGGGCTTGTTTCGGTATGTGGTTTGGATCCCTTCGGAGAGTATGGCCTATCCAACTCCATTTGCGGCATCGACTAACAGATCAATCTGTTAGTCGATCCGGACTTCATCACAACGTTCCCAAAGCTGCTCGTTGGGATTTTTTTTCCGGCCAGTAAATACCCAGGATGCTGCGAAGACATCGGTTGACGAAAACCTGGAGTCTGTGCGAGTTGTCCTTTGTGACCTTCCACGTCTCACACCCGTACAGTAACACGGATTTCATGTTTGACCGAAATATCTTGAGTTTAACTCTCCGAGTCAATTTCCGTGATTCCCCTACAGGCCTAAGCTGTGCAAAAGTTGCTCGTGTCTTGGCTATCCGCGAAGGGATGTCGTCTTCTGTTCCACCAGTCTCTGACACGCAGCTACCGAGGTAGGTGAATTTGTAGACACGCTACACTATCTCTGTGCCGATGACCAACGGGAAAGTACTCGTTGCCCCGCACCTCATTTCTTTAGTCTTCCCGATGTTGACTTTAAGTCCAATCCTCTTGGCTTCTCCTTGAAGGTCGTCCAATTTGGCCTGCATGTCTGCCCGAGTGTGGCTTAAGAAGCATATATCGTCTGCATAATCCAAATCCTCGAGGATGTTGGTTAGACCCCACTCTATGCCGCGGCGCTTGTTTTCTGTGGTCTTAAGCAGAACACCATCCAAGGCTACAAGAAAGAGGAATGGCAAAAGGAGGCAGCCCTGGCGAGCACCTACATGAACTTTGAATAAAAATATTTAATACTGCTATTTAAAGATAATATTCTGAAAACTACTACTGCATAACTAGCGTCGCAACTCAGGATTAATGTAAGTTTATTTTCCCCCAAACGTATTCCGTACTGGGTTTCAAAATTGTATAGGAACTGTAAATTTATAAGTGGTGTTAACCCTGAAAACAGTAACAGTATATAACGAAAATGTAGAAATATTTTTAATTGCAGAGTGAAAATTTTACAAAACAGACGTATCACGTTACTGTAATAGTTTTGTGTAAGAATAAGTGAACAATTGTAATAAATGGATATTTGCACGTTTGAGGAACTATTTCAGCAAATTAGCACCGGTTTTTTACTTTGCGGAGTTTCTTCTTCCGAAACCAAGATATTGTATAGATTTCACGTCATGTATACATGTTTACTAGTAATGTTATTCATGGAGTTTGGATTCTTTATCGTCAATTACTCTGCGGAGAAATTATTGGAATTAACCCAATTAATGCCATGCTTCTGCATTGGCATATTGTCAGCTCTCAAAATAATGCCCATCGCTGCTTATAGACATAAAATATTTAAACTTACGAATAACCTTAAAAATCTACATTATATTATCATAAGAAAAAACAATAGTACATTAATCCAAAAGAAAATGTTATCAATGAAGAAATTTATTAAATACTTTATCATATTAAACGTCGTTCTTGTGTCAATCTACAATTTTATCTCGCTTATTTCAATGATTGATGTGTACGTTAAAACAAATAATGTTGTATTCCATTTGCCCTATGGAATAATTATACCATTTACAATTGAAAATTTTCGAAACTGGATAATCGTTTACATTTATTCTATTTTTGTTGGTAAATATTATTTTGTATTTCAGTTTCATAAGTAGTGGTTATGTTTGGGTTTGGCATGTTAATTTATGTATATTTGTACACATAAAACATAAAAAAAAATGCAACATGAAGGCATAAGTAAAAAGAAACCACTTATTCCTTACCAATTTTCTTCCAGCAGCCCTGCGATAGGATAAGCCATGAAAAGAGAAAGATTTGAGCCATCTGCATTATCCACCTAAATTGGGGTGAATAGGTCTTAGTCGATCACACTCTCGTCGTGACGACCGGGGCCGACTTCGAGCAGACGCTCAGGCTTGCCGAGCTGGGGGTGGCGTGTATCGTGAGGGCGATCCGCCGGCTGGGTCTAGAAATAGCGCCGCACAAGACCGAGGCGCTATGGTTCCACGGCCTTCCAAAGCGCCGGGAACCACCCAGCTGCCGGATACGGGTAGGTGACGCGGAGGTCCAGGTGGGGCCCTACATCAAGTACCTTGGCCTCACCTTGGACAGCAGATGGAGCTTCGAGGAGCATTTCGTGCGATTGGTCCCCGAATCAAGAGGGTCGCGGGCGCCTTACATCACCTGCTGCCCAATCTCGGGGGACCGAGGGATGGTGTTCGCCGCCTGTACGCGAGCGTCGTACGGTCCGTGGCCTTGTATGGGGCCCCCGTGTGGTCGCAAGACTGCACGAGGTCCTCCCGCTGCAGAGCTCTGCTCCGGAGCATGCAGCGGACAATGGCTATACGGATCGTGCGAGGCTACCGTACGATCTCGTACGAGCGGCGGCGACGGTTCTGGGGCGGTCCCCCCCTTTCGAGATCCTGGCCGACATGTACGCGGTGATGTACAACGCACCGCGACATGTCGGTCGGGGGGCGACGGGGGGAGTCCCCCGGCACCAGCGCACGGAATGCACAGACGGGAGTTGCACCGACGGGCCGAGAGGGCCTGGCGTGCGCAGCTAGAGCGTGGAGGCTGGTACTCCCGCACTTCGAAGCTTGGCTCTGCGGGAGGGCGGAAGTCACCTACCGCTTGACTCAGATACTCACCGGACATGGTTGTTTCGGTGAGTATCTGAGTTGAATAGGGAGGGAGGACACGACACGATGCACCATTGTGCATCTGACCTCGACTCGGCCCAGCACACGCTGGCGGAGTGCCCTGCTTGGGACTCCGAACGCCGAGTCTTGGTCGAAGAGATCGGGCAAGATCTGTCTCCGCCAGCGTTGATTGCGGCAATGCTGGCGGATGAGGGAGGTTGGAGGGTTGTGGTCTCCTTCTGTGAAGCGGTGATGCTCCAGAAGGAGGCCGCCGAGCGGGATCGGGAGATGGCCGATCCCGCTCGAAGAAGGCGGCCTCGGGCCAGATAGCCTGGCCTGAGGCGCCGCCACGGGTCGCTGGCGGCGCGACCCAGTTCGTGCCCGTGGAGGCGACCCGGGAGGGACCTCACCCCGGATGGCCGGGGGGTGACGTCGTAGGAGGTCGGAGGGGAGGAGGCGGCAAGATCACTCCTCCCCGAGAAGGGCTCCCCTAATGCACCCAGGGGTGCAAAGGCCAGGGGTCCTCAGATGCGATACTTGATCCTGAGGGCCCCCTACAACGCCAGAGGATGGCAATCGCTGAGGTTTTTAGTGGGTAGGCCTCCCCCTTCTGGGGAGGAGAGCCCCACATAACCACCGGCTCTCCGCAGCCGGGGTATGCAATTCAATGCATTTTCCTCAGCGTAACAAAAAAAAAAAAAAAGGTCTTAGTCGATCAACGTTGGTCAGTCTAGATTACATAATAGTGTGAGTTTCTACGCAGAGGCATGCAGGTTCCCATCGCCATAGGAAGCTTACATACATATAAAAAAATCGAATAATGACAAAACAATATTCTATGCTGATGTATGATAGATAGATATGTCCAAATTAGAAAGTCACAACCGACACTATGATATTTAGAAGAGTGTTATTTCCGTATAAAGCCTACATTTCTCAGTAAGAGTAATAAAATAAGTATTATATATAACTTCATCCCTATTAACTTTTACTTTTTGATTTATTCCAACTTATATAACTAATATTTACTATAACTGTTCTAAAGTCATTTAATGAAGAAATCAATAGTATGTTTTACATAATGTTATAGAAATATAGAAAATACCACGAGTTAAGTAGCTTTAACACGTACTATGTAGGTGACGAATCTAGTTCATTTTGTGTCAATACAATTAATATTTCAGACATGTTAACACCAAAAAGAGATAATTAAAGGCTTCGGGTTCAGTGTGGAATTATACATTAAAGAGAAGCGATCTATAATTTTGTCTTTTGAAGCATCGTCTCATTAATTCGAGCTAATACTTTTGTTTTCATTGTTGACAGCCTAATTTTCTTTGAAACAATTATGTATGTAGGGCTGGTCAAATTGAAATAAAACTTTTCACAATTAAAACATCACTCATACCAATATTATTCACTGATTCAAAATACCTAAACCGAAATTGGTAATGCATAGCAATATCGAGTTTACTATTTAATTTTTTAAATCGGACCAATGATTTTAATTTATGTACTGTGTAATAATAGTACGGTGAAATCGTATTTCTTTTTCCGTATGGTAATTCTCACTCAATACGCGAATTTGATTTCACTCTATTTTTCATAGTAATGCGTTATAATACAGATTAATTTATCTCAATTTTATTGTAATAAGTTTATGAGACAGAATATAATATTTAGAGTACCTGACAACCCTTACAAAATGCACAGTAAGGCAATGTTAAAATACCAAATTTTCATTTCTATTATTTTAACCACTGTTACTAATAGTAAGACGTGCTAAAATATAAAAATCTTAAAATAATAATAAAATGAACATCTGCAGTTTTGAAGAACAATTTCATATAATAAGAAACGGTTTGTGGATGTCTGGTTTGAAACTAATTGAGCCAAGGCCGTGTTTTAGATTCCATTTTATGGTCTTCAACTTAATAATAATGATTTTTGAAGAGTTTGCATTTTTCATATCTAAATGTACACCAGAAAATTTATTAGAAATAACACAATTGACTCCATGTTTGTGCATTGGTATATTATCAATTTTGAAAATAATACCTATTGCAGCGAAAATGCAAAAGATACATCAGTTAATATTAAATGTTCAATATCTTCACAAAATTATATTGAATAAACCAAGAGGCATTGCAATCATACGCTATAGAATGAACGTGATAAAAGTCATCCTCAAATATTTTTCTATACTGAACATCTTGCTTGTGACATGCTATAATTTATCTTCTCCGATTTATATGATTATCATTTACATTAGAACTGAAAAAATAATTTACGATCTACCATATGGAGTTATTGTGCCGTATCCAATTGATAATTGGCTAAATTGGTTCGTCGTTTACGTGCATTCGAGCGCAGTTGGTAAATAATACTAATTTCTTTATTAGTTGAGCATGATGGATCTGCATACAATTATTTTGAACTGGTTGTGCTTAGGGGCGTACGACCAGTACGCCCCTAAGCTACTACCCTACTTTTATGTATTGTAGTAAATGCCGGCTGTGATATAAGAAGGATAAAAACAGAATTAATGCGTGTAAATGAAAGCTTTGAGAAGAATGACTAGAGTGACCGTTATTAAGATAAATTGTGAAATATTATGACAAGGAGATGTACAGTGTGAAAGAAGATGCAGTGTCAAAAATCGATAAAGAAATGCTTAGATGGTTTAAACGCGTAGAAGGGATGAAAGAAATACATCTGATGAATTAAATTTATAAGGTAAACGTAAACGGGCATGTTGATAGTGAACGACTTAGACGAATATACTTGGATCAAAAAGGGAATCTTAAAGAAAACCAGGTCAAGAGTACCTAAAACTAACGAACGTTCATGAAAAAAGCTAGAAAAATTTAAGTTTAGTAGTGGAAAACCTAATGGGAAAGAAGCGTCACTATATGTATGTATTTTCACTGATTTTGCTTCCACATATTCCACTGGTGTACCAAGTAAAAAAGAGTTATCTTAATAATAGCCCAACGAAAATCCTTAGAACTTTGATCCATCATGCATTTTTATGGTGCCTCCTTATATTAATCTGTAAAGTCATCATGACTTAGTCTATTATGTCTATAACTATTATAGACATGATGGACTGAGCCATCATATCTATAACTTTGATGCTGCACTTCCGTGGCTGGTCCTATAGTTTTTCGGACTTGGGTATCCGGTTCCCGTTAACTTTAACTTTCTCCATATTAGAGCATTGCAGCCACATAATAAAATTACTATGCGCTTCTCTTCTTTCTTATATGCCTTAACTATGGCTCACAATGATGTAACGTAGCCGTTTAAAGTAAGATTAAAACAATATTGAAAATAAGACTCAATGGTATGGCGATCTTGGTATTGCTACAACTCAATCAGGTAAGCAGGCTGAAAGTGTCAAAATTACAGGTTAAGATACCAATCATTAAGCAAGTCCAGGCCTGGGAAATTATGAGTTTATTATTTTTGTATTACACTATATACTTGCCTCTGTGTCAGATTTCATCTTAGAACCGTTTGTGTATAAATTCACGCTGTATTCTTTAACATATATTTATATTTCAAAAAATAGAATACTCTCCAAAATAACATTAAGTTATTTTAGAAGTCCATAAGAATAGCCTAGAGGTAAAATGCAGACCTCTCTAATGCCGAAAGTCAAAAGCTAGAGTTGTAGAAAGTATGCTATACAGCTAGACGAGGTGATAGAGAAGATATAATATTTAGAGAAGATAACGCTGCAGTACTACTGCAGTAATAGGATACTCCTCAAACTGAACGCATGTCAGGGCTCTATGTCTACTTTTCTATACCATTTATTCAACTTTTACTTTTAGATTTATGGTAATAGTTAATTCAATGTCTATTGATATACGTTTGCTTAGATGACAATAATTTAGGTAAAAAACTAATATATAATTAAATTACATAATTATTATCTTTGTAGTGTTGCATGATTTACGTGATTTCAATTTTACACATTGATTTTATAATTTTGTCTAAGTCTATCATAAAATTGTCCAAGTATATCTAAATAACAAATACACAGTAGATAAAATATTTATTTTACAGAAGTTACGTGAAGTGCGTGAAACAGCAAAGAGAACACAGCCCGCAATACTTAAACCGAGTTTTGTTAACAAAATAATGTTTATTTCCGTTAATGGTGCTACTCTGGGTGTATAGATTCGAAAATTTTGCACGGAAATTGATATTAACATCATCAAAGATCTCTTTGAAGTAATAAAAATTAACGTGAGGTTGGATACGATATGTTTCAAAGAAATCGAGATGCTCATTATGTATCTAAATGAAATATTTTGTTTTGTTTTTAGGGCCATGTAAGTACATGGCCCAACAACAAAAATTATAAAAAAAAATATTATTGTTCGCGATAAAAATAATAAATATTAGGGATAGAATATAATATATGTAATGATAGTGACAGCGATTGGTATAGATAATGGTCTTAGTAGGCTTTGTAGGGAATAGGGAATCACTACATAATACAAAGTCGCTATCCGCCGTCTGTCTGTCCCTATGTATGCTTAGATCTTTAAAACTACGCAATGGATTTTGATGCGGTTTTTTTAATAGATAGAGTGATTCTTAAGAAAGGTTTATATATATATATAAAAATACATGCATAATATAGAAGAGAAACACTGATAAATTTAGAGGTTTCTAATGTGATGTCGTAAATAAGCACGTATTTTTTTCGCTTATATTGCAAAAACGCCGGCTGAACCCTATGAGATAGACCAAAATAATGTAATACAGTATTGTCCACCTTAAAAAGTTCAACAAAATTACATAAGCATTGCAAACGTGTGAAGCCGGGGCGGGTCGGTAGTAATATTAGTAGATGTTAAGAATAGTTACAGTAAATAAGTAAATAAACATTAGAATAGGGCATACATAACTTAGAATAATAGGAAATAAAGTTATAATGCATAGTGTAAAGGGAAAGTAAAACTAAAACATCCAAGATAAATATTTATGTTAGAGTTAAAAAAAAGGGGCCAAAAGGGTTAAAGAGGCGCTTTCTGTATGGTATATTCTTCCGAAAGAGGTCTAAAACCAGATATTCTGGTGCTTCAGGACGGCGTCCTAAACTGGGAATAAAAATCGCGTCTCTCCCTTCCCGGTACGAATTACGACGTAGAATTTTTATTCCCATCAATAAAAATGATTTGAGTATTTGACGTATTTGAGTTCTAACATAAGGTTATAATTTGTTATAATTATAAACAAATATACATAGATTTTTCACTGTCATAATCAAAGCCTAAAAAAATTAATGATAAATCGTAATATTTAACAATGCAAGTAAACGATATATTTTACTATTAACTTCTATGGTTTTGTAGGTTACTTTTGCGTATTATTTTTTACGACAGTCGATGGCTTGTACTGTGTGCTAACTTTACACATTTGCAACAACTTTTCTGTGCTATCGGATGAGATACAAAGATTGGATGAGACCAATACCCATCTTATAAGGGGTCTTGTGATAGATCATCAGCATATTTTAAAGTAAGTTCATAACGGCTTATATATTACTTATGCAAATTTATGTATATATTTTTTATAATTTATTGATAGTATTGTTTTGTCGATAAGGTTTCAAAATTAATTAGCCTAAAACCTTATTTGTTAATACTTATTAGATGTGACATATACTAACAGTAATAAATTCTATGAGATATAATTAGTGTGATAGAAATTAGAATAAAACAAGAAATATTACTATGGAATTAATAACAATATGGCTGCATAAACTTTTCAGACTGAGCGAGGATTTAGAAGAAATCTTTCGGCTACCTAATTTGTTTAGCGTTCTTGTCGGCTCTCTTGAAATATGCGCTCTAGGATTTAATTTAACGGTAAGAAAGTTTCTTGAGCATATCATAAAAGAAGATTACAAGTTATATATTCTTGCGGCTATTACGAGTGCTAAATAACGTTCAATTTTCATAAGCAACTTTTAGTCAAAGATAGAGGAGGAAGAAATGCATTAATTGTTGCGATCCCGTAAACAAATTGAGATATTTTTAAAGTATAATATAATGGCAATATTATGTTGCTTGATTATTTATTTATTTATTTACATCTATCCTTAGAGTTAACGAACGTATTTTTATTGTAATAAAAATATAATTTGCTTCAATAGATTAAATATATAATCTGGAGTTTATCAGCTGAGAACATTTTAATATGATGCATAAATTTACCATTTTATGTGGCAAATGCGTTATGGGTTGTTTTTGCTTTTTAATATTTCTGTCTAATAGCCATTAATAAGAAGATTTTTAATATCAAAGACATTCAATTTTATGGATACTCAGTTATGCAACCTAATTCACGTTTCAGATGGGCAATTGGAGTCAAGTGCCAGGATGTATTTTATTTTTATTATCTGTTCTGCTACAGATTCTGATGATGAGTATATTTGGTGAAAATATTATTAGAGAGGTGAAGTTTTATCAGCGTTACTTTGTTTGCAGTTAATTATTCTAACGCTAAGTAACTAATAACATTCATCTCAACTTCCAGAGTAATAAGGTCGGCGAATCTGCTTTTCTCAGCAAATGGTACAACATGGATGTTAAATATAAGAAAATGATACTTATTATAATGAACAGGTTTGCAATAGTTTATATTAATTCACTATAGTAATTACAGATTATTAGCAATGGCTCAAAATAAAATTGTAACAGAACATTTTACAATGAAATGATATTGAAATAAAAAGAAAAATGTCAGATTTCACTAAATAAACTTTTCACTAAATAAAAATGAAAAGGTTTTGTAATGAAAGATTGTCGGCATTTATTAACGCACATCATATCTATTTTTGTTTAAAGTACTGTTTATTGTACAGCTCTAAAACTTTATTTGCAATACTGTTTCATAAAATTGACCAATTAATAATGGATGTAATTAAATAGGTTATAAAATTTAGAATTGTTATGTTGAACTTAATAGACATATAGTGTAAAGCTATAGCCAATAGTTTCTGTATGCCCGAATTTTGTTTCAGGTCCTTCAAAGCTCAAAAGCTGACAGCTTACAAGTTTTCAGTAATATGTTACAAAAGTTTCACGAAGGTAAGTATTACGACGATGTATTTCCTATCTGTATATTATAAATTAAATATATTTATAAATTTGGCATGGTAGTTCTAGTCTGTTTCTTTTTATACATTAGACATGTGATTTATTTTTGACATTTGATTTCTTGAAGTGTCAGTATGGAATTAAAATGTAATTCTACTTGAAAGGCCCAACGTCGTATTTAATATAGGCTTATAAATAATCTATAGTTTATTGGATTTATTTAATTTATTTACTATCTACTTATCTCTCTCAATAGATAACACAGCAATGCATACATTGTTATTTTAAGGCAGAAAAAGATTATTTGGAAATACTCCGGTTAAATACAAAATTAAGTTAATTATTTCATCTCATATTTATAATCCTATACCATAGTGATTTGTGCTTTATTTCACATCCTAATTACATAGGTGGGTATTTACACACAAAGGTGGGTTTCTACACTATTATAAAAATAAGTATAAATAAAATGCACACAAACATCACTTTTTCTTGCAGATTATAAGTACTTCGTGGTCATACTTTACGATTCTTAGAACAGTATACAAGCCTCCAGAACAAGCAAGTTAATAATAAGAACAACATTGTTATGCAAATTGTTACGATTAGTTGTAAATTTTAATAATAATTATATTATATTAGATAACCTTCGAGTGAAGAGAATTTCTAATAAGCGAATTATATTGTGAACAATTTCAAAAAATCTGAATAAGCAATTTTATCTTTATAGCTTTTTAACAATTTTATTAATTTGTAACTTGCTTAATGCTTTTATTAATTTAGAAATATTTTTTTTATATTATTACAAATGTTGTAAACAAATGTCACAAATAAAACATCGTACATAATACAAATTATTTAAATATATTATACGTTATGTTTCTTCGTTGTATTCAAATCTAATCGTTTTAATAAGGGTACCTTCTGCCGGTTTTGAGGCGATATCTGCCAGACCTGAAAAGATTTATAAGATGATTTATTTATTAGTTAATAGTATAAATCTTTAATTATGTCATTGGAGGTTTTCACTTTAGTGTAGTTAAAATACTTTATAACAAAAAAGTTAATAAAAAAATATCATCAAACCGCTTTATAACTTTACTTACCCATTTTTGTGTAATTCGGTGCTTCCCATATTAAGGCTCTCACCGCGACATCTGTTCGTCATAAACTGTGTTAAACTCTCGCAATGCCGTCCTTCGAAGTGGTTGTAAGTGATACTGGCGGCGAAGAACCTCCAGGCGCGGTTGTGAGAGCAAGTCCTTGTGTTTAAACAGCCGGGCTGGGAGCTGCCGCCGTTGGGGAAGAAGTCGACGTCACCCACAGCCATGCCGATGCCAAGGCTGTAGTCCAAGTTACCATCAGTGTGAATATTTTCAACATACTGAGCGTCACCTTTATTGATCTTGTTTGAATTGACAGTCCATAGTGGGCCAGCCGGATCCAAACCTAAAAAGGACGGAATATTATTTTTATAAAGGTAGCATACATTACTCTGCATTTCCTATACATGCAAGACAGCCACAATCTGTTTAGTTATAGTGTTCTCACATTGAACATGGCGGTGACAATTTCAGTATTAAGCTAAGGTACTATAAGTTAAATTACAGTGAACCAACTCTGATGCTAATATTGTATAGAATGTAATAAATAATTAATTATTTAATTCTTTACTACTCGTCTATGTTATATAGTAATAGCTTTTTAACCCAAATAAGCAATTAATTTTTAAATAAAGAATCTAATTCTAATCTATCTAATAAATATGATAGCATTACTTGCTTTCACTTTTTGCAAATAGTATTTATAATAACTTTTAATACCAAGGACACTTCGTTCCCTCCTTAAAATTTATTTTCTAATTTTCAATTCAATTTATAATTTTTTTCTGTTCCACAAATAATTGTTAAGGTTTAAACATAACCTTTTATTTTAGTTACTTGGTGTAGTTATATTAAATAACAAAACATGCTGATATCACGTGACCGTTTATTCACATATACAATATATGTACATATGTAAATTAAGTGTCAAACGTCTGATAAGTGATAAAATTGGGTGGAAGGTGATTAATAAAGCCAAATATGGATGCTACTATATTCTTGACTTCTCAAAAACTTCAGAACTGGCTATCTTACCGAAATTTTCGGAAAACTCTAATACTGCAATTATGGTGACTAAATTAGATAAAACGGTGGTACTTAGACGATTGTTAGACAAGCACTGCAACCCTATCGTCAACCAAACTAAGCAAACAAGCAACAAAATCCGAGATACCCCGATAGGCAGTGAGACCATACCTGACGGCCCCAACCCTAAGCCGCGGGAGCGATCAAACTATCACATCAATTATAGTAAATGTATAAAACCATTATAATGCGTTTATCAAACTGATTTTATCTCAGTAATTGATATCAGTTCAGTATATACATGATAAAACTATTTACTATTACGGTAAATAATTTTTACTGTCAAATTAATATCTAAGAAGAAAAGTAATGTGTTTTTACAAAGAATTCATATGGGATTTTGAAAGGCGAAAGGCGAAGTTGCCGCGGATTATTTACTTGGAAAAATCTATATACAACAGCAAATCTAGCGGTAGTAGGGTGAGCTGATAACAATAAAATAGAACACTGTATATTTACCAGTGATTCGAGCAACTTTCCCCTCAAGCTGTCGACCAGCGTTGCCAACAACGTGCGCACCGAGACTGAAGCCAACCAGGTGCATAGTACTGTAAGAAGCACCAGTCGTCGAAGATAGGAAAGCTATGAACTTTCCTAAGGCTTGCCCTACATTAGGAACACCTCGAACAGAGGTTACATAATTCCTCCTTGCTAAAGGCTTCCAGTCCAGAATAATGACGTTGACATCTTCCTTGTTAAGATATGCTGAAAAGTTTAATGATTTTTAGTAATTATTGTTAGAAACTAGTACTGCTACAGGATTGTGCATTTTGTTAAAAGGCTCCCTAGAAAATACAAATTAAAGTGTATATCAAAGTACAAATAATCCACATCCATAAAATTAAATCCACAAAGCTCTGTCTTCATTTATAAATAGTCGGTACGAATAGTCATAACGTGCTTTATACAAAGTGATTACAAATTGTATATTTTATTTAAATTCGTTATTAAGATCAAAAGAAACAACTTTAACTTTGGGACCAACTTTGGCCGAGTTTTCAAATGACACCTAAAAGAATCCAAAAATAATAATTGTATGTATTACAACGTTGAACTTGAAACTATTTATACTCTTAAGGTTGTTTTGACTAGAACGTAAGCGTATATCGTCTTTCTCAATTTTTTTACATCAATTTATCTTACCTTCTGTAATGGCGGTGTTCATTCCAGTCTCTTCATTTCCAAGCCACCCATGAGCGAGAACAACAGTGTTCACATTGGCTTTGAAATTAGAAGCTTTTATTGATTCGACATCACCATCAACCAGAAATTGTCCAGATGATGGATTTTCTCTACAATTATGATGATTAAACGTTATTTTTTATGCGATAATTATATTCTAAACTTATCAAAATTAATTGTGTTGGAATTTAAAAGTAATATAAATGATGGCACTATTGCTAAAATAATAATTATGTACAGAATATAATATGACAGTTAAAATTCAAAAGATTACGTAAATTAAGGCACCCGAATTTCCAGTACTTTATAAATTAGAACGCATCAGAATTTGTCTACTTTTGCGTTATTTTGTTCGTTGTTTTTATATCGCAATGAACTATATATTCACACAAACCTTTCATGCATATGTCACTCTTATGTTTTATTCTTCTCATTGCTCATACGACTTGGAAAACCATTTTATGTAAGAAATTGTAAGTTAAGCTTTAAGTTGGATATATATATATTTTTTTAACATGAGTTCTACAGTACTGCTAGGTCACCGTCATAGATAACATCACTTATATCTCATACCTTGTGTATAAAATGTACGTGTTAATCGAATTCACATCTATTTCTTCACTATCTTCTTCTGCATCTTCTAATAAGTCAATATCTTGCGAGGGGATATCCTTTAAGCTAGGTAATGCTCTTACGGCACAAGCTGCAACAAGTTTTTAAGAAACATTACCTTTATGTATAAGATTATATCACTATAACTATATCCATATATTCTGAGCATGTTGCATACGAATTTCTAAAAAAATATACTAAAATATTTAATTGTTTTAATAGTTTATTAGAATTTGAAATAGTATATGGCATCATGAGAGATATTAGTAAAATGTAATATAATTGAAACGCAATACCAGTCAAGAAATTTGTTTACCACCCTAACATTGAAAATCGTTGTAGATTATAGGACGACAAGGATTAATATCGTTTGCAGTTTTATATGGTAACTTTTATTTCTGTCTTTATGTTATTGTTATGATTTGTCTATTCATTTTGCCTTTAAAATAATCTTTTTAATTTTTTAGTTGTATCCATATTTTAAATGTATATACATATTTAAAAAAAGTAATAATATAAAGTTGTGTTAGCCATTGAAAACAAATCAAATATTTTTTATTGAGAATTATTACATTTGTTTAATATACATAATTAATAAATCGAAAGGACAGAAAAAACCCTTACCAGTTACCAGATTGCTTTCCGGTTTATTCGTTTCTAGATTAATTTAGTATAATACTAAGCAATTGCAATCTTTAATTCATAACTGTCAATCCTCTATTATCCATCTCTCAAAATGAAAGGCTATAAAATATGGTGTATGATTAATTGCATTGTCAGAATCACTATAACAACCAAAATTAAAAACATAAAACTGATCTTCACTGCACTAAATTAACAAAAACAACGAATGAGACTTCCGGCAGATTTAAACTCAATAAAACAAAAGATCAAGAGATGCTCTAAAATACGATGAAGCTTAGAGAATTAAGTCTAAGTCTAACTCAACAAATCGTTTGCAAGTTTTAGTTCGCTGGTATTTCCTACCACATTCAATTATTGTAACTCTCAAGAGCATGTCTTATTGTTTTGTTTGGATTCTACCATCTTTGAACTGTTGGTAATATAACAGTTTCTTACACGTCAATATAATTTAATGCAAATAGATAGCACAACTCTCCTACACCATCCGCAACCAACCAGCCTCAACTTTTACAGAAATTCGTCCTCTCTCTGTTTGATACTACATGATAAACCTGTTGAATTACAACGATAAAGATGTAGACTTAAATGTTTTTTTGGCACTAAATACTGAACTATAACAATCAAAATTTAAGTACTTTCTAGCGTAATTCAGTCATGCAAGTATAGGATTGCATGACTGAATTACTAGTAAACATAAATAACAATAACTGACACCCATAGGGGTGTCAGTTATTAATGTTTTCTAGGGGAAACTTTTATTTTATCACAAATCTGTATTGCAATAATATTTTAAAATCTGTGCTTGTATGATATATGGTATGAACCACATTGAAATCACACTATAATGCTAAATCGTTTATTTGTACCTAAATAGTTTCTAGTCCTGTCAACTTTTAAAATGCGTAATACTCTGATGATAAAAATAAAAATGGCATCTTATTATGAACAGGTTAAAAATCCAATATGTCATTATTATGAGTCTGCTTCAATGATATCTAGCATAAACCTTATTGAAATGTCCAATCACTAAAATACTAAATCAAATCTGGTAAAGCAATTAATTGACTGCACTTTGGACTATTTGCTCAATTTTGCATATTCTATTTGAAAAAAGAACATGGATTCTGCGCTCGTTGGATGCTCGTATTCATACAATTTCACATTAGATCCTTTTGATCACGATATTTGATTCTTAGATATTTTTAGTATTCGTGTTCCAAATTCAAAGTTTAATTGTAACCGTAAATGAACAAGAACCTACTTTTGTCACACTAATATCCTGTCTAAAAATTCGCGTGTGTGTGAGCAAGTGAGCAAACATACTTTGTACGCTGTGTCGAATAGAGACAGCAAATAGAGTTTTTATCAATCACATAATATGTGCAAAAGTTTTGATATCAGATTCAGTAATAGAAGGAACAGAACTTACCAGAGAATAAAGATAGGAACAATAAAGTAAGCTTCATCATTACAATATTCGATATTCCCAATCTATAAACTATTCGAATTATTTTGCGTTCATGTATTTATACAACTGCTCAATTTGTAAAAAACGATAAACAATTAGATTTTCATATAGATACCGTTTTGCGTAGAGGCTTATCACACCACGTTATGTTTAATGTAATGACGCTTTGTTTTTATTTACGAAAACTATATTATCTGTTTTTAATTATTGCAAACATACATGGCAGCAATTTACTTTTTAAATTATTAAAGTTATAAGTTTTACGACTTGATTAATGCAGCGGTTACTTGATCGGCTACTGCGCCATAGATCGCGGGTACGATACGGATAGATGGGATAAATATTTTGTATGACCTACAATAATTATTTTGATTTGGGCGTAATAGTATTTTTTATAGGATAGGGCAGCAAATGAGCAAACGGATCACCTGATGGTAAGCGATAACCGTTGCCCATGGACACCCGCAACACCAGAGGAGTCACAGATGCGTTGCCGGCCTTTTAAATGGGAATATGCTCTTTTTTTGAAGGTTTCGATATCGCATCGGTTCGGAAATACTGCAGGCGACAAAATGTGAGATTCTGTTTGTATCTAAATTCTCAGGACATAGGATAAAAATACTACTGTTGGGTGATATATTCAGAATGAAATTGTTTTTTTTTTATAAAAAAGTGTTGAGTTTTACATTAAATATAAAAAAAAAACCTCCAGGAATTAAAATCTTCAATATCCTATATGATTTACTTTACTTGATTGATACAAAACACTCAAAATTATATCATTTTGAAAAATCGCAACAATGCCGACAAAATCCTAACATAAACATTTATTAAAAAAAATATATTTTTGATTTAAGCTTTTGATTTTTGAGCTTGTATTGAGTAAAGATTGTTTCAATTTATATAGTTATCTATATTTAATATCTTATAGATATATATTTTCTTATGTCAAAATTAATATCGTTCGTTCGATCGTCCGTTGAAATGTTTTTTAAACTAAGAGTAGGACCCGACACGATGAAGTCCACGATATATCGAATATCGTTTTTAAGATTACGCCCCCAGGTCGGAACACCATCAACGAAGAAAATTGATATGTCGTGTTAATTCCCGTTACATATATAGGTAATACACTCATATACTAGTGGTAAGTTTCAAATACATTTTTCCTATTCCTCTGGCACATGTTTCTGAGAAACGAGGTTTGACTACAATAATTTTTTTGTGTTATTTACAATTATAAAGAAACCATTTACTTGTTTTCCTATTTGCAAAAACATAAAACTAACAAAATTTCTTTTTACATTGTTGTATATATCCGGTAGATAGCAAAATAAATATAACATGAACTAAATTTACGATAGTTACATCTTATAGCTCAAGATGAGCTGAAATCTCATAGTGCTCATCTCAATCACGGAAAATTGTGAATTATCAAGATGGAGCTAAACCACAGCTTTCCACTTTCTATAATCTAAGCACACATCATTTTTAGTCTTATAGTACATATGCGTACTTGATTTTATTTTAAATGTGGATACATAAATTATAGAAGGAGGCAAAGAAGTACAAATAAGCTCTTTATAATATCTTCTGTTTCAACGACAAACGCCTCAATTATTTAGAACAGTTAATGTGTAGACTTCTAAGTTAATGCCCCCCGCCCCGTTAATGGCTCAGCAAGTAGAACAGCTGTACTTAATAACGGATAATTGGTCATTGCGCTACAGAAACAGTAATTTAAAGAACCCAAATCTATGCTTATGATAAGTTTGTTACCTCTCTTTTGGTTTTGTTTTAGTGTTTTTTTTGAGATACCACGGAGAGAAATTGGTGACGAACAGAACTACTGAATCGAATAGTTAAATTAGGTTAACAACTTTTCTAGTTTGAATTACTTAGTCCTTGTTAGCTCTACGACTTATTATTCACTATTACTAATCGTAGGTTTCAGTATATTATTCGATTAATATAGCTCACAAAAAAATATTATTGAATCAAAGTATTAATAATTATTGCATCTTTAACAATAATTATGTTAATATGTATTTAAAGTATTGTATGTATTAAGAAAGAGGGATTTGCAGTTACTAAATTATCTAGTTCCGGTTAATGATTTACATGTTACTGATGCACTACGAGTGAGTCTGTAATCAAAACAATAATATTTTTATTACAACTATATTATTGTTTGCATTACATATAGTTCTAAGTGTCGTATAATATTCAATAAGTTTAGTTTACTTTTTAAATAGTGTTATGGCTTAACAAGAATATTATAGTAAAAACCACACCGGAAACAGTAAACGGTACAATGTATGTAATAATCCATGCTATTCTATTAGTGTGTTTAAAAATATTTAAAATGGTAATGTTACAATAACAATGGAGGTGGTATTCATAGATAACGATCTTGTTCTGTTTACATAAAAATGTGTTTTTGTAAACAATCAAAAAACTTGCATGACAAAACAATCAGTAGACAGCCCGCGCCGCGACTCCCGCGCTCGCTCGCATCCCGCCAACCTACAGTCTGCAAGCCGCCATTGTGGATGGATTGTGATATCGACCGCGCTGATCGCTTACTTACTAAATTCTAAATTTGAGTGATGTTTAATGACATAACAGATGGAGATATCCCACAGTTGTTACAGCAGTGGGGTTTACCTCAATATATTGATACTTTTGAAGGTAAGTTGGTACCTTTGGTATGACAGTCTTATTTTGTAGTATTCATAGCTATTATTCAGTGTAATTAAGTAGGTACATGGGTACATTAATTACTTTAGAAATGTACAGTTAAACGTTTTAAAGTTATTCGTTAAATTTCATTTTAATAAGGAAACATGATAAATTTTTAGTGAAATGGATAACTAATCAATAGGCTTGTTTATAAAACCTAAATTACCAAGCCAAGTATTTGATTCCCTTTATTTTGAAAATTATGCTTTTTGCGTTTGGACTATCTGTGCTTGCGTGATAATAATAGTTGTATGTTTTTTCAGTTAATAATATAACCATTTCGACACTGTCGATGCTAGACAGTAACCTAGTTAGAGAACTAATCCCTCCAGTTGGAGATCGGGCCAAATTTTTAAAAAACTTAGATAATTGGAACAAATTAACTAACCCAGAAGAATGCCCAGAAATACCATTTACCAGCAGCAGCCCTGTAAGTATCTCCTATTTTTAACCGACTTCAAAAGGAGGTTATAAATTCGACCCTTAATATACCTATATACATATCTACTTACAATACCAATATCAGGAATCTTTATCCTACAACTTTAGTTTAAAAAAGATAAGAAATAAAAACATTTTTAAAAATATTACCGACTTCTTAATCGTATGTAACTAACTTAGCTATATATTTCTAGGAAAAATATACCAGAAGTAAGAAGTAAAAAAATAAAAACGATAACTGCTGTCTTAAATAACTCACTTTGATATACCAACAAAGTATTTTTTGAAGTCAGTGCCTACCCAAATTATAGGAAAGTAAGAGTAATGACTAATGAAATCAAAGGAGGCAAGAAGACAGAAGTTATCGTTTTTATTTTTTTACTTCTTACTACTGGCTATATTCTTTCTAAACATACATAGCTAAGTTAGTTACATACGATTTTGAAGTCGATTTTTTTGTTATATTTTTATTCAACATGATTTTATTCACCTGACTATGTAACTAATGTAATGTTAACTAATCTTAGAAGTTGAATTTAGCCAAGTTATAGATACTCTCAATGGATTTGAAAATTTGCGAAATTGTATGTAATTCTTTAAATAATACAATAATTGGTTCCATTGAGCTGATCCGATGATAACACTAGGAGGTTGAGGATAGAACTCTTCAACGGTTATTAGTACACCATTGGAGTTTAGGCTGTTGTGCTTTGTTTTTGCAAGTATACCTATATGATTTTATTTTGCAGATTCCTGTTTTTGTAGATAAGCTTCATCCCAAACACAGACAAATACATAGTGTGAGTGAATTTCTGATCCCTCTCACCAATAATAATACCTCAAACCAACTAAATGATTCCGATGTCACTATAGTGGCTACCACTAGTGAGCATCAAGTGGCTACCACTAGTGAGGATCAGGTGGCTACCACTAGTGAGAATCAGGTGGCTACCACTAGTGAGGATCAAGATATCACACTCTGTAATGAAGACGTATGTTTGGTAAGATGAATACTTTAAATAAAGTACCTACTAAACTATATGACCTAAAACTAAAACAGATACAAATGTTAGAACTAAATTATATAAGTAGATATCTTTAAACAAAAGTTTATCATCATTATACCTACCTTATTATTTTAATAAATATTTTGTGTCTTTTCAGCCATTGAAAAACCTACTTTTAAAATCTAATGAAGGAAGAGGCTTGCTAAATTTATATTCGGAACAAGGCAAATTATCAAATAATGGGCGAAGAAAAGTTTGCAATATAATAATAAAAGACCTAATGGAATCGGACCCAAATAAAAGAATAGACAGTTCTATACTACTTACTAAAGCACAAGAAATAACTGAAGTATTCAAAAAAGAAAATATAAGTACATATTTTATACCATACATTAATGACACTAAACTTAAAATAAAACGATGTGCAAAGGGAAAATTATATGATTGCCTACAAAATAGGCGGCGCGAACTTAGGGAGGCTAAAGTTATTAAAAAGAAAAATTGCGACAACATTGGCAATAACAGCAAGGAACCACTAGAAGTCGATGAAACAGGCAAGTTTATAATTTCCTACCATTTTTTTAATAGCTCATAGTGATACCACTTCTGGGCTAAGGCCAAAGTGGCAGACAGGTTGTCAATCACCCCAGGTAGTATAGTAGGTTATATTTATATTTTTATAGGTTATATAGTATACAATTTGGTGTAAGGGTAAGATGGGCCTTCTACGCCAGAGGTCTTGGGTTCGATACCCCAACATGGCAAATATTTGTCTGCATGAACATGTCTGGTCTTGGTCTGGGTATTTTCTATGTGTATTAAGTATGTATTTATAAAAAAGTACCTATATGTATTTGTCCGTTATCTAGTTTTCATGACAGATAACTACTTATGAGCTAGATAATTGGTGCGACTAAGAAATTTATTTATTTGTTTGGGTATAATTACAAATATTTGTTTTCACATTTTTTGTTCTCGTTAGTAATGACCTCAATATTTAGTCTATTTCATAGAAACCACTTTATAACTTACAACATATTTTATTAAAATTATTTTTATTTCAAAATAAAGAATAAAAAAATATTAATTATTCCAGAATCTATATTTAATGATTTTTTATTACTTCATATATCTTTCCAGAAAGTGATACAGGTGACGATATCCAGTGGCTCCAAAACTCTATGGGACCTTGGCATTTAGTGGTAGAGAAGTGGCATAAAACAGCCAAAAACAGGTTAAAGGAAATAGAGACTTCTGAAATGACCATTGAAACATACATGAATAAATACCCAGTGTTAAAAACGCCACTTGGGCATGAGCTTCTTACTGACGATTTTCAGTTTTTATACCCATCGTCAGAAAATAAAATATTTGAAATATTCCCTATAGTAAAAAGAAAAATTTTCAAATTGGCTCTATCTAAAAGCCATGTATCTGAAATAAAAGACATACTGGAACAACTTCAGTTTTTAAACAAAGGTGAGTACTTACTAGGTTTTATAATTAGTATGTTACATATAAAAATTAAAATGACTTATAATTTATCTTCTTGTTTCTAATAGGTAGTAAAATTTACGACTTAATTGAACTTATAGTTATAAGGTATATTTAAATATTTTAATTTAATTTACTTAATGTCTTTTGATTTTTTAGATAATGAAAATTATGAGGAAATCGAATCAATATTAGCATTCATGCTTTTGCCGCTGCTTCTGGGAAACCCAACACACAAGACGAAAAAACAAGTATGGCGGCCATCCAAAGCTGAAGTGAAGGATGGCTTTATTACACACGTGCTGAGACCAATGGACGTGCAGGTCGCAATAGCCCAACGGCGTGAGAAATATTTAAAGTATAACTTAACGCTCCAACCAGTAATTGTTATTGTTGGTTCTTCTTATATGGACATACAAAAATACTACGTTGTAGTTAACAATTTATTTTATGAAATGAATTCAATTTTAAAAACTGTTGATACCTGTTTTAAAATTTTCTACTCTCTACACTGTCAATATCCGACAGAGAGTATGTGTGTATGGAACTTTATACAACTAGGACTATACCAGTTAAAAACAAAGTGGGACAAAAACTATAGTACTGTTAATGCTTTCATTACTGATCTGGACTTTAGTCCTTAACGACAGAAACAATACTTACTTATTTAAAAATACAACCTGTTATAATGCCTAAATGTTTTGTATGTTCCGTATATTTGTCAACTTACAAACAATTGTGTACTCACATAACATTATATCACCAGAAACGGGGCCTACCTTTAAATACTTTCATTTGTCTGGAAGAAGATTGTAATAGGAAATTTTTTCTCTTTAATTCATTTAAAAAGCATTTAAAGAGTCATCAAAAAAAATCTAATTCCTTAGGTGCTCATACAAATGACATGATATCAACAAATAATTCATTGAGTACAGTCCCTCCAGTGACAAATACAACTACTCGTTATATATATTCTATGGAAACTAAGTCTTTAAATAACAGCTCGTGTAGTTTAAATATTGAACCTATGGAAAACACTGAATCAGTTACCAACTCTATAGCTAAGTTTGCTTCATTGTTATATGCCAATTCAGTTATACCGCTTAATGTCGTTCAAGAAATAATGAACAACTTAAATAACAATATTATTAAGCCTTTACTTGACCCGTCTTCAATGCATGATAGCTTAAAAGAGGACTGTTACCAAACTACATATAATAGAGTTGCATCTTTAAATGAGTCAATGAAAGATTTTGATTCAGAATATAAGAGGCTGTCTTACTTTAAACGTCTTGGTACATATATTGAGCCCCAGGAATATACTGTTGGACAACGACTAGAGACAAAATATGATAGTAATAATCATTGCAATGTTATTCCAGTGAAGGTAACCACAATGCATATTCCTTTAAACTTAGTACTCAAAAAATTTTTCGAAATGGATGGTGTATTGGAAGAAACATTGCAGTTTACTACAAAAATATTAAACAGCAATAGTAAGTTAGTCCAAAATGTAATGAAAGGGTCTGAATGGCAAAAAAAACTTGCTTTACATAAAGAAAAAATTGTATTTCCATTGTGTCTTTTTTTTGATGATTTTGAAGTTGGTAACGCTTTAGGCAGTCATTCAGGCATACACAAACTTGGGGCTATATATATTAGTGTTATGTGTATTCCTCCCCATAAAATATCACATCTTGATAATATATTTTTATCACTGTTGTTCCATTCTTCCGATCGGGAAAAAATTGGGAATAATGTTATATTTGCCCCAGTAATTTCAGATTTAAATAATTTACTAGAAAATGGAATCGAGGTTAATAATTCTGGACGGAAAACTAAACTTCATTTTGAATTAGCTGTTATTATAGGAGATAATTTAGGTATACATACAATCACAGGATTTACGGAATCGTTTTCATCTAACTATCCATGCCGTGTATGTAAGATTACTAAAGAAACTATGAGACAGGCTTATGAATGTGATGAATCATTGCTACGTACTATGTCTCAATATATGACAGATGTAGAATTGCAAAATGTTTCTGCTACAGGCATTAAAGATAAATGTATTTGGCATAAAGTAAATGGATTTTCAGTTATAGATCATGTTGGAGTGGACATAATGCATGATCTCTTAGAAGGGGTTTGTAAATACGATATGAGTTTCATTGTTTTAAGTTACGTTACCGATCTTAAATATTTTTCTTTACAAACTTTAAATCATAGAATAATTTCATTTAATTACGGTCCTGATAGAAGGAATACACCCCCAATTATAACATTGGATCAATTGCATCGCAATACTCTGAGAATGTCTGCAGCAGAAACACTTTGTTTTGTAAGATACTTTGGATTGCTTGTCGGTGATCTGATACCTGTCCATGATGCCATTTGGAATATTTATATTTGTTTGAGAAAGATAATGGACATTGTTATGTCAAATGTCATTCATAAACCAGATTCAGATTTATTGCAAAGTCTTATTTCCGAACATAACTTCTTATATTTGAAGTATAGTAAAAAATCCTTGACTCCTAAATTCCATTATCTTACTCACTATCCAAAGATGTTAATTAAATTTGGTCCCTTAGTAAATATCTGGTCGATGAGGTATGAAGCTAAACATCGCATATCTAAGTTATATGCAAATGTGACCAACAATAGAATTAATATTTGTAAATCAATTGCTATTAAACATCAACTTCAGTTAAATAATAAGTTTATCAGTAATACCTTCAATAAACAGTCGTTTGAATGTGGAAGAAAAAAAACTGTGAGCGATCTGAGAATTACTGAAAATATTACATGTCAATTACAGTTAGAGTTTACAAGTTTATATAAATGTAATTGGGTCCAAGTTAAAGGAATTAAGTACACTGTTAATTTAACGTTAACGTTAGATTTTTATGAAGACAAATTATTACCAAAGTTTGGCTTGATCGAAAATATTTTTATAGCCGATGATTATGTTGTTATTTTTGAGTGTTCTTTGTTTGATACGTTATGTTTTAATGAACATTTATATTGTTTTGATGTAAAATTATTAAGTGATAGATATACTTATTTCTTTTCCCTAGAAAACATTGCAAGTTATGTTCCAAATAATTTGACACTTAGTGTTGATGGAAAACATTATTATGTTACGCCACGATCTTCAATTTAACTAGATATTTAATTGATCTCTATTAACATGTAATAAATCAAGTTACAACGCAGATGGTTGTATTGAGAAGTATTATAACAATATTTTTTCTGTGATTATTGCCTATGATTATTTATAATTATGACTTATAATTTTTAACTAGTTATTTAAATGAAAAAAGTACAAATTATGTTAAGGTGCTGTCACGAGCCAACTGGCGTAGTCAATTGATTCTATTTAATTTCTTAAGCTAAATTTCTAATAAAAGAAATTAGTCAAAATCTTGTGAAGTACGTCTTATATTTATTGAATAACGTTAAAACATAACAAAATTCATTGAATGATTTTAAAACTGTTTAAGTGCTTTGCAAATTGTGTAGTTATTCAATAAATATTAGACGTTATTCACAAGACCTTGACAGATTCCTTTTTTTAGAAATAGGGCCTAAGAAATAAAATAAAATAAAATTGATTGGTGGGCCACCAATTGCCAATGGACACCAATTGACTGATGTCAGCCTCATAATCTTGTTTAAAACATTTTTATTTAGACGTGGTATTGGTAAAAGAGCTCATTAGATGTTTAGGAATGATAAGTTATAGTATAGATGTTGCACTAATGTTTGTAATAATTTCAAATAAATGTCATTTTTCTATGTACTTGATATTTTCATTTTTGATTCCAGGAAACCTAAACCTGTCTATGGAGTCTTAACGCGTGCGATGTCTTAACAGAAATGCCGATAGTCTCAATTTCCATTATTCTAACACCTGTTAAACTTAGTATTGACTTTATTAACTCTGTATTCGACTTATTTTTATTCTGATAGTCGAAATCTTTGGATATTGTAATGAAAAAGGCATTCTTTTATATTTTTTTAAAGACGTCACACTTACTGAGGGTTCTATAGACTGTGTTTAGATGGAGCGCCTGCAATCCAGTGGACTGACAGTACCAACAACGGATTCCTCTTAGGCTTTTAATGGAGAAAATGCAGTTTTATTTACTTATACTAAGACAAATAAAATTGTATTTATGTCTACTAAAAGCCTGAGAGTACCCGTTAGTATTGTAAGTGCACTAGATTGCAGGCTTCATCTAAACAAGTAGGTACTCCATACGAAATAGTACCTGTAGCAATACCTAGGATGCTAGCATTACAATGTGTATTGTACTGGTTACAATAACCATAAAGCTAGTGTTGCTATACGAATAGTTATTATTAATGTTCATGACGTTATGTTACACAAATTGATTAGTAGATAGAGCAAAGTATTTAGTAAACTAAAAAAAAAGTCTTTAATGTTTACCAGATTGCATAGTAGTCCTTATAATCTTTCTAGTAATGTCTACTTGACGTATGGTTACAATTACATTGGCATTGTAACAGTCGCGATATTTACCTTGTAGTCAATATTATATTGTTTGGTCAGTTACACTAAACATCTAGTAGTCATTAATAAACCGATAGCTAAAAATAACAACAGAATGGTTTTGTAAAGTGAACTCGCGAGTCTTGCTGTCACGGTTGCAAACAGAAGTTCTAGTTACACTACCGTTTTTTCTCGTATATGTTGCCAGGTATTTCTCTGCGTGTAGTCATGGTAACAATGAATAAAAATACGAATTAATGACTGATGTTTAAAATAGCCTCATATTCGCTACGAGATTATAACTCGTAAAAACTACTTAATATTTACCACCACATGAATATAAAATATTATTTTATATTCAGTCTTCACATCATTTCATAACAACTCACAAATATGAAATATATACATATATAATAGTATGTTTAAATTATTGTTGTAAATTCTTAATAATCTCTGCAGAATGCTGAATGTCTGGAGTTATAGACTAGTCACAAGCACTACACTGGAACTCATATATACTAATATAATAAGGTAAAATAAAGGTAAAATTTGTCAGTTTCAATTTATTCATTTTGCAAAATTTTGCAAACAATGCATTCTCTACTAGTCAACCAAGTGGCTAGTTACAAAGAACTGTGTTTGAGGCAGGCAGACTTTTACAAACCCGGAGAATGACGCAGAATATTATTTTTTACAAGATAATATGTCTTCCTATAAGGAAATGTAGTACAATATATTACAGCAAAATATAATATCCTGTGCTTCCGAACTATCCACTTGTGGATTATATTTGACTCCCACGTTATTGACTGCGAACCTACAATCATTATTATTAACTACAAGCTATTAATAATTTCACAAAAATATTAGAATATACATATAATTGTCTGGTTCGGCATCAGTAGGTTATATATCAATCAATTAGAACAATATATTTAGAAACCTTAACATGTTTTATTTTAATTTAAATTTAATAAAACTAAATTACAAATGAAAAATCTGGCCCAAATCGCCGTCAATCGGTAACGTCCCCAGAAGGCTGCTGCTGTAGGTAATGCTGCCTTATATAACATTACCATGTTGTATGGTAATGCTGATCCACTGTAACAGATGTTCCAACCCTCCGATCACGCCCTGATTCACTTAGCGCCCGGCTACATTTTTAAAGAGTCTATAGGTACTATCCTTGCAGAGTCCCAGAATCTCGACCAAGAATGGTTCAAATATATATCCACTTCTGTTTGAGGTTATGTTTAGATTTGTATGCAAAACAAAAATTCACTATTACAAGAACTATGTATACAATTTATTTATATTTAAATAAATCGGTAAGGACCAGGTGGAATACTGTGCATGTAACACTCGAATAATGACATAAAAGGTTAGGTGCAAACCAAAGTGCAATGACCGTATGGCTGTCATGTCTCGAAATTTTTATAGTTTCGCCATTTAAATTCAAATAATTTGAGAGCCTCCTTAGAAAATGACTGAGAAATGACTCCTTCGCCTCTATGAAATCGATATTTTAGTCACATCTCCTTCTTCTAAGTGCTATGAAAGTCTAGTGCCAGGCAAAAACCGAATTTTAACAGATAATTGGTATTGGGGGTTGACTGTCTCATACACTTGCCTAAAAATATTTTAATACTGCATATAGGTATTGTACAAATCTTGAAACCTATCCCTATGAATCCCTATGAATGTGGTACCGAGTCTTGGCTAGTAGTCATATCTATACTAATATAATAAAGCTGAAGAGTTTGTTTGTTTGTTTGTTTGAACGCGCTAATCTCCGAAACTACTGGTGCGATTTGAATAATTCTTTTTTTGTTGGATAGTCCATTTATCGAGGAAGGCTATAGGCTAAATAACATTACGCTACCAATAGGAGCAAAGACAGAGCGGTAAATGTGTAAAAAACGGGGAAAATTATTCATTTTTGAAGGCTTTCTTTGCGTGCGCTGCGAAAACGGTTCAAGATACACAAAAAATATGTATGAAAGAATTATTCCTCTATACATGATCTATGTGGGAAAAACCAAAAATCTGCCGGAAGTCACTATTCCACGCGGACGAAGTCGCGGGCAAAAGCTAGTCAATAATAAAGAACACCTTAGTAATTTTACATCCATTCATTTTTTTATATCAAGCGCAATATGTTAGCATGTATGTAACACATGGGGCTCTATTAATTTTTGGAGAGTACAGGATGAATGCCTTTCATTTAGTGATAGCGAAGCTATCACTTTTTCACACTTGTCCTCAATAAGCACGCATGTAATCGCACTCCATTCGTTTGACAGATAATCCACCAAATGATACCCCATAAAGAATTCATGACTTTAGCATCGGACCGCTTAGCTAAAACAATGGTTAGTTCTCTCCAATCTTCGGTTTCCATTCCATCTATCAAACACACGATGACGATCTGGTTCAAACGGTAAATAAAATTGCTCAGAAAACAAGCGTATACCCTTGAAGGGTATATTATTATTCAAAAGATTATAATAATAAAAAATATGTGTATTTTAGTGTATCCTCATCAGTCATCACTATTAAATATATTTATTTTATGTATCACGTACGTTATATTTGTAAACAGTTCACAAATAAAACTATTTATGACAACAAATATAACGGTGAGATTGTAAGCTATTGAAGGATTTTTGTGAACTGTATTATAATGCTTAATACGAATAACTATCTTGTTTTCATTAGCTACCAATATATCTAAAGTATTGTGTTCCACGTCCCGTATTAAATCCAACCTTCATTCATATATCGTTTTTAAAAATTTAGAAATATTACGTAGTTGGGGAAACTATTCGTATACAAGCAACAACCCATAATAAATTCACTTATCGCCTGTCAAGTCAATTTCTTCCAAATCTCCTAAGCTGACGTGGTCTCTATTGTACTTAGTACAACTTTTTACTTGAATGTGAGTAGGTACAATCGCACCTCATCTCATAATAAACGCAGATGTAATATAAGCGTGCCTATTTAAGAAAAGCCTTTTCACTTTCGAGTTGAAAAATCCCGTGTTTTAGTATAGTAGGAACACAGAGCACGGTAAACAATTAAATCTTTCGTAGTTCGCATTGAGAAAATGGGGAGCACAAAGCTTCGTACGAAGCGGTAGCATTTCCACGACGGAAGTATGTGTAAAGGGTACGGTGCATAGTCGAACGAGGTTAAATAGTTTTGAGAAAACTTTCTATAATATATCTCATAAAAACCTATAAACTGGTCACCCTTCGACGATATTCAAGATTCTGAAAATTTCAACGTTACCGAATTAGCCTCCCTTATCATCATTTAATTTATCACAGGAATTTCATTAATGTGGTTAATTTCGGATAAAATTTTACTTCGAGTAATATTGAAATATCAAATTGAAATTTCAGGCCACAAGACCCAGTTATTAACAATTTTCTTATAAACTAATATCAGTAAATACATTTTTCATTACTACTATTTTAATATATGAGTCCTCACCCATTTTAGAAGGTAATAGGTAATAAGTGAGTCCCACCGGACAATAAAAATCTTAAGGATAGTGTTGGTGCTAATCTAATAAATTGAAAACGATAAGAAATCACGAACATATTTGAATTGAACTAAGTACTGATATTATTAACAAAAATGGCGACGTCTAGTATTACAATTGTTCTAGTATAAAATTTAACCAGTTGCATAATATGTTCCATGCCTACAGTAATGAATGTATGTCTTACACTGGTATTAGTATCTACCATTCTGGTTTTAGTATCTGTTGGATAAATTTTAAATCAATTAACTGATGTATGTACAAATGTATATGCTTTGAAGATATATTTCAAAACAAAACTTTTTAATATATTTCGTGATAGATACAGATCACCTAGAAGTCGCAACTTGTCCAACTTTCTGAAATTAAAATAATATTAGCTAACTCACAATGTCATGATTTCTACACCAACAATATCTTCCCAAACGGGATATTTACCTAAGTAAAATATTCTTTAAAAATCTTTATTCAAAAAAGTTTGTAAAAGATGTGAAGCTTGACGAATGTTTTATAAAGAAATAAAAGGTTTCCGAAAACAACAACTCGATACCCGACAACTTCTGAATAAATCTTTTTGCGAATATTAAGGACATTTGTTGGCACACCATTATTAATACCACAGTATTTTTAAGACTCAACAAAAAGTATTTGTAAAAAAAATTATCTTTATCAATTATAATCAAATAATTTATTATTAGCAAACTAAAATTAGGATTAAGGAAATGTGATAGTAATAGTACCTACCAATTTTCAGCTATATTAACGAAGTTATATCTAATCAAATAACAAAGTATTGCTTATAAAAAAGGAGAATAAAATAATTACAAACCAAATTTGTCATGTTGTAATATGTTATTAGAACACAGAGAAAACATACAGAGTAAAAGTTTCATAATGGAAACTAAGCACGTGTTTCTAGTGTGAGTCAGATGGCTTATAAACTGTCCGTAGGATGGTAAAGTAAGACCAAGATGTACTGATAATCTGTAAAGGAAAATTATTTGACTGAGAAAAAATGAATACTTGAATGAAAAATTGTTAAGCATATATTAGAATCTTACGCCGTGAGACCTATAAAAATAGCGATTCAAATAAACCAATCAGTTTATATATGTTCCTAAACTGCGTGATATTATTTGCTACTATCATATGCTATGAATGAAACTCAAGTTGTTACATATAAAATCAAAGTAAAATGCTATCAAACTGACGATTCCCTTCTAAACCGAATCGCTGTCTAAATTAGTACTAAATTGCATAGCATCGTCACACGAGATAACGATTACCATTTATGTAAACTGAAAGATGATGGCCTGAAGGCCTATTAATGTAGGCATTCGGTAAAAAAACGGATATTAAAGAAAAAAATATCATCGTTATTATCACTTCACCTAATAGACGCCCACAGCTGGACAAAGACCTCCCTTGAGAAACTACACACTGGTCGGTCCTGCGTTGATAACATCATGCGCCCATTTTGCGGGAGGTCTTCTGACGCTGCAGTATCCAGCACATGCCTACCACTGCTGCCTTCAGTTCCGCGAACATTGTGCTCTGCCCACTGGTAATTCTTCGGACTACATCAGCGACCCTGATTCTTCTCTAGATTTCATCATTTCTGATATGATCACGCAGAGAAACCCCGAACACAGTCCTCTCCATTGCCTTTTGGGTGATTTTGAGCCACCTTATAAGGCCCATTAACAGTGGTGTGGTTTTGTTCCAATATGGCATCATTGGCAACACGAATGAATTGAAGACTTTTGTCTTAAGGCATTAAGATAAATAGGGCAAGAATATGCTGCGTAATTTCCGCTAACCAGCCGAGTTGGAATTGTTAATTGATTTCTGTCTGGAAATTAGACCTACCTAGTAGAATTATGTATCCCAGGTAAACTCGTCTATAACTTCCGATGTAGCATCTCTATCCTCCTCCTTGATAAGACCTATTAATTTTAAGATGTACTTGTTGGGAACCGTAATTTTCTTGAACAAAAAATGCTCAGTTAATTTTTTATAGGACATAATGTAACCGGCATCATAAAAATTGATCTAGTTGAATGCATTTGGGTCGACAATTTTAACTACATCACATGCCAAAAACGTATATTTAACACTTACATTTAATAATACAAAACAAGACTCAACAATACCTTTGTGAAACTTGCGTAAGAAATTACAGAAAATTTATATGCAGTCAGCTTTTGGTGTTTGTGGGACCTGAATATAAAATAAATGTTAATAGTTCAAAACTTATTCATTGTTTAAGCATAATCAAAACAACTGTATTGTCAAAAGGATAGAGCTAAGATCCACGATTGATAATGCCATACCATTACCTTATCATTAGAATCAGTATTGTTTTTTTCGCAATATGATCCATTTGATGCCATTCACATAAAAATGCTGCCTCTCCAACCCTTCGACTCTGCGAATTATGAACACAATAATTTTCTGTCCTCGACAAAACAGTACCAAACAGCATCGATGATATGAAAACCTACCTCTGTTATAATATTTTCTCCGAAAACACTCATCATCAGTATTTGTAGAAGCACGGACAGTAAAAATAAAACGTACCCGAGAACGTGGGACCACTTGCCAATCTGAAATGAAATTAATCGTTCGAAGTAATATTATCTCATCAAGCTTAATTGGGGAGGATAATAATATTGGATTTGAGGTCGACTAAGAAAATAATAAAAATGTCGTCAAAGGTGAATAGTCACTTTCAGACTCACAAGACAAAGGTTGGGGAGAAGAATAAATAAGAATGGAGCATAAATTATCGAAATATATTAAAAAGTGAATTTCGTGAGTTGAAAGATAAATTGTACTGACCGTCATACTAAATCCCAATGCACATATTTCAAGAGATCCAACTAAATAGTTAAACAAATTCATCAAAGTGAAAATTTCTTCTACGTCTTCAGATAACCTGTAAAATTAAGGAGTTTGATAGTTTTTCCTTTATCACCACTCATCTTCTGAAAATAATAATGATTATTCATCTCAGCTGAGAATATGCACGTGAACCTTAGTCAACTTTGATCCCCAGGTGGTTTATTAAGTCTCCCCCAATCACAGAGACCTGACATGGCTTAGTGCAACGAGTGACTTATTAGCTGATCAGCAATGGGCGCCACGTGTAGATTAGATTGAATCTTTCGAACTGTTACATGAAATCTTGTTCAATTATCATAAGTTCATAAAGTAAAAAACGAGCATAAATTGTTTTACTCACTTTAAAATATATTGGTGCTTCCTTACAAATCTGCTCAGTACACCCTGATCGCGGCAATTCAATTGGTTTATTTCATTACTTAATATGAAGAAGTTATTGCAAATTTGAGAAGTGTATATGCAAAATAAAGCATCTGACACGGTGATCAAGGATATACAAATGAAAGCTGTAAATGAAAATATTATTTTTAAATGGCATTTTGCACAATTTATTGGCAACTATTTTTAAAACTACGTAGTTAGTTAGTATTACGTTAAACACTCTTTATCAAAATGTTACCTATTCTTCTATGTGAACAAGTTGAAGAGCAGCTTGTTTGCTTGACTCAGAATCTCAGGAATTACTAAATCGAATTCATTTTCTGTTAGTCTATTTATCGAGGATGGATACAAAATATCGCTCTACGACCAAAAGGAGCCAAAAGTGTCAGTGAAAACTAGGTATAAGTAAAAGAAGCCATGGACTGACCTCCAATAACTATGAAAAATATTTATAGTAAGGGTAAGCAATGATTTTAGACTATTTTCATTTCTATCATTTCAAATAAGTTGTTTCTTTTTATTTATTTCATTGACCAATTTTCATTGACTACCTGATAGTAAGTGGTTACAGTCGCCTAATTCGAACAATAGTTTCTACGAGATTCGTAGCTTATTTGCAAACCCTTTCATAACCGGTTTACGCTTACTAATTTATGACATGATATGTAAAGTCACAGTAGTAATTGCACTACCGACCCTTTACTCAGGAACAACAATGCGAACATTACTGTGTAGTGACAGTTATAGGTAAATCAGAGGTACCTATCTGAGCAGGTGAGCAGACAAACCTAGCTTGAGTCTTCCTTCTGAAAAATGTTTTATTTTTTTTTTTTGGGATTTATTTCTAGCTAACTACTTACCACTTATAATTGCTTGCAAATAGCAAACACACCAAACCGTCCAATTATCTACTGCAAATGGAAATACAACCGCATAGGGTAACATGAATTTTACGTTCCCAGTCCTTTTATAATGATATGCCATGAATGCCAACGTTGAAAAGTTGTACACGCTTACAAGAGCCCCGTTCAATATGAAATAGTACTTGATCAGCGACTTCACCCGTATTATTTCTTTTGCTATCATCTTTCTGTTCTTTTCACTTGCGATTATTATTTCGTAAAGCTCTCTTAAGCACGTCTTAAGCTGCGAAATCTTTTCATGCTTGTTTGCCAAAAATACCGCCTTCAAGAACGAGATCGCTCCGAAACATAAGCAAGGCGTCAAATCTGTAAGCTCGAGTATATTCTCCGAAGATATTTTGGTGGCAAAAAATGCTATCTCGCCGATAATTGTAATCGACAAGATTATGCACGCAAAGTAAAACCTTGGTGGTAATCCTGAATTATCTAATGGTATTCCTATAATCCAGAATATTATATTAATAGATTTAAAGATTTCATCGAAAGTAGGTAAGTCCATCTTTGATGAATTTACTACACGTTCTATCGATGAGTGAAGTGATGAAAGTGAGTAAAGGTAAAATGAGTGTTCGCAGGGTTGATAATTCCTTAATAATTATTCATTTAAAAGACAGGCAATTAGGTTACTGGAATTTGTCAAAAATGGGGTTCTACAGAACAGTTGAATAAATTTTCTTATTTTACACGTTTGATACTATTCTATTTATGCAAATATCATTAGAATAGCAAGTCTAAGCTAGATTGATTAGGCTACTTCAACCGCTTCAATTAATACTCCAGAGATTTGCTATAATCGATTTACTGAAAATTTTTACAAAATAATCATAAGAAAAATTGTTGCGCATCGCTCTGAAGTTCAAAAGACAATACTTTCGCGGTCAAGAGCGAGTCGTTTGTGACTTAATCACTGTAGTTGCGCGCTGACCGGATTTTCGCCTGAACAAGCTTATTTTTAGTGAAGGTTCTATAAGATAATCACTCTTTACATACTTACGCAACAAATTTACACTACGATCCTATTTCTATATTTCTGAATGTTATAGCACGATGAACCAATATGAATTACATGTACCATCAAAAAAAAAGTATTTCTTATTATTATTGGCGGTAGATTGTAAGTCGTAACATTTATCATTAATATCAATAATACCAGAGACATGTTTCAGTTAGTGGCTATTTGACTCTTATTCGTTTGAAGTCAGGTCGCTTAAAAAATACCACTTACATTTCAAAGTTTAAACCTGATACTACGATAGCAGATAGACTACGATAGCGAAACAAGGTAAGTAAAGTAACTAACCATTGCAAGCAGTTCTATATAGTACTCTTCGTAAAAGAAGCGATAAAATCTCTGTGGATCCGAAGTCACTCCACTGTTTCAAAATATCTAAGCCGTTTTGCTTACGGGCTTTGTAAATTTTTATACTATAAACGAGATTATACCTATTAGGAGACATGCTTTCCTACTTTTTGTTTTCGTTTAGTTTACAGTTAAGTAGTTTTATATCTTAGATTTCATAATTGCATTTAAATCATCATCATCATACGAATCCAAGGGAAGTTTGACATTATAAGACTATAAATTGTGGACATGAAAATTAAACCAAAATAAAATAGAAATGAAAGCTAAACATAACTAATTACAAAATGTATCTCGAAAACAATGATATTATTGTAATTCCAACAGTAGAAATGACAGCCCTAACTTGTTTTGCTGAAGTTTCTCTTGCATTATTTGAACTTTTTAACTCAAACTGTAAACTTCTTCAATTAAAAAGCGATAGCGCAAAGAAAATATTTAACTATTCATATAGTAGCGCACTATTCAGTAGAGACTATTATAAGCTCTTCACTTTTCATGATGGGGCCACGCCCACTGTGAGGCCCACTGTAAATACTATTTTAATTTTATTTAATATAACTTTAGTTGTATATTTTTCTTACCTTTTTTTACAAAGTGAATATAAATAAATAAACAATATAAGTCATTGCTTTACATACTCGTAACAGCCGGCTGGTGCAGCCGTCTTAGAGGATCGGTTACTACTGACAAACCTGAACAGAAAAATACCTACTCATATAGGCATATGATCTATGTTTTTTTTATTAGAAGATCTGATTTTCAAATGGTTTTAATTAATGGGATTTCGTGATATAAGCCAGATGTATATTATAAGACACAATTGTTAACAAAGTCACAGTTCAATGAGACGAACTTCCAATCTCAACTAGGTCGTGTCCAACTTTAGACTGAGAGAATGGTGATTACTAAATTAATTGCAAGTTTTAGGTAAAAACAACTACAAACTTTTGGAAAAACTAAAACTACAGTCTTTCAAGCAATAAATGTTATTACTTTGTCTAAGGAACATCTATCTAAATTCTACACGACTCTTATTTTATCCCCTGGTGAAACGTTCCCACATTTCAACCACCTGATCTAGAAAATAAAAAGCGAAAAGTATTTTAGCGCGTGACAATGTTGCGCGAGATCGTCTTAGTCGACGCCGCAAAACCAGAGGCGGTATATTTCTATTCTTAGATTTCATGAGCTCACGTGGAAAATATTATATACTTACTACACATTTATTTAACTGCATTATTATCTATTATGATGTTGATTTATCTCATCGTTATGATATTACGATGCGTTGTCATCACTGTCATAGCTGTACTAACAATATATTTGTGTGTCAACATTTTATTTTTCGTTAGTTGAAGCTGTCATATTAAGACTGTTCTTTCAGGTTTGTCATTAGAACTGTTTTTTTACAAAATAAAATTATTTCAATATTTTGTATTTGATAATATTCATGAGTTTTCTTTTTCATAATTTACAATTATCATTTTTTACAGCTCTACCTGGAAGCAAAAACAACAAAATATTTACGTAGTCTGATGTTCATTTTTAACGAATTATAGGCGACACTTAATCAGTGTTTTAGTAACATCTGGTGAAAATTTACGAAAACGTTTTTTCACTCCAAGCCCAGTCCTATTGAAAACTGTTCACATTAAAAAATATATATTTCTAACAATCATACCAATTAACCAAGGCCAATAATATATATTCACAACCATGACTAAGGCACAAATGCTCGCATTCATCACAAACATCTCCCTCCCCTCTCTCAGTAAAAATAAACAAGAGAATTAGAAGTCACGTTCCTATCGCGAATGTCTCCAGCTTTTCTTCAATTAAAATTTTTACCGTTCTACCAAAAATAAAAAATTGATACTGCTGATCTGGTGATAATAATTTTTTTTCGTCCATAGAACTTGTTTGGAAACGTTACAGGAGTTTCACTTCTTTCAAGATCAATCATGCAGAAAACAATAATAGCTTTTAATCATATAAGAAAATAAAAAGAAACAATGTTAAGGCCACCTTAGACTGCATCTTTTATATATGTATAGTTTTTATATAACTGAATCCAGCGTCTTATTATATTCCAAAACTTTTGTCAATTTAAATAATATTAGCTCCATTCAACTCGCACCAACCGTCGCAGAATGATTTGATTTGGAAAGAAATTTATATTGAAGACTCGAACATATTGGATTGGATCAAAGAATCATACCAGATGTCTTTTACTTCAAAATAAAATCATATTTCGACACATACCTCCACCATGCCTTAGTTTCCTTTAGACAAATTTTAATTCGCTTTTGAAACAATAATTGTAATTTATTATATAATATATTAAATGTAATGTATTATATAAATTAAATAATCTAATATTCCGAAGCGATTTGTATTAATGAATTAAAATCAAGACATATTTGAGTTAAATACTAACAAAGTATTAATAATTATCAAAAAAAAATACAATATTTGTAAATAAAACGGGTTTTTCTACTTTGGGTTTACTACTATTTCGTACTTAACATAACATAGATATAGTTCCATTTAACTTTCCATTTGGAAAGCAGGAAATACTTGCAGCGCATCAAATACAGAGTGTTGAAACGTTCTGTTTGACGATATAACACAAGCAGAAGCACAATACTTATGTTAAAAGTATTTCCCCGACAAAGTGATAAATACATTGCGATAAATGCTTTGTTATGAAAAAAATACTTCTAAACAAGTACTACACGGATATTCATCCCCCCCCCCCCCGCAAAGTGATATTATATCATGCTAATCAGCCACATGCCAAATATCATTCCAAAAATATTGCACGAACATAAATATTTATCGACATCCGTAAATCTGTCACGTAGTCGTTCTCATTTAGACGTCATGATCGATATCTGTTTGTATTTTCACTACGCGGATACAATATCGCCTTTTTAACAGTTAGGCAGTGCGCACACCGCACTATACAAATTTTCAACACCTAGCAATGTTATTTTAGTGACTGTATTAACTAATTACTTTCTTTTTTGTCCTAAATGTATGCACCTACTTGTGCATCATGGAATGTGAATCGAACTAACATCTTACAAGAACTACTTTACTTCCATGCACCGCCACCGCTCTAGAGGGCGGGCGCTTTAGTTCAAAGCCGATAAGGTTTGCCCATTTGCCCGACCAAAGGCTTGTAGGTAGTGTTTAGTTGGTAGGCTAGCCTTCTGCTAGAGCAACATAACCACCCGCCGTAGACCGGGCGCGGGTGGTATCCGGTGTAAGGTCGTACAAGCACCAAGGGGTTATTAAGACGACTACAATAGTAGCGCACCCCTTATGAGGATTCACTACCAGGCCCATGAAAAAAAATAACTTTAGGTATTATAAGCAACTAACCAAATTGATGCTTAGCCATTTTTTTGTAAATTTTGAAATACTAATATTAAACGAATATTGCATTTTACTTTTATATCAAAACATTGTTTTAGATGATATACCATAGTATACCTGTATCTGTAACTGTATCTGAATAAGATTTCGGTAACAGAAAAGAATGCAAAACATTTAAGTCTAAGCTCTCAGGGTTACCAAATATGAAAAAAGCTTACAATTGGGTACCTTACAAAACACCCAAGCTGCAGTTATACATAATGGAATCTTCAGAATTCATTTACTAATATACCAGGACTTTGCGAATTTTTTCACTAATTGCGCATTAGAACGACAAGCCCAATCTGCGTTTATTCGGCACTTTTACCTCAGGGGCCCTAGACAAATATCATTCGCGTTCGATTTGTTCGATATCTAACGACAATGTATGGTAACGGATCTAAATTATAGAATCATTCCCATATAAATTTCGTTCAAATGAAATAATAGCGAATGTCATTAATGTTACTTTGACTACAGACCCTGAACCGATAGTTTGAAAGTTTAGGCGTTGATTTCAAATATTATTATTAGAGAGTTAAAAATGAGATCCCAGGAGCAATACACTTCTTATTATTATTAAATGATATAAAAATACATATGTATGTAGTATTTCGCATTGAAGTGACTCACCCAGACAATCTTCGACAGCGCTAAGATAGAATTTATATACCGACCGATCATTCATATCGTAGTACTGGACAAATTAGTAAAGAGCCGTTGTTGATATCAATTAGACAATTTGTATAATTACTTTAATTTGCTTAAGCAGCTGAAGATTAAGACTTTGATATTAATATAAATAGAGTTTGTTCATATATTGAAGTATAGTTTGAAAGTAGCGCAATATCTTTACACAATGCATGCAGCACTGTTGCTTTTGTTTGTCTCAGCAGGTATTTATTATTTATTGCCTAAAGTAATAGAAACATAAACTTCGTCAATAATGAAAGAATTGCGTGTTATAAGTTATTTTCTGGCAAATAGTATCATTAAAATAATTAACTGGGCATTTATTCCATTTCAGTATACGCTTCGGTGCTGCCATACTCGGAGATCGAAGTGGAGAAAGAATATCCCCGTTTCATTGAATTTCCTGATGGTGATGGCAACTTGCACCTGGTTGATCTCGAGGAACAATCCGACGAACAACTTTTGAGGGAGATCCACAGAAATCCAGCCGATAACCTATCTGCTTCTTTTCACTAGGTATATGATAATATCTGCTAATAATGATTTGTTAGTTTCCAAAAGGATGAAATGAAGAAAATGAAATCGAAACTATAAGTGAATGAATTTCTTTTCGAAGATATGAAAAAAATCGATAAATATTGTCTTTCTTCAAACTTTTTGATATCTTACAAAACAACAACGGATTATTATTTCAATTGTTAACTTCCTATATTGTTAGCATGAAATGATTTACATAATTGCAACTTTCCAGGAACAACCCGGATTCATCACAACTTCTTGAAATGAGAAGTCATCGTTCTATTCATAGCTCCAACTTCAATCCCAACGTTCCTACAGCCGTCATTGTTCACGGATGGCTAAGCAATCAGAACACCGATATCAATCCAGTTATCAGAAATGCTAAGAACAAAGATCACCAACATAGGCGCGTTGCTATTGGGTTTGTCTCGGTCGAGTACAGTACAAGGAACCTCTTCGTATCCATCTCGCCTGATGGTATTAGACGATAAGGAGGACAGTATGTACGAGCTTGAATAGGACTCAAAATGTAAAGAAAACGATCACCTGACAATGTTACCTCCAATTATTGAAACACATGAGAATATATTTAGGTGAGTGGTTATAGGGAAATAGGCGAGATATAAAACAATACTATAAGCGGATACCCCCACACGTTGCGTAAGGTTGCCGGCCGTTGCCTATAAAAGTCGCTGCGGTTGGCTAGCGACTTACTTATCATCGGGCATTCGGAGCGGGTAGACCGGTCGTAACGTTATTACGTGTTGCGTTGCGTAACGTTGCGTAATTCGTAAAGTAGGCGTTAGGCTGATTTTGTTCCTCTGTAAAATTATGTTGTTGCCAAATTATTTTTTTTTAAGGAATTTCTCTTCTGATTCCTAAAATCAGAAGTGGGATAAGCAACTCTTAGCCCACAATTACGAGGAACAAAGTCTTCTGCGTACTTTAGTGTTCGTGTTTGTGATAATGGCTGGCGGATCCAGTCGGAGTGACCGTAGGTCGCGAAGTCGTTCCCGTGATAAGTCGCGGCACCGTTCACGTAGCCGTCACGAAGTGTCCACTAGGAACCGCCGATCGCGACGTCGGTCATATAGTAGGACGCGTAATGAAAATTTCACACCGTCAGAAAAAACGCCTAATCGTGATCGCCATCATCGTCGCTTGAACAGATCGCGGTCTTCAAACAGGTCACATACCCCGGATTTGGCTATTCATTCCACATTGAATTCGATCATGGACCGTCTTGCGTCGAACTTAGCAATATAAGTGAAGGTCAGGTTAGGCCGAGTCAGGAGAAGGTTAGACCTTTGATTGACTCAGCTGAACCTCAAAATGTTAAGCAGATGCAAATACGGACGAATGTAATGCGTCAGGGACGTCATCAGATCGCGATGCGGCCTTGGCGTTCAGTGTGAAGACATACAGTTTTGTATGTATTGGACTTTATGTCCGGCAGACATACAGTTTTGTATGTATTGGACTTTGTGTCCGGCAGACATACAGTTTTGTATGTATTGGACTTTGTGTCGGCAGACATACAGTTTTGTATGTATTGGACTTTGTGTCCGGCAGACATACAGTTTTGTATGTATTGGACTTTGTGTCCGGCAGACATACAGTTTTGTATGTATTGGACTTTGTGTCCGGCAGACATACAGTTTTGTATGTATTGGACTTTGTGTCCGGCAGACATACAGTTTTGTATGTATTGGACTTTGTGTCCGGCAGACATACAGTTTTGTATGTATTGGACTTTATGTCCGGCAGACATACAGTTTTGTATGTATTGGACTTTGTGTCCGGCAGACATACAGTTTTGTATGTATTGGACTTTGTGTCCGGCAGACATACAGTTTTGTATGTATTGGACTTTGTGTCCGGCAGACATACAGTTTTGTATGTATTGGACTTTGTGTCGGCAGACATACAGTTTTGTATGTATTGGACTTTGTGTCCGGCAGACATACAGTTTTGTATGTATTGGACTTTGTGTCCGGCAGACATACAGTTTTGTATGTATTGGACTTTGTGTCCGGCAGACATACAGTTTTGTATGTATTGGACTTTATGTCCGGCAGACATACAGTTTTGTATGTATTGGACTTTGTGTCCGGCAGACATACAGTTTTGTATGTATTGGACTTTGTGTCTGGCAGACATACAGTTTTGTATGTATTGGACTTTGTGTCCGGCAGACATACAGTTTTGTATGTATTGGACTTTGTGTCCGGCAGACATACAGTTTTGTATGTATTGGACTTTGTGTCCGGCAGACATACAGTTTTGTATGTATTGGACTTTATGTCCGGCAGACATACAGTTTTGTATGTATTGGACTTTATGTCCGGCAGACATACAGTTTTGTATGTATTGAACGTACGAGTGGACGTAGCTTGAATATGATGATACAGGTATAAGAATGAATGAATGACTGACAGACGAGGATGGTGGAGTTGAAGCAGATGGCAGCATACAAAGTGGTGACAACCCCGAGGCTCGTGTCGAGGACGACACTATGTCAGGAGAGGCCGTATAAGCGGATACCCCCCACACGTTGCGTAAGGTTGCCGGCCGTTGCCTATAAAAGTCGCTGCGGTTGGCTAGCGACTTACTTATCATCGGGCATTCGGAGCGGGTAGACCGGTCGTAACGTTATTACGTGTTGCGTTGCGTAACGTTGCGTAATTCGTAAAGTAGGCGTTAGGCTGATTTTGTTCCTCTGTAAAATTATGTTGTTGCCAAATTATTTTTTTTTAAGGAATTTCTCTTCTGATTCCTAAAAATACTATCAACAAAGTGAGAAGCAAAAACCTGGTTCGGGTAGACTATCGGGTGTCTTCCTAACCACTCACGATAAGCACCCAATAGTCTGAACCACTAAATTATTAAAATGTTCTGTTTAAAAACTTTCATCTCTTCATCAAGCATATATTAAAATTCCTTATATCAAATAAAGTTCAATAATGTTAATGAACTGAACAGAACACATTGAAATAATAATAAACTTTGTTGCCAGACCATGAAGGCCATAAATTTCGAGTAAGTACTGGGGTCTAACGTCAGCGCAAGCCACGATATACTTTTGACAAATAACTTTTGTTCTTCGTTACTGTAAATAATATGTAATTACCCAATTTTGTTAGTGGTGACATCGGCGATGGAACGAATAATTTTGTTTGACAAATGTCACTCTTAATGTTACCTATGTATTTTTCTAAAGCATAAAATACGCCATTTAGAAAGCAATCATAAAAAATCTGTTACAATCTATTTATCATTGAAGTTTTAGACTTAAAAATGTCATCTCAAGAGTGATTTTGGTTTTATTAACTAAATAGCTATAAATATTAAGTAGTTTGAATCACAATACAATAATTAGATTCGAGATATATTAGTGTTGTGTTCACCAAATACTAAGGAGGCGAGCGAAGTAAATAGGAAAAATGTCTCATTTGTATTAATTCCATTTGGAGCTATAATACAAAAAGAATCAACCATCGATTGGTTTCTTATCAGCATACTTGACAAGGAAGGATATAAATATCATTGTTTTGGACTGGAAACGTCTGGCTAGATATCCGTACACAACAGCGGTTCGTGGTGTTCCTGATGTAGGTCGTGGTTTAGGACAGTTCATCCGATTCCTATGTGATACCACTGGAGCTAAACTAAGTAACTTCCATATTATTGGGTTCAGTCTCGGTGCACACATTGCTGGAAACGCTGGCAAGGAGTTAGGAGGACAAGTTGCACGCATCACTGGTAAGAATTAATTTGGTTTCTTTTTTCAAATATAACAAATACAAAAAGTTGTCTTTAGGTTTCTATAAACTATGAGTATTTTTTTTGTTTATACATATAATTTAATATTTTTTTTTAAGATTATGATTTATGTAAACTATTTATTTTTTCCAATCTATTTTAACCATTTGCAATGCAATTTTGATTAGACTCAAATGTTAGTCTCAGAATTTATTTATTTCTTTTTTAATATACACTATGTATATTACTATGTTTACACTATGTTTATAATATAGTTGTTTAATCCCTTGGAATAATATAATTGTAAAATCAAAAATGGTGATAATATACAATTTTTGATTTTACAATTATATTATTCGTGTAGTGTAATGTCTATTAATAATATGTCGGTTAATAAATAACAAAGGAAAATATTAGTATGAAATAACCTTAATTCTTCAAATACAAAATTGCAAATTCATAGATTACCTCTTATGCTCCTTTTATATAACAAAACTTTTGTAATAGTGTATATTGTACAGTGATATAATTTATATCATTGTACAATAAACAGGATGTTATAGGACCGATGAAATATTTCAGCGGAATATAATTTGCATATTAGAAAGGCCTAATACATTCAGAGTCAAGTTACTTCAAAATGAAAGCAACAACTTACAAATGACAACCCTTCTAGAAGACCCAATGGAGCTCTTAGATTGCTGCGTATTATTTTTCGCAAGCGTATAGCTGTCAATATCTTGATTTGTTTGTTTGGTGCAAATATTTCTTCTACAGAATCTTCACTGCTGTAATTATGTGATACAATAACTATAATTGTTGTATCAAAAATCAATAACACTATATAACGAGTAATTTTATGCAGCTTTAAACCCAGCCGGCCCTCTATTACGTTTAGGCTATCCACACGGATGGCGGCCTTAACGGCCTTGGCATCGGCACTGCTGTGGGTGATGTGGACTTCTTCCCAAATGGCGGCACTAACCAGCCAGGTTGCATTACCGGCATCTGTGATCACAATCGCGCATGGGAGCTCTTCGCTGCTTCTGTCACCTATGACCACTTCGTCGGAAGAGAGTGCTCAAGCAACCTTCAGATCACAATGAATAAGTGCCGTGGGCCCAGTTTTCGTATGGGCAATGGGGATTTACGTAAATCTGGGTATGTGTGCCATGTTTTATGCGCCATATGAGTTAATTCATTCACGCTTCTGAGATTTTTGTTTAAGACTCCACAAGTCTATGTTCTGCTCAAAACTGAGCTGTCTTGCAACAATACTCTTATTTTTCTTTATTCATGTATTATTTTAAATTGTCTTTCACAATAAATATATTTCACTCTAGACGGAACATCAACAAAAGAGGTTTCCGAAAAATTTTATTGACATCTAATTTGTTAGGGTCACACTATTTTAAAATATATAAGATGTATAATGAAAATTCATTTCTCTTTGTTTCAGATCTGGCCAATACCGAGTAAATACTGACAAGAAATATCCGTTCTGATTATTTCAAAACTGAAGATATACATCTGAAAATGTTAGTTGTTACATTATAGGTCCGCTATCTGCATTGTTCTTATATTAAAACATTCGCTGAACAATACTTTAACAATATAATAAATTGTTTTAATTTTTAAAGTTTGAATTTCTCATAAATAAATTTTTAACATCGTTTTTGCTTCTCGCTATATTTTTTGTATAGCGATGACATGAAACTATATTCGCATTCAGATGTTGGAAACCTACATTACGCTATTGATAAAATCTATCTAAAAAAATTAAAGAGTTAAGTTGTATTATTTATGTAAAATTCATAAGTAGTATTTATTCTATTTCATCGATTCAAAAAAGATGTTTAGACAATTATAATAAAACTATATCTATTAACAACAAATATAACTATGAGGACTACTTACACTAGCGTAATAATATATAATGTAGCAGATATGAAAAAAAATAGGGTATAAAAGCGAGTGCAAACTATTGACCCGGGCATTGCTGTCCGTCATTTTTGCGTGTTGTCGCTAACGAAAAACAGATGGCGCTACGTCTGCTATGTAGCGTTGTTCAACGGCAGCCGAATTTATCCGAGCGCTCTCGAGCTCAGAGGCTTCGTGGCGACTGACAGTCTCATTTACTTAGTCGACGAGTGAACACATGTTTTTCAAATTACCCTCTATAGTTTTCTACTAAATATTAGTTTTGTAAAAAGTTACGTCATTCTCTCAATAATAACGTGGATCTTCTTATAATAATATAATTATTGTATAGCAGAAAAATGTAGATTATCCACTATAATCCGCCTTGAAACTTTAGATAAGTTATCCGATTATTATGCAACATTTATATAGTGGCTGGCTGTAAGCGTAATTGAGTTTCCACCCCGTCAATGTGATAAGAACGTCCGTCTAGTTTAACGCGTCATATTTTATATAAATAAACAAGTGAAACAATTAAAATTTGTTTCATTTTTGACGCTTTCGTATAATTAAATAGAAATGACCAAAAATTTATTTAGTGGACGGAATGGTGATAAGTCAACAAAAAAATGGAATTATTCACGTCACTGAAATGTGGTCTTTGGAGTTAAGATGAGCTCGTTTTACCGAGCCGCTACATTAACTAATAATTGAGACCACTGCTCTTCACATTAGATGGACACTGCAAGGAAGGAATCTTTGAATAAGTCTTTGACAATCTGTCCCAGTTATGTATACTTTCGATTCAAATCATTACAGAATTACAATAAATACTATTTCTGGGTCACTTTACAGTGATGTTCGCTATACTTTAGAATATAAATTCTAACACTATTCACACACTTATTAAATAATATAGTGACATCTCAAAAATTTGACAATTATCTACAAAACAGACAGAGTCACAATTATTATTTTTATGTTTGAACGGGTGATAGTCTCCATTGCATATTTTGCGTTAGCGTTATGCTAATCTGATGCCATTATCAACAATAGATAGGCTAAATGAGTGTTTCCCACAACGAAACGCCATAAGTCAATTGCCACCATAGACCTATAAAGAAAACCTTTAATATATATAATAAATACATATACAAAACATAAAAATATATACATATTTGAGATATATTAAATCTACATACACGTACAATGTTCATTCAACCTTTAGTATAAGCACAAAGTTCCCAACTTACTAATTCCATTGATACTAAAGTTTTATATTAGAAGCGTTTATTGTCAGAAGATGGCGAAGAAAGCGTTTCAGGAGCGAATGTGTCAGTTACCGCATTCATACGAACAAACAACAACGTGTATATTAATTTATGCTATTGTTCTGCTAGAACTACATTATACAAATAATAATAAAACTATTTATATTAAATTTTGGTATATTATACTTTTAAACTCCTCAAAAGGACAAAAATATAGTTAGATAAAAATTTCTTTCATCCGCTTTTACTCATTTTTCCACTCCGGATGTTCGTGAATCCGTATAAAAGGACTGTATTAAACTACTCCACTCACAGAGACGCAACATAAATAAACAAAGAGATTCTAGGTTGTCCGACACAATCCGTGCAGTAATCTCGCCTCGTCATAAGTATTAACAATAGCAAGCACTTGGCCAAATAAGAAATGAAAAAAGTTGGTTTTAATCAACAACTTTGTGGCCACTAGCTCAGCTTTGTTGGCGAACTTTAAAATATCAACAGATGTTGCTATTCGGGAATAAACCGCTCTATAAAGTTTATCTGTTAAGTGCAAAGTGCAACGTTCGTTATTTTTGTCGAAAAAAATATTATTGAAGATAGAATTCGTGCAGTCATAATGGTAATAAAATATAAACGGTCATTTAAATAAGCTACTAGAATTTTTAGTAAGCTACTCTAGCTCTTATAGTTTACTTTATAATAATCAACACTTATTCCCGATGTAGTGACAATACTAACAATTAAACGTATTAATAAATTAAAACACTTCATAGTCATCATCGCAGCCCATATCCGTCCCCACCTACCCTAGGTATGTTAGGACGATTAGACCTTCATCAACCACGTGGGCCAATTCGGATTGGTTAACTTCACAATCACCTAGGACCTTTTTACACGTGAATACAGATTTTTCTATGATGTTTTCCTTCACCGTAGAAGAATCTGATATCTCTATGTCTCTATCTGATCCATGAATCGATCTTAGATATTTTTATTCCGACGGTAATGCATTTTCGTACCATGTGAGACCCTTTGGGTAGGGGTAAGTATGATTCAATAGAAGACTGCGATTGCACATGAAACCTCTTGCGAACATTTCACCATGACTGTGAGCATGCGCATGGCGCAAAGTCGTGCAACCCACTCTCTAGCCCGCACTGAGCCAAAGTTGAATAGTACGGGATCTCTCTGACAGAGATATTAGGGCAGCTAACATCTCTTAGCTACCTCCACCTTTACAGGGACGGAATGCAATGCAGGCGACAACGTGGCCATCCGCTTCTCTCGCAGACACCCACTAGGATGGTCAAATCGGAGTATTATTGCCCGTCCGTCACTTCTTTCTTGCATGTCCTATAACGTCTCCTTACACTTTATACTTGCGACTATCCCAGAGTGCATAAAAACGTCTACTATCTTCTAAAATTAATCTACTCGTGTATAAAGTTTTATATAAGCTTTCGATCTTTGACTTATCATTAAAACACTAAGGTAAATACTTTAACCATATCTCAATGGTAATATGTGGTATATGGTGATACTGTGTAACGTGCTACAAGATCCGCTACGTGAAATGATTCTTGGAATTTGCCAAACAATATTTTACCCACAATACTTGTTACTTAATAACCATAAGTAGAGTAGATGGGGACTAATCATAGCAAACTTTTCACAATCTGTGCCAGTCCACACGGAAGTCCGTACGCTTCAACGCGCTCGGGTTCAAATCACATTTAAATCCTTGTGGAATTACTACGTGAACCAAGATTTGCTCAAATCGTAGTCAGGACAAATTGGATTTTTGTCTTCAATTAATGAATTATGTTTAAAAAAAAGTATTTATAGTAGAAACTTCTAATATTAAAATCTTACTATTTTCGCTGCATTCTGCTCACCATTAGATGCTACGTATAGCTATCAAGAAAAGGATCTATCGTCTGCCCTAATATATGGGGTCGAGCATCGGGTATTTTTCCATCTTACCCTGACATATAAACACAATAAGATGAAAATGGGCAGATCACACGATTTGACGAACCCTTATTCATCATTTTTGCTGCCACAGTGACCACTGATTGCGGTCTTCAGCGCAGCTCAGCAATACAAAACTAGTGGGGTTTCAACTAGGTCTTAGTAGCGACTAATGAGCATGCCACAGTTTATACTATAAGTAATCTCCAGGCTCGCATAGCAGCATTACTGGAAACTATAGATTCTATATCAGTGAGTCAAACTTGGAGGTTGGAGCATTGCTATACGAGGTTAAACGGTAAAAAGTAAAGTACGCTTTTTAATATAGTGTTTCTACAATAGCTACTGTAATTGCAAATCAGCGTTATAATTCAAATTTAGAAAGGTTAGATAAAATTTGTGTCTCTTTTTGAGAAAGACTTTCCATTAGTTCAATTATGATACATAAAAAACAATACTTTACAGTAAAACAAAACGTTATTAATTTTCTAATATATCTACGTAGATAATTTTGTATTTTTAATCCATTCAGTTGTTACTTTATCTAATGCAACAATATTATTCCTAATAATTGAATCAAACAACAAATAGACCTCGACAAAATGAAGAAAAGATTCTTTCGTCTAATACCAAGTGGGGGGAATCAATAAGCAGCCTTCAGTAAGCACGCTATCGAAGACGTGTTCCCGATGGGGTGTTAGCCTGCAGCCCTCCGACACTGGCACCGCGACTCGAATACGAATCGTCGCGTAATGAGAGCGTGAAAAACACTCGCTACTCACAGATCGGTGTAGTTTTAAAAGATCCTTTTACACTGTACGATCTTTTACTGAAAATGATTGCAGACGGAAAAAAGGGCAAGAGGTAAAAAAATATGGATGGATTGTTTGGTGTATACGAAAGAAGCGTGCGTAATTACATTATTAAATTTAAAAAAATAATAAGTTCATTTTGTCTGAAATATTGAACTATGTAGAGTTAAAACATGCTTTATAAAGTTTTATATGTATGTATAGTGCATACTGAAACTCTAATATGTATACTGAATGAAAAAACTATAATCGTTTGTGAATGTTATATAAAGATGTTATATGTATATGACAGTGACAAATGGAAGAAAGAGTTAGTTAATAAGGGCAGATTGATGATAATTATATATTTAATTATAATTTAAAATAATAATAATTTAAAATATATATATATGTTCAACATGTATGTATATATTATAATTAGTACTTATGTTGTTTAAGTTTAAAACAAAAACCGTTTTAATATACTACACAACAAAAGTAAAATAAATCTAGTAAATTATAAAAACTGTTTAAATTTAGTACTTTTTAAACAAATTGCTTATATATGGCATAGCAACATCATAACATATATTTTTCTCTACTTTTGAACGTTTATTTTAGTATGCTACTTACAATTCTTTTGCAGTCAAACCCAAACTTTACATTTTATCATTCTTAGAATACCATAAAAATATTATTATAAAACAATAATCATTATAAAAATTGCCTATGCATTATAAAAAAACCTATGTATTATATTATTCATCATTAGATAAAATGTAGTCGTTGTAGATAGGTTTAAAGCATATCTTCGAACACACGGGAACTAAAGTGATACTTTACCAAATCGTTATTTGATATTCTGATAACATTCGTAAAATAATAGTAGACGCTCGCGGAGATACCAATTGATCTCTGAAAGTTTGGTGAAAATACTTTGATAAAAGGCATATGCGATCTATAGGGTCAACTGTGATATTGAATTTTTTACCGACTTAGTCCGATATCATATAACGCGAAATAGTTATGAAGTGAATGTAATAAAAACATATATTGAGATTGAAGCTTAGTTTAAATGAAGAGGGACGTCATAATGAATAAGTTTGTCATAAATTAAGATTCCAGTGATCGACCTATGATTTATACGGGGGCGCACTAAAAGATCTGCTAACAATAATATATAAAAATTAATCGCTTTTTACTGTACTGTACTATAATAAATGCATGGATTTATACTACTGAAGCAATTTTGAAAACATTTACGCTACTCCTCCGTGGTGGCAGATACATATTTAATTGTTCGGGATGATTTTATATATATATGAAATTGCGGGAAGAAATAGAAATATAGCGTATTAAAATTAGATAGTAATAACAATGTAACCACGGTGGAGTAATGTTAAGATAGTTAGCATATATATAGCATAGAAATGAATAAAGTATATAGAATAGGTTCACATAGTGATATCAATACATATAGTAGGTAAGATTGATATATTGAAAAATAAAGTAAAAACTGTTTGGAAAGTAATAAACCTTGAAACAGGGAAAATAAAACAAAACGAACATACTTATTCGCTAAAGGTTAAGGGTAAGTTAATTCAATCTGATAACGAAGTAGCCTCCGAATTTGAATGGTTTTTCCACCAAATACCTATAGATACTACTTGTAGCCTCGGATCATGTTCAAACGGTGCGGTCGCCCTCCTAGATGGTGTGAGATGTAAACAAGATTAAGGAATCTTTTCATTTTAGACATATTGATGCTGAATTTATCCTCAAAACTTTTAAATCACTTAATAATAAGAAAACAGAGGATCTGTGGGGTATCTCAACTAATATTATTAAACCAATTATCTCTGAAATTGCACCTCACCAAGCCCTAATTTTCAATAAATGCATTGATGAAGGGGTCTTTCCAAATCTTATGAAGTCTGGCGATAAGGGTGACCCTACTAATTTTAGACCCATTTCTATATTACCAGCCTTGAGCAAAATTTTTGAAAAGATTATTTATAATCAGTTATCATCTTATTTTACCCTTAACAAGTTATTTCATTGCAACCAATATGGTTTTACTAAGGGTAAATCCACTACAGACGCTGGAATTTCACTTTTAAAACACATTTTTGATGCTTGGGAGGGCAGACAAGACGCAATAGGTATCTTCTGTGACCTTTCTAAAGCATTTGATTGCGTAAGTCACGACACATTATTGAGGAAATTTGGGCATTATGGTGTCTCTATCAATATCATACTTGTCGGATCGAATACAAAAAGTTGTTATCAATAAAACTGAATCTGCTGGAACTTCACTAGTTATGGGCGTGCCTCAGGGATCAATATTAGGTCCTTTTCTATTTTTAATATATATTAACGACCTTCCTTACTATACAAGCACTTTATGTGAAACAGTGCTATTTGCCGATGATACTTCTCTTGTTTTTAAAGTTGACAGAGGCAGCAATTGTTCGGACGAGGTTTTTTTTTTTTTTTTTTTTTAATTATACATTTGCTACTCCACAGACTCGTAGTCCATGCCCTTTATAATTCTTAATTAAATATTTTTTACAATTCTCTTAATTAACATGTACTCAATTTTATTTTATTTACGCAGCTAACAATATAAATACAATATACTCATTTAAACTTACGCTATACCTATATATTAACATACATATACACATGCATACTTAATAATGATTAAAAAATAAAAACAAAATACAAACATTAACTTTATATTAACTTAAATAAAACTAGAATTAGAGGTACGAAAATAATTGGCACCTAGATCGCTGCATTATTTTGGTCCTTGAACGACATTTGCCAATTGTAGTTTCTGATCTCTTCATCAGTTGCTAAGCATGACGGACGAGGTTAATAGTGTCTTATCAAAAGTTCTACAATGGATTACATTAAATAATCTTTCATTAAATTCGAGAAAAACCAAATTTGTTAAGTTTTCTATACCAAATGTAAGGCAGGTTAATACACCCTTAAATATTAATGGTGAAGTGGTATCTCTTGTTGAGAGTATTAAGTTTTTAGGCATACACTTAGATTCCAGATTACAATGGTATATCCATATTGATACTCTGTCAAGCAAACTTAGCTCAGCTGCGTATGCTATTAAAAAAATAAGGCTTCTAGCTGATGTTGAAACAGCAAGGTTAGTTTACTTTAGTTATTTTCATAGTGTAATGTCTTATGACATTTTGTTATGGGGATCAGCTGCCACCATTGAAAGCATTTTTATACTACAGAAAAGAGCAATTAGAGCTATATATAATTTAAGACCAAGGGATTGCCTTAGGGATAAGTTTAAAGAAATTAACATTTTAACATTGGCGGGGCAGTACATCTATGAAAATATAATCTATGTACGAGTACACAAATATCACAAAAAATTCATTAAGAATAGCGATATTCATAAATTAAATACAAGAAATAAAAATAAGCTTGCTGTTCCAAATTTTACATTACATAAAACACAAAACTCATTCTTGGGGAAATGTATAACTTTTTATAACAAGTTACCACACAATATTGTTAATCTATCTTTAAATAAACTAAAAACTCGAGTAAAACTTTAATGAGCAAAGGATATTATCGAGTCCAGGATTACTTGGATGATCGAAGTGTCTGGGACTAAAAAACCCTCGCTCGTTGAAATAAACAAATTGTTAATAAAATCTTAGGTAACTGTGTAACATAATAATATGTATATTTAACTATATAATAACACTTTTGTTACTTGTATCATAATAAATGATTTCTAGTTCTTAAATGATTGTATGCGCGTGTCCTGCGGTTGTTTTTTTTTTTAGTTGTGATAATTTACACGGGTACCTGTTTTTGGTAATTTGTATCCTTTTGTGGCTTAGGGGTAGTCACACTCTCATTAAAATCTCTTCGACAGTGTCGTGTGAGGCGGGTCGTTACGTTCCCCAAAACATGGTTGAGCGAAGCGATGGCTGGTTCATGCGTCATGCTCGTGAACGGGTGCTGCCAGCGGAGATGAGTCTGCTCTTTGCTATACTGGGTACTACTCGTATTTATTATAATTTTAATTTAACTTTAATATATTCTTTTAAAACTGTATGACACGGCATTCCTAATATAGGCATGTTTTCAAATTATATTTTTATTAATTGTATTTCTTATATTATGTAATGGAAAGTGACTTCATGAATTATCAATATTGAAGTCATTTTCCAAATTGACGACTCTATATCTATTTAATACAGGGGAAAAAAACAGCCCTTGCTGAGTTTCTTGCCGGTTCTTCTCAGTACAAGGTCTCCCGCCGTAGATTTGCGAACCGATGGTGTAGCTTTTCGACTTTCACAAGTGCTTGTAACAGCCCAGACTGAATAAATGATTTTGAATTTTGGATTTTGAATTTTGAATATATGTTGATTAAAAACCCTTAGAAAGAGATAGTAGCGTAAGCAATAAAGAATATATGCTATTATTAGGGAAAACATATTAGATATATAAAAACTATTGTTCAATTTGGACATACTATATGTTAATGTATTAAGTGAATGATATAATGAATAGCTAGGGCATAAAATTATAAAAATGTAAAAAGACAGCCACCGCGAAATTGTGATTTGTATGCAAATGTTGGATAAATGTCCTACCGCACACATGTAATAGTGCTGGTACGAGTATATGTATGTATGTTACCGCGCATTCTCAGTGGTCGCCGGTTGAGATACAAGTATAGTAATATTTATACAAGTCCTATGGGTAATTTGTGTTTCCCTCGTCAATCCGCACTCGGTGCGCACGCATTTGACCGTAGGTCCGCTTGCATACCGGAACATTGCGCTTTTACGAGTGTGCTATTCCGCGCAGTACGATCTTCGCTGCGTGAGCAGTGCCATTGCTCCCCAGAGGCGATAGGGGTTGCCTTTCGAGGTGATCCTTGTTGTTTTTGGGGTTATCTGGTCACTTTTGGGCTAGTGGATACCCTGCGGTGTTAACTAAGCTAGCCGACGCCGACCGGGAGCGTCAACAGGCCTCCCGACCTGTTCATCCCGAAGACCCGATCCCATTGCACTAGGGCATTGCGTCCCTAGGGTGACGGTTAACGGTCATTCCACCGGGAGTGGCCGTTTCGGTGCGTTCCCCCTTCCCCCCCTGCCCCCGCAGTCAGGGGAAAAACCGGCGCCTCCCCGCGCCCCGCGTCCGCGTTCCTGCGCCCTCCGCGCCCCGCACGCGCCTTCCGCGCATAGGCGGGTTAGTCTCGCGCCTTCAGCGCATTTCCTTTTCCTGTTCGCTTAGGGTTAGGCCCACTCAATTAAAATGGCCGATTTGAACGTGCCCGCGTCGATCGACACCTTTCTCGCTCAAGTTACGGCACTTAATGCCACAGCCGCCCAAATTTCGGGCGAGCTACGCGATCCCCGGATAGGGAAAACCTTATCTCAAATCGCATCCCTCCTCCAGGCCGTTATCGGCCAATTAGCTTCTCCCTCCGCCGCATCCTCCTCACTAACCCCAGTAGGGACACCCTCCGAGGAGACATCGGGCGAAACCGCAATGGAGAGCAGCGATGCTCTCTGTACGGTACAACCCGAGGTTACCTCAGGGGACATTTCATTAGTCAATGATGCTCCTAGCTCATCAATAGATGGCGCTAGGAACCTCAAACGCTCCCTCCGGTCGCCGTCCCCCGTCGATGGCGACCGCGACACCGCGATCACTCTCGAGACTGAGGACGTTTCCTTTACGGTTGTCTCAAACCGTAAAAGGAAAAATAAGAAGAAGCGGCGTAATACGCTGCTTACTTCCTCCTCAGAGGCCCCGGCCTCACCACCGTCCCTTATGGACGTAGTGGTCGACCCTCCCGTCCCATCTCAGGCCAACACTAAGGCCCCTCAGGCCAACTCTCAAGCCCCTAAGGCACACACTAGGGCCCCTAAGGCCAAACCCTATTCACAGTGCAGGGTATACCCTGCTAAACCCGACACCATCCCCACGGTCACCCTGCGTGACAAGGAGCGATACTCGCGTATCGAAACCCTCCTTCCCGCGAAAGGCATATACGTCCTTAAGGCCCAGAATAGGAGTGAGGGGATTGTCCTGCACGTTGGGACAGTCCAAGAATACCGGGATCTGACCCGGTACCTCACTGATATCAAATTCCCATACCACACGTTCGCTTTAGAAAGCGAACGTAAAATTAAATACGTCCTCGGCGGAGTCCCCGTGGAATTCCCGGAGGAAGTTATCCTCGATTCATTAGTCCGGTAGGGCTATCCCTGCGTGGGCGTACACCGGCTGTACGGCCGCCAGGCTAAACCCGTGCCGTTAGTAACGGTAATTCTCGACCCTACCGACAAGGCGCGCGATCTCCCTAGGTCGTGCGACCTCTTGGTTTGCGGCATTAACGGCGTCACCGTCGAACTGCCGTACGCCAGGGGGCCGGGACAGTGTCATCGCTGCCAGCTGTATGGCCACGCGGCGAGGCACTGTCACGCCGAATTCCGCTGCGTGAAATGCGCGGGTCCCCATCCGCAATGGGAATGCACGCGAAAGCGTGACATTCCCGAAACGCTCACTGAGCTCCCCCTGTGTGCGCTGTGTGGCAACCACCACACTGCAAACTACAGGGGATGTCCAAAGGCCCCGCGCATCGTGCGCAAGCGGCCCGCGAGACCCTCCCCAAACACCCCCGTCAAGCCCCAGGCACCGTCTAGGACAGCCGCCAACTTTCCGGCGCTGCCCAAAGCGGTAGCCCAACCCACGCCGGCACTCGCGCCGGTGTGGGCCCCGAAACAAGCCCCAATGGCCCCTCAGGCCTCTCAACCCATAGCTGGCGCGCCTTCTGCCGCCAATGTCATCTCCGATGCAATTCGCGAGCAAACTGCTGGCGAATTTCAGGCGGAGCTCTCCGCGGCACGCACGGGCCTTGAGCGCATGTGTGTCCTGGAGAAATTCCATGTGTTCTTACACATCTTCCCTCAGTACATCCCACAGTGTTGAGAAGCCTTCCGCTAACCAACACTGGTACTGTCGCGCCGCGTCCGCGTTACCATAATGTCTAGTCAGACTAGGCAACCTTCCACCCACGGTCGTATCAAACCGGAGGGGCTTTCGCTTGTTTCCTTCAACGCGCGTTCCCTCCGTCCCAATGTCTCTGAGCTCAGGGAGTTCGTCAAAGACACTCCCGCTGATATGGTGCTTGTCCAGGAAACCTGGCTCAGGCCACATGTCAGTAAGGGCTTATCTATCTCTGGTTATAGGTTAGCTAGGAATGACAGAATAACCGCCGACTCGCGCGAGAGAGCGGCCGGCGGTACTGCCATTTATTACAAACAGCAGCTTCACTGCTGTCCCATCCCCACACCTCCCTTAGTCAATATGGAAGCTACGGTGTGTAGACTGGCAATGACTGGACATCAGTCCATTATAGTCGCGTCAGTGTACATACCGAGTGGAAATATCCCGCTCCGGAGCGATATAGAGTCAATTCTAGCCTTAGGCGATTCCGTCGTTATGTTTGGCGATTTTAACGCTAAGCATACCGACTGGAACTGTAGGACGACCACCACCTGTGGACGCAGGCTTCTAGACATCACGACCGCTCTGAATCTAGATGTCCTGGCGCCACTCATGCCCACCCACTATCCGGGGCAGCTTAACTGTCCACCGGATATACTTGACATAGCCATAGTTCGAAACGTGGCCCTAGTTCTTAGGTCTCTAGACGCGCTAGATGATCTAGGTTCTGACCTAACTTAACGGGCCGATGCCCGTTAAGTTAGTGTTAGGCTCCTGGTTCCCAAACCAGCCTACCATTAAGCGCATCACCGATTGGAAAGCATTCACCCAATCTCTTGAGTCCACTCTGGACGTAGAAAACCCTCCGCTCGTTGTCTCCGCGGACTGTCTAGACAGCACCGCGAAGATCGACGATGCCATCCACTCCTTAACCAACCTAATCCAGGGTGCGGTCGAGGGTAGCGTGCGGGAGGTTACTGTGCCTAGGCGCAAACTTCCGCGCGCTATCCGTGATCTCATCAAGGAGAAGCGGGCTGCCTTACGCAGAGCCGCTCAGTGTCCCTCACCCGAGTACAAGTCAGTAGCCAACCGCCTTCAGCGGGAAGTACGATCTAAACTCGCGGAATACAGGAATTCCCAATGGGAAGACCTAATGTCCACCATTAAACCCTCCCATTTAGCATACTACAGAGTTGCCCGAGCACTCCGTAGTGATAAAATCACACACACCCCGCCCCTCCATCGCCCCGATGGCTCGGTCGCCTTCGAGGATGATGAGAAAGCGGAATGCTTTGCTGATAGTATTGCTTCACAATGCTCCCTCAGCAATCAACCGCACGACCCCACCCATTCCGAGCAGGTCGAGGAAGTGGTCCGTCAAAAGGCCGCTCTCCCTCCCCCTGACTCCCCTCCCACAGATCCGTTTACACAGGACGAAGTTTTTAACATCGTCAAGGGTCTCAAACCACGTAAAGCGCCAGGCGCTGATGGAGTGTCCAATATGGCACTCAAGTCCCTCCTTCGGCTGGTTCTCACCATGCTGACCCTCATATTCAACGCTTGTTACGACCAGTGTCACTTCCCGAATGCGTGGAAGGAGGCCATCGTAATCGGCATTCCCAAACCGGGGAAACCCTTGAATATTCCAAGTAGTCACCGACCTATAAGTTTACTTAACTCTATGGGTAAGGTGTATGAAAGGCTAATTCTTGCGCGTCTGAGAGCTTATCTCTCGGATAAAAATGTAATTATCCCGCATCAATTCGGCTTTCGGGCCAAACACTCATGTCCCCGTCAAGTTCACCGCATTGTCGAGTATATACTCGACGGGTTCTACCCAAGACATGAAAGAGCAGTAGCCGTATTCTTTGACGTCGCCAAAGCTTTTGACAAGGTTTGGCACGCAGGCCTGCTCTATAAACTCTATCAGTTAGGAATGCCAGATCGGTTGGTGCGCATAGTGGAGGCTTATCTTAAAGATAGGCATTTCCGCTTCCGACATGAGAAGCATCTCTCCTCCCCACGCCCCATAAAAGCCGGTGTCCCTCAAGGATCTGTGCTCTCCCCCACGTTGTTCACAATTTATGCGAACGACATGCCCATCCCCACTCGCGGTCCCCAACTAGCCCTTTTTGCTGACGACACCGCCCTCTATCTTAGAGGGCGGAATCTCAGTTCGGTCCTGGCCCGACTGCAACTCGCCATTGACGAGCTTGCAGCCTGGTTTAAGCTGTGGCGAATTGAGGTGAATCCAGAGAAATCCACCGCGGTTCTCTTTGATTCGAAACGGCGAAGGAACCGAGTCCCCTTTAATACCGACCCACTGCTCCTTCAGGGCAGGCCCATATCCTGGCAGCGTACTGCAAAGTACTTAGGTGTCACGCTGGATAAGCAGCTTAATTTTAAGCCGCATATCCGTAACGTGACGCGTAATGCCAGAAGCTATGCGGGTCGTCTCAGCTGTATGCTGGGTAAAAACAGCCCTATGTCACTCCGGAACAAGCGAACGCTCTACAAGGTTTGCATACGGCCCGTCCTTTCTTACGCGTGCCCGGTATTCGCACCGCACATACCAGGGCAACACACCTTATCCAACGTACCCAAAGCGTCTTGTTGCGCAGGATGGCCAACCTCCCATATTACGTTCGGAATAGTGATATACATCGCGATTTCGAAATTAACACCATACACGAACACTTCCTGGAGTGCTCTAAGCGGTTCTTCACCACCGCTGAAGGGCATCCTAATCCGTTAGTGAGGCAGGCGTGTAGCTACACCCCGCGTACCCCAGTCAATCCGCGTAATACAGAATATCGTCGACCCAGGCACGTCATTTCTGACCCTCCCGACTCATTGACGCTGGCTCTTCAAGCCTTGCGAGAGGCGGCATCTGCGCCGCCATCCCTTAGTTAGTCCATACTTCGCAGCTTGCTGCATATGTACGAGTAGGCCCCATCACTTCAAGGCCGGACCCACTTTGGCGTACCGAGCCTTCCTTCGCGCATATGTCCTCTTCGGAGGGCAGCGCCGATGTGCCCTCTCCTGAGGGTACGCCAACCATTCCGTACAAGCCATAAGGCCACTAGGGCCAAGGCTAGGCTGAGTTTAGTCGGTAGGTCTGTTGGATCGAGCCGCCTCGATTCACCAGGAGTCCGACATAATCAACGCATCCCTGCTTGCCTGTTGCGTTGGTATCTATGAGGATTCTCAGCCTCCTCTACTGAGGAAAAAAAAAAAAAAAAAGGTAATTTGTGGGGGCTAAATTAAGCCGAAAATAGTGAAAGAAATTCACCCTAGAAGACGTATTATCGAGTATATCTCAAGAGCCATAATACATATAGTGACATAGTAAACGGCGATATATAGGGGAAAATGAGCTCCTGCAGATTACCTACAAATGAAAGGGATAAAAATAAGAAAATGTATGGCAAATAGGTATTTATTATGTACACAAAGGGATAAATAAAGGGCAAAAAAGGCTCGACAGGTGCTTTCTGAACGGTATTTTCTCGCGAGGGCGGTTTCAAATTAGACATTTTTAGGTTGGGCGAAATACGGAAATAAATGAAGAGACTCCCCCTACCCGGCACGGATCTGGCGGCACAACAATCGCTAGCTTTGCCGACCATCACGCAAGCCCCCAGGTACGTCAGAAATGACGTCATACGAGGCGACCTAAAGGTCTTTACCTTCCTTCCCTAGACGCCTACATTCGACAGCTAGCCACAAATATGTTCAGAAGAGCCGGCAGTTCTGAAAATCATCACCTCAAACACCTGACCCCGAACCATGCGAGGCCCCCGGACAGGAAGGCGGAAAGGAAGTTTAGTACTCTCTTCGTCAGAAGAGACCCGGTCATCTCACATATGCCGGTCTGTTCATGTGGGAACTTGAATTGTCATTGTACAAGATAATACATATGGTACTTTGCGTTATTTTTATGGAGTTCGTCTATAATTTCCGGCCGTATTTTATGGATTTATGGCCGTATATCTGTTTCAAGGTACTTTAGTTGGTTTCGGCTCATCTCGTAAAACCTGTACGTTAGAATGCTGTTTTATTTTGGCAACCAAAAACTTTGCACAACTTATGCAGTTAACCTATATGAAGACTATGAATATGAATATTGCACCTACGAGTATAAGAAGTGAAAAATGAAAATACGACATACAACGTTACATCAACCTCTCTGGCAGTTGTGGAAGTAAGACAGATTCTCAACCGGGAGAAACTCATGCCCAGCAGTAGGAAACTTACGGGCAGACTCATAATGATAATAACAATAGTTTAGATTTTGCATTTGTAAACTTACCCGTCACATACCTCAAGTAAGAATATTTCATATTTTCATTCAAGACTTGGCTATTCTCGGACTTTGTTTCTATTGTCATTCTATAGATAACAAAAATAATATTAAGACCTTCGTCTTCATTTCGTACGAGGCGGCGACGGTTCTGGGACGCCCCTCCCCATGCGACATCCAGTACGCGGTGACGTATGCGTCGCGGCGTGTCGACCGGGGTAGCGATGGGGAGAGTGCCCCGGAACTCGCGCACGAAGTGCCTAGGCGGTAGTGGCACCGACGGATTGTGGCGGCCTGGCGTGCGCAGCTCGAATTACGGATCTGCTCGCGCCAGCGGGCCGTCGGTGCCTTACTCCCGCACCTCGAAGCTTGGCTCCACGGGAAGGAAGAGGTCACCTACCGATTGACTCAGATACTCACCGGGCACGGCTGCTTCGGTCGGAACCTGTCACCTTTGCAAAACCCAACAAGTCGGAGACAAAATGTTAAATTTTGTTAATGCAACTGCTACTGATATCTAACATTGACTTTGTCAATGTACATCTAACATTGACTTGACATGACATGTTATCTTTTATTTGCGCGTATCCATTAATCTACACTGGCTTCCCAGCTACACCTCCGTGTGATAACAAAATGGCGAAACGATCGCAGATATTTAGCCGTAGAACCGGATCACGTCACTCACATGATAGAACAGGCATGTTTTCTAGACTTACATATATGCAAATCACTTAGCTGTTTGCTCCCTTAGTTGTGCAGCAGATGTGGAACTACCATAAATGAGTGTGGTAGAAAAAATGCATTTCCAATTCGAAATTTATTCAGTAGCGTGCGATACTGCATACCAAGATTACGATTTTTATTTTAAAGCCATGCTCTGTGAAGGCGACGCTTTAAATATTCATGACATGCGAGTCGATCTATTTTCCCATTGAGCACATATTCTGAGAGCGTTCGTAGATTCAATCGAAGTTTTTATACAGACTGTTTTGAAAGAATTTTGTGGTATTTACGCATTTAATTATTATGTAAAAGCATATCCTTTTCTGCATACACATGAACCTATCAAACAAACAAGGACTGAGCACTGTGTGTAAAAAAACATAACCATACCTACGCCTTCCTAAATACAGAAGTTAAGTGACATTTTAAATACGAGTGACCTTTTTTTTGTTACGCTGTGGAAAATGCATTGAATTGCATACCCCGGCTGCGGAGAGTCGGCGGTTATATGGGGCTCTCAGGAACCCCCAGCCTCCGCTCCCCTGCGATGCTCTAGGGGAGCCCTCCTCGGGAAGATAACTATCTCCCCCGATCTCCTACACCGACGACGCCCCCCGGCCATGGGAGGGGCGTAGTCCCTCCCGGGTCACCGTACCCGGGGCGCGACCTACTCGCGCCCGCCGACGACCCGCGGCGGCACACAGCTGTGCTACCGAGCCCGGCGCCGCCGCCACCTCCTTCGAGAATCGCTGCTTCACGGAAGGCGGCCACAGCCCTCCAACTTCACGGCACTACGCCAGCGTGTGCTGGGCCGAGTCGAGGTCGGATGCGCAGTGGTGGCAATGTGTCGATCCCTCCCGTCCTATTCGACACAGATACTCACCGAAGCAGCCGTGCCCGGTAAGTATCTGAGTCAATAAAAGACAGTCACCAATAGTCATCGTTTCTAAACTTTTATCATACAATCAATATATTTTTAAGATTCTCACTCGTTACAGTTTATTTTACAGTAGTTACAACACTATTTTTATTACATCTAATTTAAAAAAAAAACTTACTAACATAAACTTTCAAAAAAACAATTGCTTACTACTATACAGTAAAACTAGTATTTAATAGCTAATCATATTGCTTTTGTACGGGTTAGCCGATTGATTTTATGTATATCTGAGATTATATATCGAACATTATTTTTGTAAAAAACATCAACATGGGCACAAGCAAACTACTATCAGGGCCTACGTTATTTATATTACATCTTATATAAGTACAGATTTATTCTCTACGATTTATCATGTATTGCGGAGGTTATTACAAACATTGAATCTCACTCAAACCGGAACAAATTTCTACAGGTCATACAAAAATACATACTGTACAAATACGTACATTGTCCAAATTTTTGAAGAGAGAACTTGTAAAATCATGTCGTTTCTGCTATATTTTCACCAATAAGATTAACAGGAACGAACTCTGCCAAACATCTGGTCCGCATTAAAAATCAAGTTGTAATCGAAGAACCTTAACTTGGTCGGCACGTGATCTCGAAGCGGCAACTGTTCCCTGGGACGTGACTGCATCCCCAACCTCGTATTTTCCTAATTAAATCTCGCCATTTCTAAATTTAACAGCGAATAATGAAGACGAGTTGTTTATAAGACGGATCTTTCGACCGTTACTTGTTATGTTCCAAATCTGTTCAGAACTAGAGCAAGCACAGCAACTTTGTGGCATCATTTTTATGTAGATATCTCCTAAAATGTCCAGATCAAAAATTTATTTTATTAAATTTAAAAATTATCAGATCAAACGGGTGATTTTATAACTAAGACACAAGTTGTAATCAAATCGATTTGATAAATCTGTTTAATTTGAATTTTTAAGGAATAAATTAATTTAGTTGAATCAAGAAATGCACGTTGTTAACATAATTCAATTTTTTTTAATAAAAACTTACTATTAAAAAAACCACCCAGAACATCATAGGACTACGAATCCTATTTGGTATATAAATATATTGTAACAATAATAATCTAAAACCGAAATAGAAATAAACTAAATACAAGTTTTACACTAACTGGACAGAGACCTCAACCAAGGACCTTTACGGCGATTGACCTTGTGCAGATAGCATTCATCACCTTCCTAGAATCTTAACCAAATTGTCAATCCACATTATGGGAGGTTTATCAGCTTGTTTTCCAGCATATGTCTGCAACTTGAGGGCCATTTCACCCCAACGACACTTAACCCTCTTGCGAGCAATATGCCCACTGCCACTTAAGGCTTGCAATAAAAATAATAACATATTATAAAAATGCCAAAAATAAAAATTATTTACAAATATTTCTAGTATTGCTTTAAACATTTTCTAATGCAATAATTATTCCATAATAAAACTTATATAGGTAATTTCAGAGTCGCAAACAATAATGTTATTAGTGATTTATGAAATGTGTAGATTCTGTTTATCGGCGACCCTGTAATATCCATTTTTATTCTTGGAGTAAAAAACCGATTCAGTTAACCAGTTTCCCAGAAAATTCATATAATCTGTCTTTAAATGTTTCTGATTTTTGTTTAACGTCTTATGTCAAACGTTACATTTTTCGCAAATAAAAGTAGGTAATAAGTAAAATGGGTGAAAAGTAAGTAAAAATAAATGATTAACATACACTGAGAGCCAAATTTACCAAACCTGGTCATATCTCTTCATATACGTATAATTTCTACACCATTTCGAAAACGAAATTCAGTTTACCAATATCATATTTGCAAAGTAAAGGGGCCCATTAAAAAACTTTGTTAGTCTCAGGGCTCCGGGTCATGATCCGGGCAAGTATGTGTCCAAGTTTTTGCCGGATTTCAGCCGGCCAGGAGCCCGGAAATCTGTTGTATTAGTAAAGCAATTTGTCCCCAACCCTGCCGCGAACTTTTCTAATCTAAACTGTTCGTTCAATGTTAGTGAGATTCGGACAGTGCCCGAACCACTCGGCTTGTTTCACTCCTTTACGTAACTGGTTTCTTACGAACCTGTTTTATTTGTTCTTGTCAAAATTTGTTACAACGAGCTTTTATCTTAATGAAAAATTACTTCAAAACATTTCATTCATTTCAGTTTGCACATATACAAAATTTAATAGACAAATAATTGAAACAAAATCGTAATGAGTACCACTTTTTTAATTCTTCTGCGTCAAGAACAGCAGATATAAAAATATTTGAAAGGCCAGAGAAACTACTTATAACGCATTTTTCTACAGGTATCTGACAAAGAACAATAAGCTGTAAACAATAACATTACCTATCTTCTTTATGTCAAACCGCAATTAGTGCGGCGGCAATAACAAAGGGAATCCCTATTGTGTCTGTGTAAGCGCAACGTTTGTCACCATTTTTATAAGAATTATAAACATTTTATTTTTACCTAACTATTGTACTTTTTTGTATAGCTTAATAAGCAGTGATGTTTTTAGTACAACTTGCAGGAATAGCTACTAGTATTTTTTTTAAGAGAGATAGAGCTGAAGTTAGAGGTTTTAGGAAAACAACAATGTAAATTTTAGTTCTGGAGTCGTACCAACCGTTGTGTTGTAAAACTTTGATAGTTTTGTTTTATTAATAGTTTATTCAGAATGTCTTTAATACAAAATCAATAAAAACTTCTAGCCTAATGGCTGGAAATAAAAAAAATAGCCATAACCTAAGCGTTAGTGACCTTTAGTAAAAAAAAACCTAAAATATCAAATATCTTGAAAACGGGTAACTTTTGGATAAGGCAATATGTGCCGAAAATTGTTTGTTTTGACCAAAACTATCACCTCACGACGGATGTGGGTCGACTTACCAATAATCCTGTATATATATATATATATTTATGTCCGTATTACAGAACGAAACTAAAAATCAAAATTTCTGCTTGAATACAGTAGGAAGGGATGACGCGGCCATATAGCGCTATCTTTACACTACTTATTGTAAAAATCTAACTACACTGTGAGAATCTACCAATATTATACGAAATCAACAATATTGTGCGAAGCAAATAATGTTTTCTGAATCCAACAATATTACATACAGACGGGTTGAATTGATAACCCTCAATGTTTTTGTCGGAAATCATAAGTAAGCTCTACTTTGTAATTTAAAATCATTATCATCATCGTTAAATGTAAATGAGATTTGTACAGTAATTGGGCCGCTTGGCTTGTTTCTGTACTTTACGTAACGGATTTCTTTTTAACGAAATTTATTAAAACACCATTGAAAACATTTTGCTACCTTTTCTTGTGATTAAATTCATCACAGGAAAACGGTGTACTCGGTAAATTAAGAAAATAAAAAACATTGTTTGGTACATTGGAAAAACAATTATTCCAAACCAAAAATCGTAAACGACAAAAAGCAAAGAGTTGAGTCCAACTTTTCTAATTATGAGCCCCTTGAGCCGGGTGGTTGTACATTTTTTACAGCCTAAGCTATCGAAGTCATCTTATATAATTACTATGCAACAAAAGTTTCCCATATTAAATAATACTAGCTAACCCTTCGAACTTTGTAGCGCCTAAGCAGACATGAGCTCTTAATAATAAAGATGCCGGAATTGCAAAAATGATATAACGTATTTAAGGTTTCTTTTCCTTGCTTTATATATTCTAATATTTAAATAGTTACACATATACCAAGATCAAATAGGAAATATTAAGATGAAAGTCCTAGTCGAGAATACCCGTAACCACCGAGTTTGCATGAAAGTTATGGAAGCTACATAAATTTGTTTAGATTGTAGTTAGTGGAAAACTAGTATCTATCTACCGCATTGAGAAAGAGACGTGAGTATATGTACTACAATATAATAATAATATTAATGATCTTTATTGAAACGTATAAATCATAATCTTAGCTTAATCTAGATAGTATTCTGCCGCTAATTAATACACTCCCGAATTAGAAATCAAACTGTATCTCGAATAGTAGCATAGTAGTATAACTTCAGAGTAGTACAACAGCACCTCGAAATTTTTCGAAATAAAGGGTATATAAATTGAGACTTTCTAGTGAGTGCAGTTATTCTCAAACAAGTCCAGGTTTTTGAGAATCCGTCACTCAAAAAGAAATAAGATTTATTTAATATATAAAAATAATGACACAATATTCTATGAAAAAATTTAGATAATGGTAGATAAGGTAGAAATGAATTGAGCCGGCTCGACCGGAGTGATACCACGGCCTCACAAAAAACCAGCGTAAAATAACGCTTGCGCTGTGTTTCGCCGAGTGAGTGAGGGTACCGGAGGCACCACCCCCCCTTCCCCCCTTATTCCCTTTTAAAAGGCCGGCAACGTATCTGTGACCTCATAAGCAATGAGGTGCTCAAGAGGCTCCCCTATAGAACCGTGGCCGCCCTGACGAGGCTGTATAACGGAGTACTTCGCACTGGCCACTTCCCTAGGAGCTGGAAGATAGGGAAAGTGGTCATGATACCCAAACCGGGCAAGAACACCACCCAGCCGGCTAGCTATCGCCCGATAACTTTACTGCCTACAATGGCAAAGGTGTTAGAGAGGTTGCTCCTCACCACCATGGCCATCTACATCACCACCATCTACCACCTCGTGAGGAACAACATGGCTTCAGGGAGGGGCATTCCACCACAAACCAAATAATGAGAGTCCTCCATTACACAGCGGCAGCCTTCAACAAGAAAGAACACGTGGTGGCGGCGTTCCTCGACATGGAGAAGGCCTTCGACCGCGTCTGGCACGAGGGCCTAATCTACAAACTCTCCACCTCAACCCTGCCGAGGAGAGTAGTTCAGGTAATACGATCCTACCTGGAGGAACGCCGCTTCTACGTCACCGTAAAAGCCACCGACTGCACAATGCGACCTATATCGGCTGGCGTACCACAGGGCGGGTGTCTCTCGCCGCTGTGTTATTCATGGTATACCAACGATATGCCCAAGGAGAAGGACACAATGCTGGCATTATATGCAGATGACGCTGCTTTCCTGGCCAGCTCTATAAGACCCGCACATGCTGCCAGTAAATTACAAAGACAGCTCGACACGCTGCCGGAATGGCTGTGTCGTTGGCGCTTGGTGGCGAATCCCGCCAAGACACAGGCCATTCTATTAAGCAGCGCTGCCAAACTACCGCCCAGATTACAACTGCTGGGTCATGAGATACCATGGGCCCCCCGAATCAAATACTTAGGGGTAACGATTGATAGGCTCATAACAATGACACCACACGTGGAAGAGAAGGTGAGCCAGACGCGTGCCACGCGTGCCACGCGAGCCATCCTCCGGCCACTAACAACATCAAAGCTGCCACTAAAAATTAAAGTCGCTATATATAAACAATATATACGATCAAGACTGACATACGCAGCACCGGCGTGGTACGCGTTGGTGGGGAAGACTGCGCGCAAGAGCGCAGGCGCAGGAGCAGTGGCGCTCCGTACCATCGTGGGACATACGTTCTCGTATGTCCCACGATACGTTAGGAATGACGTAATAGCTCGCGACCTAAAGGTGGACACCCTGGAAAATCACATAAAGAGAACGGCCACAAACCTACATAGAAAAGCCGCCAGCTCAAAGTTTCCCCACATAAAAAACATCGCTCCCTATCACTCACGGCCACCAGATAGGAGAGCTTACCCGAGTAGCCTCCTCCTCCAATCGGAGGAAGAAGAAGAAGATGAGGACCACACAACATAAATAAATAAATACCACAAATAAATATATATATACATGTAAATATAAAAATAGATAACCTATGAAAGGACACAATTAAAGGATGCACCCTGTACAAGGTCGAGCTCCTGAAAGATAGCCAAGGTGTAGGTAAAACCATCACCAACCTAAGGACCCAGCCGTAGTTACGGCTGGCGGGCGCAACCACTGAAAGGGGACAAGCTCCCCGTACAGTTTACCTTCGCCAAACAAAGCGAAGAGGAATATCCGCACTGTGACTCCTCTGGTGTTGCGGGTGTCTATGGGCAACGGTTATCGCTTACCATCAGGTGATCCATTGGCTCGTTTGCTGTCCTAAATATAAAAAGAAAAATGTGTGTATGTGTTTCTACACATTGATGCAATAAATTCGTAGAAAGATCAATATTTAAAAAAAAAACAATATTTTTCGGTTTCAGAATAAGTAAACTTTATAAAAAATATTGAATTGAGCCTAGTTCAGTACCAACTTCTCGCAATGTTTACGATGTATTATTGTAACCTATTTTAAGATATTTATTCATGTAATATTGTTGGAGAAAAATAAAAATTTATAATAATTGTTAGTATTATATTATCGTGCTATTATTGACGGAGAGGAATTCAACAAATAGAAGATCATTTGAAACTGTTTTGATTTATAAGTGATATAAATAAAACGACTTCTTTTTATGTATATAACACATATGTCAGCAATCATTATTATAGGAATATTGATATAAAGAAAACAAGCCGTCAGAATAAAAGTTGAAGTTAGACTGCAATCGCAAAGGCATAGGATAATAATTTCAGATATTATCGAGGCAGAATGACTAAAAATGACTGTTGATTAACTCTTGAGAATCTTTTGAATGCTACAGCGCAATTTATCTTGTATTGACTGAATTTTCTGAATAACCATCGCTTTTATTTATGCTACCGTTTCAAGCATCTGGTGAATAGGACGACGAGTCTGAATGCAATAATGATAATGAAAAAGATATATTGCGACTGATCCTTATTTTAATAATCTATCAGACCTTGATATAAAGGGGCTTTCAACAAGAACTTTCTCAAAAACAAGACAATAAATATAGATGATATCCCTTTTTGAAGAAATGGCGTCTTTTACGATAAACACTTTACAAATTTCACGGCTACAAGTGATTAGATTGGCTCCGGCTAGGCTCTGTTGTTAAAATAACTCCACAAAAAATAACAATAATACTAACGTGGCAGATCTGGCTACTTAACAAATTAATCTGGTGAAAATGTGCGGTCGAGAAATTTAATTCAGTGGTTGTGTAACTTGTGGTAACTTCTTGTTGAAACCACATGTTAGTGATATCACTATGTCGGTGATGATTATTCTTCAGCAGATTTTATCTTTTATAACTTAATCGCGAGATGAGAATCTCCGGGCATAGCTCTCTTCGTTACCATTTGGATGACTACGAACCTTCTTTTACGGCCCATAGCAAGTGACGGTATTATGTGTCATCACTGGCAACATGTACTTGGTTAATCTTGAAGTCTTTGAAATTAAGCCCATATTTTCCATAGTCTAAAGCATGAATATGGATAGCGAAGTTAAGTCATGTTCTCACCAACAATATTGATGCCACCATCAATTAAAAAATGTGAGACTATGACTATACGGCTATTTATATTATATGTCTAAAGTGGAAAAACAAAATACCTAGTATTTTGTTTTTCCATTTAACACTGTTTGTATTAACTCAATTTCTAGAAATGGCATTACGTAGGTAAAGTTTTAAACAACGTTAGTAAATTTTAGATGGCTAAGCACGAGACTATTGAATGTATTTTTTAAGTTGTAGGATAACGAAACTCTTTTCATATTTATTTTAGAATTTCTAACACAAGAGATGCGTAACTTAAAACCCTATTCATGTGAGCATTCATTTTCAATTTACTATCTAGCAAAATACCAAAATACTACCTTCTAAAATTTCGGAATAATCGCCTGGTTAATAGTTAATATTTAGAGATGAGTTCTATTTCATGTACCTCGTTTAAAACCAAAAAGCAGGTTTATCGATATAAAAATCACAATACTCATTGATAATAATAATCGATCGAATAATCTAATTTAAATGTCATGTTTTCTCTAACTACTAGTGTTCTAACTCGTTATGCTTAACCTAAGTTACATTTTGACACAATTTTCCATTGTCAATTTCCCATAATAACTTGATCGCTATTGTGTATCTAACATGCCTAATTTATCCGAAGTCAAAGCAAAACCTTACTAATTTGTAAGATCCACTCTCGGATCTCTTATAATAATACAAGCCTTACAATAAGCCGCGTCAAGTTACTGAGTGAATTAATTAGCCTGCGATCTAATCAGCGCCGTAGGACAATCACATTGTGATATTATGTCTGGCTGCGTTGTGTACTCGCCTTGTTGTTGATAATTTCCAACGTAACAGTTAGGTTTTTGTTTGTTCGAAGTGACTTTTTATTATCACTAACCTTTACATTACTATCTGTTAATTGAATTGACGTTGTTGTTTTTAAGCAATTTTGTTCAAGTAACAGAACATAATTGTTAGTGCAATGTGGTCCTTAGACAAACATACCGGCGCAGTGCGAATTGGTCGACTACATACACCTTTGAATTTCTTCGCAGGTGTATGTATGAGTGCCACTTGTCAAAGATCACTGATCACTCTGATTTACAGTTAAGCAGTACATTTACACAAACAGAAGAATTTAATAAAACAGCAGAAATTCTATTGATAATGGATAATGAAAATACAAAGTTACTAATAAAAAGAGTTAGACCTCGAAATATCGAGACGACAAATTATATTTATGGTGAATTAACAATTTTAACAAACTCATAAATAAATTGTACCACAATATTACGCACTGAACAATCAAAATACATTTATATTTTGTTTATTCTATAGCGTTTTGATGTTCATGCTATAGTCAGGCCGCTCTAAGATTACCGATTTGACATATGTCAGATTGACAGCACTAGTGAGGGACTACGGCAAAATTACCGAGTCATTTAAGTAACTGTTATTTCTACTTAATAACTAAGTAAGGATTAATTAAAACAAAAATAAGATTGAAAAGATTTATTCACTTTCAGATTCACTTATAGAGTCGCTATCGCTATCTGTTACTCGAATCACAATTTCATTGTCTATAATAGAATCAACTCTTATGTCTCGTTGGTAATCTTCTAATATTAGTTTTCGGGTCTTTTCGACCACTTTGACCCAATCCTCTTTGGTCACTTTGGAGCATGCCTCTTTAAGTAGGTTCAACATTTTCTTCGTGCTGAACGGGGGTGTCGTATTATGACGAGCTGCGTAACCTGTAACATAATTTTTATTATTAGTATTAGAAGCACTAAAATTTTTTTAATGAAATCATAAACGTGATTCCTTATTGCATCAGCATCGAAAGAATCAACACCGGTTACTGGCTTTTGTCTGCGTCTTTTCTTAGGCGTCCTTAGAATGTTTTCTTCACTGCCTGAAGCACCAAACTTTTCTTTGTTGATATTATATATTGTTTTGGCACTGATTCCAAGAGCTTCTGATAGCCGCTCTTGTACTTGAGTTACGGGCAATAAGGGTCCGCCATTTTGTGACTCACGCTAGAAATAGTCCTGTATCTTTATGACAAGCTCCCGACATTGACTATTCAATGTTTTTCCTCGTTTCGGCATTTTAAACCAAACACAAAGCAAAATCAGAGTCCAATAACGTGCCAAAGTCAACGTAAAAGCAGGATAATCAATAAACTGGAGAAAGCCGGGTCACAATAATAACAAATATACTGAGGGACGTAGTCTATGCGCACGAGTACGAAAGACGACTGAGTTGAACGATTGACATTGTCAGTCGTTCACAGCAGCTGGGTTGCCAATGTCAAAATTAATCCAATTCCCTAAATAAAATATTTGCAACAAATAAATTTCTAAATGTATAATTTTTTCTGTATGGCAATAATTTATTTCATCGATATTTAATGTCAATGTCAAGTTTATCGAAGCTTATCGAGTTTCATGCTCGCAAGGCAATGTAGTATAAAAGAAACCTCCAAGTGCTATAAGTAATATTTCTATCATTCTAATTAATTTTTTTCAGTCTAACTATAATCTGATTTTTTATTCCGTGAATACCACATTTACCGTAAAAATATCACAAAAAAAAACAATATTTAACTATTGATAAAAATAATGCAAACCGCCGCTATTAAATCGCGCCAAAACCTCCTAATTCTAATACATTCCGGAACACAAAAGTACGCAGTGAGTATTACCGAGCACATCACTATGAAAGCGTGACCAACGAAGTAACTTTGTAAAAGCGCTATACAAAGGGAAAATTATAAGTTTTTTTTTATTCTTAAATTATTTAAAGTACTAAAAGACAAATAATAATACAATTACGTAACTTTGATATTTTGACAGAAAATTGTATTGATAAAAGTTGTTCTAAACGATTTTCCAAATGTGTTCCTCATAACAAAGTTATATGTACAACCAAAAAAGTAAAGTGTCATATCGGTAATCTTAGAGCGGCCCGACTTTAGTCAGGCCAATATGAGAACATACTTATAACTAATATTATATACAAATTAAATCATTATTGCAACAATTCCTTTTTTGACATTTATTCATCGCGCTAATATTTAAGTATTTGGACATTATAAAATCTACGCGGACTAAGTTTCATTCGATTTGCAATAGAAACTTTGTGAATAATAAATTGCATTTCCAATTATTCTTATTATTTTGTTACATTTCAAAGAAATATATACATACACAGAGCGCAACCAAGTTCGCTGAGCTTATATTCACAGTGGCTTCCACACCTGTCCGCTGAGAGCTTTTATTTGCCGCGGAAATTCCTCTATCTTGCTGCTCTTTTTTTCGTTTTGCCATCTCCCCACAGATTTGTGTGGGCTCCTTACAAACATCCTAAGGGAAGCGACACAATTGTTACTTTCAAATTAGCGAGAGTCTATTCAACGGAAGACTTCACAGCTGCCTTTTGAAAGGATAGAACTTTAAGCCCCCTCTAATTACTTCGTTTCCGAACTCCTTCGTATTTAAACGAGCACTGTTTGCATTAAGGTTGCTGGTCACTTCCTAATTAAGAACACAATACGAAGGCGTCAAACGGCTATGAACGGAATTTATTTGTTTAGTTTGAATCACCAATATCAGATAACGTGTTTAAAGTATACTTGATCATTACTTCTACTGAGAAAGAAGTGAACGAAATTTGAACCACGATAAAAGTTGCCCGAATCAATAGTATCAATTAATATTTCAGGGAGATGTGAAAAAAAATAAATAATATTGTAAACATTGTAAAGCTGATACATATTCCAGAATCCTGATTACCTTACTATTTTATTTTAAATGCCGCTACCATATTGTTCGAAAGAAGATCAACATCATACATAGTTGCGAAAATACTAATAAAGATATTTTTCAATATTTCCCGTAACACGTAGATGCCCCGATTGTAATAAAACTCATGCTTAAGAAAATATTAGGCTGTAATCATTTTTCTCATAAGACACACGTAAGTCCTTAACGATTTTGTGCAAATACCCACGTTCTGCGTAATGTTCCTGTAAGGCGCGAAGACGAATAGTTCCACAAACACCTTAACAAATTACATTTACATCAGGCCAAAGAAAAGCAATAAAAGTTGGCGGGATTGTGTTTGTCACAGATGCTGCAATAGTTATGATGAACGGCGGATCTTCTTGTTTGTTATGTAACAGGCCCTTTATGTTCCGGTCGACCTCCACGCCGCTAAATGGGCGCGTTAAATATTAATGGCAGCGGGAGCGGATGAGCTCCTGAAGGTGTAGCATGTCCGCTATTTACAAGTCTTATTCTCGAATTCGTTTGTAGGCAATGTATTTTGTATGTAATTTATTACTTTTTTGTAGATCTGTACGTATCCTTAAAACGGGTGTTGATTATACTGGAAAGATATTTGTATTCGTGATTAAAACAAAAATTGTCAATTGACTTCCATCTTATTCACACATCTGTCTTAGTCAGTCAATTATGTAGAATTTTCAGATTAAAATCGCGAATCAAACAACTTCATCTAATAGAACTATTAATAGGTATATGAATATAGTGTATTATGTAATATAGAGCATATGTAAGGCAGGGTTTTAAGCATATCTACTAAAATTGTTAAGGTATGGTATTGCATCGAAATCGCTTTCGCTTATGTTTAACATTTGCAAGCGTGCCGCAGGTGTCGGCCCCCATGCGAGCGAGCCACTAATTGTGTCTTGTTTATGCAAACAAATTGCTGTTAGGCAGAGTTTGTGCGTCGCCCGTTAGTGTTGGTCCCTCGCATCTTTGACTGCCGCTTTACGGCGACATGTGAATTTTTGATGGTGATTA